>CAWUFW010007514.1:0-600000 GCA_963921515.1 Calotriton arnoldi
TGGCTAGCGACCAACGAGAATGGCTGCTGCCTGAATGGGCTCCTGAACCCCCGCTGTAAATCCTCCAATACCCGCCGCCATCCACGATTAAAACTGCAGCGAATGTAAGGTGCTTCACCCCTTACCTCCTGAGAGAGACTCGACGGGTGCAGCGACTTGGCTGGTGCCTCCGGCGCCCTCCATGTGTTGCGTCCCTGATGAGGCGGTAATGGCGGCGATGGAGGACGCGTAAAGGCTGGAGGCGTCGGAAAGAGAACGTCGGAAAAGCCCGGCTGTGTGGTGGTCCGCGGGGGATCCCGAAGTGCAGTGATCCTGCGCGGAGCCGGGTGCGGACGTAAACTGCCTGAAGGCTCCCGCGCCGAGCGGAGCGGCTGTAAGGGGAGGAGCCGGTGAGTGCCTTGATCACCTGAGCCCCGGCTTCGAGGCCTAGCTGCGCCGCGGCCGCTGCCATCGGCCCTGCGTATCCCGAGGGGCAGTAGCTGGGAGGATTCCCCGCGGGCTGTGGTGGCAGGGCGGGATCTGGCCACTGGTTCCGCTTGCACCACGAGAACCGGCGAGCGTTTGGCAGCCAGTACACGGGAGGGCGCGTGGGGGCCCAGGGCCTGAAGAAATCGGCCTCTGCGGGGTGCGCGAGGCCCCGGCTTGCGGCCAGAGGGAGTGTTGAGAGGCGGGGCAGGAGCCCGATCTGACCACCGCTGGTGCGGCGGCCTCGCCACTGCATGGGGGAACACGGCGCAGACCTGCAGGTCCTGGGGAAAGTGTCGGTGTCTCTGTGACAGTCGGTGCGCTGCCCTGTTGGATATCTGGCCCTGCGGCCTAAGTCAAGGCACACTGCTCGATAGCCAGCGACGGAAGGCATCAGGAGGATAGAACGTCGGGGCCCACAAGCCCACAAGCCATTAGCCCGCTGGGGAGCTCAAATAGTAGCCCTGACTGGCACTGGGAAGTGATCGAGGTTACCCTGTCGCGGGGAACGCCGCAGGTTCCAGCTCCGCAAGAGGTGGAGAGATAGAGGGCCGTAAATAGAGTGAGGAGAAGTTTCCTGCAGAAGGCTGGCGAAGATCATCCAGCCATACCGACCTGACCTGGGGAACTCAGTCACTCTTGTCAAACGACCTGCAGTCAACCCTCCGGAACAGAGCCAGGTTCTCACCTAGGAAGACGTCCAGTGCCGCGCACCTATGGCGACGGGAGGAAAGGGGCCCAAGGCGACTGCCCAAAAGCAGCTGGCCAAGTTCGCATGGTCCAAAGTGGGTGACAAGGGAGATTCACCGCATTCGGAGGAAGATGAAGGAGCGGCAGCCTCCAAACAAGGCCCGGAGCCGACTTTGCATGATGTCATGGCGGCTATAAATGGAGTGCGCTCCTCGGTAGACTCGGTCACGGTGGAGGTCTCTCTCATCAGAGCGGACTTCCGGAAGATGGACGAGAAAGTCAAGGAGCTTAAGGTGGTCACCAATGCCCTACAGACGGACACCTCGGAACTTCAGACGCAGATGCTTGCAATGCAGAAGAAACAGGACAGGATGGAACAGCAACTCGACGACTATGAAGGCCGGGCCCGCCGAAATAACATTCGCATCCTAGGGGTTCCGGAAAGGACGGAGGGGCCGGCAGCGGACCTATACGTGGAAGATCTCATCCTGAATCACCTGCGACCTAAGTCTCTGTCTAACTACTTCTCTATTGAAAGAGCTCACAGAGTACCAGGGGGTAGACCAAAATCAGGAGCACCCCCGAGGCCCCTTATTGCCCGAGTATTCAACTACCGAGATAGGGATGTTATACTACAGACGGCGAGGTCTAGTCCTCCGCTGAAAATAGACAACTACGAGGTGGCCCTCTTCCCGGATTTCACGGCCAAGGTTCAAGCCCAACGTCGCAGCTTTCAGGCGGTGAAGAGGAGCTGAGGGACCGGGAGGTGAAGTATGCGATGCTCTTTCCTGCGAAACTGAGGGTGGAGTCGAATGGCAAATCGTGGTTTTTGACTCACCGGATGCAGTCTGGGATTGGATGGAAGGATGGAGCACGGTGGGAGGCCAGAGACGTGAACGCTCTGAAAAGAACAGCCAACGCAGGGGCCTCCGCTCTGACGCGGCACCAAAGGGCCCTGCAGAAGAAGAGGGTCCGTTGAAGGAACAGGAATAAGGACTCCTGGCACCATAGAGGGAGAGCCGGCACCCAACTGACAGTGCAAGTAGGGGGATCGGGTGAGGGGTTGATTTACCCATCGGGGGTAGGACTAACCAAAAGGTACCCGATACAAGCTCTGAGACCGATGGGATTAAACAGACGTGATTTGAATGTGATTGGCCTATGCGATCAGTGGATGGGGGGGGGAATTTAAGTTAATTGTGATGTGAGCGGGTGGGGATGGGAGTTGACCGTCCCGTGCATTTCTAGCATTTCTGGGGGGGAGAGAGGCACTCTGCCGGGTTGGGGAGTGGGTAGTTTTAAATCCACGGGCAGGGGGGCAGGGAGGGGGGGGATTGTTGAGGGGTTAGGGATTAGGGGGGGCCTGAGGGCGCAACGTGAGGTAGATCAGGGTGCGGGGAGGGGGGAAGGGACCAGGAGGCTGGGATTTGGGGAATGTTATTGTTTTGACTGTGTTATTGGTAAGCAACGTGAAAATGTAATTCAACAGCAGAAAGTAGCCATATTGATCATTGGGCGGCAATTACTGAGTGGACAGGCTCAAGTGTTTTCCTACATATTAATGATCCATGTAAGGGAATTGAGTATGATACACGGGGATGGGGCAGGATAGGGACCGTACCCTTTCAGTAATGTCCTGGAATGTCAACGGGGTTGGGGATAAGATCAAACGGGGTATTGTGCAACAATACCTGAAAAGACACTCACCTGATGTGGTCTTGTTGCAAGAAACGCATCTAGTGGGTCAGAAATCCAAAGCCCTTACTAGGTGGGGATACAAACTTCTGGTACACGCAGACTATACCACGGGCTCGAGGGGGACGGCTATATTGGTAAGAAAAAATACGCCCCTTATAGTTCATCGGACATGGGCGGATACAGGGGGTCGCTTTGTGGGGGCGGAGGTCCAGTGGGATGGAAAAGACATCAATATACTCTCTGTATACGTACCGCCAGCTCTGGGTAAGGCGGCATTGGAAGAACTAGGAAGTAGGCTGACGAGACTCCGGGAGGGTACACTTATAATGGGGGGAGACTACAACATGACCTTAGATGACACTGTGGACCGCCACCCACCGAAGTCTAGGGAGAAATCTAACAACCTAATGGCTGATTTTGTGAAGGCGATGGGTTTGACAGACGTGGGTCGGGCGCTTCATCCCACTGATCAACTATTCACGTATTTTTCTAGTGTCCACCGTAGTTTATCCCGCATTGACTATTTCATTACGCATCTGTCCAAGGTCGGTAATTTTGTCCAGTATAAAGTTCTACCCAGAGGTATTTCGGACCATTCCCCGGTATGGATGGAATATACGCACTGGGAACGACAACCACGCACCACTATTGTCCTTAATCCATGGCTCCTACATATACCTGATATAAAAACTGAACTCCGTACTCAAACGGAGAACTATTTTAATGAAAATGTGGGCTCAGTCGATTCCGCACAAATAATTTGGGAGGCATACAAAGTGGTTCTTAAGGGGCAAGCTCTGTCACTAAAGACGAGCTATATTGCCAAAAAGCGTGAACTTTTGGTTCAGTTAGAGTCCGACCTTCTCGAACTAGAGCAGGAGCATTCACGTGACCCCTCGCCGGACACTAGTCATAGACTCCTATTGAAGCAAGACGAATACAGGATACAAACCAGGGAACAAATGGTGGCTAAACATTATGCCACCCAACATAGACTCTACGAGCTTGGAGATAGGGCTGGCAGGACACTAGCGTGGTTAGAACGGCGAGAACAGGGGTCTAGATGGATACACAAATTAATGACGACGGGAGGTGAAGCAGTGCTTCATCCGAAAGAAATAGCAGAGAAGTTTGCTGATTATTTTGAAACTGTGTACTCCCCCTCCACTCAATACACGGCGGAGGACTCCCGTCAACTCCTTCGGGACAGTAAGGTGCCGGGCCTCTCGGAGATGGAAAGGGAGGACCTGGAGGTAGACCTTTCAACCGAAGAAATAAGCAAGGCCTTGGGGCAGCTCAAGTCCGGAAAGGCGATGGGGCCTAACGGGATTCCAGTAGAGCTTCTGAAGGCTACGGCCTCCCTGACAGTGCCACACTTGAAAGCCATGTATGAAGGGAGTTTAGAAGTCGGTGAGCTACCAGTAGATCAGCGGCTGGCCACCATAGTAGTCATCCATAAGCAGGGTAAGCCAGCGGATAAATGTAGCTCATATAGGCCAATCTCGCTGATCAACGTTGAGACGAAGGTGCTGGCAAAAGTCTTGGCGAATAGATTGGCATCAGTTATTACATCATTGGTCCACCCAGACCAATCTGGTTTTATGCCAGGTAGAAATACGGCCCTTAATATACGGCGTTTACATAACGTGATGGCGCGTAGGAAATATGTGGAAGAGGATGCGGCGGTGCTGTCTCTCGACGCCTCCATGGCATTCGACTCCATTGAATGGCCATACCTGTTCGAGGTCCTAGGGAAGGTAGGACTGGGCCCTAAATTTGTGGCATGGGTAAAGCTTCTATATACTGGTGTGCTGGGACAGGTGAGGGTTAATGGTTTCACATCTAGGACGTTCGAGCTGCGAAGAGGTACCAGGCAGGGGTGCCCGCTCTCTCCGCTGATCTTCTCTCTTATGCTAGAGCCTCTCGCGGCCTGGGTGCGTAGAGACGTGAGGGTGCGTGGGTTACGCTGGGCAGCTGACGTGGAAGATCGAATATCCTTATATGCGGACGATATACTGCTATACCTGGCATCCCCGTATAAATCGATCAGGGTAGTGTTGGATAAATTCACGAATTTTGGAAAATATTCGGGATATGCGATAAATTGGCACAAGTCCTCATTGTTTATGTTGAGAGGCGCAGTTCCCCGCCTTCCGGCTGACTGCGCTATAGCGGTCGCGACGGAGGGGTTCCGGTATTTGGGGATTTTTATCACTTCAGATCCGGCTTGTTTCTACAACTCCAATTTGGCCCCCCTTTGACCCGATTGCGAGCTGACGTAAAACACTGGAGGTCTCTGCCCTTAACACTGGTGGGGAGGGCGGCACTCTTTAAAATGCTGGCCCTTCCTCGTTTTCTCTATATACTGCACAACTGTCCTCATCGGATCCCGGACTCGTATTTTAGAGCGGTTGAGGGGAGATTCGCACACTGCTATGGGATGGCAGGGCCCCTAGGATTGCAATGCAGAAATTGACAAAAGACTGGTACGGTGGGGGCATAGCTCTTCCTGACCTACAGCGCTATTACTGGTCGGCGCAACTGGTGACCGTCAATCACTGGATATACTACCCCCCGGATGACCCAGCATATGCCCTTGATCGATACCAAACTGATCGCTCCGGATATTTGGGGGCCCTATATACTACTGATAGGAAAAATAAGGGGAGGTTCTTTGGGCCCACCCAACACACCTTGGAAATCTGGCGGGTGGTTACCTCCCGGTTGGGATGGAAGGGCGTCCTCTCGCAGGCTACAACGCTGTGGTTCTCCCAGAAACTGGGTACGCTGTGCTATCAGCCCGGGTTTGATAAATGGGACCTCATCGGGATATCAGCGGTGAGGGATTTGGTCAAAAAGGGAACAATGCTTACCTTTAGTGAGCTCCAGAAACAATATCATCTGGCGCAGGGAGAAATGTATAGGTATTTACAGATCAGACATGCGCTACAGGCGGCGTTTCCATCTTTTAATGATATACCAGAGTCATCACCTCTGGAAGACCGCTTGCTGGACGGGCCCCTTACTTCAAGGGCAATATCTCTGACCTATAGGAAATTGAGTAATAACCCGCCAGACGCTTTCCCGAAGCTCAGGGAGCGGTGGCAGGATGATATCGGTCCTATAGATGACGAGGACTGGCAGATGGCACTCATGTCCCCTCGAGAAGCGGCTATCACACAGAGATTTCGGCTGATCCAGCTTAGGATACTACACCTATCATACATATCCGGGACAGTTTTGGCGAGAATAGGAACTAGACCTGACGACCGTTGTGTGAGGGGTTGTGGACAGCAGGCCACATTTTTTCATACCCTGTGGACTTGCCCAAGGATAAGGGCCCTTTGGGAGGGAGCCTCAAACCACATGCGTACAGCCCTGGGGAAGGACATAAAATTAACACCATCACTGGGACTGTTGAATATATGGGAGGCTACTGATCTCACAGAGGTTGAACAGCAATTTACGACACTGGGATACACGCTGGTGAAACGGGAGCTGGCTAGAGGGTGGGGGGGGAGCGAACCCACCACTCGTTATCTTGTGGGCTAAAGAAATGGATAGATGTATGTTGGCGGAGACTGAGGTGTTCCAGGTTCGGGGGTGTCCCAAAAAGTGGGATAGGAAATGGTCACAATGGAATAAATATCGAGGGGAGCCCTGTGTGTCACCCACGGTAGAAATGGAGATGCATAGACCAGTAAGTCTTGTAGGAAATGCTTAATATGTAATCAAAATACTGTCTGCTTGCTTATGTTGATGACAACCTCGAATATGTAGTCCAATCATGTTATATATAGCTGTGATTAAAACCAATAAACAAAGTTTAAAAAAAAAAAAAAAAAGAAAGGCCATGAACAAGAGGGATCATGTGACCGTCCCAAAGCCTAGGATGGAAGCGTGGTCAAGGCCGCAATGACCTTATTATACAAACGTGTGCCAAAGAAGGATACAGCAAAAAGCGTGAGAAGTCGCAGTGAATATGTGAATGAACAATGAACTGTTCAACTTAAAAGTATCAGAAAAGGATACAGATTGCAACCAAAGTATAGATGGGTAATGTCATGAACCCGTGAGAAACGACAGAAGTATGAACTTTCAACAAAGAACTGGTTTAAACAAGGATATTCATAATGAGATGTATACTGACCCAAATGGACCAATTAGAGAGAATCTCGCCCACAAAGATGTAACATTTTCACTTAGTAAGCTAGTATTAGGGTATAAGAAGACCTACTCTTAGGGAGGGGGGCTGTTATGATACTGCCATTTTTATGAACTGATGATGCTGCTGCAGCTGCTGCTGCAATTTTATATTTTTGATTGAGCACGAGACGCTGCTATTGGAGAGCCTTTTTGCTTTTGATAGATTTTCCATTTAATACTATTAGACCTTTTTTATTCTTAAGATACTAAAGGGGAAAGGAACGAGAAGGCCTGTTTTCCAGGACAGATAGATAGTTTTTCGGAAGTTCTATGCTGTGATCTGAATTCATTGCTGTGACGAACTTTATTTTTCCATCTAATAGGTATGCATTGCAATTTCAATTTATTCTTATAATAATGCTAAATGTAATAATCTGAATAATAAATCTGAAACTTATTCATGCTTCTAAAAATTATATAAACTTTAATATCTTTAAAACAATGAGTCAGTGGTTCTTTAGCTCAATGATAAATGTAAATGTTTAAAGGTTTATTGTGATTGAGCTGGTCTTAATCACCATCAACTGATTCCTACTAGTTGGTCCATCGACCAATGAGCGGAATACCTTAGAACTTGAGAAGTATTATGTTGTTTTGAAAAGGTATCCCGTCTCCTTCCAGCAAATCATTAACTGTTTTCTCCTAGGTAAGAACGGATGAAATCCAGGGAATATATGAGAGAGTGAATGTATATGCGGTGTTATGGGCCCCACCGTCATATGGATATAGTTGTGTTTGAGAGGGATATTTGTACCTGGACGTCCAAAGCATATAGGAGAAGAAATGTTATTGATAACGCTCGATCACTTGCATATGTGAAATGCCTTGACATTGTTAACTACTTTTTGCCATTCACAATTTCTGAGTATAAAGTTACACCTAGGTGCTGAATTGTACGTCTCCGCCACCTGGTGGAGCCTCCTATACCAGGATTTATTAGTGTAAAGTTACTACTCATAACTTTTCACTCATTGACAGAGGTTTGTGCCATCAGGGCAGATATTTACTTATGGTAAAGTATGGGGAAAATATTAAAGCTTATTAAATTTTAAAAAATTACACACATTTTGTTGTAAAATATAAATGTAAAATACTTTTAAATATTTATTCTAAATCTACAACAAATGAAATAAAATGGTACAGCACATCAACTTTAATATGTATTAAACAAATAATTTCTTTAAATCGAATTCATTTTTTAATAATTACTTTTAAAAATTAATTTAAAAAAATGAAACCTACAGTAATATTTTTATTTAATATATATTACAATTGAATGTTATTGATTAAAGTAATTTAAAGGTTTTATCTACAAAAGTTTAAAAGTTTAATTTTAATTGAAATTTTTGTATATATTAATTGTTTTAATTTTTTTTTTAAATGAAACTTACAATAATATTTTTTATTTAATATATATTAAAATGTACTGAGGTATTGATAGAATTAATTAAAATAATTTTAATTTTTATAAAAAAAATTAAAGTTTAATTTTAAATCTACATTTTATACATATTTTGTTAACAGTAGACACTATATTTCTTTGTAATTTTATTTAATTACCAACATTTCCTATTAAGTTTTTGTTTTAAGTTGCTGCTCTATTATTTTCTATGGGAGGGTGTTGCAGTACCAGTGGCCATGTGTCGCGCTGGACTTACTCCAAGGCTGAGCTGGAGTTCATGTTTTAGGATATTTTAGGCTCTAGTAGCTGTGGGATTACACTTTTGTGGGTGTGTGTTTGTCCCTTCCTAAACCCCTCCTTAATACTTCTTAAACCTATTCTTACTCCTCCCTAAACCCCACTCTTTTAGGTGTAAGTGTTCCCCATTTACCAGCTACTCACACCTATTCCTCCTACTGTTACTACTAAAATGCATACTTACATGTGCGAAGATCTCTACCATCAGGGCTTAGATCTCTACGTAGAAAAGGCAGAAGGAGATCTCCAAACATAGGATTGTGAATAGCATTTTGTAGTACATGAGTAGTACTACAAAATGAGTAGTACAAAGTGCAGTTTGTGAATAGGCCCCTCTGTATTTACAAAGCACGTCATCCATTGATTGGGCCTTTTGGTGCTCTGAAATAGGCTTGTTAGAAGCTGAGAGAATAGAGTGCAGCATTACAGATTTTTATCTGCCAGGTTTTTTTTTTTTCCCATAACAAATAGGTGACAAATTTAGGTTTTAAGATAGCAAGTAAGAGAGTCCCATAGTTTGAGTCTTTAAACTCTGAAGGCACTGCCACCCCATATGACCTACCTGATCTTAGGCACTAAAACATGTATGCGTGTACCATCTAAAAACCCTTTACTTCCCTCATCCATACCGGCCATCCACCCTCAATTTACACACAACTGCACATAGGAGAATTCTTCTCTACCTTTAAGTGTCACAGGAACAGCTCTTCCACCCTTGGCTGACCATGCACTTCAACATGTTTCAGCATACTATTTCACTTTCTTTGTAATGGAGGCACAATTTCTACCAATGTAAAGGTGTGATACTGAATGCAGAGCAGGAGATGAGCTTTTATGCAGTGGCTGCAAATATGTCTACAGATCTGAGTTGGTATACTGTCTACAAATGTAGGTTCAATTGTCAGAGGTTCTTAATGGGCCAATGATTATAGGAGTGGGACTCTGGAGGTTGTCCAAGTGCACCTCTCTCTCCATCGTCAGTGTGAAATAGACATAGTCAGAGAGAGGGGTATATAGAAAAGTTAGAGAGAATGGTAGGGATTTAGTGATTGGTGAGGTAGATAGTTAAGAGCGAGAGATGAACAAGAGTCACATACTGTAGAAAGAGAATGGAGACAGAATGAGAGAGAAATGGAGATAAGTAAGAATAAGATTGAAGAAGCCAGAGAAGAATAGGGAGAGTTAAAAGGAGGTGAGCCAGTTAGGAAGGGAGAGAGTGGGAGAGATACTAGGGCTGGAGATGCACAAGGTAGAGAAAGAGAGGTGCAAAGAAAGGTAGAGAGTGATGAAGTAGGATAGGTATAGAGACAGAGGAAGAGGTAGGCAGAGAGAAGGGTGGAGATTTAGGGTCTGATTACCATAGTGGCAGTCGGACCACCAACAGCCCTTCAGGCCGACAGCCATATAATGATACTGGCAGTCGGACCCATATCTGTCGGACACAAGACAGCAGCCTCTGGCAGGATCATAGAACCCGACAGTGCGGTGTTCGGAGGAATTTCCCACAATGGTGGCGGTGCCGACGCAGGCACCGCTGTCGAGATTTCGATATCTCTTTCCGACAGCCTTTTCATGGCGGGAACCCCGCCATGAAAAGCTTGTCAGAAAAGGATCGGGGGTCCAAATCTGGGCCCCTGGCTGGCGTAGCCCAATGCAAAGTGTCCCTGGGGGCACATGTAGAGCCACCACTTACCTCCGTGCACCGTGTGCCATGCATGACATGGTGCATGTCACACGATGCACAGACATGCAGGATGTGCTGCGGTCCTATTCCATGGCTGCAGCATGCCCCTGCCGTGTTTCCGATGAGTTTCTGACTGCCAGCCTGGCAGTCTAATCCACATACGCCAGTCAGACCACTGCATGCTCGTCGGGCGGTCTCCGGACTGTCGGGCATCGTAGTGGTGCCCTTAATGAGTAGGTTTAGAAAGCTAACTGTCCTGATCACCTAAACAAGGGGTCCCTTGGAAGGTGGTGAACATGGAAAATTGGCAACTTTACCCATGTCTTCAAACAGCTCTGCAGAGGGAGAATTGGGGTTTTCCTTGCAAGTTTGGAGGTGGAGGGCAGTACCTCAGATGAAGCAGTGGAGCATAGCAGATTCAAAAGAGTGGGTTTTCTTGTGCAGAGAATCTTAGCTCAGGTAAAACGGAGGGACAAGGGCAAGATGTACTTTAGCTGGTTTGGAGGATAGGGGCTCAAATGCTGCACCTTAGGTGAGGCTCGTTTTCCAGATTTGTTGAATGTTTTGAAATAAAGTCTGGGATGCTTAGGGTTTTTTTGGGGGGTATGGGTTCACCTTTCTCAAAAATAAAAATGCCCCTCACCCTTTTTAGTTGGGTACACCAGGTTTCTTGTAGGTAAATCTCAGATTCACACCACTTAAAATTATTGTGTAAGCTATTCCCCTGGGAACAGGGAGGTCTGTGCGGGAGGGGCAGCTAATGTACTGCTGCATAGGTCTGTAGATTCCCCGATCTTCATTCCCCCTCCTCTGTTGCTCACTGTTCCTAACTTGCTCTTCTCTCTCCTTACAGATCTTGCTCAGCATCTTCAACATGCACTCTGTGGTGCTGATCGAGCACTTGCCCTTCACTGAGACAGACTTTGAGGGGTAAGTTGTGTTTGCTGCCTGACCCCGCTGTGCCCTGCCTGACCCTGCTGTGCCATGCTATGTCTGCATGTCCCTGGCCTGGGCACCCCTCCAACCCTTATGCTCGGCGTATTTTGTCTTGGGTGCCCCAAATATACCTGTGTCAGAATATTGCCATTTATGCCGTTCACATGCCACAGGTGACACTTACTTCAAAAATTACCTCTGTATGTCAGGGCCAGAATTTTGTTGTGGTTGCCACCATCCCATATGTCCGTTTGTCCTTCTTTATGCCAAGACTTACCTCCAATTGCTAGTATCAGAATGTTGCCTTGGGTTCCCCCATGCCAAGATTTTTCTCAAGTATACCAGCATTTTTTCATGGGTGCCCAATATGCCAAGGATTACCTCTAGTATGCCAGTACCATTATTTTTACCATGGGTGCCTATTATTCTAAGAATTACCTCCAGTATGCCAGTGCCAGTATTTTGTCACAGGTGCCTGGCATGCTAGGAATTGTTATAAGCATGCCAGTGCCAGTAATGTGCCTAAAGTGTCTGTCGTGCCAAGAATTGCCTCTAGTATACAAGTGCCAGTATTTTGTGATTGGTGACTCTATGAGACAAGAATTACCATCAGTATCCCAGGCCCAATGACAGACTCGGAAGTATATCCCCACATTCTCAATCACATATATTCACGCACACTCTCCAGCACTCCCTTACACATATTCTTATTGATTCTCACTCACTTGCAGGCACTGTTAATCTCACTCACTCGTACTGACACTCAGGCCCACATTTATTAACACTTTGCACCAGATGGATTTGCTTTGGGAAGTTGGCCAAAGTATCACAAAGTAGTGCTATGCCCTAAGGGGGTGTTACATGGGTGGTACATGAACGTTCTCATGCAACCACCCATGGGTTTTGGCGAAAATCCCTATCTACTAATGTCTTGTGGCTCATGGCCTCCTGGCAGGTCTGGCTACGTTACCACGCCTGGCTGCCATGATGACTCTTGCGCACGTTATTATTGGATGTTGTTCTGTCGCCCTCTGTTATTGCCAAGTTGTTCTACAATAGCCTGCATTTTCTGTTTCTCACCTTTTCTCCTATTCCCTTTGTGGGCTCAGTCTGAACAACAGTTACAAGGTCGAATAACAAATCCCTGGTTTCTACTGATTTGGCCCGTCCCTCGCACCTAGACATAACACTTGTACAGCTGCCATTGAGAAATTAGTGTGCTTTTAATAATGCGCTCGCTTGCTCTAAGATAGCACTTGGAGACGACCTTTCCAGAGAGAAGAGCTGTGATTGTTTGCTGATGTAGTTTTGCATCAAGAGACTGAGGTATGGGGGTTCGCTAGTCAAAGCCCAAAGGTCTTCTATTATCATAATAAACTGGCTTCTAGCACGGGGAGGGTGGTAATGTTAGTTAGACATATATCCACTGCTTTATGAGATGCTTTCCCCGTTCGTATTCTATGGAGTAGTAACTATGCTGATTATATTATTCTTATGTATTATGCTATTAGTACTGACACGTGTACTGTATCTAAGGGCACGTAAGTTGAAATAAATATTTTGAACTATAAAGTGTCTCTTCTTACGCATGTTGTGGACAGGTACGAGAGTAACGAAAGAGTGTTCTTGCCTCTGCGAGTCCTGAGAGAGAGATACCGTGTTCTGGGTTGTCTAATCATTGGTACATTAGTGCTAATGGGACGCTAAGGCTAGTTGGGTTGGGGTTTTGGGTGCTAAGGTTTATGGTTGGCTCACCACTATATTCCGAGGTCCTATTATCCTGTGCATAGCTCTGTATGTGCAGAAACCTTATGACATGGCGCGACCAACGAGTGGGGCAGCTTACTTGCGAGACGCTTGAGTAGTACTTGTGCTTGTCCACACAACCCTCACGTACGCTTCCGGAAGCGTGTGTGACGGCGATACCTCCTATATTGCAGATTTTGTAGGTTCTTTCAAGCTTGATGTTATTAAAAAAGGTTTCTTAGAAAAACCCTTTTTGTGCTGCCTCGTGTAAGATTGTTGAATAAACCCGTTAGGAATGGCGGGTATAGACATAGCGGCGCATAGCCGCACAGCACTCCGGGATCACTTACGGGTGTATGGAGTGCCAGACGCGGGAGTTGACCTAGTCTTTGTGGTTCAAGCCGATCCGGCTTTCCACTTTGAAGTGTTCTACTCTTGGATCACTTTTCCAGCGGTGGATGCGAACGATAATCTGTTCCATGCATATGAACCCACCGTTGTTCCTGCTGTCTATAGACCTTATACTAATCTTGAAGTACCGCTCACGGCTTGGCAACACCGTGTTTGGTTTAATGGCGCCCTCCCACAACCGACTACCACGGTTCGTTTAGGCCCCTTATCAATAGCGGGGGCCACTTGGCCTGTTTTGGCCGGGTACACCCCACATCCGCTTTATATGACAATACCAGTCGCGGAACTGCGCACTATGTATGCGGCCTTGGTGCAGGTGCATCGAGCGTTAGTGCGATATGTTACAGGCAGCATCCATGGAGCCGCTCCTGGAGTGCCTGGCCAACCAGCTGCTGCAGGCGGAGTGACCATAAGTCCCGTCATGGTGAATTCTGTGATGGGCAAACGACCACAACATAAGGATGATTTTCCTTATTGGCTTGCAGAAAAGTTTGATCAGTTGGAGGCGGTTTTTCCACATACAACTCCAGTGGATAAACATCGTATTTTGACGATTAGTTTGCCAAAAGACTTAATTCCCGAGTTGACAGCATGTGACAACTGGGGTAGGGTATTCGCAGCAGTATATTCTAAATGTTTTGGTACTCCTTCCATGACAGTTCTCCCCTCTGTAATTAAAAAAGTACAGGAAGAACACGGCCCTGAAGCGGCTGTGGAATTAGGGATGAGACTAGTGGGAGTGTTTGAAGTAGTAGCTGAACTGATCCTTGCGAATGTCAAGGGCGATGCAGTGAACTTTCAAGTAGCTAACGCTTTGGCTTTGGTCCCAGAATTGGACAAGCCTCGAGAATTACCGAAAATTATTACCCAGGCTTATAAAACTATTGGTAGAAACAGCCTGGGTAACAAGCCTTTGCAAAACTGCAAACACAATCGCAACCACAACAGCAACAAACCAAATCTCAATCTGAGAAGGATGAGAAACCAGTCTTCACTAAAAAGAGCTGGAGGCTGAAATAACAGGGTAAGCAACAGACAAAGCCGGGATCGCGAGGCGCATCCCCGGTTTCAGTTTCTTCTGAACGTACTTATGATTTACGCGATAGAGCGAGAATTAAGTCACCGGATAGGTTTCAGATCCCTGATACGCGATCTCCTCGTTCTTCACAGGCACAGACTTCATCACAGGCAGGTGGAGGAGACCGCCAGGATAGAGGAAGGGCCCGTGAGGCCCCACAGGGACGAGACCAGCCTCGACAACAAGTCAGAGGAAAAGAAGAAGACGCTCAACGTTTTCGACCACAATTTCAGAAGAAGAAAGTTGCCGCTGTAACAGCGAAATATGCCACAGACGGTGAGAACGAGACTCCTGAATTGGACGTGGGCAGTAACCCTCCTAGACAGCGCCGCGGAAGTAACCATAATGCGGGAGGCGCTACGTCCTCATATGGAGGCGACAGCAACTGAAACATTCATTACTGTTGAAACAGCAGACACCAGAGTGGCACCCCCTGACAGACTATTTAATATTGTCCTCCAAATTGAAGGTGATATACAGCGAGTAATTAAAGGTATTTTTTGGGAAAATCTGACCTCTTCATATGATATTTTATTGGCAGAGGCGGATTGGCCACCACCATTCGTAATTGCTGCACGTCAAGGGGAGGAGGTAATCCTTCCGAGCTTTTCTCGACATGTCCCAAAGGACAAAGCAGAGGCTCTAGCAGCAGAGTGGGCTGTGTCCCTGGCTCCAGCGTTATTCCGCAATCACGTGGGTTGGGACGAAGAATCTCCCCCCCATGAAATACCTTTGCGATCGTTGCCGCAGCCACAACCCCAATATCCCATAAAACGTGAAGCCAAAGGCCCCGTTTCCGAAATTCTGACACAGTTGGAATATCAGGGAGTAATTGAACCCTGTGTATCACCTATGAACAATCCCCTTTTCGCGGTTTTTAAACCCGATGGATCGTACCGTTTAGTATTGGATTACCGGCATTTGAACTCTCATTGTCGGACCTTTGCGGTGCAAAATACCCATAGTTCTGCGCTTGTAGACAGTCTTGTTCGTAAAAAATACAAAACGACCCTTGACCTTTCAAATGGATTCTACACGCACAACTTAGCCCCGGAGAGTGGCCAATGGTGTGCCTTTACTTCCGGTGGTAAAATGTTCAAATTCAGGCGTCTTCCTATGGGCTACAAGAATAGTCCAGGCGTATTCGCCGCTCGTGTTGTCTCTTTGTTAGACGGCATCGATCCAGACGCCTGTTCGTATGTGGATGACATTTATCTGACAGACGATGAATTGTTTCCGCATCTGACCCGGGTGGACCGCATTATTCTTGAATTTGCGGTTCAGGGATACAAAATTAACTTTGCCAAATCCCATATTGCTGAATTTACCGTTTTGTTCTTGGGCTATGAGCTCAACAATGAAGGTAAGGGTTTAGCCCCCATTTTCTGGAGAAATGTGCACTTCTGTGCCCTCCTACTAATCTGAAGAAGCTTCAGTCTTTACTGGGTTTTCTGAACTTCGGACGTACATATATTCCCGAATACGCCCAGCGTATCAAGCCATTGTATGCTTTGATACAACCTACTTTTTCGAAGTCTTGCTGGCTTCCGGAGCATACCTCCATTCTGCAGTCTTTGCAGACAGACCTTCTTGAGTCTAAATACCTTTTGACGCGTGATAACCACACAAACTTGGTGATTAGAATCATTCCAGGGGCAGTGGGTTTCACGTACTTAACCTTTAATGAAGGTGATACAGTACCCATCGCATACAAGTCACATCTATACACCTCTGCAGAAATGCGGTTCTCATCTGTGGAGAAAGTGCTAACAGCAGTGCAAATGGCGATCCTGAAGGAGCGCGCACTGGCACAGGGAAAACGCATTCTGGTGGTAACACCCTATCCTGCCCTAGAGGCAGTGACGAAAGCAAGTGTTCCGAACTCTAAAGCTTTGCACCCCCGTTGGATTCAATGGGCAACATCTTTAACGTCTCCGGATGTCACTTTCATTTTCGACTCTTCTCTTCAGACTCAGGAGTTTTTACAGTATGAATTCATTCATCCTCCTCCTTTGTCCTTATTGCCGCTTGAGGATTACAACTGTGTGATCTACACCGATGGTTCGGCACAACCGGCCACGGGGTCCAAGCATGCTTATTCAGCCGCATGTGCTATTGTTGCAGGTACGTTTGTGAACGGAAAGTTCAAATCCACTGTGGTGCATACACAGGCACTCGGGGACAGTACCGCACAATTGGCCGAGTTGCGTGCCTTGGTGCTTGCGCTTGAGTTCGTAAATCCTGATGTGACCACTTTAATCGTGTGCGATTCTTACTACTGTGTTCAATCATACAATGACAATCTGTTCTTTTGGTCGCAAAATGACTATAGAGACGCTAAAGGCAACACAATCAAGCATAAAATGCTTTGGGTTAGGGTGGCAGAATTACAAAGACGTCTGCCACTCACACAGGTGGTTCACACCCTAGGCCATCAGCGAGTGGGCGCACACGCTGTTGGTAACAGTCTGGCAGATGAAGCTGCCAGATCAGCAGTACTCACGTGTTCAGTAGCAGCAGTTACTAGATCCATGTCTAAAATAGACACTGATATCTTGGCAGCTATTGCTGCAACAAAAGAAGGAATTAATTACCCTAGAGGTTTCCCTTCTAAATATTCTTACCAGATAGGTCCCGATCAGGCTCCTTATGTAACAATACCTAACGTTGGGGTTCGGCTGATCCCCAACGCGGACCGCAGACTTTCCTTGATGGCAGCGGCACACGAAGGCATGGCTTCGGCGCATGCTGGTGTGTCTGCGACAATTTCCATTTTGCAGCAGCGTTACTGGTGGCGTGGTTTATACAAAGATACACGTACTTATGTGCTTTCCTGTGACGTTTGTCAACAGATCAAGCCTTCAACAGTCACAAGACCACCGCAGACCTCGCTTGCAATTTCGAACAGACCCTTTGGGTGTGTTTACTTGGATCACTGCGGTCCATTTTCTTCAGACACTGCCTATAAATATATCTTAGTGGCAGTGGACTCGTGCACACGGTTCATCTGGGTCTGGCCACAACGGAGTGCTGACGCACGAAATGTCATTAGGGATTTGCGTGTCTTTGTGGGAATTTTTGCATGCGGCACCTTCCATTCTGACCAAGGTCCGGCGTTTGCCTCTAAGGCTTACAAGGACGCAATGGGCTCCTTAGGGGTGCGGGTGAAATTTTCGTCTCCGTATAGGCCTGAGGGCAACTCTATCGTTGAACGAATGAAC
The DNA here is from genome assembly GCA_963921515.1 of Calotriton arnoldi. NCBI lineage: Eukaryota > Metazoa > Chordata > Amphibia > Caudata > Salamandridae > Calotriton > Calotriton arnoldi. The sequence goes on from CAWUFW010007514.1 coordinate 17,835, forward strand.
CGTGACTTAAAGCAATCCTTGACAGCTAGAGTTATAGGTACTGGCAGGAACTGGCTGGCCCACTTGTATACTGTTCAGCGTGCACTTAATAATCTCCCTAGAAGGCCTCTGGGTGGGCGGACCCCTTACGAAATGCTCTTTGGCATACGAATGTTTGTGCCTGACCTTGATGGTCTAGACATGGCGGCGCAATCCGCCAAGTTCGATGTAGATAATCATTCTACTATGTTACAGGACTTACAAGAAGCCCGAGACAAACTAGCGATTGCACATTTACCTTCAGCCACAGACCCTGCTGTGCAGATTCCGGTTGCCGGCTGGCTTCCGAAGATTGGCGACCTGGTACGAGAGAAGGTGGAGAACAAAAAGAATTCGGCCCCTCTTTTCGTGCACCGGTTCCAGTACTGGGCTTGAAGGGAACACGTACAGTCATCCTACCACCGCTTCCCGGTCGCAAGGAAAACAGATACATCTCAGTGGAAAATGTCAAGCTACAACATCTGGCCGATCCTAAATAGTGTCACACCAGCGGTCTCTTGTCCTGCCATTTATCGGACAAGCGTTCGAGGCACGCCTGCACGAACAATCACTGATGTTACCATGGAGATGGTTGATTTGCCTGAAAATATATTTGAACCCCCTGCATCACCCTGCATAGCCGAGGACGAGTATACTTATCCCGCCACAGAGTCGGTGGCACACCAACCAACAACGCCACTGAGCCCGACACGTTATTCTTTTGACTCGGATTCCAACTCATCACAAGTCCCGTCCAAGTTTAGTCTTTTTGTATCCTGGTTTAGAGACAATTTTTTGATTCCACCTTGGACATATATTTGGATGGTACTTTTCTTGGTCTTTTTGTTCATGTCCATTGGCTTTGTCACAGTGTTTTTTCTACTCATCAATGGTCACTATTTACCTGAACGCTCTGCTGTGAACAGTGTTGCTGGAACTTTGGCTCCACATTCCTCTTCACACATCATGAAGCGTGACCACACATTTGTGAACATTTCAGCGTTTCCAGTTGCTGATGGCATCGTATGGGATGCGGTAAACTTTCAAATACATGGCCCGACAGAAATTATTAATGTACCAAATGTCCTTCGAGTCTCGATGGGTGATGTAGTAAAAAGTAATATTCATTCTGATGATTGGGATGTGCATGCAGTTGAAGCATTGTTTGCTGATTTAAAATATTATGCCTCTTTTAATGCTGAAGACTTGTATATGAATTCTGCGAATTATGCCGATTTGTATTGCTACCAGCATTGGGGCAATCATTTTCTCCACAAACCAAGTGCACTACGCAGCCCTGTTACTTACACCCAATGGGAACACTGCCCAAACCCCATACCAGGTAGTTCCCAGACTCTTCGAAATAAATACACCTATTTTACTGATTTTAATCGATTGAACCCTGGGTCCTATTATTTTAAATTAAAATCTCCATCGACTCAAAAAATAATGTTGACCCACACTAAATTACTATATTCGGGTTCCTTTTTGAGCGCCTTGGCGGTGGGTGGTTATGAGTATTGGAAAGACACAGTGGATTTAAAATCAATCTGGGGTTCGAAGCTATGGCAGGTGCAGGGCACTGAGGCCCTGCACCGTGCTTGCCTTATCCCAGCCCAAATTCTATTTCTAAATGCTTCCATTTATCAGACCACGTGTTGGGGGTTGGCTACCGTTAAACAACTAAATGCGCCAACCATCCCATCCTTGTCGAGTCTTCCAAATGATAGTTTGCATTTTAATATGTCCCTTATGGCGTTACAGGCTCAGTTTCAGAACAATTCCTTTAACGTTTCTGCACTAATACAGTCACCCTGGTTGGCATGGCCCATATCATCTAATGCATGCCAACTTCGTTTTCATGGCACAGTTCCTGGTTACATACAGGACAAGCCTGATCCAAGATTTACTGAAACTCGTACTGTGACCACGTATTCGGTTGGTAAATTATGTAAACAATGGTTACAACATTCGTCCTTAGACTCTGTTAAGAACCATTTATCCCTCCTATCAGGCACTATTGACTTATCTGACTTTATCTTGGGACCTCGTGGTCCCCGACCGAAGAGATTCATTTATGAAGCGTATAATGAGCTCTGGAAGCTGTCACAAATGGAAGCTGCTTCCCGTCTTAGGGAAATAGACCAAGCAAATTTGGAAAAGGTGCTTGCTGTTGTTGACAATAGTATAAATACCCTGTCTTCCCGCATTTACACATTAAACAATATTGTATCCTCTGTTGTTGATATTGTACAAGATGATGTCTCTATGTTGTATCATGGTCAGAATCAGTTGCGTTCAGTGATGCAGTTTGCATGGACTTTGCAAACCCTTAAGTTGGGTAAAGTTCCTTGGAATTTGTTAAACACCACTGCCCTCTTTCTGCCTTTTAATTTGACTGACAAACAGCAGTTCATGTCCATGAAAGATGCATCTTACACTTTGTTACATATTGAAAAAGTGGATCCTTTACCATTCTCTGTAGCGGAACTAGATTCTGCGGTGTGGCTAGTTCATGGGGTTATAGCTTCACCTTTTTCCCTATTTGAATTCGGTTCGTGCATGAAACATTTTCCTGTAGGCCGTTTCCAGCCTTTGGGTAGTGCTTTCCTGCATGAACTTTGGTCCTTGCCTTTCATGTATAAATGCCTTAGAGATGGCAAGGAGGTATTTCTCACGGGGGGGTCTTGTGATTCAACTGTGGGTCATTCGCTTATTTGTAAACATATTAAATTGCACGGGGCTTGTAGCGTTTCAGTTCCAAATCTTGCATGTGTGCTAAAAGGTATTCCTGCTCCTGCTATTTCTCCTACTTTTACTTTGCTTACCAACGGTAGCTATTTGCTTTTAAATAACGAAGACTGTTGTGGCCTACAGGCTGGCATTCCGTATATTGTTACAGTCTCACACAGAGTTGTCTGCTGCAAGAATGTGCTTTTTCCTCCCCCTCACGACATCGTTGATAGCTCTATTTGGCCTTCCATTCCTACCATGGAGGCAGATTTCAATAAGTTGAGCAGAATAAAGGCCCTATTATTGAATGAGGAGGTTATGCTCACATCCGCCCGGGAGACATTCATTCTCCAGGTGGCGAGCACCCACAGTGAAATACAGGCCCTTTTGAACACTGACCTCCCCCAACATTTTGGGGAGTTAATTCATCGTATTTTTAACGCATCAAACACTGAGGGTCTGGTGCACTTTTTTAAGGTTGTGGGGTCTGGCCTCGTGTCCACCTTTCAAACTATTTTCGGTGTGATACCGGCATTCATACATTCTATTTTTTCTAGCGTCTTTGGTGGTTTCCCATTAATCCTCGCTTTGGCGGCTGGTGTCTTGCTGTTGGTCTGTTTTCTGCGCAATGGCTGCACACCACTGGGCCCTTCTCGATCCCGAACGCCTCCAGCTGCTCCGTGAGCGACTTCTGGTTGGCTTCGATGTTCTGCCCTTGGCAACTATCAGTGTGTCCTACACCCTTTCCTTTCGCTTTGCGTATTTCACTTGCGTGCAACCTGTGATGTCTTGCATCCGCTGTCCGTTTACATGGACCATGGATTATTGCCTCTCCAATTCGTCATTGTCGGTCCCGGATTTTGTTCGGTTGGTGGGTCCCTTAGAGGCCCATGAACGGGACTGTTCCGCTGCTGGCTTTATGATGCGTGCGGCTGCACTGGGGATTTTGGCACAATGGGATATCTGGGCGGCTGCTCAGAATCTCCTACAACAAAGTTATATTGAATATCACGCAAGCTGTCCCGCATTGCTTTTGGATGCTCCATACTCTGAAGAACATTCCTGCAGCTTTGACCTATTGGACTGGATGGCGTCTACGTTTTTGACGATTCCAATGATGTCCTTCTGGACGGTATAGCCTTTTTCTGCTCTTCCACATTTTTGGATTGATTGACTTGCCGTTAGTTGTTAGTAGACCGCCTCTATTCTGCTCAGGTATTTGGAACTCTGTCTTCATTTTCGTCGTGGCCGATGGACTGACCAGGGGAGGGTGTCTTGTGGCTCATGGCCTCCTGGCAGGTCTGGCTACGTTACCACGCCTGGCTGCCATGATGACTCTTGCGCACGTTATTATTGGATGTTGTTCTGTCGCCCTCTGTTATTGCCAAGTTGTTCTACAATAGCCTGCATTTTCTGTTTCTCACCTTTTCCCCTATTCCCTTTGTGGGCTCAGTCTGAACAACAGTTACAAGGTCGAATAACAAATCCCTGGTTTCTACTGATTTGGCCCGTCCCTCGCACCTAGACATAACACTTGTACAGCTGCCATTGAGAAATTAGTGTGCTTTTAATAATGCGCTCGCTTGCTCTAAGATAGCACTTGGAGACGACCTTTCCAGAGAGAAGAGCTGTGATTGTTTGCTGATGTAGTTTTGCATCAAGAGACTGAGGTATGGGGGTTCGCTAGTCAAAGCCCAAAGGTCTTCTATTATTATAATAAACTGGCTTCTAGCACGGGGAGGGTGGTAATGTTAGTTAGACATATATCCACTGCTTTATGAGATGCTTTCCCCGTTCGTATTCTATGGAGTAGTAACTATGCTGATTATATTATTCTTATGTATTATGCTATTAGTACTGACACGTGTACTGTATCTAAGGGCACGTAAGTTGAAATAAATATTTTGAACTATAAAGTGTCTCTTCTTACGCATGTTGTGGACAGGTACGAGAGTAACGAAAGAGTGTTCTTGCCTCTGCGAGTCCTGAGAGAGAGATACCGTGTTCTGGGTTGTCTAATCATTGGTACATTAGTGCTAATGGGACGCTAAGGCTAGTTGGGTTGGGGTTTTGGGTGCTAAGGTTTATGGTTGGCTCACCACTATATTCCGAGGTCCTATTATCCTGTGCATAGCTCTGTATGTGCAGAAACCTTATGACACTAACAATTGTAGACATGGATATGTGAGCAACCTGATGCCTTCTTGAGTCAGGCATAATGAAGGAGAAATATTTTAATTTCTACGTACTTTTCAAAATTTGCATGTATGCTGCACTGTCCAGCACATATACAAAGTGGGAAAAGGTTTAAAGCATAGTTTTTTACTGGAAAGGTCCCTTTTCAGTACAAAATCCATACTGAAAAGAAAGCAAACACCCTTGCACTGTTGTGCGAGGATGTATGCGTTGGAATAGGGCAGCCTAAAGTGCACCAGAGCTGGGGAAGAGAAAAAGCAGCACCATGTTTTAGCAGCTATGGTGCTGTTTTTCACTCTCCTTTTGGCACAATGCTGCAGAGCATCTTTGGTTGCTTTGCTGCTCTGCACCAAATTTTGGTACATTCCCCCTCAATCGTACTCATTCTCACTCACTACCAGTCACTGACCGTCACTCACTTTCACTCACACACGTTTATACAGACACACATCCACACGTTGTCTCATATAAGCACAAACTTACCCGCAAGCACGCACGCACGCACCATATATTTTAAAACTGTTTTTTACTTATCTCAGTTGCCACAAAAGGTCTTATTTCTGCAAATTGTGCTCGATTTTTAATCATACTAATATTGAATAACAGAATATTACAAATTCTATTGACCAGGGTTGCAATACCAGAAATGAACAGTACAAGTATTCAGTACTGCAATATTAGTAATGCACAGTACTTGCACCAATAATGGACTGTGGCAGCAGTTCTCTGTAGGTTTGCCTAAGTAGTGGTGCACAATCCCAGTTGGACTGTACAGTTCGCACTCTTCTCATCAGCCTGCTGTGCCAGTAATGGGCAGGGGCAGCATTTCTCAGCAGAGCTCTTACACTAGCAGTGTAAGTACCAGCAGTTCTCAGAAGAGCTACTGTACAAGGCATTATCAATCATTCTGGGCTGCTGTAATAGTAGTGCACTTCCCAGCAAAGCTGCTATACTTTTATTCAGACAGTACCAGCACTTCGCATTAGGGTTGCTTTATTGGTACTAGCACTTCTCATCAGGGTTGCAATATTAGGCAGGTACCCTACCTTCACTTTTCAGCAGAACTACTGTATTCTTGATAATGGCAACACTTCTCAGCGGGGCTGCTTTACTATTTATGACTTTAACAGCATTTCTCAAGAGGGCTTCTATCCATGTGATGTGACTGTGTCAGTAAGGCAAGCTATATGTTTAATGGCCAATATCAACATATCAGAGCCCTGGAGGACGTACTCGGGTTAGATATTGCTAGCACTTTTCTGTGCCGAGTTGTTTTTTAGTGACACAGTAATTGTTCCTGTCTCTAATATGTAGCACTTGGAATGATCAAAGGTACTCAGACATTTTTAAATGTGTGTCCTAAACGATAGTATGATAGCTTTGTTTTCAAAGTAAATTGAATGTTTTCATACTTTATACATTCTGTAAAATATCAGAAGCGAGAGTCCCCCCACTCCTTTCACACTCACTCTACATACTTTAATGAATCAGCTAAAAAAAAGATCACTCTATGAATGCTTTAAATGTCCTAAGTGCAGCCACATCAGCTGTGCTGGGCAGTTTCACCTAAAACACAGGCTTGAAGGAAGTCATTGTGCTATGTGTCCCTGTGATGCAAAACATGTTTTGAATGGAGATCTTCAATATTTCTATACAGCAGCGATTCTGGGTGTGTGATATGGCAAGCTGTCCTTGGGGTGCTCTGCTACCAAAACCACCTTTAGAACCATTGTGAGCATGGACTTTGACCCCACACAAGTCTCTATTTACACTCTGACATGTGGCACCCCTTCCATTCCAGTGCTGAAATCATGAACAGGTCTGATACAGTACTTCAGTCCTCACCTGCAGCCCCCCTGCTATTCCAGTATTGAAATCATACACAGGTCTGCCACTGTACTTCAGTTTTCATCTGCAGGATTTTGAATTGCAATTGATTTGAGTGTAAACGGGATATCTCTACCTGTACCCAATCAAAAGTTAGCAATTGTTAAATGTAATAAGGCAACCTCATGCAAGCCCACATGATTCAGAGCTCTAAAGTCATGACTGGAGGGGATGCAAGCTTCTCTCAGTGCCTGTCAGTGGGCTAAACTGTTGTCCCAATCGCATGAACAAAGAATCATAAGCCTTTCTTATAGTGCACATATCGATGGTTGCCTATGTGCCAGATGTAAGTAAGTGTGGGAAAGTGAGATATCTAGGTAGAGCATTTCAGAAAGATGTGGAAGGAAAAGTGTCTAACAAAGTGAGAGACTGCAGAAGAAAGTGGCAGGAAGGGAAGAACCCAAGTGTACACCAGCAGAGACACCACAGACCGAGTTACTTTTAAGTCAGCTCTCAACAAATACCAGCAGCGAGTCAAAGACACGAAAAAAAGACACCCTGACAAACCACATCAAACCACACCAAGGAACTCTTCAGCATTGTCAGAGAGTTCTCCTGCCCTACAGCCACGAGAACACAATCCCACCCTCACATGAACTCTGCGATGCCCTTGCAGACCACTTTCACAAGATATCCACCATCTATAAGAACGCCAAGCCACAACCGACTAACCTCCACATCCTACTCGCTCCAACGGAAGTCGCTCCCGATTAGCCACTCACCGCCTGGGAACATCTCAGCACACAGAACACCACAGACATCATGAACTCCATCCACTCGGGAGCACCCACTGACCCCTTCTCCCATCAACTCTGCAACCTCGGAGGCAAGGGTATCAGCCACCAACTCAACACCATCCTCAACGCATCCATCGCCTCAGCCACCTTTCCCGACGCATAGAAACATGCTGATGTCACACCTCTCCTCAAGAAGCCCTCCACGACCTCCGCGGATTCCAGAACTATCGCCCCAGCTCGCTGCTCCCTTTCCCCACCAAAGTCCTTGAGAAGGCCATCAACCACCAGGTTACCAAATACCTGTAGAGAATCAACCTGCTCGACGACTCCCAATCTGGTTTCCACGCCAACAACAGCACTGAGACCGCCCTAATCTCTGCCATGGATGACAGCGGCGCCCTCCTTAACAGAGGTGAATCGGCAGCCCCGATCCTCCTTGACCTCTCTGCAGTCTTCAACACTGTATCCCACCACAAGCTCATTAAGAGACTGCACCACATCGGGATCCAGGAAGATCCCCTCCAATGGATAGCATAATTCCTCATGGGATGAGCTCAGAGAATCCACCCCACAGAATCCAAGAGCACCATCTGTGGTGTCCCTCAAGTTTCGTCCCTCAGCCCCACTCTCTTCAACACTTACATGACATCTCTAGCCGACATTGTCAGAACCCATGACCTGAACATCATATCCTACGCCGACGACACCCAGCTCATCCTCTTGCTCTCAGCAAACTTCACCACCAAGAAGACCAACTTCCAGCACTGCATGAAGAACGTTACCGACTTGATGAAGATCAACTGTCTAAAGCTCAACACTGACAAGACCGAAGTGCTGATCTTCGGCAACAACACCTCCCTTTAGAATGACACCTTGTGCCCTGCCAAACTCAGACCCAATCCCACACCTACAGACCAGTCCCGCAACCTCAGAATCATCCTGGACAGCAAGCTCACCATGAAGCGACAGATCAATGCAGTCTCCTGTGCCTACTTTCAAACCCTCTGCATGCTCCAAAGAATCTGCTAATTGCTCCCCATCGGCACAAGGAAAACCGTCACTCAAGCCATAGTCGCCAGCTGGCTGGACTACGGCAATGCACTGTAAACAGGAATCATCACCGAACTCATGAAGAGACTACAGACACATCCTCAACCTGCCCAAACAGGCCCACATCACCCCACACCTTAGGACCTGCACTGGCTCCCCAGCAGGTGGCGCTATTTAGCAGTTTAAAAAAAGAAGATACTGAAATTTACCTTCTGTCGTGCTGTGATTTTTAGGTCGAGTCTAGGCAGTGCGCATGTGCTGTCTGGAAGACCTGGAGTAGTTGATAAAAGGACTTTGCTCCCGCCTGCCGCTTACCATTGGCACACTGCAGTGCCTGTCTTGATTGCAGCATCCTAAGTGGTTCACATAACTGAACGTCACTTCCGTTTTTTACAGAGCAGCAGCGCCTAAGTTCAGTTTCCTTTCACTGCAATTCATGATGTGTTGTTTCGGAGAACTATTTTTTTTCTAATTAGTTTCGCATGCCAAGGCTTTTCTTCGAGTATGGCAACGCGCCTTTCTTTTGTCATGGACATCGTGGCTTGCCTTCAAACACACTTTCACTCTGAGCGCAGTGCTCTTGAAACGGGCGCTGCGCTTTGCACTCAGCGATGGTTCTGTGTCCCTCCTAGCTGTGGTGTATGTCTCCCCCGGGGCTTATGGCAAACTCCGAGCGCCGGCGTAGCAACATTTTAAACCCCTGCTGGTGTCCCAGGTCAGTATGGGAAGATTACGTGATTTGCCCAAAGTCACACAGTATGTTAAGCCGATGCCACGACTCAAACTTGGCTACCCAATTTTAAAGTCAGCAGCTCCCGGTATGCTTCGGGTCTAGCTCCGAGTCCGCAGCTCTAGCTGCTACTCTGATACAGTGTAGTATTTAGAACAGCACCACACGGCCTTGACACATATGTGAGCCAGACATGATGACTCACACACTGAGATAGCTAAGGCGGGACTTCCTACTACTGCTGCCGGCAGCGCGGTTCAGTTTATCATTAGAAAGTTGCAGGCTGCATTGGCAATGGCAGCGCTGCTTGTGTGTGTTCAAATTAAATTAAATGCAAATCCCGTCACCCGAAGACCCACTGGCTGCTGAGTGAACCGTGGGAGTCATTGCAGCCTTGAGGCTGCCCATTACGGAATAGCTTGCCGGCCTCGCTAAATGAGTTAGTTCCTGGTGATAACATTTTCTTTTAAATTAATAGAGCGGTCATGATCATCTTCAGCTGCCTGCTGCCCTGTTTCAAGCAGGAACGTGCCAGACAGCGATGTGTGATACTAATCTATGCAGCATGCGCAAAGTTGTAAACAGAATGTTCAGAGCCTTTGTGTAGGTTTGATAAAAACCTTACATCTTGGAAAGAATTGCAAATATTTCCCCTTTCTTATTTCTCTTAGAAAGTTATGACTTTTACAATTTAAATGGCACATTTACTCAGTTACCATTAGCAAATCGATCTGTCTAGGAAAGCATTGCAGGGAAGAGGTCGGGGCTGATGTATAATGTTAGCATTGTAATGCCTGTGCCTTACATTGGGTGTGGCACAGAGCACGTGTGTGACTGGGTATGATCGCCACTTCAATGTCATCGGTGGCAGAGCTTCAATCGTGCTGACCGCATGGTGCGGGCCGAAATAATAGGCATACACACTGAGCGTGATGTGGTACTGTGCTCGTGTGTCTCGGCTCTGACGCATGACGCACGCGCACATTGCTTTATTAACAGAGGCCCGCGCTACGCGGACCAAACCATTATTAACACGTAGGCGGGAAGAGCTCTAGGCTCACCCCCGCGTAAGCAGGTCAACATGAGCACGCTTCCAACCTAGTATCGCGATGCGCGATACAACATTCCTTCCCAAAATAGAGTTGTATCAAAACATCAATAACAATACATTACCACAATAACACAACAGTTACAATGTCCGGAACTGTCCAGGCTTCCCCATAGATGGTTTCATACCGATAGGTGACTCTTCAGCTGTGGTAATCCCGGAGTCTGCTTGACGGTTCAGGGTTAGTCCGTAGTCGGTATTGTGTGCCACTTTCTCGCCCTTGAATGTTCTCGTCCGGAACCACTGGAATGTCTGAAACTTCTTGCCTGGCCTCTGGAGCTCTTGGGGATGGTTCTCCACCCTCGGCTCCCGCCAACTCCGAACCACCATCGGATCACTCCTCCCATGCTCGGTCTCGGGAGCAGTCCTCTGCAACACCCATGTCCTGGCGGTGGCCTCCATAGTACTTCTTAAGTGCTGACACATTCCTTGTAAGCATTTCCAGACCCCTTCTGATTGTGACTTGCGTGCCCCGAATCCTGGTGATCTGCCAAGGATCCTTCTCGAAGGGTAGCCGGAATTTACTGCCAGGGTGTCGGTCTTGTACCATGTCCCCTTCTTGAAGTCTTGAGTGTTCGGCTCTACGCCGAGTACTGGCTTCATCATTAGATCTCTTTCTTCTCGCCTCCACAGCCTTCTCATTTACTTCAGCAGGAACCCACCGAGGATGATGTGGAATGCAATCACTCACCACTCGTCCCATTGATAAGTGTCCTGGAGCACAACCAGTAGTGGTGTGTGGTGTTTGCCTATAATCCCTCAGGAAGGAGTATATGGACTGTTCCACCGAGTCACCATTCGCTACAGCTATGCGGATCACCTTGTTCAATGTTCGCATAAACCGCTCGGCCTCTCCATTGGCTTGAGGCCATTTGGGGGTTATTTTCCGATGTGTGATTCCCAGAGAAGTGAGGTATGATGCAAATTCCTGTCCCTGGAACGGCGGGCCATTGTCCGTCTTGATCTCTTTTACCAGCCCATGAGTGGCCATCACTTTTTCCAACTTGGGAATTACTTCTCCAGCATTCAGGGATGACAATACTTCTACCTCCGGGTACTTGGAGTAATCATCTATTACCACCATGAAATGTCTCCCGTCCGGTAGACTCCCAAAATCCACGCTCACACTCAGCCATGGACTTTCCGGTCGTTTCTCCGTAAGCACTGGTGCAGGGGGGTTTGGCTCACCAGTCACTTGGCACCAAGGGCACGATCTTACCACCTCCTCCACTTTACCGTCCATGAGAGGGAACCAGACTTTTATTCGGAGCCTCCCTTTTGTTTTCACCATTCCCGGTGTCTGGCGTGAGCTAGACCAACCACTCGATCTATCAACGTTGACGGGATCACCAGCCGGTGACCCCGGAGCAAACAACCATTAGGATCCGCACTGAGTTCATGCCGCACTTGGTGCAGGCTTTCTATTACCTTTCTGGCCCCCGGAGTGAGAGTGGTCCCTTGGCCTCGCAGGAAATGCCATCTGTTGGTTTTCACAGCTTCTAACACCTTTTGCATGCATTCATCTTGTTTCGTAGCTTGGCATAACTAATCTAGTGAGATGGGCAAAGGGCGTGATCGGTCGACCACATACCGAACATATTCTTCAGTTTCCTCCGCATCCTCTATCTCCTGACTGGTGGCTTCTCTAGGATGACGAGACAAATAGTCTGCAGGATTGCTGGCCCCAGGGTGATACTCAATTCTGCACTGATATTCCTGAAGCTGCAGCATCCATTTCTCGATGCGAGGAGGTGGCTTGGAAGCTGTGCCGGTAAATAGAGGAACTAGAGGCTTGAGGTCTGTGGTGACCAGGAATGGCTTTCCATATACGTACAAATGAAAGTGCCGGCAACCCCAGTGCACCACTATTGCTTCTTTTTCTATCTGTGAATATCTTTGTTCGGTCTCCGTTAGTGACCGGCTCTCAAACGCCACCGGGCCCACTCATCTTCATCCATGAGCCGTTGTAGGAGAACGGCCCCCAGCCCTTTGGGTTCCGCATCAACGGCAACTTGCGTCTGTTTTCGGGGATCAAAATACCTGAGAGTGGTGTTGCTTGATAGAGCATCTTTGGTTAACTGAAATGCAGTCTCTTGCTCGACACCCCACATCCAGGGGGCGGAAGCTTTGGTCAGTTCTCTCAGCGGGGTAGTCAGCGAGGAAAAGTCTTTGATAAATCTCCCGCAGTAATTGACCATCCCCAGGAAGCTGCGAATCTCGGTCACATTGGTGGGAGCAGGGGCATTCTTGATGTCTCTTACTTTTTCGGGGTCCGGGTTCACTCCCTCCGTAGAGAAGATATATTCAAAGAATTGCAACCCTTGTTTCAGGAATTCACATTTTTCCTTATGTAGGGTGAGGCCTGCCTCTTGTATCCTCTGTAGCACTTGTCGCAGCCTGCTGTTATGCTCCGGTACGGACTTGGCGTGAATCAGAATATCATCACTCACGTTCACGGTGCCTGGGAGGTCAGCCAGCAGTTCTTTGATAGTATTTTGGAATACCTCCGCGGCACTAGAGATACCGAAGCTTAGTCTTTTATAGCGCCTCAGTCCGACATGCGTTGAGAAAGTAGTGATATATCGAGACTGTTCATCAAGTACTAGCTGGTGATATCCAGCCCGAAGATCAAGTTTTGAGAACCAGCAGGCTCCACTTAGTTCACCTATTAAGTCATCGATGGTGGGGGTCAGGTGCCGTTCTCTTTTTATGGCCATATTCGGGATTCGCATGTCAACACAGATTCTGACCTCCCCAGGTTGCTTGGGCTTTCGGGCTACCACGATCAGGGACACCCACGGGTCGGCCCTTTCACCTTCTCGATGATCTCCGCCTCTTCAAGCTTTCTCAGTTCTTTTTCCACCAGTGGTCGTAGATGAAATGCCACTCGCCTGTGTCGCAAAGCCACTGGTTGTATGGAAGGGTCAATGTGTAGGTGTATCTGTTTACCCCGGAGACATCCAATGCCGTTGAACACTTTTGGGAACTCTTCCACGATGTGATTCACCCCTTCTCGGTGAATTCCGAAAGCAAATGTGACTATGCCCAGGGCCTCCGCCGACCTGCACCCTAGCAACATTCCATGACACATAGATTAGCGCCTCGGTCTTCTGATCGTCATAGGATATAGTCGTTCTGAATTTTCCTCTAATGGCCAGTGGTTTGGATTGGCCATACGCACAGACATTTACCTTGGCGGGTGTCAGCTGTGGAGGAGGTGTCATTTCTTGATGGGTCTTGGTAGACATAATGTTTATGGTGGCCCCCGTGTCTACAATCGCCGTCGAGGGACGCCCTCCTACTAGGATTTGGCATTGTGGCAACCTTCCTTGGCTGCTTGACGCTGATCCGACGGTGAACACTGAGTGCACCGTGTGTTACTCATGGTCATCGTCCATGTCACTGCATTGATCCTGGGACTCCGGGATCATATTCACTTGGGACCTCGCCGGTCGCCTTTTGCTGGATCGACATGCCTTCATGAAGTGATTCATCTTTCCGCATGCCATGCACTTTTTTCCTCTCGCTGGGCATTTTGCCGGGCGATGTGATGTTCCCCCGCAGTACCCACACGAGCGGTATCTAGTGCCTCGTGATACCTTCGTTGGTACGGTCACTGTATTTGGCGCCACTGTATTCACTACATTCACCGGTTCTGTCTTAATGGGAACTTGCAGCACGTCCTCCATGTGTGGCGCCCTCGCCTTTGAGAGTTCCTTTGTCCGCCCCATGGTGAGTATTTCTGCCAGCGGTTTTCCTGATTCTTCCAGAATGCGCTCTCTCAGTTTCGCAGATGCGCACCCCTGAATAATCTGGCCTCGGATCTCCTCCGTCTCATCCCGAAACCCACAGGTGCTGGCTAACTTCTTTAGCCTCGCGTGAAAAGTATCTAACGACTCCTCCGGCAGTTGTCTGGCTTGCCGAAACACGAACCGCTCATAATCGTGGTTCGCCATGGGTTCAAAGTGTGCATTTAACGCATTGATGAGCGTGAGATGAGTCTGGGGCGCTGCTTCCACCACTGACTTGGCTATTTTGTATACATCCTTCCCTCCAAGATGCAGTATCGTGGCCCTTTTTTGTTCATCTTCCACCTTTGTGGCCTCAAAGAAGAGGGACACTCGCTCCACCCATTCTCTCCATCGCGGGGCCTGTGCAGATGGCACCCCTTCCACCACAAAAGGCTCAATTGCTGGTATATGCACCATGGCCACCTTCTCTTGACTGTCACTGGACCTCCCCTGGTGGTGTTTTAATCCCCCACTGACGACAGCAACGTCGCGTGTACTGCCCGACGGCTACTCACAGTTAGTATTGCAGCCGGCAGCACTCGACAGTGTCAGGCCTCTCACAGGCCAGCTACCACCTCAGCCGGGGTCCTCGACAGGAGGTACGCCTTCCGCTCCTCGCAGACGCTGGTCGGGCCCGATCCTCCACTTTCACCATTGGCACGTGGGTCGGGCAGCTCTGCAGCACGAGCACCGCGCACACTCCACAATCGGTGCGCGGCCGCCGCTAAATGCCCCGTGAGTCAGGAGCACCCTCGTCGCCAATGTAATGTCTGTGCCTTGCATTGGGTGTGGCACAGAGCACGTGTGTGACTGGGTATGATCGCCACTTCAATGTCATCGGTGGCAGAGCTTCAATCGCGCTGACCGCATGGCGCGGGCCGAAATAATAGGCATACACACTGAGCGTGATGTTGTACTGTGCTCGTGTGTCTCGGCTCTGACGCCTGACGCACGCGCACATTGCTTTATTAGCAGAGGCCTGCGCTACGTGGACCAAACCATTATTAACACGTAGGCGGGGAGAGCTCTAGGCTCACCCCCACGTAAGAAGGTCAACATGAGCACGCTTCCAACCTAGTATCGCGATGCGCGATACAACAAGCATGATGTGTTAATTGAAGTAAGTGTGCCTGATGTTGGTAACTTGGTATGGCTGCAAAAATGTGCTTCATTCCTAGCTGCCTGCCCTGGCCCTACATTTCCCTCGTCTTCGTAGCTTGATTTTTGCTCCTAACAAAGTATCGCTCACAGTTGTTAATCCCCTGCTCGTGTCCCTGACCTGCCTTTCTATGCACTCGGGGATGGTTCTGTGTCCCTCCCCGCTGTGGTATATGTCTCCCCCGGGGCTCATGGCAAACTCTGAGCGCCGGTGTAGCAGCATTTTAACCCCCTGCTGGTGTTCCAGGTCAGTACGGGGAGATTACGTGATTTACCCATAATCACACAGTATGTTGAGCCAACGCCGATACTCGGACTTGGTTACCCGGTTTCAAAGTCGGCAGCTCTGGTACCAATTGACTGATAGATTGATGGGCTTCTACCCCCTCCTTCCTCCGCTGGTCTGTTATTCACGTTCAGTGGCGGCTCGCAAAGGGCGTGCTGTGGGGCGGTGAGGCGGGGCAGGGGAGGGGGAGGGGCAGGGTGGGGGGTAGTAAACTCAGACATACGGATTGGAGGAACGTAATAATTACTTTCCTCCATTCCATCGTATGTCCGAGTTTACTACCCCCCTGCCCCGCAGCACGCCCTATGCGAGCTGCCACTGTTCACGTTACTCCCACGCACCAATGCTACAGCATAGGGCAATTGGACAGACATCCCACCTATGCCATTGCCTCCTTTCACTTTAAGTACCAGTATTTTGTTTGAGCATATTATGCACCCGCCTTACAAGTAGTTGTAATGTAATACAAATACAAGTAGTTCCCTTCTTTTTATTTTCAATGCCTTTTTAATTTCTTTGATTCTTCGTATTTTTTGTTTTATTGTCCTCACTCGAATAACCCAGCTTTACTTTAATGCTCATAGCAGTCCTGGCAGCTTCTTTTCCCCTTCTCTCCTCCTTTCGCTTTTCCTGTTGGCCCCGGCATCTTCTCTGCCCCTCTCCCCTCCCCCTATGATGGAAGTCACAACAGAGTCTCTGCGGCTGCCCGCGGCCCCCGCAGGGGGCCACCCTAAACGGGCGGCCCCTTTAGTCCCATTTGGGCACTTCCCCACCCCCACTACGAATGCGGGACTCTAGGAGGAGTCCCCTTACCAGGCGCGTCACTTCCGGGTCGCAGAGGAGGTGGGGAGGTATTTATGCCTCCCCCGGCCATCCTGGCATCCTCTTTGCGCCGGACACGCCGTCTTGCTGGTCGGGCAGCTGAGTTGCTGCGGGAATCGTTTACGGTGGTCGGGCGAGCTGGAAGCGAGGTGAGCCTCACCCGGATCCCCCACCCTCCCCCCCGGGTCCCACCATGCGGGCCATGGTTCGTGTGGGACCCCGCCCCAGTGTAAGTTGCCTGGCCCCCGCAGGAGGCCCGCCTTGCCGGGACATGCAGGTTGGGTTATGGCGGGGGACGGGGGCAGGGTAAACAGGGGGTCTGACTCCCAGCCGCTTGCTGCGCTGGCCTGCCCGGTCGGCCGCAGGCTGAGGAGCGTTTCTGGCTCCTCCTGATGTCCGCCATACACGCCCCCCCTCCCCCCCCTTTTTACGCATCTGGTGGGTGGCGGGGGCAGCCCGCAGCATCGCGAGCTCGACCGCGAGGGATGACCCGCAACCTGGAGCAGCCAGGCCGGGTGGCGGGGCTTGGGCCTGGTCACTTGTCTCCCTTATGCCAGCGGCCCCGGCGCTAGGATCGCGGGTCCTCCCCTGCACGGATTGCAGTGCGTCGGGGCAGCCGCTTGTCCTGGGGCCTGGCGTTGCTGGCCTGGGGAAGAGACCCATGCGGGGCACAAGTTTGGGGGCCGCGGCATGGCTCACTAAAGCCCTTTACCTCTGTC
Organism: Calotriton arnoldi; assembly: GCA_963921515.1. Lineage (NCBI taxonomy): Eukaryota > Metazoa > Chordata > Amphibia > Caudata > Salamandridae > Calotriton > Calotriton arnoldi. Next base: position 35,070 of record CAWUFW010007514.1, read on the forward strand.
GGACCTTCCCGGGTGGCCTGCTGCGCTTCTCGCAGGACTGGCATCTCGGGGGGTTGGGCTGTGCTGCAGCGCTCAGCAGTCCACGATAGGCCCCACGGTGGCTCTATGCGCAGCCCCCCACTCCTCACACCGGCATTCACCGGCTCTGCAGCTGTCGCATTCGCATGTACAGCGAAGAAGCGTGCATCTTGGCCACCTCCCCCCCCCTCTTTACAGAGGTGATTACCAAAAGCTCCAAGGGCCATCGCCTCGTTACGGGATCAGTGCCCTGGAGGCACCGGTGGCGCGGCGGCTATTAGCGCAACGTAGCTGGTCATTGCCACTACAGCGGGCTCACAGGTTAAGAAATGTAGCCAGGCCCCTCAGCCCGAGTCGGCGCTGACCCGTGCAACTGTTTGGCCGGCTGGCTGCCTGCCTGCTTGAAAGCCCGGCGCAGCTTCACACGGGATGTCTCCCCGCGCTCCATGTTTTCGCAAGCGGTCCTGGGGCAAAAGCTGTCGGTGGCCTTGTCTTGCGCCGTCGCTGGTGAGGGGCGGGGGGACACAGAGACTGCACCCGCATACTGAGGTCATGACGGGCACTTACAGGTGCTACCAAGACCGGTAGGAGCTTTGGCGGGGGACAGTCTGTAGACTACCATCAAGTTTGCCGCCGGGCAGCACTGTTCGTGGGAAGTACGTGTCACCTCGCTGCCTGAGCTGCAGGTAGCAGCGTGGAGCATGCGCACTGGGCCTCCGGCTTGCTACTACATGTGCCAGTGGAGGACTCACCCCGCCCCTTCGCCGGGGTCAATTCCAGTGCCCCGTTTACCTGGTTGCGCCAAGGTTTAGGTGGGTTGGGGGCAGCGCCTTGGGAAGGGGTAGAGAGCCCATGCTACCAAGCGGTTCCCTCACCTGAGTAGGACAGGAGAGGAGCATCGTCCTGCACAAAGTGTGCCCAGGCCTGCGTTCGGGCCTTGGGTTCAGTCTGGGCCTCCAACCTGGTCCCCGTCCATGCGGCGCATGCCCCAGCTACCATGGTCTAGGCTTAAGCGCTAGGTGCAAGCACGTGGGCGCGGGCCTCGACTCACGACCCCTGGGAGGATGCGAGGGCCCCCACATTATTGGCACACATGGGGCCGCGCTCCGCCCCAAAACAACCGTTAGGCGGGGGGGGCTTTAATCACGATTGGTGCTCGGCGTCGGTCACGAGCACTGGTCTGAGTGCCGCCCCAGTGGATCTCGGGTCCTCAAGGGCCCATGTGATGGTTGGCAAGAAAGTGCAGCAAAGATTGCAGAACTAATTTTTCTGCAGTGGAAATATGTCCTGCGGTTAAGGAGGTGTACTGTATTAAGGGGGTGTATTTAAATTGTGACCAGCCGGCTGTGGAGGTTAATGAGCAGGGCCTAGTGTCACGAGGACAACATTCCCTAAATTCTGCAATATGCAGTGCTCTGATGTTTATTTGTCTGGGTTATTCCGCGTGCTTGAATGGCAAGCTGGCCATGTGGTAGAGGTGCCCTTATTCAGAAGAATGAAAGTTTGCACCTTGTGACCTTGATTTGACAGCCTGACTGGTAACCAAAAGCAACCCTGAATAGTTCACCTGTCAACCTTATGGTTCACTGAGCAAGCAAGTGCCTCTACCTCTCCGGTGGGATGGTACGGGCAGTTGGTTTCTACCCATATTCACGTTTTAAGAACATGGGGTTAAATGTGGGGAGACTTTTCGGTCTAGCCCCCGCACCCAGGAGCATTGTTAAGTGGAACCGACCTCCATCGGACCAGATTCCTGTGTGCCATCCTGTCCCTAGCTGTGGGCAAACTTTGGGCGTCTGAGGCACTATATGTGCGCGCAGTTTGGACATAGCTGGCTGCAGAGCTGCTTCTTAACCTGTGTAAAACCTGTACATAGCTTGGGTGTTTATTAACCAGCGAAGGGCCAGTTGGCATTTCAGCGTTTCCCAGGCATGCAACTGGAGGGACAGCTAACATGCAGATAATTTTACAATGTTCCCCTCTGCCATGGGGCCGCAGGGTGTTAAGGCCACGAGCCTGGTCCTGACCAAAGCAAATGGTTGGGCAGCCTTTTGACTTGAATTGCTACTGCGGTAGTGTGCTTCTCACAGCCAATGAACAGGCAGTTTTCCCGGTTATATTACCACGGGGGAATGTCTGAACGACGGGGGAGTGACAGGGGACACTGTGCAGGGAGCGGCTGCGGGCACCATTAAGGGAATACTCAGTGTGAACCGAGAGTCAGCGTCGCACAGCGCCAGCCATTCAGCGGCCTTTAAGAGGAACCAGCAAGGTCACACAAGGTATATTCAGCGAGTATACTTGTGAGTGTAAGATGTGTTTGCTTCATAAAATGGTCACAAATGCTGATGAACTTGTTCATACCTTTGCCCGGAGGGCCAACGAGCGGGCAGTGACTTTTAAGTGGCACAACAGATTGGAGTCTGGTCGGGGGCACAGAATTGCGTGTCGGTAGGCCTCTAGCCCGGGCACTCACCCACCTTCACCATGTCTTGAATTTGTTGTAAATTTACTTTTGGATGTAGTCCAGTGTCAAGCGCCTACGCGCGGAAGCACGGTGCTGCTCGCTGTGGCCATCGGATAGAGGGGGGGTCTGCATTTCACTCGCCGGTATTTTCGCAGAGCTTGGTTTGAGCCGGTGGTTTCTGGAGCTTGGCATCGGCCGCCGGCCCTTGTGGTCGCTGCCACATGGTGGCGCTGTTTGTGTGGTTTGTTGTGTGGTTAAAGATGAGCACAGCAGTTGTTTGTTGTTTAATGTGCATTGGAGACAACTAGTGCCCGCTCCAAAATCATTCTTCGCGTCTGGCGGTAGGCTCAAGCATCCTGTGAAGCGGGGCAAATTACTTAAGTTACCTCGCAGTTTGAGTTGTCGCACTCATAGGAGTGGCGAGGTTAGTAGTTGTGCGGGCAACTAATAAGCATTGACTAAGCCAATGGATGGGCTTGTTGTAGGTGTAGTGCTAGAACATGTCAGGCATAGTCTTGATGTCACTCACAGATGCGCTGGAATTATGCAAACGTCATACATAGCAATCTGCGACAATGGCAGCTTGGATGGGGCCGAGCTAGCATGCACGTTCAGCATCCTCAAACTAGGCCTGTTCCAAGATAGGCAACCTGATTATGGAGCACTGAGCCTGGCCAGCGCACCATTTTGCTGTCTGCTTGCGGTGACTCAGTCCAAAGTGGGATTTGTCGTGCACCATGAAATGGACCCGGTTCTCCTTGCGGACAAAGAGTAGGTACGAGCATATAAAGATAATCAATATTTCTGGTCATTTAGCTTTAGCTGCCCAGTTGTGTGAGCAAATAACCTGCAGGTAATTTTGGAAAGTGAGGCTGCTGAGTTGCTCAAGCATTGTCTGCCTCGTTTCAGGGCCAGTGATTGTTACTTTTCAAGGTTGAGACTCAATTTCTTAGTTACATTTTGTGGTGCTTGGATAGGTTGCCAATATTCATATAGCACGGCACTAAAGCAGTAGTTTTGTGGAATGTTGGAATGGGAGGTAACTTACGCATTATAGTTCTGGGCATCTTCGCTACAGGCTAACAGTGCAGGTACGGTGCTCTGGTTGTGTGCCTTGTTTTACCAGTTTTGGGCCTTGGACACCAGGGTTGTTGACTCCGGCATTGTGGTTGACGCAGTTCACGGGTACTGAGCTGCGTGGTGCCGGTGAGAATTGCCAGGTTGATGATAGATGCAGCTTCCTCCATGTCTTTCCAGTTCCTGGAAAAGGGCAGTTCGCTGAAAGCACCATGGTTCAATAAAATAGCTAGCCCAGTGTGGGGCGGATGCCGGCACGAGCCAAGTTTGTCTCCAACATGAGCATTGTGCACCGCCATTTCATTTCAAAACTGCTGCCGCTTTCTGGTTTCGGCACATGGCATGCGCGCATGTGACCTGTCTGGCTGTTGCCGAAGTACGGGGGCGCTGAGGGACTCCGGTGGTCTCTACGATTCCCTGATAAACTGCTTCTAGAGGTTTCGTTTGGCTACGGCTGGGTTTTACCCACATTTACCTTCTTCATGGGGCGGTACAGGATCTCAGTTGATTCGGGATGTGATGTTGCTTAGTGGTAATGGTCTCATTTGCGGCTAAACTTGCTTTCGAGTGAATTGAGACATTTTATTCAATGGTCAACACATTAAGAGTGACAGACCCACCATTTAAGAATGAAGCATTCTCAATACGCTATGCAACGAAGCTTAAATTAGGGCTTAATTTACCTTATACAACTAAACAAGCATTGTCTAAGCCAATGGTAGTGACACATTGCAGGTATAGTGTGGTTTTGCAGTATACAGCTGGAGGCAATGACAGAAGCCGCGAAATGCCAGCCGGCGGCACACTAAGCTTATACAAAATGCCAGCGTATGGGTCACCCACACACATATGCATTGACCATGCATCCAGGAGGTGCAGACACTGCATCCGTCAGTGCAGATGACGGATGAGTTTGCAGGCTATAAGGACATGGTGATCCTCCCATGCCTTGGTTTAGGTGAAGTGGCACACAGAGCCGCCTTGTAGGGCATGAGATAGTGTAAATTCACGCCATGTCTACAATTTTATTGGCTGGTGCACCGCTTGGTCATCAGTCTGTACCCTCATACTGGGGATCATCCAGGTAAGGGGGCACATTAGGGCTTACTCACCCCAGAATGATATGCACAAAGAGAGGCGCTGCGAAAGGCTGAGACTGCATTGGGCAATTGGCTACGAGGGCCTTTATGAGGAACATCTGCTGGCACCATATAGAAACAGGTACACTGGGTGGGCATTCCTCTGCAACCAAGGGCAGGTTTCAGGTTGCTTCAGTTAAGACATATTCACCCGCGCTTTAGCCAGGGCAGCAGGCGGGTGGTGGTGGTTGTCATCTAACAAGTGTGCTGTGGTGCAAAACAGTTTGGTAAACACTGCGTTAGAGCCAAATGACGACAGGGTATTATAGACCATCTGCCATTCCCAATATTCAGGAAAGGGCAGGTAGTTGCACAGAATGTTCCCCTCTGGTTCCCACAGACTTGTCTGCCCCCTGGGTTACCCTTCTATGGGCTAGAACCTGAGACTGGAAGGGGCATCTTCTGTGACCGGTGTCCCAAATACGTTGATAGTCAACGCTGGGGTAGATGTACCATGTAGGGCATGATTACTACTTGGGTTGTCCCTAAGTTTTTGGGGTCAAACTAGGTTGGAGCATTAGTCTAAAGTCCTTAGGAAGCATCCAGCATTCCTTCAATCCAAGCAAGGGCAGTTAGCGATAGATAAGTATCAGCGAGTGGGTAACATACACCGGCTATTCAGCGACATCGTGCCCCGGGGTCACGCACGCTTCACAAAACACAGAGCTGCAACCAGAAGGGTGCCAAGTGGCAAAAAAACAGTAAATTGGTTTAAGATGTGTGTCTCTGGCCTTACAGCTGTTTGAAGCAAGTCTCATTTTGAGGTACGCCCAGGTGAAAATTGGGTGCTTCTTAAGGTTCTCATGACCAATGCGGTTTGTGGTATCTCCCAGCAGATCCACTGAATGTGTCCTGCAGCTAACATGAAACACATCCACACCAAGCCGATCGTTTAAGGTCACCCTGGGCCGCACTTGCACAGCCCAGTAGGAGCCCTTGTGGTGGTCAGTGCCAGGAATTACTACTTTGAACTGACAGGAGGCGTGACCGTGGGTTTCAACAGCAGAAGTTTGGGGAGAGCTAGACTCCACCCGTGGTCAAGGTGTAGGTTTAATTAGTTGGAGTGGCACTCTTATTTGACATGGGGTTCATTGCTACACGAGGGCATCACTGAGTTGCAGCCAGAGCACGGGCATTGTGTGTTTCCCAGGGAGCAGCAAGTGAAGGCAAGGTTCTTCCCAAATCTGGCACCAGAACACAAAGTAGTCAGGGCCTACTTGTCTGTTGGGTGACTTGTGTAGGCACAGGTGTAGTCGTCACTCCACAACTACACATGAGGGGTGAGTTGTCTCCAATAGAGGGCACAATGCATATATTGTTTCAAACCAGAATTGACTCCATCATTGTGTTCACCAGGGTCTAGCAATCAAAGAGGCCTGTGAAATTGTCTGGTCAACGGCGCGGATTAAGTGCACTCTAGAACAGAGGTTAGGTGACTAAGGAGGGTGATTCGAGACACACAGGCGGTGTGACGGCAACGCGAGACTGTCCGCTTATGCTGGGTAGGAGGTTCCATATCACCAACCAGAAGGGTGCCATGTGGCATAACCGTGAATATGTTTAAGAATGACATAGATGCCAGTCAGGAGAGGTTTGTCAAAGGCATTATACTTATTGCCAGGCACTGCTAACAACCCATCCACACCAAGCCTGCTCTTAGGCTTCCTGGGCCGCATACACACAGCCCGGTATTAGGCCCCTGCAGTTGTCAGCGCCAGGAGTTACTAAATTACAACTGTACCGTGGGCGTACTTGCTGACCGCAGTATTGCCACGGCCTCCAAGGGCCAATCAGTCAGACACCAGTAGCAGTGAGTGTGGCTTGCCCTCTGTGCAGTTGGCGGAGGAATTTAATTCCATGTACAGGCTATACTAAACGTGCTTCTAGTAGGTCTCGTGGTTGAGCGGGTTTACTGCTTTGAATAAGCAATAAAAAGGAGCATGGCATGACACATAGACTATTAGGAAGTAAATCAGGGACCAGGTACCTTTACACATGGATTTCGGTGGAGGGCAATTAGTCCGGTTAACCAAGTGTACCGGGTGTAGTGCCTTGCATCTTGTGTCAAAGCGGGTTGGCTCACAGGGGGTGTCTAGGATCGTCCAGGCACACCCTGCAGGGTAGTATGCTAAAGAACTGCATGTTGCCACTATTTTGAGTGCAACAAATTGATCCCTCCAAAAGCAAACCAAGGTTTTATGGTCAGATGCACAACATACAACCGTTCACCCCAGCTTCCTGAAGGCAGTCTGTTAGAAGAGGTGTCGATCGGGACGTCCTGCGCCAGGGTGCGGACATTGCATGGGCGACACAGCAATTAGTGTGCGGTCAGAAGAGGGTGCTTGCCGGCTAGGTGGCCAGGCAAGATAGCAGAACCAATTCTAGGACCTCTCTCCCCCACCGGACTGCCCGAGAATGTGAATGCAGGGGGATTTGCAATGTTACGGGTATTTTCCCGCCCATACAGGGGCAGAAGGGTACATTGCAGGTATTCAGCATAAATAGAGTGGGGGCAAGACCTACAGACTATGTGCACCAGTAGCCGCAAGAGGTTGGCGCTAAGAGCAAAATCTCGCAGTGGCAAGGTAGCCAGGTGGCATGCGCCAGCTGGTTAGGCCAGAATGTGTGCTGTGGCTCCAATAGCGGCTTGTAATGTGTTTGGAGGACCATCACTGACAATTCCAGAGCACACAATGCACCTCGGCCCAGTAGGTGAAGGCCATAGGCTCATGTGCGGCTTGATCTTGTGGAGGGCTATATTCCCTGGAATAACAAGGTACTAGGTCATTAGCTGGGTTGAACATCAAGGGTCACAGCTGGTTAGCAGGTATGTGTGTATCTGTCATCGTGCTTTAGTTAAGCAAGCCTGGTAGGCGGCGTAAGTTGTCACTCAAAATGGTTGCTGTGACGGCAGTAGTGTGCGCTATGCGATCAGTCCTGTTCGCCATGGTTTATTAATCACAAAGGTCGGTGCACATGTCTGGTCAACTTCAACAAAGTAGGTGCACTCTGCTCCCTGGGCAGGTCACGGGTTGCTTCAGTGATGCATGAAATGCCCCGTCCGCATAGCCATAGTGTATAGCCTGGTTGTGGAAGCGGTCTTCGAAGCAAGTGTGCTGCTGTTCCATAAATTGGGGAAACAGGTCTTAGGGAGCACGAAATGCTAGAAGGACTGCAACTACAGGTTGCAGGAGGTGGGAGCCACATCAGCTTGAAGGGTAATATAGCGATGTTTAAACGTAGAGCTCCCTCCAGGGAGGCCATCACATTCTTGCAGGTAATGCGAGGCACTGGTACATTCCCAGAGAAGGATAAACCGCTCCATGCGCAAGTCGCAGAGCAAGGGGCTTTGGCTTCATCAGGCATGGGCTATGCCGGGCGAACACCAAAGGTTATTTTGACAAAGTTGGGTGCACTTTGCACAGGTGGGCTTGGATCTGTTCCTACTGGACATGAATGAGGCCCGGGAAATTGCAGGTTGCAGTGAGAAAGGAACTGTTTTGGTGGGGGGCTCTTTAGGCGACGGGGGCCGCCTCCAGAGCTTTGGCGGAGTTACAGGGCGATCTGGAAGCAGATGGGTACAGAAGGGTACCTCTGCGTGGGCACAATAGGGGTGCCAGAGCCAAATCCCAGGAGCCTCATGGGAGGGTCCTGGAACTACGTCGGCGCCCCGTTAGTCCTTCGGGCGGTTGTAGGCCTGAACAACCGGGGGCTTGCCTTGCTACGCTCCGCCCTGAAAGGGGCGTGAGTAATAAGGGACCAATGTGTCACGTGATCCAGTAAGGGGATCACCCCTATAAGGGTAGCGCTGATTGGATTCTCCACAGTGCTTGGCTCATCAGGCGGGCAGGGCAGCATAGAGTGGTACAGCTGCCTGCCCTTGGATCGCCCGTAAGATAACCCACCATATTTGCATACTTTTGTATGGAATAAACCTGCAGCAATATTTTCCCAAACAAAAGTTGTGTTGTGTATTTATTTATGCATGCATACTCTGTTGTGGTGTGGGTGGGGTGTGTTGCCAATAATGGGACTATGCGGCTGCCCGCAGCCTCGCAGGGGGCCACCCTAAACGGGCGGCCCCTTTAGTCCCATTTGGGCACTTCCCCACCCCCCACTACGAATGCGGGACTCTAGGAGGAGTCCCCTTACCAGGCGCGTCACTTCCGGGTCGCAGAGGAGGTGGGGAGGTATTTATGCCTCCCCCGGCCATCCTGGCATCCTCTTTGCGCCGGACACGCCGTCTCCCACCCTACCGCTTACCCGGCGTGGGGTTGGCAGGCGAAGTACGTAGAACGTTGTAATGTTTTCTTTTGTAGTTGCAGGCGGAGTTACAGGGCGATCTGGAAGCAGATGGGTACAGAAGGGTACCTCTGCGTGTGCACAATAGGGGTGCCAGAGCCAAATCCCAGGAGCCTCATGGGAGGGTCCTGGAACAATTACGTCGGCGCCCCGTTAGTCCTTCGGGCGGTTGTGGGCCTGAACAACCGGGGGCTTGCTTTGCTACGCTCCGCCCTGAAAGGGGCGTGAGTAATAAGGGACCAATGTGTCACGTGATCCAGTAAGGGGATCACCCCCATAAGGGTAGCGCTGATTGGATTCTCCACAGTGCTTGGCTCATCAGGCGGGCAGGGCAGCATAGAGTGGTACAGCTGCCTGCCCTTGGATCGCCCGTAAGATAACCCACCATATTTGCATACTTTTGTATGGAATAAACCTGCAGCAATATTTTCCCAAACAAAAGTTGTGTTGTGTATTTATTTATGCATGCATACTCTGTTGTGGTGTGGGTGGGGTGTGTTGCCAATAATGGGACTATGCATTCTTTCTTTATTACACATGTTAAAGCTACAGCTTGCACCATTGAAATTCCACCTACAGTTTGCACTGACAATCTATGCAACGTTTTACTTTTTAAATGTATTTCGTGATGTTGTATTCCCCCAGACTCTTAGCTCGTCTCCTCCCTGCTCTCACCCTCCCTTCCACTGAGTAGAAAACAGCCCTGCTCCTCAAAGAACTTTCTTATAGTATGAAAGAATTTTAGTTAATTTATATACCTAATACAATGTTGCAACATAAAAATAGCCAATTTAGAAATTGTGTTCGGTAATCTTGTGCTATTTATATAGTATTATACAATATTGTTTTTTTTCTTTGTTGTTTTGGAGTTTTATAAAGCGCAAACTCGACCCGAAGGTATCAAAGCGCTTTACATGAGCACCGGTTGCATTTTTGTTTTACTGCGCATGTGTTTCCCAGCATTTTTATTGACAGCTGCCTATATGTGCCTGCAAACGAATGAATCTTGGAATTTGTTAGTTGTATGAGAATTGACACAAAGAAAGGCCTCTGGAGTTGATCAAAGATGTTTTGAAATATTTAAAGAATAACTTTTACTACTCGATAGGCTTTGCACTGCACTGGTATGCAGGCGTGGTTCAGACAGTTCTGGAGAGGGCCTTTGACATAAGGAGGAAAGGTATGTTTACATGACAGGCAGAGGCCTTAGCATCTGCAAGTCTGTTTTTAGGAGCTGTATGTGTTGCCAGAAGCATGCCTGAAGCATAGCTTAGATTCACTTTATGGAAATCAACAAAGTGATTTCAGCACAAATATGGGCGTATTCCCAGCATGTACTATAAACATAGTAAGATGGAAGGATGGTTTAGCGAGTTTAACTGTCACCATTGAAAAATGCAGTGATTGAAAGGTCAAGCGGTCAAATCTGATTAAGGTCATCTACATTCCACCCTTCTTGTTATTTAAACCATTTAGAAATGGTAGGAGTGTACTACATATAATCAATGTCCTATAATAGCAAATTAGGTTTAACGCAAAGAAACACAGGACCTCTCGGCAAATCAAGAGAGTGATGAACAAGAGCCAATAAGAGGGTTATTTTGCATTCTAACAGCACAGTTCCATCCCGGAAGGCAATGGTGAATTAAAGGTGCTTATTGATTAAGTGCACTGTGTGTGTGCAACTTCAAGCCACTCCCCGCCCCTAAATAAACACCATGTAACCTACTTCAAGTTGGCACAGTGGCTCAGCGGCATAACTACTTTTAGTAAACATTTTGCGGCATCTGCAAGTCACAATTAAAAATCCGCTTCCTGCACAAACTACCTATCCCTCTCTATCTTCCTTTCTATTTATTCTGTGCAGCTCTCAACCCTTTTCACCATGCCACATAATTCCATTACACAAATATACTCCACACCACAAAATTCCACCCCACACAATTCCACAACTATCAATTTCAATACAACCCACATAATTCCACTCCACACCACATACATCCACTACACTCCAAACCAAAACACATAGGTAAAAGACATTGTCATTTACAACGCCAATAGCTCTAACTCTCGCAAATGCGAGACCTATTGCATTGCAAATGCTTGTTCAACATTTCAATTAACAGCAGAATTCCCTAAATTCTCAGCCATTGCTTATTTCAGATAGTTGAATTTTTTCAAATTTACATTTATTTATTTATGCTTAGTTACTAAAAACTATTGCATAACATTCACAATCAAATTAATCATTGAAATAACATTAAAAAGAAAAAATCTTTATAACGGTCTTGTAGGTAAATGTGCTGGTTATCACTGACGATGTTGCTCAATGGGCATAAAATTTATAAATTACAATAAAGTTCATCTATTCATCGCTTAATTAAAATAATCATGTTGCCGGAAAAAACCTGCAATTTAACGCATTGGGCACAAGGTTTGTGATCTAAAATTTTTGATGCAGTTTTTCCACGACTTGTGTCAGAAACCTAATTGTCTGCACATTTAGACTTATGTTTCCCCCGTCGAACATGCTATTACAACTTGTCGGCGTGTTCACACTGCTAGTGTTTTGAAAAAGTGGCGCAAGAAGTGTCGGCACATTGTCAGGAATTCTGGACTGATACAAGTAATGTGCATGATGGCTCTGGGTACAGCCTCTGCAGCGCTTGTTACTTCCTGTTACAAGCCATTTTGGGCATAAGTCTAGTGCTGGAAAATCTACCAGGCTCAGACGCCTTATTTTTATTTTCATATGAGAGGACTATCTGGAACCTAAGTAGGCCTCGCTTTCTGGAAGTGGAGTGTTTGCTCTGACTACCCCCCCCCACCCAGCCCCTCCCCCACCCCACCTCACCGCAGCACTCCCTCTGCGAGCCGCCACTGATGTGTACTATATTGGGTGTCGTGCTATTGAGCACTGAAGAAGGCAGAGTGCTGAAATGCATTTGCTCGAAATAAATGAAGTTAAAAAGTTCTGTGAGTGCTCCGCGTTTGTGCAACTATATATATATATATATATATATATATATATATATATATATATATACACCAACATTCCTCCTTTACCTTTGAAAGAAGCGCACTGACTCTGGTAATGTTGCTCTCAAATTCGTTTAATTCATGGAACGACACGGAGGCAAAGAGGCTCGCTGTTCCCAACGTTTCTGCTCACCAGAGCCTTGATCACGGGAGGCAGTCTCTCTGTCATTTGAATTGCCCACGTGGTTTTCCTTTTAAACACGCAGGCCGTATTCTATTGCAGAAAGCGCAGAGGAAAACTTTCACGACTTTCCATGCATGCAGAATACTGTTTTAAACAAAGTCCTGGATTAAATATTCTGCACGCTTTTCACATAATAGGTCTTTTCCTTTGCACAAAAAACCTGCAGTCTTGGAAAAAATTCCTTCTGCTCCCTTACTTTCCACACTCCGTTTCTGCTCACCAGAGAAATGTCTCTCGGAGTGTGGAAAGTAAGGGAGCAGAAGGCCTGCGTGTTTAAAAGGAAAACCACGTGGGCAATTCAAATGACAGAGAGACTGCCTCCCGTGATCAAGGCTCTGGTGAGCAGAAACGTTGGGAACAGTGAGCCTCTTTGCCTCCGTGTCGTTCCATAAATTAAACGAATTTGAGAGCAACATTACCAGAGTCAGTGCGCTTCTTTCAAAGGTAAAGGAGGAATGTTGGTATGTTATCTGGAAGCCTCGCACCAGAAGCACTGACCGCCCTGCTAGGGTTGGGCTCCCTGCGTGGCAATGGAGTTGGTGATATATATATATATATATATATATATATAAACTCCAACTCCAGTTTCCTTGATCAGAAACGGACACCGACACAGGGGCAAGATTAAAGATCTGTTCCTCGTTTATTAATTACGCTGTAACGCGTTTCGGCACTTCCTGCCTTGATCACACAACAAGCGTCATTGTCAGTCCACCATTAAAAATACAGGGCTCACGGTCACATGTTGCTCACTTCACATCGACATAGAAAACAGACACAACATTGGAATCCCCTTACTGACGGTTTGTAGTTTTACAGATTTTCGCAAATGCGATTGATTCTAAAACATACCTTAAAACCATCGGGGGTTCGTTTTCTATTTATGACACACATGATAATAATTACAATTCATTATCAATCACCTAATGCTAGTGCAATTTTTTCAGTTTTTTTGGATTATTTAGTTTTTTTCTTTCGTTTTTTTAGGGAATCACACTAACGCAAAATACATCTCATACTGCCTCCCTTGATCTCAAGAAAGTGCAAGTGCTTGCTATTCTGTTGGCAGCATTATTAATAATAAAATCGAAAGGAAAATTTAAATAAACTAAAATTAAAGTTAGAATGAATGCAGGATATGGTAAACCTTAATCCATATGAGGGTTTATCTTCCCTCTCACTAAATATGTCTTTACCTCATTGAATTTGTACATAAAGATCTGTGCAAATCATCGAGTTCCGTAGTGCGTTATGAGTTTTAAACAAATACAATTGGATATATTATGTGCAATGAATTAAATATAAATTCAATTCAGCGCCACATCCTGATCTCAACAATAGATTCATCGTATTGGATGGCTCGCATCATATGAAAAAAGTGCAAGTGCCTCAGTACTAGATAGTAGTTCTAAAGTGCAAGTGCTTTCACAGAACTTACTCCCTTATTGTAATTCCATCAGGGGAATAGACTGTCGAAGCTGCAAAGTGCATATTATAATTTGCGAAATGATCATTAAAGTGCAAGTGCTTTCATAAAAGTGCATGTGCCTATTGTGTTGGTCATAATGATCATATATCATGCAGATGCAAGATAAAATCCCTCCTTCTAGGCTTACTATCTAGGATGCACACATCTTTTTCAATTCATCCAAAATCGGGAAATGGCCATACAATGCATCTGATATATCACCAATTATAAATATCAATGTCAAACACATATAAAAACCCGCATACCACTAGCATGCAAACTTAGATCTTGTCAGGGCATCTTTTCTTTTAATTGTGATGGCTGGGAAAAGAAGTTAGGCCTGTACGCCGATGACCTCATGATCTTGACGGGGGACCCAGAGCGCTCACTCCCTGAGATTTGGAAGCATTTGGAGAATTTTGGGAGGGTATCTGGCTACTTAATTAACCAGCAGAAGACAGAGCTAATGACATGGAATACTCACTATAAGAGTGATCTCTTAAAACATCAAATAAGATATTTAGGGGTTCAAATAGTAAATGACATAGATAAGATAGCACAGGTAAATTTTGATAAAACAACTGCCAGCGTGAGACAACAGTTACAGGCATGGGAGACCCTTCCACTTTCTATTTTGGGTAGATCTAACCTGCTTAAAATGTCAATTTTACCTAAGTTCACGTTCCTATTTGACTCCATACCACTAGAATTCTCAAAAATTTGGTTAAGGAAAGTGCAAGGACTTTTTTCTTCTTTTATCTGGGGCAGGAAAAACCCAAGAATTTCTCAAAGGAAGCTCAGGAGGAAAAAATCCATGGTGGCATAGCCACCCCGGATCTTTATATATACTATTGTGCCTTCCATTTGAAAAACTCACGCCAACTTTTAAAGGACAGCTCGGCTTTCTCCCCACTCTTCAAGGCTTTAACAATGATATACAGGAATCAAGCAGACTTTTTTCTCTTAAAGTTTGGGCATCCCAAATTTTTTTTTAAAGTTAGGCTGAAGATTCTCTTAGCCGCAACTAGAGTTTGGTCGCAGGTAAGGGCAATGCTGCATATACCTTATTATAATGATGAAACACCTTTATGGGATTCCCCAGGCACTCCAGCATGTCTATTGGACGCACTTGCACTCCCTCTTCGTAAATCTGAGATACTTAAGTGGGGGCAATTAATTGTGGACAATGAGCTGATTCCTTGGCAATGCTTTTCCGATTTATCAAATAACTCGGTCTCAAAATTCAAATATTATCAGATTTTGAGTTGGAAAAAATCATTAGGAAAAGAGATAGAGGGAAATCGGGACTTGGTGCATAGGATATCTACAAGATCTACAACGCATGGTACTGGTTGATAATTGAGACTGGGGAGGACACTCGGAACCCATTTACAGAGAGCTGGAAGAAGGACCTGCCGGGTGAAGACCTCGAAACCTTAGGGCAAGTATCTCTGTCTATATTGTGGTCATATGTGAAAGCCGCACCCTTAAAGAGAAACCATCTTTTCACTATCCATAAAGCATACTGGACTCCGCTGAAACTGTCAAAGATGGGGAATGGTGTGACAAAGAAGTGCCCGAAATGTAATGAAAACAACGCGAATGAGCTTATATGTTTTGGCAGTGTCCTTCAATCCAGCCCTTTTGGAATCATGTGGGTAAGATCATTTCCGATATTATGGGCAGAGAAATTGGGTTGACTGGTTCCTCAGTTATTTTTGGGGTGATCCCAGGTGGATTAGAAAGCTCCACTTTTTCTAAAAAATCAGAAGGTGCTTTTTCTTGTTTTGATACTTCTGGCACGAAGGGAGATTTGTATAAAATGGATCCTCCCTTCTCACCCTATTAAAATTGAATGGATTGGTTCAGTACAGAAAATTGCTCAACTTGATCGTGCAAATAAGCGGGTCAAGAAAACAAAATTTTGGGATATCTGGGATACCTGGTTTTTAATTTATGTTTCTAGCCTTTCTTAGAATATTATTCTCACTACTTTCTTTTATAGGTTTTAACCTATTGACATTTCATCTAGGTGGGTTTTGTAAGAAATATAATTTGAGAATTTAATGGTCCAATGATTACTAACTTGCTCTATCGGCCGTCATGATGGTGGTCTGGTTAAGCCAGACCACACCGGCTTGTAAAAGTATAGAGGCCATGGTCAACACAATGAGGCTTATTCAGATAATAGACCCGGGGGGTAAAATCTACCCATCCTCTGATATGGAGTGACCGGGTGCCTTTCTGCTTCTTATTGGTTTGACCGGCTTTATCTTCTTTGAAATCAGAGCATCCTTTCGTAAAATGAGGACACACAAAAAAAAAAACCCGCATAAAAATTCCATTGCCATATTCCCTAAAATTCTTAAACAATATATATATCTCTAAATGCCACTCTTTAAAAGAATTTTTATTTTCTAAACTCATTGTCCATATTAATCTGTAATGATTCCCAAAATGATTTATGCATAAATTCATTCTATACTCTTCTGACTCGTTCCACCCTGTAAACCTTTAAAACCCTAATCCTGGATACCACTAGCTCCCCAAATGGACATCTAAATCTTCTTCTGAATTTAACCCAAATGGGATTAGGTGTTGAACAACACTATATATCTGGATTCCAACTGACGCAGTTTGTACTCTCGATTTCTTCCCCTCCTTATTTTAGCTACCTGATCTACTGCATAGTACGAGAGGTCATTCACATTGCCTTTATATACTTATGTTGGGCAACTGGGTAGTTTTTATCATTGTTTTTGACTGCACTTAAGTGCTGTAGTATCCGAACATGCACCATATGAATGGTGCTGCCCACGTAGAGTTTAGGGCATGTACATTGCAAAATATATACTACAAATTCACTCCTGCAGTTCAAAAAACTTCTGATCTTCCAGGGGCTTTTCATCAACAGCGATGTAACTTGCCTCTCATTGCGAGCAATTTTACAGGCCTTGCATTTTAGGCATTTGTGAAAACCAGGGCTTGCTCTTAACCACCCCTCCATATTGCTAATCTCCGGACTACTGTTCACCAGGTCCTGCCTCATTGACCTGGCTTTTTTAAAAGTGATCAATGGTTTACGGGGCATGGTTGCACTCAGAATGGGATCTCTCTTTACTAGATACCAGTGCATACTCAAACAGTCTCTCACCCTAGAATGGTAAGCACTGTACCCAGTAATAATCCTTATCTGCTCATTAGTAGTCTTCTTCTTCTCTATATGTATATTCTTCAAAATACCCCTCCAAACTCTATTACGAGAGAGAGCTGGCACTCAAAGTCAGGGAAATAAAATGCTGTAATGAATCAAATTCCCCAAATGCAGGAACACAAGAGAGACGCGTTTCGGCAGTAACACTGCCTTTCTCAATTTAAAATGCACCATATTGTTGCTCCATTTAAATTTTAAAAAGCAATAGACATAAACAAAAATAACTTTTTAGCAGCATCACTAATAAACTATCCGGGGAAACATAAACCATTTGCATATACATAAAAAGCATTTCTACAGCTTCTCAGCATTGGCAATGACTGTTCTTAAATAAATTAGTTAAAGCATCGGCGGCGAAACAAAAGGACCGCTCCTTGAAATCTCCTGTGGCACCGAGAATACTGCCGGTCACGGAGGGACATTTACTTGCTGTTATGGGGCGGTCGGGGCACAGGAAAGAACGTCGGAGGCCCTCGGGAGTGGAGAGGCAAGTTTTTAGACCTTGAATCGGTCTAGTTTTCTGTTAATTGCTTTTCTCCTCTGTTCCCAGGGCGCTCCGTGTCCCGGGCGCCATTTAGTGAGTTTGGCGCTCACATTTACTTCAGAAGGCGGCGCACATTCAGCGCTCACTTGGCAGTCACAAAATGAGATTTAAATTAGGATGGGATTTTTTTTTTAGAATGTACCCATTATTAAAAAGACTTTTGCTCTCATGAATCAAATGGATGCAGCTCTATTCTAGTGCTGGAGAGTTTTCCTTTTTTTCTTTTATGCAGGAGAATGTGCCAAATGTCTCCATTAGGAAGGTACAGCGCATGTATATATACTGTCGCATTATGAGGTTGATGGAAGGCTCTGGGAGCGGAATGGCTTTTTATTAAGCCCTTATTTGATCTAAATTGTTAGCTTGTTACTTTTGGTCCTCCGCTCCAAGAATGCTCTAATTCCGGCTGCCATTTTGTGAGCCCGGTAATCGTTATCACCTCAGAAATTAATGCGCTATAAAGCCTATTCGGTATTAGGGCTTATTACCGTCAATTTGAAAGACTAGCTACCTAACTCTGACTTTCCTTCCACTCTAGCTCTTGTCTTATAGGCTCAGAGATAAGCTTATTCTGTTTGTTTTTATTTTTTTACAATATATTGGTTCACTTAGGCTGTAATTACTCCTACCAATATTTTTTTCTCTGGATAAGTTTTGTCCTCTTAGGATCATCTAGTGACATTTTTACCTAAGAGATCCTTAATATTATACAGAATCACCTCTGTCTGCTTTGAACATGGATTCCGCACATTCAAATAAATCTCAAGGGCCTTCCGGTTCTAACGCCAATGGTCGCAAAGAGTCTGTCGGCAACACTAATAAAAGGATTAAAAAAGATCCTTCCTCCCCAACAAATCTCCTCTACCTTTGACCTTAGAGGATATTATGGATGAACTGAGAAATATTCGTCCATTCATGGTGAATACTACTGCGACGCTTCAAAGAATTGAAAATAAATGGTTTGGTCTGAACTTAAGACTCACAGACGTTGAACGAAGGATTAGTGAGGCGCAGGATGTTGTCGCTAAAGTAGATATTTTATCAAAAGAGGTCGCTCAATTGAAAAAAACATCTGAGGATTTGGAGAATCGAAACAGACGTAACAACCTAAGAATTTATGGTATACCGGAAGGTTCTGAAGGCAATGACACGATTTCTTTTCTGAAGGTTCATATTCCACAAATAGTTGGCTTACCGAAATCTGTGGACCTTAATATTCAGAGAGCACACAAGATAGGTCCTCTCAATGCAGCGGCTTCAAAGAGACCACGAGGAATCATTGCCTACTTTCTTTTGTACTCTGATTTAATGGCGACTCTTACTGCAGCTAAACAGCGCAAACAGATGCTTTGGTCTGGTCACAAACCTTTCTTTAGTCAAGATGTTTCAAAACACACAGCCAATCGCTGAAAAGAGTTTCTAGACTTCATACCTACGCTCAGATCTATGAATGCTCGTTACGGCCTTATTCATCCGTGTTTTTTCAAAGTAACATATAAAGACAGAACAATCACCTTCGAAGACCCTGCGGAGCTTAAGAACTTTATACATATGCACAAGACAGAAGATATGGAACTTAGTAAAACCTAATTTTTTTCGCCTTTTATTTTATAGGTTCCTATTTGTATCTTGTTTGATGTTGCTGTCTTTGTTCCCATCGTCCAACTGTTTCGTCGTCCATGTTTAGCTTGGTTGCGCTGTCCTCCCATTGTTTGGTAAGTTCCCTTGCGCTGTATTTGTTCAACTCCTCTTTCTTAATATTGTCCCTCCATTATATGTCAATATTTTAGTTATTTATTCTTGGTGTTTCTCAATGGAGCAGTGTCTGTCCTTCTCGTTCCCCCCTTTCATCTTTATTGTCTTTCATGTTTGTGATCGCTATGGCTAAAGCCTTTTGGCTTTTCGTCATCTTTTTTGCATATATATCTCAGTAGATACTATGTTCTCCTTTTTTTCCTCTTATTATTCTCCCACTTTTTATCTCAGTTCTTTTTCTTCTTTCCTCCGTTTTATTTTTTTCAGTATATTACAGCGACTTTTTCTATTTTCAAATTTGTTCTTGTGGTTCTCTACTATTTTCTACCTGGCCTGATCAGCTTTGGAAAGCTTGTTGGATACTTTATACGCCTCTCTATCTCTTTCTTCATGTTTCCTCAACTCCTTTACTTTACTATCACTTCCTTGTTTGCTGGCTTTTGTTTATATTTGGATGTGTACTGCTTTCTATCATTTTTGTTTTGCTTGATTAGTCTTGTACTTATTTTAGGTTTCATTTATGTCATCTGAATATGTTTCACAATTTTAATCTTGAAATCCTTTCACGTTTGTCCTCATGAGTAATTTACGTATTGTGTCATGGAATGTAAAAGGTCTTCGTAACCCAGTTAAAAAACAAAGAGTTTTGACTCACTTATCAAAATTGAACTGTCAAATTGCTCTATTACAAGAAACGCATCATAAAGAACAAGACATAAATTCTATTAAGAGACAATGGGTTGGGAATGTTTTTAGTTCCTCTTCTGTAAATAACAAAAATGGCATTCTTATATTGTTTCATAAGTCGTTAAACATTCAAGTGCTAAACAAATTTAAAGATGTTGCTGGAAGGTGGCTTTTGTTGGATGTGAAGATAAATAATACACAATTTACGATCTGTAATGTATATGGGCCAAATGGAGTGGATTTATTATTTTGGAATGATTTTTTTTCTATGGTATCCTCCCATGCATCAGAAAACCTGATAGTTGGTGGTGATTGCAATCAACTTCTGGACCCCTTTTTAGATCGCAGATCACAGACCAGATTTGTCCCCACTAAAATGCATAGTGCCTTCCAGAAAGCCATATCTGCTAGAGGGTTGGTCGATGTTTGGAGAGCATCTCACCCGGACGTTTTGGAATTAACTTTCTTCTCTCCCGTCCATAGGTCCCATTCCAGAATAGATTACGCATTTTTACCCAGCATATACTCCAATTTTTAACACATGCAGAAATAGGGTCAATTCTTACCTTGGATCATGCTCCCGTTATTGTAGATCTTGACTATCCTAACCCCATTTCCTCCAATCGTAGATGGAGATTTAACAACTCCTTTTTATTTGATGAACAATTCACAGAACAATTCACAGTTTTTTTACAAGAACTTTTCATAAACAATCTTCCCTCAGATACACAGATGAATATTGTCTGGGATGCTTTTAAAGCAACCGCAAGAGGTTTTATAATGGATTTTGTAGCTAGAAAAAAGAAAAGACTTCTTAGGGATTCTAAGCAACTTTTAGAGCAGATTAAGACTTTAGAGCATGACTATTTCTCCTCCAATGGCAACGATACGTTATCTAAACTTATTAAGGCCAAGTTGCAATACAACAAACAATCCTGGGACCACGCTTGTGATACCCTACTTCGTTTTATTGCAAAAATGTATGGAGGTCGGAACAAAGCTGGCAAATCTCTGGCAAATTACCTTAAGATTAAAAAACAGAAATCCAAGACAGTAGCCATCACAGATTCAACTGGGGTCCGGCATATTAGCGACTCAAAAATTTTAGAATGCTTTTCGGAATATTATACCAGGTTATATACCCCTGAATCATCTCCCTCTACTGAACAATTAGATAATTTTTTTCTATCAATCCCTAAAAACCCAGATAGTAATGTAGATTTATCTTCCTTAGATACTCCTCTATCTGAACAAGAACTTTTGAATGCCATAAATCAACTCCCCAAAGATAAAACTCCTGCACCTGATGGCTTTACTGTACATTTTTATTCACATTTTAGACATCTTTTCATTTCCAAGTTACTACTTCTTGTTAATCATTTTTTGAACACAGGTCGTACACAAGGCTCTTTCACTCAGGCCATGCTCTGTTTGCTCCCTAAGAAAGATAAGGATCTTTCTCAATGTAGTAACTATAGACCTATCTCACTGATTAATACGGATTGTAAGATTTTTGCTAAATTACTGGCTCTCCGCATTAATTCTGTTATTCATGATTTAGTTGATATGCATCAATCAGGTTTTGTGAAGGGAAGATCCATTTCTGACAACTCTAGAACTTTCCTCAACATTATTCACTTAGCCGCTAAACTTAACTCTCCCCTAGCCACCATAACGCCGAGAAGGCTTTTGATCGAGTAAATTGGGAATTTATGTTTGGTGCACTGAAATGGCACGGTTTTAGTCCTCACTTTATCCAATACATTAAGATATTATACTCTGAACCTTCTACCTCTATTTGGGTCAACGGTGAACAATCCAAATACTTCCCCCTTCACAGAGGAACTAGGCAGGGTCTCCCATTGTCTCCCCTGTTATTCATTCTATCATTAGAACCCTTTCTGGAAACAATTCGTCGATCCCCCACTTTTCCTGGCTTTCATTTAAAAAATCTGAATATAAAATACACTGCATATGCGGATGATATTTTATTATATATATCTAATCCCACTACATCCCTACCAGAGTTCTTTTCACTACTGAAATCATACTCCGTTGTTTCAGATTATAAACTAAATATTGATAAGTCAGAAGTCTTGCCGTTGAATAAATATTGTCTTCCTCATATGTTCAAAGACTCTGGTTTCAAATGGAACTTCAAAGGTATTAAATGTCTGGGCATCCTCTACTCTAATAATATTAAGGAAACTATTAAGATTAACCTGAATGAGATTATGACTAAAGTTAATGCACTAATAGATGGTTGGTCCCCTCTATTTCTTTCCTGGTGGGGTAGGTTGGCTACAATCAAACTGATGCTGTTACCTATTGTTAATTTTTACTTGTCAATGCTTCCTATATCTCTCCCTCATAATTTCTTTAAAATCATTAATCGTTCTTTAACTCAATTGTTATGGAACAAAGGCAAACCTCGAATTGCTTTAGCCTGCCTTCAGCTACCTAAAGACTCTGGTGGGGTTAATTTTCCTAACCTCAGAACATATAATTCGACTTTCACATTGAAACATATTTGGGTTTCCCTTTCTGAAACTCACGCAGACTCATCAACAGTTTGGGGGCAACTAGAGCATGCTCAATTCTTACCCTTCGCTTTCAAGGATATGGTTCGTATCACCCAACCCACAAAAGGTTTTATTTCCCCAATATTTACCCATTCTATTGCTATTACTAAACCTTTAATTACTTCTTCAATTTCCAGCTCTGAAAATATTTTACAAACCCCAATCTGGTATAACACGAACATTAAATTAAATAATAGAGTTCTTGGGTGGAAAGAGTGGATTAACAAGGGTATTATTGTCATCGGACAGTTATTTTCTAAGGGGTCTTTGCTAGATTTCTCTGAAATACAAAGAAAATATCACATAGCTACCAAATATCCTTCTTATTTTCAACGCCTTAAACCTCTTCTTCTTCTCTACACATCTCAACAACCTGATATAGCTTCAGACATGCAATCTCCTCCTTCCCCAATAGATTTTTCCACACATTTGAGGGCCTCCAACATATACAAATTATTGCTCGGTTCCTCTAAATTAACTACAAAGTCCAAAATAGAGCTCATATGGGAATCTGAACTACATCAAGACTTTGCAGCTCATACTTGGAAATCGATATGGGCCAAGATTCATAACTTGTCCTGCTCAGCAAGTACAACACAAACCTTATATTATTTTTTCAACAGATTATATATCACCCCCTCTAGCTTACATAAATTTAAACTCTCCCCTACTACTGATTGTTGGTCCTGTGCTCAAGATAATAGTGACCTTATACACATGTTTTTTGATTGCCCTCTTGTCAAAAAGTTTTGTTTACAAGTATGGAACGAATTGAACGACATTTTAGCTGTACGTTTCCCTTTTGATGTTATACACATCTTTTTGGGAGGTGCTTCCCCCCTTTGGACTTCTCAGCGTATGGTTGGGAAATTTGTTGACTTGTTGTTTGCTTTAGCATTTCAAATAATCACATCTAACTGGAAAGATACAACTAAAATTTCCTACATGGCATGGTGGAATCTGTTGTGTAACCACACTATCCCCAGGAGCTCCTGGGGGAGGGAACTAGAGGCGCGGGGCGCTAGGAGCAGGCCAGCCTCCAACATAAAATTTTCAACACAAAATGGGGCCGCTCCCAGAGTAGTGACCTAGGTGCAAATTAAACTGTGAGTGTGGGCATCTCACAAAATGTGAAGGACTGGTCTCACACACTAGAAACTCGGTTTGGTAGAGGGCGGGCATACACCTGACGACAGGTATGCACTTCTAAACTAAGTGGGGGCCCGTTGGGAGTGAGTGAGATTTAAAAACCATTAAAGTTACCAAATTAATTTTTAATGTGGAAGGCAGCTATATGGTATTAAAAACAAGTGAACTGTGCTATGGGGAGACTACTGTCCCCTCACCGTTGTAGGTGCGGTCGACATGTTTCTGCCGTGTGGCCCAGTTGGGTCTGTGGCATTCATCAGGACCTAAAAGAAAAGAAAGGAGGGCTCCATTCTTATTAGCCTTGTGGTAATAAGATGCCACTAGGTGGGGTGACCTATGTCACACTCCACCCAGAAGGGGCTCACTTTGAAGCCTGAAAAACAATAAAAATACAAAAGTACAATGAAAAGAACCTGGGTCACTTTGTCAATATTTCATTCAACCACATGCACATTTAATTAATGGTGAGTGGCTATATGTGTGAAACGTGACACTCATCTGTGCACACACTGGAAACATTATACGTGAGAGAGTATCTCACTGTCTTACCCTAGGACATGAACCTAAATGCCCCATGGGAGGAGGGCAAAAGGAAGACCCCTGTAGTCAGACTCTAAAGGGGCGAAAAACAGAGAACAAACAGTAACAAGAGTTAAAATTTCTTTGCAGAAAGTTAAGGAACCTAAAAGTGCTCCCTTTCCAAACATTCATTTCAAGGATGCCCGCAGTCATCCTCTTACTGCCTCAAGGTGCATCTCCCGTAAGTGCACCTATATGTGTGCTCCTCTCCTCCCCGACGATAAATGGATGTGGGGAGAGCGTGGTTTTTAAAGTGCTCTTAATTGGGCAGATCGGCATAATTGGCTTTGTGATTGAATAAGTGTCTACCAGGTAATGGGATCCGGTGTCCCAAAAAGCGCTGATACAAGTATGTGGTAAATAGCCTGACCTGCTCTCAGCGTGATGGATAGGCCGTCGCAGGCTTGGAATGCAAGTTTCCGGTGTCTGAGCGAGCATGGTTTCAAAGGAGGCAGGCAGGAGCCTGACCGTGGGTGCGTCCCCTGACAGCCAGTCAGGACGCGACCTGTAGCCGAGGCGAAGTCGCTCCCACGTGGGTTGCACTAAGCGGAGGAAGATTGGCCAGCATCCTCCCTCTATACAGGGATAGCAGCCCGTAATCTGAGGCCAGGGCGTGGTTATACCCACGTGTGTTGTGCTTGGCCGGGAAAGGCAGAGGTCCGCGTCATTAGTAAGACCGGGCGGCTCAACCAATAATCTATGGCCGCGTCTAGTCACGTGAGCGCAACTCGCTCCGTGTACTAGAGATTAAAGAAAGGATGATTTTACTGCTAACAACGATGTAAATGAGGTTTAACGATTGAAAAGCCCATAGCGGAATTGCAAAGAGATGCTCGTGATAGGTCTGCCAAGCAAAAAAGTGAGTGACCTGTGTCTAAAAGATACTCATAGTGCTGTATGTAAATAAGGGGGTCACCCAAAGCATAAAAGGAAGTTATTAAGGTAACGTCCTATAAAAGTACAGTATACTGGTAGTCTGTTAACAGTGCACCAGAGAACCTAGACAAGAGGTGCAGGGGTTGTGTCAGCCAATGGGTATGCTGATATTCCGAAGACTATATTAATAAGGGTATTATCGTGCCATCTGTAGCCATGGGATCTCATCATTGAGACCTGTTTCCCATGAACGAAGGCGGTAAACCCACCTCTGTTCCCTGATATGTAAGGGTTTGGTCATGTCGGTCTTCTGTTTCTTCATAACCTCTAGGATCACCCATTTCAGGTCGGTGTCCTTGTGGTTTTGTTCTAGGAAATGGCGGGAGAGGTTCGCATTGGTTTTCTTGCATCGGATGGTACTTCGATGTTCATTAATCCGGATCTTAATTTTTCTTGTGGTCATGCCCACATACATGAGACTGCAAGGACATGTGAGGAGGTACACCTCATTCTCGGTGTTACAATTACTGAAACTCCTGAGTTTCCATGGGTTTCCAGTGCCTATGTCCACCTCCTTGGTAGTGTTAGTTAGTGGGCAGGAGACACAGCTTCCACACGGGTAGTGTCCTGTTGGTCTTTGGTGGTTCCAGAGTGTCAGTTGTTCTTCTCTCTCCTGGGGTGGTGTTTTCGCATGTACCAGCTCGTCCCGCAGACTCGTGTTTCTTTTGAATGCGAACAGGGGTGGCTCCCACTGTTTTTTCGCACTGTTCAGAATGTGCCAGTTTTTTCGGATAATGTTCTGAACGGCGTTGGATGTTGGTGTGTATGTGGTCACGCACACGATTCTGTTGGTTTTATCTTTAGGTGCGTCTTCCAGAAGTGCCTCCTGGTTATTTTTGGCCCTCTTCTTAGCCTTCCTCACCATTTGTTTAGGATAGTGGCGGTCGAGTAACTTTTTCTCAAGCAGTTCAGCCTGTTCGTTGTAAGTTTCTGTATCTGAACAGTTCCTGCGCACCCGGAGAAATTGACCCACGGGAAGATTCTGCCGTAGAGCCCTAGAATGATAGCTTTCATATAGAAGCAGGCTATTTCTGTCTGTGGTTTTATTGTGAACCTTGGTGCTGACTCCTTCCACTGTCATAGTAATATCAAGGTCCAAGAAACGGCATGGTCTTTGCTGATGGCGTGCGTGAACCTTAAGTGTTCATCCTTACTGTTGACCCATTGCACAAATGCTGTTGCTTCTGCTTCGTTCCCACGCCATATGATGAAAACGTCATCTATATAGCGCTTCCAGGTTTTTATGTGTGCTGCATATGGGTTGTTTTGATTAAGGATGTGGTCCTCTTCGAACTGTTGTACATAAAGGCACGCCATACTTGGGGCAAAAGTACTGCCCATGGACGTGCCTTTGATTTGATGATATATCACATCCTCAAATTCAAAAAAGGTCTCTGTCAGTGCCACCTCTGCGCACTCCATGATAAAATGTGGAGGGGTGGTAAACTCCCAATCCATGTCAAGTAGAATCTGTTCCACTACAGCCAGTGTGCGTCTCTGAGGAATGCTGGTGTACAGCGCCTCTATATCCATCGTGATAAAGAGGTCTTCAGCTGCGTTGATCTCCAGGTCGCGCAGGAGGCATAGGACGTCCTTTGTGTCCCTGAGGTAGGATGGTTATTTCTGTACGATGGGTCTTAGGAACCAATCGCAAAATTGCGATAATGGTTCCAGTATGGACCCAATGCTTGATACTATCGGCCTCCCAGGAGGGGACATTCTGTCCTTATGGATCTTTGGGCGAGTGTAAAATCTCAGGGTTCTAGGGGTCTCGTTCACAAGGAATTCCGCCTCATTTTTGGTGATCCAATCATTATTGAGGCCTTCGCCAACCATGGTTCTGATTTTGTTTGCAAGGCGAGTCGTTGGATCAGTGTGGTATATCTCATAACTTATTGTGTCAGAGAGTAGATGGTTGTATTCTGCTTGGTACATCGTCTGATTCATCAGGACGATGGCTCCCCCCTTGTCCGCTGGTTTAATGACCAGATCAGTATTGTTCTTAAGTTTTTGATGTGCTGTCCTTTCTCCCTTCGTCAGATTCTGGAAGCCCTTTTTGTTCCGGAAGTTGATATCCTCCACTTCTTTCAGAACCGCCTGCTCGAATGCTAGTATATCAGAAAAATAGGGAGTTACGCCCAGGGGGCAAGGTACAGGCAGGGCCGTGGAACTATATGTAATGAGAAGGAAGGGCCTGGACCTTATTTTATTTGTGAACGTGATTTCGATTCACACTAGGGTCAAACACATTGCTTTTTGTTTGAACCGGTATTTTATTTATACCTTTTTATTTAAGAAAATTTCATTTTTTGCTTATTTATTTAAACATGAAAAAGACAAAAGTCTGATTATATCCAAATTTCATACATTCATAAAACAAACATTGTGCACATTATAAATACACATCAATACTACACAAAAACAATTACAGATTATTCACAAAAAAAATCAAGACAACATCTAATTAATAACTTTTTCTTGCACCAACTTAAGCGGTGTGCTAAAGGTACTGATCCTAGACTGTCTAATAATGTCTAAATTTGGTATCAAAAAAGAGAGAACGCAGGGAATCATTTTAATGTCTATAGCAGGGAAATTATCCTCAGTTTACAGACAGGAATTCGATTCATCATTCCTCTGCGTTGTTATCATATGCCAACGCGTTTCGAATCCCGGGCAATGAGTGCAGGGACTCTCGTCAGGGCTCTTGAATTTAAAAGCAGTGGTGTTTTCTGAAATGGATGTACAAAACAACAAATTATATAAAACTCCCTATTTCTCTCATCCAATTTACTTTCCAATTTCTTTTTAATAGTTTAGTGTACCTGAAGATTGGGATTCTTTTCTTCAACTTGTCGCATCAGCTGGAGATGCGTGTACCTAGGCGATTGATTTTCTGTTTAAAAGCAAAGACAGCAGTCAGAGGTCATGCCTCAGATTATTTATTATAATGCTACGGGCTATTTTGGAACTGTGAATTATTTGCTCTATTTCCTACCTTTTTTTTAAATCAATGCCAATCCTGCTATTTTCCGTCGCTGTTTGCGCGGCAAAGGTGCTTTCCAGGATTCTATGGGAAATGTGTTCGTATTAATCACTTATTTCAATAAAAAGTATAAATAGCTCGCTAACACTCTGATTCGTACATATAAGCTTTTAGGCATACCTTTATCCAGATTGTTTCTGTGAGCAGCCGCTCATAACACTCTCTGATTAATCCGTTGTCAACGGCCAAGTGCTGTAGGAGACACACTCGATTAGCTGTGCGTTTAGAACATATTTAGGCTATCTACGCTGCTTTCGTTTCTGAGCATACCTTAACGCGAAGCTCTCGTGCACACGGTTTTTCCTCTTTAAAATGGTCAGCAACTCCCGATTACTTCGCGGTTCTGAAAAAAATGATTTTCAGAGCGCGATTAGCCTTTGGCTCCTAGTTTTCATACAGTTTGCTTAATCGAATTCTCTAAAGTCTCTCTATTATTGGCTTACCTTATTTTAAATGTGGGTCATCTTAGCGTGTCTGCTCTTATCGCATTTTCACAAGCTTGCAAAGAGGCATTTTCTGATGGAGTCTCCTAAATATGGTCTCTCATTTAGTTACCTGGGAAATGTAGTTTCTAACAATTAGGCCAATGTTGCTATGACTACACATGTAGTTACTTTGATAAACCTATATGTTGCCTTATGGGTGATGTAGTCTTCATATTTTCGACAACTCTGTCATATTATTTAGGCCTGTCATAGCGCTATTAAATTTTAGAATAAGATATGCTTCTTTTGAAGCAAAGCACTATCAACATCGGTCAGCTTTTTGATGGATTTAACACTGCCAAAACTGTCCATCTGAATTCATTTTCACCGTGGGATTTTTCAACAAAGTGTTCCATTATTGGGCGGTCACCACCTTCTTTTAATCCTTGACCGGTGTTGGGTAATTCGGGTGTTTACCTGCTGGTTAGTCTTCCTATATACATTTTTTACAGGGCAGACTATTGCATATACCACATTTTTCGTTTTACAGTTAGTGAAGCTTGTGTGTTTCCATTTGGTATTATTATGGACAAATTCGATGCCTTCAATGGTAGTACTGCAGGCCACAATTGCCACATTTTCGATGACCTTCAATCGGTTTCAGGTTCCAGTGTGTCAATAAATCACTCTTTGGTTTAGGTAAAGCTATGTCGGCTCGGACTATTTGTTGTCCGATACTCTGGTTTTCTTCATTGCAAACAACGGCTTGGGAAAAGGCATTCAAGGTTCTCAAGTAGATGCCAGTTTTTAATATAATTTGCCTGAACTTGTTTGTATCAGGGCCAAATGTTGACACACATACTAGTCTCTCTAGTGTTTTATTCTCTTTAACTTGGAGAAGGCTCTCTCGGGGTGTATATCTGGCTCTTTTAGTGGAATGTTTTAGTAACTTTTTGGGCAACCTCTTTTGGCCATTTCATTGCAAAGATGGCAGCATGTTCTTTGAAATCTGATATCTGGGAGCAATTCCTTCTGATTCTTAGCAATTGCCCATATGGGAGATTCTCTTTGAGGCTTCTCGGATGGGCGCTCTTATGGTGCAGGATAGTGTTTTTATCTGTCTTCTTTCTATAGAGCGATGTTATCAGCTGGTTCCCTAAAGGGCAATCTCCACATCTAAAAATGTCATCTTGGTTTTACTGGATTGAATTGAAAACTTAATATCTTCATGTCGAGAGTTCAGCCATTCATGGAACGACATCAGCTCCATTTGGTCCCCCTGCCACAGGCACCAGATGTCGTCGATGTATCGTAGCCATTGTAATATTTTTCCTTTAAAGGGGTTGTTAATCGCAATGAATTTCTCCTCATATTTGGCTATGAAGAGGACCGCCATCTCTGGAGCGAATGGACAACACATGGCGGTCCCCTTCACTTGGATGTAGAATTGATCCTCAAATCTGAAGTAGTTCTTTTTTAATGCCACCTCTGCCAATTGCAAAATGAATGTTGTTGGAACCCTATGGGGTCGTAGTCTACTTTCAAGGTACAACTCAATCACCTGCAACGCCTCATCTTGAGGTATCTGGGTATAAAGTGATGTAACATCAAATGACACCATAATCTGAGTCTGTTTATCGAAGGGTATTCCTTCGATCTTCGTGATAAAATCTGTTGTGTCCCGCAGGTATGAAGGGACTTCCAAGAGGAAAGGCTTCAAAAAGAAATCTACATATTTGGAGATTGGCTCCAAAATGGAGTCACAACCTGAGACTATCGGTCTCCCTGGGGGTTCTTCCAAGTTTTTGTGAATTTTTGGCACAAAATATAGTATTGGTGTTCTTGGAAATTTCTTCATCAAAAAGTCAAATTCCTTGGGCCCCAGGTAGCCTCCCTCAAGGCCTAACTGCAATATTCTAGAGATTGTGTCCTTTATTGATTGCACTGGATCTTCTTTAACGGATCGGTACCAAGTTTGATTATTCACTTGATTCCTTCCTTCAGCTAAGTACATCTCTCTAGGCCAAATGATGACTGCGCCGCCCTTGTCAGCCTTTTTTATGACTACTGAGGTATCTGCTTTAAGATCTTGTATAGCTGTTTGTTGTTTCAAGCTGATGTTTCTCTTAAAATATTTCTTATTCTTCTCCATTTTATTAATGGACGACAGAACCGCTTGTTCAAATGCATAGATTTCCTTTGGAATGTTCTGAGTTTGAATGAATTTAGACTTATTTCTGAAAGCTGTTGCTTCATTGTTCGTTATGGGTTCATTGCCTGCAAAGAAAGCCTTTAGCTGTATCTTTCGACAGACTACACAAAGCTTAAAATGGAAGCCATAGAGTTCTGTCGAAAGATACGGCTAAAGGCTTTCTTTGCAGGCAATGAACCCATAACGAACAATGAAGCAACAGCTTTCAGAAATAAGTCTAAATTCATTCCAACTCAGAACATTCCAAAGAAAATCTATGCATTTGAACAAACGGTTCTGTCGTCCATTAATAAAATGGAGAAGAACAAGAAATATTTTAAGAGAAACATCAGCTTGAAACAACAAACAGCTATTCAAGATCTTAAAGCAGATACCTCAGTAGTCATAAAAAAGGCTGACAAGGGCGGCGCAGTCGTCATTTGGCCTAGAGAGATGTACTTAGCTGAAGGAAGGAATCAAGTGAATAATCAAACTTGGTACCGATCCGTTAAAGAAGATCCAGTGCAATCAATAAAGGACACAATCTCTAGAATATTGCAGTTAGGCCTTGAGGGAGGCTACCTGGGGCCCAAGGAATTTGACTTTTTGATGAAGAAATTTCCAAGAACACCAATACTATATTTTGTGCCAAAAATTCACAAAAACTTGGAAGAACCCCCAGGGAGACCGATAGTCTCAGGTTGTGACTCCATTTTGGAGCCAATCTCCAAATATGTAGATTTCTTTTTGAAGCCTTTCCTCTTGGAAGTCCCTTCATACTCTGCGGACACAACAGATTTTATCACGAAGATCGAAGGAATACCCTTCGATAAACAGACTCAGATTATGGTGTCATTTGATGTTACATCACTTTATACCCAGATACCTCAAGATGAGGCGTTGCAGGTGATTGAGTTGTACCTTGAAAGTAGACTACGACCCCATAGGGTTCCAACAACATTCATTTTGCAATTGGCAGAGGTATCATTAAAAAAGAACTACTTCAGATTTGAGGATCAATTCTACATCCAAGTGAAGGGGACCACCATGGGTTGTCCATTCGCTCCAGAGATGGCGGTCCTCTTCATGGCCCAATATGAGGAGAAATTCATTGAGAATAACAACCCCTTTAGAGGAAAAATATTACAATGGCTACGATACATCGACGACATCTGGTGCCTGTGGCAGGGGGACCAGATGGAGCTGATGTCGTTCCATGAATGGCTGAACTCTCGACATGAAGATATTAAGTTTTCAATTCAATCCAGTAAAACCAAGATGACATTTTTAGATGTGGAGATTGCCCCTTTAGGGAACCAGCTGATAACATCGCTCTATAGAAAGAAGACGGATAAAAACACTATCCTGCACCATAAGAGCGCCCATCCGAGAAGCCTCAAAGAGAATCTCCCATATGGGCAATTGCTAAGAATCAGAAGGAATTGCTCCCAGATATCAGATTTCAAAGAACATGCTGCCATCTTTTGCAATGAAATGGCCAAAAGAGGTTACCCAAAAAAGTTACTAAAACATTCCACTAAAAGAGCCAGATATACACCCCGAGAGAGCCTTCTCCAAGTTAAAGAGAATAAAACACTAGAGAGACTAGTATGTGTGTCAACATTTGGCCCTGATACAAACAAGTTCAGGCAAATTATATTAAAAAACTGGCATCTACTTGAGAACCTTGAATGCCCTTTTCCCAAGCCGTTGTTTGCAATGAAGAAAAACCAGAGTATCGGACAACAAATAGTCCGAGCCGACATAGCTTTACCTAAACCAAAGAGTGATTTATTGACACACTGGAACCTGAAACCGATTGAAGGTCATCGAAAATGTGGCAATTGTGTGGCCTGCAGTACTACCATTGAAGGCATCGAATTTGTCCATAATTATACCAAATGGAAACACACAAGCTTCACTAACTGTAAAACGAAAAATGTGGTATATGCAATAGTCTGCCCCTGTAAAAAAATGTATATAGGGAAGACTAACCAGCAGGTAAACACCCGAATTACCCAACACCGGTCAAGGATTAAAAAGAAGGTGGTGACCGCCCCAATGGTGGAACACTTTGTTGAAAAATCCCACGGTGAAAATGAATTCAGATGGACAGTTTTGGCAGTGTTAAATCCATCAAAAAAGCTGACCGATGTTGATAGTGCTTTGCTTCAACAAGAAGCGTATCTTATTCTAAAATTTAATAGCGCTATGACAGGCCTAAATAATATGACAGAGTTGTCAAAAATATGAAGACTACATCACCCATAAGGCAACATATAGGTTTATCAAAGTAACTACATGTGTAGTCATAGCAACATTGGCCTAATTGTTAGAAACTACATTTCCCAGGTAACTAAATGAGAGACCATATTTAGGAGACTCCATCAGGAAATGCCTCTTTGCAAGCTTGTGAAAATGCGATAAGAGCAGACACGCTAAGATGACCCACATTTAAAATAAGGTAAGCCAATAATAGAGAGACTTTAGAGAATTCGATTAAGCAAACTGTATGAAAACTAGGAGCCAAAGGCTAATCGCGCTCTGAAAATCATTTTTTTCAGAACCGCGAAGTAATCGGGAGTTGCTGACCATTTTAAAGAGGAAAAACCGTGTGCACGAGAGCTTCGCGTTAAGGTATGCTCAGAAACGAAAGCAGCGTAGATAGCCTAAATATGTTCTAAACGCACAGCTAATCGAGTGTGTCTCCTACAGCACTTGGCCGTTGACAACGGATTAAACAGAGAGTGTTATGAGCGGCTGCTCACAGAAACAATCTGGATAAAGGTACGCCTAAAAGCTTATATGTACGAATCAGAGTGTTAGCGAGCTATTTATACTTTTTATTGAAATAAGTGATTAATACGAACACATTTCCCATAGAATCCTGGAAAGCACCTTTGCCGCGCAAACAGCGACGGAAAATAGCAGGATTGGCATTGATTTAAAAAAAAGGTAGGAAATAGAGCAAATAATTCACAGTTCCAAAATAGCCCGTAGCATTATAATAAATAATCTGAGGCATGACCTCTGACCGCTGTCTTTGCTTTTAAACAGAAAATCAATCGCCTAGGTACACGCATCTCCAGCTGATGCATAAGTTGAAGAAAAGAATCCCAATCTTCAGGTACACTAAACTATTAAAAAGAAATTGGAAAGTAAATTGGATGAGAGAAATAGGGAGTTTTATATAATTTGTTGTTTTGTACATCCATTTCAGAAAACACCACTGCTTTTAAATTCAAGAGCCCTGACGAGAGTCCCTGCACTCATTGCCCGGGATTCGAAACGCGTTGGCATATGATAACAACGCAGAGGAATGATGAATCGAATTCCTGTCTGTAAACTGAGGATAATTTCCTGCTATAGACATTAAAATGATTCCCTGCGTTCCTCTTTTTTGATACCTAATTTAGACATTATTAGACAGTCTAGGATCAGTACCTTTAGCACACCGCTTAAGTTGGTGCAAGAAAAAGTTATTAATTGGATGTTGTCTTGATTTTTTTGGTGAATAATCTGTAATTGTTTTTGTGTAGTATTGATGTGTATTTATAATGTGCACAATGTTTGTTTTATGAATGTATGAAATTTGGATATAATCAGACTTTTGTCTTTTTCATGTTTAAATAAATAAGCAAAAAATGAAATTTTCTTAAATAAAAAGGTATAAATAAAATACCGGTTCAAACAAAAAGCAATGTGTTTGACCCTAGTGTGAATCTAAATCACGTTCACAAATAAAATAAGGTCCAGGCCCTTCCTTCTCATTACGAATGCTAGTATATGGCATGGGATGGTTTGGGTTGGTGGTACAAATGTTGATTTTTTCCTAAGGCCTGTGTCGGTTTTGTCGTCCTGTTCATCTCTGCTGTCCCCAAAGTGATTCCTGAGTTTTATTTTCCTGAAGAACTGGGCTAGTTCTATATTCAGGGTGAATGGATCGTTGGTTGGTGTAGGGACGAAACCCAGGCCTTTAGAGAGAACCGACTCCTCATCCCTAGTAAGTGTGTGGTCGCTGAGGTTCACGATGTTTGTTACTCCCTGCTGGTCGTAGGGCTGTTCCCTCTCCCCTTGCTCCTGGTCACCACTTTATTGGGTGTTTCGTCCTTCCATCGTACTCGTGTGTTTTGTCTTTTTTGCCTTCCTCTGCCCTTGCCCCTGTATAAAAAAGGCTGTGGGCCTTGTGGGAAGCCAAAACCTGGTGGGTAATATGGTTGCTGCCAAAATCCGAATTGCGGCATCGCCGGGTGTATCATTGGCTGATGGAAATTCTGTTGTTGTCTGCCATATGGACCCCTAGTGCTCTCATCGCTACTGATGTCGCTTGTGGTCCTCTCTTCTCCCGAGCTGAATGTCCAATTCTGTGGGGTTGGTCTGAAGCGCTGTTGTTTCTTGCCCGTCTGTGGCTGTGGTGGTTTATCGTAATATTCATCAGTGGTATATGGATAGACAGTCTCCCGACTGAATTTCTGCAAGTCCTTCTTTAACTTCGTTAGTTTGGACTGAGTCAAGTACTCTTTGTACTCCGAGTGGTCCTTGTTAATTTCTTCAAATTTTTTCTTAAATACTGAGGTATGCACCGATGTTTTGAGGCGGCTCTCACTCTGCTGAATCTCTATCAAGAGGGCATCTGCCAAACGTCTGGCCGTATTGATAATCAATGCCAGCCAGTCTTTGGTACATTTCCATGCGATGGATGACCAGTCAGTACGAAACTCCTTGTTATTCAGGAATAATCTGGGCTCATTTGTTACAATGAGACCCATTGGCGCGGTGTTCTTACGCAGGTATTCCGTCATAAACACCCCGTGTAGGGCCGTGCGGATCTGTTCCTTCTTCTTAGACGAAAGCGCCTCCCATTCATCCGAGTTTTGAACTGTTTGTGCTACAACCGTCTCAGCTAGCAGAGACGGTGCATTAAGTATCTCGGCAATTGTGTCATCATCGAACGTAAGTTCGGTGTTCATGTCTGATGTAGATGCGGGTAGACAAGCCAAACCCAAATGTGTTAGGCTCTTGAAAACTCCGTATGTTTGAGTGTCTATATTTCCAAGACACGTCTTAATGTCTGATCCACAGTGATCATTCCAAGACCTACCGTAGGTTAGGTATGCCCCTTACTGTGTTCCCACAGCCGTCAGCTGTACAAATCATGTAACCACACTATCCCCAGGAGCTCCTGGGGGAGGGAACTAGAGGCGCGGGCGCTAGGAGCAGGCCAGCCTCCAACATAAAATGTTCAACACAGAATGGGGCCGCTCCCAGAGTAGTGACCTAGGTGCAAATTAAATTGTGAGTGTGGGCATCTCACAAAATGTGAAGGACTGGTCTCACACACCACCAGGTGTCATGCTTCATCATTGACCAGTCCTCGCCCTCTAGAAACTCGGTTTGGTAGAGGGCTGGCATACACCTGATGACAGGGATGCACTTCTAAACTAAGTGGGGGCCCGTGGGGAGTGAGTGAGATTTAAAAACCATTATAGTTACCAAATAATTTTTAATGTGGCAGGCAGCTATTTGGTATTAAAAACAAGTGAACGGTGCTATGGGGAGACTAATGTCCCCTCACCGTTGTAGGTGCAGTCGACATGTTTCTGCCGTGTGCCCCAGTTGGGTCTGTGGCATTCATCAGGACCTAAAAGAAAAGAAAGGAGGGCTCCGTTCTTACCAGCCTTGTGGTGATAAGATGCCACTAGGTGGGGTGACCTATGTCACACTCCACCGAGAAGGGGCTCACTTTGAAGCCTGAAAAACAATAAAAATACAAAAGTACAATGAAAAGAACCTGGGTCACTTTGTCAATATTTCATTCAACCACATGCACATTTAATTAATGGTGAGTGGCTATATGTGTGACACGTGACACTCATCTGTGCACACACTGGAAACATTATACGTGAGAGAGTATCTCACTGTCTTACCCTAGGACATGAACCTAAATGCCCCAAGGGAGGAGGGCAAAGGAAGACCCCTGTAGTCAGACTCTAAAGGGGTGAAAACGGAGAACAAACAGTAACAAGAGTTAAAATTTCTTTGCAGAAAGTTAAGGAACCCAAAGTCCTCCCTTTCCAAACATTCATTTCAAGCATGCCCGCAGTCATCCTCTTACTGCCTCAAGGTGCGCTCCCGTAAGTGCACCTATATGTGTGCTCCTCTCCTCCCGACGATAAATGGATGTGGGAGAGCGTGGGTTTTAAAGTGCTCTTAATTGGGCAGATCGGCATAATTGGCTTTGTGATTAAATAAGTGTCTACCAGGTAATGGGATCCGGTGTCCCAAAAAGCCGATACAAGTATGTGGTAAATAGCCTGACCTGCTCTCAGCGTGATGGATAGGCCGTCGCAGGCTTGGAATGCAAGTTTCTGGTGTCTGAGTGAGCATGGTTTCAAAGGAGGCAGGCAGGAGCCTGACCGTGGGTGCGTCCCCTGACAGCCAGTCAGGACGCGGCCTGTAGCCGGGGCGAAGTTGCCCCCACGTGGGTTGCACTAAGTGGAGGAAGATTGGCCAGCGTCCTCCCTGTATACAGGGATAGCAGCCCGTAATCTAAGGCCAGGGTGTGGTTATAACCACGTGTGTTGTGCTTGGCCGGGAAAGGCAGAGGTCCGCGTCATTAGTAAGACCGGCCTGCTCAACCAATAATCTATGGCCGCGTCTAGTCACGTGAGCGCAACTCGCTCTGTGTACTAGAGATTAAAGAAAGGATGATTTTACCGCTAACAATGATGTAAATGAGGTTTAACGATTGAAAAGCCCATAGCGGAATTGCAAAGAGATGCTCGTGATAGGTCTGCCGAGCAAAAAAGTGAGTGACCTGTGTCTAAATAACACTCATAGTGCCGTATGTAAATAAGGGGGTCACCCAAAGCATAAAAGGAAGTTATTAAGGTAACGTCCTGTAAAAGTACTGTATACTGGTAGTCTGTTAACAGTGCACCAGAGAACCTAGACAAGTGGTGCAGGGGTTTGTGTCAGCCAATGGGTGGGCTGATATTCCAAAGACTGTATTAATAAGGGTATTATCGTGCCATCTGTAGCCATGGGATCTCAGCATTGAGACCTGTTTCCCATGAACGAAGGAGGTAAACCCACCTCTGTTCCCTGATATGTAAGAGTTTGGTCATGTCGGTCTTCTGTTTCTTCATAACCTCTAGGATCACCCATTTCAGGTCGTTGTCCTTGTGGTTTTGTTCTAGGAAATGGCGGGTGAGTTTCGTATTGGTTTTCTTGCATTGGATGGTACTTAGATGTTCATTAATCCGGAAACCCACGGAAACTCAGGAGTTTCAGTAAGTGTAGAATGTGGTGTACCTCCTCACCTGTCCTTGCGGTCTCATGTATGTGGGCATGACCACAAGAAAAATTAAGATCCGGATTAATGAACATCGAAGTACCATCCGATGCAAGAAAACCAATACGAAACTCACCCGCCATTTCCTAGAACAAAACCACAAGGACACCGACCTGAAATGGGAGATCCTAGAGGTTATGAAGAAACAGAAGACCGACATGACCAAACCCTTACATATCAGGGAACAGAGGTGGGTTTACCGCCTTCGTTCATGGGAAACAGGTCTCAATGATGAGATCCCATGGCTACAGATGGCCCGATAATACCCTTATTAATACAGTCTTCGGAATATCAGCCCACCCATTGGCTGACACAACCCTGCACCTCTTGTCTATGTTCTCTGGTGCACTGTTAACAGACTACCAGTATACAGTACTTTTACAGGACGTTACCTTAACAACTTCCTTTTATGCTTTGGGTGACCCCCTTATTTACATACGGCACTATGAGAATCTTTTAGACACAGGTCACTCACTTTTTTGCTTGGCAGACCTATCACGAGCATCTCTTTGCAATTCCGCTATGGGCTTTTCAATCGTTAAACCTCATTTACATCGTTGTTAGTGGTAAAATCATCCTTTCTTTAATCTCTACTACACGGAGCGAGTTGCGCTCACGTGACTAGACGCGGCCATAGATTATTGGTTGAGCCGCCCGGTCTTACTAATGACGCGGACCTCTGCCTTTCTCGGCCAAGCACAACACGTGGGTATAGCCACGCCCTGGCCTCAGATTACGGGCTGCTATCCCTATATACAGGGAGGACGCTGGCCAATCTTCCTCCGCTTAGTGCAACCCACGTGGGGGCGACTTCGCCCCGGCTACAGGTCGCGTCCTGACTGGCTGTCAGGGGACGCACCCATGGTCAGGCTCCTGCCTGCCTCCTTTGTAACCATGCTCGCTCAGACACCGGAAACTTGCATTCCAAGCCTGCGATGGCCTATCCATCACGCTGAGAGCAGGTCAGGCTATTTACCACATACTTGTATCAGCGCTTTTTGGGACACCGGATCCCATTACCTGGTAGACACTTATTCAGTCACAAAGCCAATTATGCCGATCTGCCCAATTAAGAGCACTTTAAAAACCACGCTCTCCCCACATCCATTTATCGTCGGGGAGGAGAGGAGCACACATATAGGTGCACTTACGGGAGACGCACCTTGAGGCAGTAAGAGGATGACTGCGGGTATGCTTGAAATGAATGTTTGGAAAGGGAGCACTTTTGGGTTCCTTAACTTTCTGCAAAGAATTTTTAACTCTTGTTACTGTTTGTTCTCTGTTTTTCACCCCTTTAGAGTCTGACTACAGGGGTCTTCCTTTTGCCCTCCTCCCATGGGGCATTTAGGTTCATGTCCTAGGGTAAGACAGTGAGATACTCTCTCACGTATAATGATTCCAGTGTGTGCACAGATGAGTGTCACATGTCACACATATAGCCACTCACCATTAATTAAATGTGCATGTGGTTGAATAATATATTGACAAAGTGACCCAGGTTCTTTTCATTGTACTTTTGTATTTTTATTGTTTTTCAGGCTTCAAAGTGAGCCCCTTCTCGGTGGAGTGTGACATAGGTCACCCCACCTAGTGGCATCTTATCACCAGAAGGCTGGTAAGACCGGAGCCCTCCTATCTTTTCTTTTAGGTCCTGATGAATGCCACGGACCCAACTGGGCCACACGGCAGAAACATGTCGACCGCACCTACAACGGTGAGGGGACAGTAGTCTCCCCATAGCACAGTTCACTTGTTTTTAATACCATTTAGCTGCCTGTCACATTAAAAATTAATTTGGTAACTATAATGGTTTTTAAATCTCACTCACTCCCACGGGCCCCCACTTAGTTTAGAAGTGCATCCCTGTTGTCAGATGTATGCCCGCCCTCTACCAAACCGAGTTTCTAGAGGGCGAGGACTGGTCAATGATGAAGCATGACACCTGGTGGTGTGTGAGACCAGTCCTTCACATTTTGTGAGATGCCCACACTCACAATTTAATTTGCACCTAGGTCACTACTCTGGGAGCAGCCCCATTTTGTGTTGAACATGGTGGAATCTGTTGTCATCATCATCGTTTAGATCGAGCCCACGCAACCTCTCTTCCTTCCAAGATTAAAAAAGATTTATTGTGGTCACCACTTACTTCATTTCTATCTAGATGCACGACTCGATCTGTAGCTAAGATTTGTAACTACGAACCTCCTTAACATTAGAATGATTTATTTATTATCCATTTATAGTGCCACATAGTTGTTAGCTATTCACTTGTTTAACTTTAACAGTACATTATATTTTCAACTCTCCTTTCTTTCTTCTCCCTCTGTCTCTGCCTTGTCTCTTTCTTTCTCTTTTCTTTCTTTTCTGTTTTTTCCTTTCACCCTTATAAAAAAATTAAAATGCACTTGTTTTAGCATTACAGTTATGTATTTCAATTCAAGCTTATTATGATCATAACCTATTACCATAAGGTATGTGTAATTTGTTAAATTCTTATACGTTTATTTTCCTCCTAATATCAGACTTATGTTATTTATACTACATATTCATATATTCACTTGGATTGTCTTTCAGATATCTATTTTTATCTGATGTAATTGCCTTCTGTTGCTTAATTTTCTTCAATAAAGCATTTTTAAACTTAAAAAAAAATAAGTTAGTTAAGAATTAACATCTGGCTAGTGCCACTAAGCGCTTCTCCTTCAGTCAGTAAAGTCTGCTTATGTAACCAGAATCCCCTGCAACAGCATTCTTAAAATCCAGACTGGAGTATAATTCATGTCCTTTACTGTAAAGAAAAGCTAAAGTGTTTTGTAAATAAATGCACACTTAAAAATACACATGCTTAATTCATTTTTTAAAAAGAGCACTCAAAACGGCTTTTAATCCAACTGTGTCGCTTCCCAACTTGTCCTGAGACTCCAATTAGATGAAATAATCACATCTTAACCTTCAAGGAGAAGCATACTACACCCTTGTGATGCCACTCACATAACGGGCGCTGCTTTCAGATTCTCTGAATTACATTTTCAACTGGAATATTCACATGGAGGCAGCACAAAACTTTTCTTAGCTTCCTGCGTACAGTACAAAACGATCCTTCAATCAGCATCATAGTCCCATGGTATTATTTAAATATAACACCAGCAAACGCCACTGTGTAGTTATACGTAAGTCAGAGTTTCCATTGGAAGAGAGTTTTTTGTTTTCCTTATAAATTTGGTGCTGTTTGATGATACCTCACAAAACTTTCCAAATAAAAAGTATATCCACATCTGCTCTTTCTTGGATGATCCATCAAGTGGGGGCTGAGAAAAAGAGGGGCTCCCAAAACACTTTTTTCCCCATGCAATTTCCATATGGAAAATTAGGCAAAGATACAGAGAAAACGGCTGAACAGAATTACATTAAATTTAACAGAGAGCTAGTGCTTTACTAAGGAAGCATGCTTTTTGAGGTTTGATGTACATCTGTTCAGCCGTTTGTGAGAAATTAAGGTTAAAAAATATCGATATCTAGTGCTGCGGATTCCAGCAGGAGTCTTGCGGGTAAATAAAGTGTTCAGATAGGCTGATATCAAGGGATTCCCACGGGACTTAGCAAAGTGATTGGCTCGGTGCAACATGAGAAGAAATGTCCTGGAAGCCATTACAAGACTCAGAGACCTGGTCCCTGAGTCCTGCAAAATAAATTTAAAAAAATAAAGAAGAGGCAGTGTAGGGATACTCTGACCCTCTCACCTTTGTGTGTCCCAGAGGGCAAAAACGTTTTTTGGACTCGCCACCGTTCCACGGAACTTCTGCGGAAACCAGCGTGGCTCCTGAGTGGGGGAAGAAGTTATATGATAGTCATTTAAAAAAACCTTTGAAATTCACTGAAAAAACAAAGGTTAAAGTGGAGTTATACATAGGTCTTCTAATAATAAAAAAACTACAGTTTAACTGAAATTCACCACTTATATGTAACTCACCTGGGTATAACTTGCCGCTGTGATGCACTGCGTATGACCACGCACACATTACATCACTGATGGCATGTAATCTATGGTGGTGCAAGTTACACTTAGGTAAGTTACATATAATTGGTGAATTTCAGTGTTCTTTTATTTAGAACAGTAGTTTCTATCTTGTTCGAAGGCTTACTTGTAGCTCCACTTTAACCTTTGTTATTTCAGTGAGTATGAGTGTGTGTGTATAAATATATATATTCTAAAATGTGTAGATTCTCAGTTTTTTTAATGCAGTTTTATATAGTGAGGAAAAGGTATTGGAGCACTTTACATGAGCACCAGTTACATTACACAGGGTCACATTCATTTTTTTTCTTAGGCACAGGGAGATTAAATGATTTGCCAAGAGTCACAGGATGCTGAGTCGACACAGAGACACAAACTTGGTTCCCCAGTTCCAAAGTCAGAAGCTCTGGGCGTAATGCTACATCCTCTAGGTGTGGAATACTCAGTA
Source organism: Calotriton arnoldi (assembly GCA_963921515.1). Taxonomy (NCBI): domain Eukaryota; kingdom Metazoa; phylum Chordata; class Amphibia; order Caudata; family Salamandridae; genus Calotriton; species Calotriton arnoldi. The sequence goes on from CAWUFW010007514.1 coordinate 77,689, forward strand.
TTTAGGGGCCTAGAGAGGGCCATATTTTATTCCTTGAGTAAATCTTTTTTCCAAGGACAGGTATTTCATTTTTAAATCTGGGTTTTTTGTATTTAGGGTTTTTTAGTTATTTGTATTGGTGTACTATATTTTTAAGGATTTTTATTTATATTATATTTTTATTGGTAAATTTTATACAATCTGTGGATGCTTGTGATTTAAGGGCCTAGGGTGGGGAGTATTTTATTATAGGCGTAACTATATTTTTTGGAGGTACGGGTATTTATTTTTAATGTTTTTGGCTATTAGTGTTAGGTTTTTATGGACTTATTATTTTTTGGGGGAGATTGTATATATTTCGAGGGAGCTTCAGTATTTTAAATTAATAAGTACACATGCATGCTAATACATATCACATTTTACACATTCTTTTTATTCTTTATTAAAATAAAAAATAGTAAAACAATTTCATTTTTATCTATAAGTGTAATATAAATATTTTATTTTCAAAAAAATATTTTCTTTTCATACAAGATACAGAAGTATTTATGTACTTTAAGTATATTTTTGAATATTTAAACTTTAATAACAATAAGTTTGTTATCAACTATTTTCCCATATTACCCTTCATCTCTGTGCGTTAATTTTCCTTTTTCTATTTCTATGTAGGCCATTTTTTTGTAACATATTGCTTGTTTTCCCATTTCTTCCTTTAGTCAGTGTAGAGTTGCAGATGAGGACGGATGGATGCTGCTGCATTAGTCAGGTCAAAACCCGTTTCTATTACATATTAAACATTATGAAGGGTATCCTTATTGTAGGTAGAGTCTAAGGGAGTATCAAACAGTTAATTTATTTTTTGTCTGTTTTGTGTGTGTTTTTTGAAACTTTTCTTCCTATCCAGGTGCCAAAGATCATGCCTGCTGTGGCATGTTTTTTTCTATTTAAAGTGCTTTTTTCAATTATAAAACCTTTTTTTAATAAGCAGTATCTAGAGTTTACTTTTCTGCTGCTACAATTTTTCCAGATGTTTAATACATATTTTTCTCTATTTTTAAAATTCATATTTTTTTTTTTCTTGTGCTTTGGTTCCGAGTGCTGGGAGGTTCAAAGTGTTAAATTCAACTTAATTTTCTACCTAAATTCTGTTCCTGATTAAATGGGGAGCTTTATTTTAAATTGTAATTATTTGTAGGTTTTTATATATATATGGATTGTGGATAAGTATTTTCCTGGTTTCACTTATGGATGTGAGTTTTAATATTGGGATTACCAATGTTATACAGTTCCTACGAATTTAGTAGGACTGTGTATTAGGTCCCCAAAATTTCATAATACAGAGACTGAGTCTTCTCCTATCATAAGTAAATGTTGGTCCGGCTAGCTCACAATACTGCATCTATGCTCCTAGAGCTCCAGACCTATAGATGTTGTCGGCAAACTTGAACAAGACCACCCTTATTCCCAAGGAATTCGTGCAAAAAGATCTAACCCTTTCATTTGTCACTTTTGCGTGCCCAAGGTTTCACAAAGAGAAGAGTCAATAGAACATTTTCAAATGTTTATTAAAAATATTTAATCCCGGGTAGTGGTGAATGGGGTGGCTTCAGAACCCTTTGGTCTCTCGTGGGGAACTAGGCAGGGATGCCCGCTCTCTCCTCTTCTTTTTGCCCTCAGCATCGAGCCCCTAGAGGAGCGCATCAGGACCAACCCAAACATAGGAGGAGTCCCATTCAGGACAGACGAGCACAAGATCTCCCTCTTCGCCGACGACGTGCTGCTCCCAATCACAAAGCCGGTGTCCAATCTCCCGGCCATTCAACCAGAACTCACCTCCTATGAGCGAGTGGCGGGGTTTAAGGTAAACCTGTCGAAGTCCTATCTCCTTAACTTAACTTTGCCCAAAGAGACTATGCGGATCATAGAGGCAATGTCCCCATTCCAAAGCATTCACAAAGACATCACATACCTGGGTATCAGACTTACTCCTAAGATACTACACCTTTATGGGGCTAACTACCCTCCCTTATTACGCTAAATTAGAGCAGACCTGGCCAGATGGAGAACAGGATACACCTCCTGGATAGGGCGAATCAACGCCATCAAAATGAACGTTCTCCCTAGGCTGCTTTATCTTTTCCAAGGCTTGCCGATCCCAGTGGACAGACTTCTCTTTAACGACCTGAAAAAGATGATCACTAAGTTCATTTGGCAGGGTCAGAGGGCGCTCTTGTCCCACCCGGTGTTAACCAAGGCGCGAGGGGTAGGGGGACTGACCTTACCGGATTTCCTGGGGTACTACAAAGCGGCTCAGCTCAGGGTGATCACTGACTGGTCACTCCGTGAATCAGAGAAACTCTGGTTACAGATGGTCCGCCAAATAGTGGGCAGGACGATTTGGGATCTCCTTTGGAAGCAGAAACAAAATCGCCCACTAAATGCTTATATTAGCACCCCCACGGCTACTACTTTGAGGGTTTGGGATGATCTTGCCAGATCCACGCCCCTGACCACCTTCCCCTCTCCCTATACCCCCATCGACTTCAACCCCGAATTCCCCCCGGCTCTCCAGGAGGGGCCAATCGGAAGCTGGCAGGTTACTAGGTGATTTCAGACACATTTGGTAGGACTGCCCCTGCATCAAGCCCTTCTGGAAAGAAAATCTATCCCAAATCAAACTTATCCTGGGCTACCCAATTCCCGCAACAATGGAACACACTCTCCTGGGGATTCGGGACCCCAGCTTGAAACGTCAAACTCAAGGGGACCGCTCAGTGATGTGGTTGTGATTGGGGGCGGCCAAGATGGCGGTGGCGGCAGCATGGAAGAAGGTGGAGGCCCCTCTCTTATGCAATGGCACGCCAGGTTATGGCGAGCGCTAGCGATGGAACGAATGGCAGACATAGTGGAGGACTCAAGAAAGGGGTTTGACTATGTTTGGGCCCTCCTGGTCAAATACTTGTAGGAGGGACTACCTTTGTTTGCGAGTGGGTCCAGACTAAGGGCTCTCCACCTCTTCCATATCTAGTGCTCCTGGGTGGCCTCTTCCCCTGGGCTGGGAATTTTCGGGGGCCTGGGCACTCCTGGTCCTCTTTGGACTGTCCTCACTTGTGACCAAGCATGAACGCTTTCCTTTTTAATATGACCGTGATACCATAGTTTGTTTAGTTTTGTTTATCTTTTCGTTATGTGGAAAGAATGTGCAGGGGAGACGCGATTTCCGTCAAAAAACATGACCAACACGGTGAGATATATGACTTGTAACACGTGAGCGGCCCTGCAGTGACCAGCAAGGGTCGTGAAGAGGGTTCTTAATGCAGGTCGAGTCCTAGTACACAAACTGAACATGATACTTTAGAGTTCTGTAACTCTTGATCTGTGAGCCATACTGGTGTCTCCCACCACTGTTTGTCATGTAATGTTCTGAATCTAAAACCAATAAAAATATTCTGACATAAAAATATTTAATCCTTGCAAGTAAAACATGAACTGCAATTATTAGACAGATGATCCACATCATTATTAAAAGTATTAGAATGGTGAAAAATACAAAAAAATCATGTTGATTATTCCTAACATTGCTCTTATCTATCACTACTACTCTTAAAATAGTGGGAGTGCTGTGGGAGTACCCTTCTGCCAGACCCAGTTGGAATAATCTAACCCCATGCCTTGGTGTAATGTCTTTGGAAGCTGGCGTCAGGCTATTAATGAATGCACTCCTTCTCAGTGTGCACGCCTACATAGATCTCTGCTTGCGTAGCTATCAACCTTCTTAGAATGTATGTCAGGCCTGTGAATCTGCATCTCATTCACAGATCTCTGCTGTATTCATGATAATTCTGGTGTGAAGTGCCTCACATCTTAATTCAAAACGGCCGCTGTTGAAATAATAAAACACCAGCCTTATCTCCTTCTGCAAGAGATGCGGAAAAACATCTTTACTTAGTTTGGGTAAAAGGAGTCGTCTCCTGTGAGCAAATCATATAGCAATGACATCGCATTCAGGTATGTGTCCTTGGTACTGACATTGCAGACTCCAGAATAACAATGTCTAACTATAATAAATGCATGTGTGGCATTTTCTCGTGTTAGTGATAAACATGTTCTATATGGCCTTTATGGACCTATCAGCAGCATTTGACTGTGTGACCCACTCCAAACTATGGTATATAATGGAGGTGATGGGGATTGACCCAGCTATAATTAACTTCATTCGCCAATCATATTCCAATGCCGCTGCATGTGTTCGTTATGGCAAAAATGGGGAGTGCACCTGCTTTTTTAAGATTGCCAGGGGAGTTAGGCATGGGTTCATCCTTGGACATCCCTGTGTTTGATACCTACCCCCTATCAATACTGGCTTACACTAATGATGCCGTGCTGATTGCTAGAACGGGGCTAGCCCTCCAACGACTCATAACAACATATGCATCTTTTATGGCATCATTGGACTTGAAAGTTAATGAAACAAAATCTTTTGTCATCATAGCAGGGGCTGGTAGACGTGATAGAGCTCCGGACTTCCATATGGAATCCCGCAAAATAGATGTAGTAGACTCCTTCCCTTACCTGGGGGTTCTATACGATAAAAATCAAACCTGGTCAAGTTTGGTGGCTGGTAGGGCACTGGGCATGGAGAGGAGTCTGACAGCCATTATGTCTTTTGCTAAGAAGCTGGGCGCAAGACGGCCAGACCCAATAAAAAAGATCTATCAGGCTAAGACGAAATCAGCAGCTACGTATGGGACAGGAGTCTGGGGTATGGCGCCCATAGAGTCTCTCCAAATCCTTGAAGACAGATTTTTTAAGAGCCTAATCTCCCTTCCGATTTCCTACTCAAACTACATTCTGCACAAAGAATTGGGACTGGCCTATATCTCAGATACGATCAGATTAGCCCCGATCTTATTGTGGTTTTCCATTTGGCACATGAATACGATTTAACGCAAAATAAAATAAAAAACTGCTTAAAACTGGAAAATTACAATAGGATTAGATGGCTGAGATACGTGGAGATAACTCTAATTGCTATTGGGCTAGTTGAACTATTCAAGGATCCAACTATGTGCAGGAAGATCTTGAAACAGAAATTGATTGATACTTTTATGTTGAGGGCACACTATGACCGAGTGGAAAGGAATCATAGCAAACAAGCAGTCCTTGCATACCATTTGATCCTGCCCAGGTTAGAGGGAGGGTACTCCTACTTAGCAAACACGAGTATAGCACAACACAGATATATTTTACTGAGATTTCATATGAATTTGATCCCCCTGATGCTGGGCTATCCAGAGAGAAGGTTCAAACACTCGGAATTGACTTTGTGCCCCTGTGACAATTATTCACCTCAGTCTGATTTGCACTTAGTTCTGTTTTGTGGGTTTTACAAGAAAGAAAGAGAAGATTTTATCCTCCCGATTTTAAGGTGTTACAATTTTAGACAATGTCGGATAGCACTATACTTCTTAAAGTCTTTGCCTGACCCTTTTGTCTTCTTCTCGGTAGCCAAATTCTTGTGGGCCTGTATAAGTAGGAGAAAACTGCGGGGATTTTAGATTGTGTGGAGTATCCGCTCCAAATTCAAGTTGCAGATAAATGGTAACCATGTATATAATGAATGTGGCCTACATTGTTCAAACAGGTATTTATTGTATCTTTAATTTTTTAGTATTTAAGATCTGTACAGGTAATCTTACTCACTATATGGATTTTAGGAGTTATGAACTGGAATTTTATCCAGACTATTGATTTTATTTGTGCATTTATGATCTGTATTTTAACAGATCGAATAAAGAATTTACTGATTGATTTATCGATTGATTGATTGATTGATAAACATGTTCAAACCACCATCTTAAAAAGATGCCAAGTTAAAAAGCAAAACTAAAATGGAATACCTAGAACACCTCTGAGTTGTGATGGAAGTATTTTAAAATACCACCACCACTCATTAATTTCCTTTGTTTTTGTTGGTCACTCTGGGCTGCATACTACAACTAAAAGGTTGGTCTTGATGCATTCCCTAGAAACTTTGCTTTGTTTTAAAAAATGTCCAGGAAATGGTAAAATGTGCTGTGCGCTTCCTAGAATAATAATAAATGAGTTACGCCAACACCCTCCACCATTGTTAGTTTTTTTCGCTCCTTCCTCTTTAACAAGCAGTTCACCACTCAACTTGAAAATTTGGAATGTTTCTGCGACCTGACCTATTTAGATGTCTGATCTATGTTTCTTTGAAATAATTCAATAAAGGTGCCAATTTTTAATCATTTTGTCAAAATATCCTGGTTGTATAATTGTGTAAAAATCATCTACATGTGGAGGAGGCACAAAAGCTAATACATTTAGCTTTTTTTAATTTCAAATTTTAGTTTGCTATCTGTTATGTAGTCCACTTCTAAGGATGTTTATTTTTTATTTTTTGCCCATTTGCCACAAAATGTGAAAACATCCTTGAATTTGTATGTCAGGATACATTTTTACTATTACCAAAAAAATTGTTATTTCAAAGTCAATCTCTATTTTCCCTGTTCTTTTGTTATTGCTTTTTTCTTTATAATTTTTTTTATAATTGTTTATAATTTATTGTTAGTCGATGACTCTTTATATGGCAGTAAAACATACAATAGTGGCACAGAAGTATTAGTAATTTTAGAGTGAATAGTGTAAATTTGGGTAAGTGGATAGGGTATTGTTTTATATATTCCATCCAGCATACACTATTTTCTATGGTTACTATGTTATGGAAAGCTCCAAAAATTTGTATTCTTTTTAGAGAGTTGTAAATATCAGAGAAGAAATGGTTCATGATTATAGGTTAAATGTTTATGTTACTAAACTTATTGGGTAGGGGAGGATGAACTTTACTTGCTTTTTTTCTGATTAGAATTCTTTTCAAATTCGAAATCACAGGCATATCTCCAGCAACCTGACTAGGGATGTTTCTGAATGCCTCCCTTAGTACTGCACCAGAGGGCTCTTTGGAGGTGGTAGCTAGTGCATGTATTTGTTGTATATATTCTCTAACTTTAATTTCAGTTACAGAGGCAGAGTGGTTATGTTCTGAGATTCATTCAGTATTTATCCCTAGAAAAAAATCGCTCTGCCCCGGCAACAAGTAGGGAAATAGTTTACACATCTCCAATGAGGCCTGGGCTCAGTATGTCTGTCCTTACAATAAAAGTGCCTTTTATGTTTGAGTAATTAGTTCACTCTTTTCGAACATACAAAACTTGTCTCAAGCATGTTCTCTGCTTTTTAACACTGCATATAAAATATATTGAAAAGCATATGTATAGAAAACAATGTTCAATTTCATTCTGAACAATTGTTAAGAGTGTTGACTTTTTACCTTTACTATTTATCTTCCGTTTAAATGTATTGACCTAATTGGCCACTGTTTAATTTTTCTCAGTAATGTTTTTTTCCCTTTTTCAGACGGATTTAATTTGTTGAAAGAAAATTCAATTTGAAAGGTGTAAGTTCTTTTTAAAGCAATACCTTTCTTCTTCTGTTCCATATTATTTTTTCATGGCACCTGTAAATTAGAAATTTGTTTTGGTGCCTGTGAGGTAGATGACAGGAGTTAACCCTTTAGTGAATTAGGTGTTACATCGTTATTAGTATAACTGAACTGTTATTTACAACTTCATTATTTGTTCATTTTCATATCTTCAATACCATGCTTACCTTTTTATTGTTTTCAATGTGCTGGTCTCATGTAGTATTTTTTTTAACTGATGTAAACCTTTTAGAACTTCCTTATATTCTATGAAAATATTTATAATTAGTTTTTGATTTCTTATTCCATTACATGGAAAAAGTTAATGTAACTCATTGTTACATAAGATGTATGCAATTATCTCTGTTTCTTGAATTTTTTGTGAAGATTCCTTTCTTTAGGGTCTACTGAACAATTTCTCTTTAGAATTTAGTTCAAATTTAATGGATTAAATAAATGAAATATTTGGTTATAGAGGTTTGACTGTAATGCTACTTTAAATGTTTATTGTTTATCATTTATATTGTAATTTTATTTTTTGTATGCATGCTTACCTGAGAGGTTCGGTAGAAGGCACTATTTTCTTGGAAGTTCTCTCATTTCAGTAACTCGCCATGTCACCTCAGTGGTCACTTAACTAATGGTCACACAATGGTGGTGGGTGTCATATATATAGGTTTTCTCACTTGTAATCATTAGTATTTTCAAAACATTATTCGGAACGATCAATACATGACTGAAACATATTTTTATTGCTTGTTTCCTAAATTGTACACTTCAAAATTCACTAGTGAGAGATTGTGGGTGCATCTTTGTTGGGGACGATTATTTATATTGATTAAATATAATGATCATGTACTCTTTGTGTTCTTATCACATTTTATACTATTCTATTTTATTTTTTATTCAGAACTAGTGTCTTTTAATATGCTTTGTAAAACAAATAACACACTGTAAAGACATACTTTGTAGTTATATGTTACATAGATGTGCGCTACTATGTGTGGTAAAGGCATGTGTGGTAAAAAACCCATGTTATAGTACCACAATGTAATAACATGCTTGGTAGTGACTGATAGATGACACAATGGCGAGAGCTCCTGGAAGATTTGTCCATTTAGTGCATGCTTCATTTGCCCACCTCTGTTGGGCTCTCAATTGTCTGTTTGCTCCACCCAGACTGAGCCTTCAGTAATCCGATCACTGCCTGGTTACCCGTAGTGGCTATGTGGGCTTATGCTCTGGCTCCATTACGGCACGCATGCAGCACACTTACATGTGAAACAGTTGTTGACATAGTTCCTCCTGACTGCAAACATGCAAAATGATTTAGTGTCGAATTCACACTGGACACTTTTTTCGGGAGGGTGGCAACAGGAGCTACACTCTGCACCATGTAGTGTTGTTGCAGGTACCACATACACTAAATGGCAGACTCAATAGTCTTTTTGTTTTTTTTGCTGTTGCTTTTAAATGGGGAGGATTGTGAAGCACACCCAGTAACAAAGTGCTTGGGGTTGCTGAGAAGGTGCATGATGGCACTAGATTAAACAGTTAAAACACATAGGTCAAAACTTCTACATCTGTTTGTTTTGTGCCATTATGTGGGTAGATTTATTTAAATGGTATCTCATATTTGCTGATAATGTACTGAATATACATGTAGTGCAATGTGGTAGTGCACCTACCATTTAACTTTTAATATTGATGAGGCGCTGCACAGTTAGTCTTTTGAGTTCTTCGTTTCGAATGTTCACAAGTGGTCCCGTTCAGAGGACTTCCTACCTAAGTTGGCCAAATGTCCGCTTCTGCCTGTGATGTGTGTTTCTTTTATCTCAACCATCTGCTTGCATGTTCTAGGTGTGAGGAAAAACTTACAAAGCTGCAAACTAAATCATGAATGAGGTGTCAAGCGCCTACTGAATCCAAGTCAATTTTCACCTTTTGCAGTGCCCATTCTGCTTCTAATGCTGATATTTTTAAGTGGCAGATAAGGACAGAACTCAGATAAGGACAGAACTGCTTGAAACATTTTGGACTCTGGTTTGCTTTTATTATTTCCTTATTTGTTAGGGTATTTTGCAAGTGGATCAGTTGCACTGTAACATGTTTTAAAGCTCGAGATCCAGATCGGTGCTGTACAACCCAGTTTTGAGACAGTCACTTAATGCATATGTTTCTGAGCCAGATTATTACCTGAAGGATTGATCTGTTGCATTCCCTAGCCTTGGGCCTGTACCATCCGGGCGACTTGAGGGATGTCCTAGTTTTCAGAAGCATGAGCCTGTAAGATCTGTGTACCCTTACAACAGATTTGCTCTCGGATGCTGGACCCTGTAAATGTGTGTAACCAATACCGTATGAGAGCATAGAATTTAAGATTTCTGTGCATGTAGAGACAGGTGTGTTGTCTACAGCATAAACCTATAAGACATGTGTAACTTAAGATATAGTTTTGCTGTTAAAGACTTGTGACAGTAAGGGATCTATAGCATCAAGTCTGAGCATCTATGATTTCCCTAACCTGAAATACAACTCTTCTGTCAGATGTCTGAAAGTGTAAGATCCCTATCGCCTGAAGGAAAGGTTTGCTTTCATGCACTTGAGGATAGTTCTGTGATGCCAGGCCTGAGTGGGTACAGTTTGTGCAACATGAAGCACAACTTTACTCTCAGACACCTAAGAACGTAAGAGCTCTATAATGATAGCTCCACAGCTCCTAACCTGATCCCATAGCTTCTCTGAATGTTAGGGATATAGTTTCTGACAGATCCATGAGCCTGTCAGAGTAATGTAACCCGGAGGATAGTTCTACTCTCAAAGTCCTGAGCTTTTATGATCTGTGAAAAGTGAGGCTTTGTATCTGTGTGGTATTTGAACTGAAAAGGCAGCGGAGCATTGTCCAGGGTCAAAGCCAACCATACAGTCATCGAGTGAGGGGAAAAGTAACTGGTTAATGACTTGTAACTGCATTGCAATGTAATGTTCTCTAAAGAGGTGTGTCTTCAACTATTAAGTAAATTGAAGCAGTGTTGCTGGCAGATGACTGAATGTGTTAGACCTCTACAACCTGAGCGAAAACTCATGGGTTTTCATAGGCCTAATCTCATACAATTTGAATAACAAAATGTATAGCTTAGATGTCCAAAGCATGGGACGTTTGAGATGTGTGTAATGTGTTCAATAGCGCTTCTGAATAAGATCTTATTCTGGAAGACCATTGAGACCTGAGGGACATAGTGTTGACATATTTGTGTCATGAGTAGTAGTTTTGCTGTCTGAATTTAGATTCTGTACAAAATCTATATCCCAAGCGACAGTTCTCAGGACTGAGTTTATTATATCTCTGGAAGCTGAGGGATTATTGTCTGTAAGATGTGTAACCTAAGGAATATCTTTGTTGTCTGAAGCCTGAAACTATAAGATTAAGATAAATGTATGGCTAGTTTCCCTGCATGACAACTTAGCACGTAAGATCTTTGTAACTGGAAGGATAGAATCTCTTTAGGAGGCCTGAAAGATGTGTGTAGCATATGGGATGTCTGACATAAGAACCTGTGCTATCACTGTTACCCACAGTTCAGCTCTGATCCTATAAGAAATCTACCCTGAAAAATTGTTTTAATTATGCTGTCTGATACATGTAGCCCAAGTGCTTTACTTTCCCAAAGCCAAGCCTATGAGATCTGTGTAACATGACTGATAGCTCTTCTGTCTGTGCTCTTAGCCTTTGAGAACGCCAAGATGAGGGATAGATTTATTGTCCGCGGTCTGAGAGCTTTATAACATTGGGTAGCGCTGATTTCTGAATTCTGGGCCTGTAACCAAAGGGGCCGCTCTGCATTCTGAACCTATCAGCTTTCTGTAGAGATCACTGCTTAAGCCTGTGAAATTTGTGTAACCTGAGTGATAGTATTAAGATCTGAAAAGTAACATTAGAAAGGGCTCGTCAGTCTTAAAGCCAAAGTGTGTTTCATTAACATGGGTGATATATATGTTTTTGGACATTTGAGCCTTTGGCATCTCTTCTTGACACCACCTAACTCTAATACTATAATTCTCCTCAAAGGTGAGAACTGGAGATCTGCACAATGCATGCCACTAATGTTACGCTTTGTTATGTTATGCAGATTTGTAGAGCGCACTATCACCCAGGAGAGAATCCTGGTACTGAGCATGTATGAGCCCAGCCAAGGCTATAGCCTAGTGGGACTGTGGAAAAGCCAGGTCTTCCGTTTCTTTCGGAATTCAGGAAGTGAGGAGGAGGCTCTTATGTGTATTGCAGATCGTTCAATGCTTTAGGGGCAATGTAGAAGGTTTGAACGCCTGATTTGGTTTTCTGTATGCATGGGATGCATGCAAGTAGGAGTCCGGATTAGCGGAGGTGTTTGGAAGGTTTATGAATTAGATGCAATTGTTGTGGTATGCATGACCATTGTAATGTAGTGCTTTGAAAGTGTGGATGAGGAGTTTGAATTGCACTTGTTTCTGTATGGGGAGGCAGTGGAGCTTCTTCAGATGTGGTGTGATGTGAGTGTAGCGAGAGAGGTTCAAAGTGATTCTGGCCATCGAGTTCTGAATAGTCTACAGCCTTCTGATGAGTTTTTTGTTGATCCCGGCACAGAGAGTGTTCCCGTAATCTAGCTTGCTAGTGAAAAGGGTGTGTGTGTGACGGTTTTCTGGGTGCTGATTAGGAAACATTTGAAAATCTTTCTCAGCATCTTCAGGGTATGGAAGCATGAGGAGGTGATCTTGACTTGGGCGGTCATGTCGAGTTTGCTGTTGATGGCGATTCTGAGTCCCACAGTGAAGTTCTCTTCCTGAAGATCTCTTCCAACAGTTGGCTTCATCCAGTGGCTGATTTCAGACATGCAGGCATTGAACTTGATCTGGGTTCTGGGCATCCTGTCCATGAGGGAGAGACTGAGCTATGTGTTGTCAGCGTAGGAGAGGATGTTGATGGTGTGAGAGCATATGATGCTGTCTAGACGGATCATGTATGCACTAAAAAGGGTTGGGCTCAGGGAGGATCCTGTTGGAATTCAGCAGATGAGGTTGCAGGTGTCTGAGGTGAATGGTGCCAGACTAACTGACTATGTCCTTCCAATCAGGAAGGGACAGAACCATTTAAGTGTGTGTAATTTGATTCCAATGTTGTGTAGGCGTTAGATGAAGATGGGGTGGGAGACAGTGTCAAACGTTGATAAGAGGTCCAGGAAGATGGGGGCCGCCATGCCTCCTCTGTCAAGAGACATCCCCTGAGTAAATGGGCTTCATGGTGGCAGCGTTTCTTCTGGAGTGATTATGGTTAGCATTTATTTAGCATTGGTTCTTTGGATAAGATCAGGAGGTGTTTGGCAAGGTCAGTCAGGTCCAGTTGCTGGTTGAAGTTGCTTTAAATAGCAAAGAGTTTGTTGCTTGAGAATTGAGAGAGATTTTTGCAAGGGGGTGATCGAGTTGGAGGCGGCACTGGTGAAGTGAAATCCTTAAAATGGCGAAGATTTCTTTGCTTTTGTTAGTGTGGGCATTGATGTGGTCAGCAAAAGCAGCACGTTTGGCATGCCGTATCATTTAGTGGTAGTGTCTCAAGGCGGATTTGAAAGTGCTCATGTCTGCATTGTGCTGCCTTATTCTCCAGTTGCTCTCCTGTTGTTTCCAGAGGCGTTTCCATAGTGTGAGCTCCTACATGTACCAACTGGTATAGGGTTTAGATCTTGTTATATTGCTGTGTTTGAGGTGGGCCAGGGAGTTGGCACAGGAGGTGATCCAGTTGTTAAAATCCTTGTTGGCTTTTGGGAGGCTGTTGCTATGTTTGTGTCTGTGGGTGTTGAGAACGGTGTTCCTGTCCTTGTCAGTGATGCTGTTGCAGGACAGGGCTGCTAAACTTGATGAGAGCGGGGTCTGTCCAGGAGACTGGTTTGGGCTCTTCGACTTGTATTTGCAAAAGGTAGTAAAAATAAGATCCATGAGGTATTCGGTAATGTGGGTAGTTGGGTGAGGCGCAGGCGTTTTTACCTCTTTGATGAGTGCTTTTGATCTGGGGTTGGCATGGTCTTTCTGGTAGAAATTCAGGTCTCCAAGTAGGGTGTAATTGCTAGCGTTGAGGGCAAGTGGTTCTACGAAGTTTATGATGATCTTGGTGAAGTTGGTGCACAGTCCAGGTGGTCTGTAGATGGAAGTAGCACTTAGGGTTAAGTTGGCTGTGACGTGGAGCTAGAATGACAGGTGTACGAAGTTGGAGGTGATGTGTTCGTGGAGGTGGTGCAACTGATGGCATGCTTGTAGATTATGGGAATTCTGCCTCCATGCTTGCGAAGTCTGTCCTGCTTGGCGATCTTGTAGCCAGGGAGGAGGGAGTGGCTGTGGCGATGTCAGGTGCTGATGCAAGGCTCAGCCAGGTTTCCATGAGGAAAAGTAGGTGTGGGACATTCTTTTGAAGCAGGTCCTAGATCTTTGTGGCATGTTTGGTGAGAGGGTGGGTTTCAAGGAACATGCATCTGAGTGCGGAGTGTTGTGTAGGTAGTTGCAGGACTGTGAGTGTGAGAGAGTGAGGTTTTGGGTTCTGATGATGCGGCACAGTGAGCGTTAGGTGTGGGTAAGTGCATGAAAAGTTGCAGGAATTGCAGGGGAACACTCCCTCGTGCTGTATGGTGTGGTGAGGCAGCAACATGGTGACTGGTGGCCAGGGTTGAGGGTGTGGAGGGACTTAGTGGGGTTAGTGGTTGGTGGGGGCAGGACCAGGGTTCAGGGCGTTGGGTAAGGTCCAGGGCCAGACGGTCACAGACAGGCATTTTCTTTTAAATACAGTTGTGGTTGGAAACCAGTGTTGTCACTTCCTATGCAGATGGATAATGGGAAAACCATTGATGTCACTTTCCATGCTGATGGGTGATGGGAAATCCAATGAAGTCACTCCCTGTGCAGATGAATGATGAAAATGAGTCCTCTTGCTTGGCTTCTTCTTTTAAAGACAGTTTTGGCAGGAAACCAGTCCATGTTCAAATGCATTCCTGCATGTCTGCTCTACGATCATTGCATACATTGCACTGCAAAGTCTATATTAGATGTACATTATATAGATTAACCCACGGAAAGCAGAATCAATGTAACCATGCACAGCCACAACCCATCACTGTACCCAAGTGGTCTCTCTCTGGTGTAGGCCTTTCAGTTAACATAACATAAGCAACTCTGCCTGATAGTAGTAGGTTAACATAAAAGGCTCCTAAAAGAGCTGCAATGTCTCCTGTTTATTATTTTTTTTAATTAATCTTATGAAACAGAAGTACTGAATAGCTGTTGTTCTAGACTTTTTTCAAAGCGTGTTGGTTGGCATTCCAAACTGTTTTCGATGGCTGTGTAATAATTAACACTTATTAATTGCAAATGTAAAAAAACAAAGGTACAAATGCAATTCATGTATGTACTCACATTAGCATCAGTTACCAATTGAGCGCTGATAGTGCTCACTTTTGTGTTGGTGCTGGTAGCACTACCAGGTTCTACTTGTTGGCAGTTGCCCATGAACAGTATGCTAGGATTAATAACATACATAAAATGTGCGCAAATACTGTTTGTACATTTTATTTCCAATTATATGCACTTTTACTCCCACAAGCATTTTGCAACTAAGTGCTCTGAATAGGGGGGCCCGAAATATGTCTGTACTCGGGGCCCAATAAACCCTGAAGATGGCTCTGAAGTGATGCGTACACAAGGCTCTGGGCTTTAGCATTCTCCTGTGATTGGAAGGCCAGTGACCTGGTGCAATAAACTGACAGCTGTTAGTTTAGTTGCTTCTGCTTGTTGATTGCCTTATGGACAGAACAGACCCTAGGTTGATATCTGACACGGGAGGCAGAATGCGTCACAACACCTTGTTGGCCATAGTGGTACTGTTCACATACCGGCTGCATTGATGAGTAGAATAGAGTTAGTTTTTTCACAATTGGGGTCTGCAGGTACTGGGAAATTCAGAGGGGCAAATGTATTGCTTCGCCCTCCCAAAAAATAGAAAATACCGCCCTCCCACACGAAGGCACAAACACAGCGACGCAATAAAAGCACCAGGAAAGGGATTTCACTCTTATAAAATTAGACACATCAAAAGTCTGTTCTCAGAATAAGGCATGGGATTTTATTTGTGCAACACTCTGTAACAAAAAGGCTTTCCCAGATTTCAATTGAACAACATTCAAATGTACATATGTGCAAGCAATATTAACACACTTATAAGTAAGCAAATGCAACTGTTAAATGCATGGAATAAAATACATAGAATACAAAATACAAGCAGATAATAATATGGATGTCCACTGCAAGAAATCAGAAAGATATATACACTAAATACAACAGATGATTATAACCACTGGAGACTTGAATGTGCACACAGACGCACTCACACATCACAAAGTCAATAATCAAAAATAAAACACCTCACCAGCTGCAAACACTGCATCTTAGCCCACTCCAGACTGGGGGATTCACAGCAGGGGTTAAGAGACTCAGCAAGCCAGGTTCTGCTACACTGAAGTAGATGCGTCCGCCTTTCAGGTCCAAAATCCCGGTTTCCAAGCCAACAAACCCTAGTTTTATATTCTCAAAGCAATAGAAGTTTCTGAGAGGACGTCCTCTGTGCCAAGGAAACTTACTGGAGTTGGCCACTCTCCATGCAAGCATTCCAAAGGCAAAAGTGTTCTCACGTATCCTTCTGCGCTCCCACATGTTCCAGCCCCTTATCTAAAAGAAGCTTGAGAAAGTAGAAAACAGTGTCCACAAGTAGAGAAAACAACCTTGAACGTGAATAGCCTAAACAACTTGAGTAATCTGGGGGCCTGCCTGTGCGCAAAGCTCAAGCTAGACAGAATCAGAATTCAAGATGGCATGAGGGCATGTCAAAGCCAATGGTAAGAACTTCATAATACTTCCCAATGTACAACACAATGCACATTTGTGCA
Source organism: Calotriton arnoldi (assembly GCA_963921515.1). Classification (NCBI taxonomy): domain Eukaryota; kingdom Metazoa; phylum Chordata; class Amphibia; order Caudata; family Salamandridae; genus Calotriton; species Calotriton arnoldi. The sequence goes on from CAWUFW010007514.1 coordinate 94,129, forward strand.
CCACTGCCTAGAGCATCACACATGTCATCTCCCTATGTACAACATAATGCACATTTGAGCACCACTGCTTATAACACTGCACTCCGAGACCAAGAAGTACATTCCACACCTCTCCATCTCTCTCTTTCTCTCTCTCTCTCTCATGCTTTCAAATGCACACCCCACACGTTCTGTTCCTGGCAAGGTTGTTCTACTCTGTGAAAGCACTCCCCCTCTGCCGCTACAAGAAGACACGAAAGAAATCTTCAAAGAATAGTGCACATGCTGGAAAAATGATGTTGTACATTCAAGAAGCACCTAAAGTCAATTAAAACAATGGTAGTCAAAGGTCATCATGTGGTCCCAATATATGGGAGTGCCTCTGGCACTACAGCATATACCAGACAAGTGCCATTGTAGAGACTGCAAATGGTCCTTGTTCTGTGGTCTGATCAGGGATGTCCATCAAGTGATTAATTAGACGACTGTAGCTCTTGACGGGAGAATGGGTCTCTGTAGCAAATCCACCTTTCCTGCAAGGTCATCCCAGATTTTTTGCCTTTTAATGGATTCTCTTTTTGTTGATTTTAGGACTCTGTTCTCTCTGCCACTAAACAGTAGTAACAGGCCTGTGCTTCCCCTTAAAACATGTGCTGTTTATTGGAACTCCCTGTATGGCCTATTTAACTCTACAGGCCTTGAGAAATCTACTCACCCATTGGCTATGGCGAGTCAGATGTTATCAGAGTGAGTTATTATTAGGGACTACTGGCCTGGTCTAGAAAAAGACTCCAGCTGACAAAGAACAGGTATTCTTAGAATTAAGAAAGTGAAAGAACAATAAAGATACCTTTAAATCTTGTTACATTTGCTTTGCCTTCAAAGACAGAGGTCAGATGTCAGCTTATGTCTTCTTACAGATTGTTCCTTATTTTATCCTGGAGATCCGTGTTTACAAAAAGAAAAGTAAATTGACTTGTCTGACAATCATGCTGTGTACAATGAAAGACTATAGAATTTCATGTTTTCTTTCTAAAAAACATTTAAATACTTTGTAAATGAACTGTACAAATATTTATAAATATATTTAAGTTTTTGGGAAAGCACTTTAAGTAAAATGCTGATGTGTGAAGGAAACACATATTTTAATAGGATAAAAACAAACCAGAACACTTTACTTGGTGATGTGCAAATGACACACATTTGCTGAAACCCAATTTTCCCATTATCGTTTGTATGCTGTGTAGTTTTATCAGTAAATCTGCATGTCAGTGGGAAGGTTTGTGGCCATTTCAATGGAAAAGTGAAGTTTTAAACATGAACTTAGAAACACTCCTGCCCCCGTGCTGATGACAATAATATTGATGAACCAAGAGGCAAGTGAGGGGTCATGTGCACCTTTTATGAGGGCTAGATTGTTACTATATATGGTGCAAACTTTTAGTCTATTACATCAAACATAAGAGTTTTTGCACATCAGACATGCTGAACTTACATATTTGAAGGTGCTACCATATTTAATAATGAAGAAAAAGACGACTCAATGAAATAAAATATTTGCCTAGGATCACACAATATGGACCAGTTTATGGGTCAAGCACATTACAGTTAGGTTGAGTAATTTATTCAGTTCAATAGACCTGCAGGTCTAGTAACATTTTGATGATTTTTCGAGGCCTGCTGTATACGTTCATTGTAAATGTGGCCTAAAGTGCACTTATGGCATGGAAAGTTAAATGTCGTATGTGCACTGCAGAGTGTATTTACACCATCCACATATGACAGGAATATATGTCTGTCACACAAAAGCTGGTAAGAGGACTGCTTGCAAATAGTCTAACCACTTGCAGTCACCTGGGGTAGCATTCCAGCCGATCATTTTTCACTCACCGTACCGCTCTAGAGAAAGGCGCACAATGATTTATGCAAATCATTACTGACCCTGCTCCTCATCGGAACAGTCCATCCTGAACTGCCAAGCGAGGCCCCCTTCAGAAGGGAACACAAACAACCCCAGATCAGTAACACCCTAAGTGGCTAATGGTATGCCCAGGCATGGGTCCCATTCTTGCTGTACCATAAGATCCAAGCTATACCCCTCTGAAGTGGTCGCCACTTATTTAAATCTTTTATTCATCGATCTGAGATGGTGAAAATTCATGCAAAAATAAGGATTTCTTTAGTGCGAAAACGCAAATTAAAAAAAAGAAAAGAAAACACGAGGTTAATGGTTGAGGGAATGGGGGACTGAATGGAGAAGAGGAGGTGAAAAGCATTGCATGAGGGAGAGAGCAACATGGGGTTGGGGAGCGTAGCAAACCTGGAAAGAGAAACACGGAGGCCGGGGTAAGAAGAACGTGGAATGTGGGGGCGGGAGGAGAAGCACACAAAAGAGCGAGAAGCACACATAGAGACAGCAAGCTGGGGAGTGGGGGAGAAGTCATGAGGGCAAGAACAAAACAGACTTTGAGGGAGGCGGGTGCGAAGTACACGAGAGAGAAATATAGAGCCTGGGTGTTGGCATATAGCACATAGAGGTGAGAAGGAAAGAGCTAGAAAACACATGCATTCTCATGGAGTGCTTTAATAAAAATAAAAAGTTCCCGGAAAGTGAGCAGTTAATGGATAAAAGCCAGGCAATTCAAGAGATGTTAAAGAGGCTCTTTTCCAGGAGAAGGAAAAGCACAAGATGGACAAGCTGGAACAAAGAAAGCCAATGAATAAGAAGCAAACAAATGGTAAGAAATGGGTGATACTTAAGCCCCTGTAAGTCATTGGTATGCCCACAATAGGCCTTTTGCAACCTGACAACTTATGCTAACTGGTAGGCTTGATATAAAAATAGAAAACACAACATATTGGGGTTAGTGTGTCCTCAGTGAAATAAAAGTCAAAAATTATTTCACTCTGTAGGACTTGGAGACCTTTTCCAAAGAAATTTTAGATGGAACGAAAATCTTAATCCTTTGTCTCTGCTTAAGAAAAGGCTATAAAAATGCTTCAAAGTTTTTTCCTGGTTAGCTCTTAAAATGTGATTTAATGGTAAAATCAGATTTTGATAACTTAAGCAGAAAAATAACTTTATAAAAATGTACTTTATAATGCCTAAGTCAGAACTGGCTTGAAACCAGTTTTATCACTGAGCATTCTTACAGATTTGGAATACACATCCTTGTGCATAGAGTTAACAACCAGAGTTGGCGGAATGTTTTATTCCACCCGCGGCATTAGCTAAATTTATCAACTCTGCTTTACGCTTGTAACCCAGAGTTCCGGTCAATTTCCGCCAACCACCGCATGGTGGAATTTTTTCCAGCAAGGCTCCAGAAATTCAAGCTGGTGAGCGCAAGCAAGATTTTGCCACCCCCAAGCACAATTTTGTAGCAAAGGTGGTCGTGAGCATTCAGACGACTGCTTCTCGAGTAAATTTGCTGCAGCTCGAGTAGATTTTCTACTTGAGCAGCAGCAAAATCAACTCAATTGGCCACACATTCGTGCACAGCGCACGGTGTCGTTCGCACTGATTTTTCAGCGCTGCTTGTGCTACCAGCGCTAAATTGCAGAGTGAGCAGCACAACATGTATATTTTCCGTCCATTGGCGGAACTCTGCAGAATCTCACTAAGTTTTTATTCAACTCTGCAGAATTCCGCAGAGTCAAATTCAGATAGTTCCGCCCACCCCTATCAACAAACCTAGCTCTTGGCTTCGCAATTTTGAAATAGAGGTTCATGCTAATGGTACAGGACGGTGAAGAGAAAGTGCTGCAAAAATAGGTAGGGGGACTGCGAGAAAATATTTAGCATTGAGTGGTAAAACTTTGCCACTCACTTGCTAGTGCACAAAATAAAGCTGACACCTCCACCACGACCTCCTCAGAACATTCCTGGGCCTGGGAAGATGACTCCATCTGAAGAAGAGGGCCCTGCTAGAAGAAGACTACTGACTTCTGCTAGAAGAAGAGGACTCACAGGAGGATTCAAGGACTTTGAACTCTTGTTCGCTCCCAGTTACTTCAACTGCTCTTCAAGGGTCAAGGAGCTGGTCTATTGTTAATTTCCTTCAGAGACACAAAAACAGAAGGACTCCATATCCTAAGAAGCACCAGATGACCACTGAGGACTGGACCGTACAGGATACCTGGCTGGAGAGAGACATGGTGCCTAGAAACCTGCCCTGAATAGCTGAGGGTTGTTGAACTGACCAGGAGAAACCTTCTAAGCAGTTTGGAAAAGTTAGAATTTAGTTATTTTTTGACCTCCAAAGGACCTGGACAAGATGCTGAAGTGTTTCCAGGGAGATTTCACCCAAGGCAGGCAAGAAATCCAGATCCATCATGCGTGGAGCTCTTTGCCACAATTAAACTGGTTCAGTTGGACCTCATAGCAAAGGTGCCCTGGCTTGTGGAATCCTGCCTGGCTAGGGCTTGCTGAAAAATCAGTACGAATGGCACCATGCGGCATGCAAGAATGCCATTTGAGTTGATTTTGCTGCCGCTCGAGTAGAAAATCTACTTGAGCGGCAGCAAATCTACTCGAGAAGCAGCTGCCTGAACACTCGCGACCACCCTTGCTAGAAAATCGTGCTCGGGGATGCCAAAATCTTGCTTGCGCTCGCATTTTTGGAGCCCCACTAGGAAAAATTCCACCATGCGGTGGTTGGCAGAATTTGACCGGAACTCCGGGTTACAAGAGTAATGCGGAGTTGCCAAATCCGCTAATGCCGTGGGTGGAATAAAACATTCCACCAACCTGGTTGTCAACTCTATGCACAAGGATGTGTATTCCAACTCTGGAGAATGTCAACTTCCAAATAAGTGACTAAGTTGGAAGGTAAAAGGTGAAGTGGCAAATCCATCTAATTGGCCAAGTCCTTTTGGCAGCTATGAAATCCAGGTTTGTCCCACTGAGAGTTTTTTGCGCCAAAACCAACGGCTTAAGCAGGAGCTCAACAGCAAAGTATTCTACTTCGAGGGACCCAATCCCGGCCACAACCTTGCACCTTGCACCAATGAAACATGTGAACTTCCATAAAAAAGATCAAGGGCCTTATTACGAGTACGGCGGCCCTAGGACCACCATGCCAGAAATGGCGGTCCGACTGCTGTACCCACGGTCGAGGTTCGACCGCCGCAACCAAGGCCGTTCGACCACCTGATTACAAGTGTGGCAGTCTGGTCGCCACCAGCCCGCAACAACATCCCCGACACCGCCGGGATCTTGGAGCCCGATGGTGCAGCAGAGGAGAAGGCGGCTGGGAATGGCAGCGGTGCTGAGGCAGGCACTGCCGTTGGGATTAGAAGTTATCTTCTGTGGAGCCTTTTCATGGCAGGAACCCTGCCATGAAAAGAATGGCAGAAATGGAAGGAAGGGGCCCCAAACAGGGCCCCCAGGTGATTCTGCCCAGGGGGTACTGCATGTGCATGAACTGTGTGCCATACACGGCAGTGTGCATGGCACACAGTGCACGGATGTGCAGAAGGCACTACACCACAGCAGCATCTGCTTCCCATCTTAATAGCTGAGTCATGCCGCTGCAGTGGGACCACCGGCCCGGCGGTCTGCTTGCAATATGGCAGTGTGAACACCGCAGGCATTGTGGTGTTCTCCCGACTGCGGCATCGGAGGTCCAGCGTAGACTGCTGATGTCGTAATCATGCCCTAGGTCAGAAGGTAAAAACATTGGCCCGAATATTCCACTTGGTGTAGCCGACCTCTGCTCGATCACAGTAAGCCTGAAATCATGCTTTGGTCTTGGCCAACTATGAACAGTGACGTTTGAGTTGCACTATACTTTTTCTTGCCACTTTCTGCCTCAAATATTTAAAAATGTATATCTCTGGTTCTGCATAACCTAATTTAATATTTTGGTTTTGTTTTGTTTATTATTTTTTCTATATTTTTCTAAATTAGTTTTGTAATTTTATTTAGTTGTGTTCTTTACTTTACAATTGTTGGTACTGCTTGAACTTAGCACAAATTTCTCTGATCATTGCCTGTTGCTTGTATCATAGCTAGAGGGGTTTGAGCAGGAATTCTCTCTCAATTGGTTTTTGACCTAACCAGAATGGGTTTATTGAGTTGGTAGGGAACCCTCCTCCCCAATTAATAACCTCATTGTTGTGTAGTTTAAGTTTTGTATGTAGGTAAAAAATAAATAAAGGTATATTAAGGTGGTGCATAAATTATAAATCTAAGGTATAACTATAACCTAAGAATTTGTAATGTTTGTGTATTTTATGTTTGGTTTGTACAGAAAATAAATAAAGTTTTCCTCAGTGAGTGGAGTATCATTAAGTGGAGTGTGGTACAGTTGAGTGGAGGAGAGTGTCGTACAGTGTACTGTCATAGAGTATGGTGTCTGAAGGTGGAGTAGAGTGGAATGTGGTGGAGAAGCGTACAGTGAAATAGCGTTGCGTGGTGTAGAGTGGAGTGGCGGAGAGTGGTGTATTGTGGAGTGGGGTACAGTGGAGTGGTGTAGATTGGAGTAGAGTGGAGTATTGTAAAGTAGAGTGGAGTGGCATTGAGTACAGTGGATTTTATAGTGTAGTGGCATGTTGTATAGTACAGTGTCGTGGAGTGCACTAGAGCGGACAGGCGTATTGTAGAGTTAAGTAAATTGGAGTGGCTTCTTGTACAGTACAGTGGAATGGTGTGTCGTACAGTGTTGGAAAGTGTCGTAGAGTGTTGGAAACTGGAGTGTATAGGCGTGGAGTAGAGTGCTGTATAGTGTAGGGTAGAGGCATAGAGGGAAGTACAGTGTTTTATGGTAATACAGAGTGTAGTAGATTGTTCTAGAGTAGAGCTGCATAGAGTGGAGTAGAGTGTGGTACACTGGGGCAGAGTAGATTGATGTGTGGTACAGTGCCATATAGTGGAGTAAAGTGTTGTGTAGTGGAGTAGAGTGTTGTAAAGTGCTACAGGGTAAAGTAGAGTGCTGTACAGTGGCATTGAGAGGAGTACATTGTTGTACAGTGTAGTGCAGAGGTCTTCAATCTGTGGGGCGCGACCCCCAGGGGGGCCGTGGAGGCCTGGGAAGGGGGTCACGCATTCCCCAGCTTCACTTGTAACATCCTAGATTCTAGGGTGTTATAAATGCTCAAATAAATACATTGGCTCGTGGTTTTTATAGCCGATTAAAGCTTACGTTAATTGATTCATTGATGAATCTCCGATCTGCCCATCTGTAAAGTTCTCCCAGTATGCACAGAGGTCATCTGGCCTCACACTTCCTGTACGTGGCGCGTGCCCACCTGTGGTACCCACATAGATCACACGCACATGTACACACAGAAACAAATGGGCATCCATACACGGAGACCAACACACACATGCATAGAGGCAGCCAAACATACCAATAACCTTGCATCCTAAACCAGCATACATACAGACACCGGTGCACACAGGACAATGGGCATTTAGGCACACACGTGCACAAGTAAATAAGCGACCAAAATGAATGCAGGCACCCAGAGAAATAAACACAGAAAGACTCATGTACACAGTCCACATACAGGCACCCATGATACCAGCACATACACAGACTCCATACACACAGATCAGTAGGCATACACAAACCCTTGCACACACACTACCATACACAAACACACCCTTGAACATAGGCCTAGAGACACACACGTTCCAACGCACACACACTAACAGATAGACACCGATGCACACGGATCGTGGTTACCCAAAGGCCTCCCAGCGCTAGAAAAGTCTATAATATCAACATTTCACCTGTTACACATACAATCACCAAGCAGAGTGAACAATAGACATACAAACTGCAATCCACGCAGACCACCACACAGGTATCCAAGCACAGAGAACAATATACACACAGGCTTCAATACTAAAATGCAAATAGAACGGGGATTGAGGCAAAGATAGATTGCACCTATCCTTAGTGGAGTAACCTTTGTCTAGGTACACAAGGTGCTAGGGACCGGAGATTCAATGCCCCTAAATCTCCTAAGATACAGAGTATCCCAAAATTCCATAAACACAATGGCCCAGCACACTTAAATCAGATCATAGTTTTGCAAAAATAACTTAATAAAGTATAAACATTTGTGATTCATGTATCAAAATCAAACAATGGCAATTCCAGCAGAAGTTGTATCTCCAAACCCTTTATTAATGACTTCTTTTTTCTTTTTTTCAACAAGATAAAAGACCGTAGCCAACGCGTTTCATCCTCTCTGACTTCTTCAGGGCAGAACAAAAACACTCTGTCTAAAAGTCTTCACTATATTTATCCGCTTTTGTAATTTCTCCTTCTAAAATCTGGAGATGCGTAATTATATCTGATATCTCAAATATGGGATGGAATCAAGATCTATCCTCCTTTAATGAAGCAAACGCGGTTGAAAATCAACCAGTTCCAAGGCAAATATATCTGGCATTTCAAATATAGGATGGAGCATTCATCTATCCTCCTATGGCGGAGAAAACACGATTAGTAGTCAACTGGTTTTAAGGCAGGAATATCCTCTATGTTATTTATTATGTAATTCAAACGGTAGTTCAGCCGGCAGGGTAGCGTGGCGTCCGTGTTCGTATGGCTTCAATGCACACAGACCAACACACAGGCATTCAGGCACAGAGAACAATAGAAATAGAGACACCACAGCACACAGACTAACACACAGGCATCCAAGCACAGAGAACAATAGACATAGAGGCACCAATGCACACAGACTAGCACACAGGCATCCAAGCACAGAGAACAATAGACATACAGACACCGATGCACACAGGCATCCAAGCACAGAGAACAATAGACATACAGACACCGATGCACACAGACTAACACACAGGCATCCAAGCACAGAGAACAATAGACACACAGGCTTCAAATTCCCAGTTGCAAAATGAAAGCAATAAAACAAACTGGCAAAACAAAGAGGCCCCGGAGGCCGCACAGGGCGTGCTTCCAAGTTCCAGGCTAAGCTCGTAGATAAACGTGCATTTATCTCATTTAAAATGCCTTCTCAGTGTAGGAAATGTATAAATAAACACAGGCTTTTGGACTAGAGTTAAGTACACTATCCAGCTGCACCTCTCAGGATGTAGGGAAGGGAGAGATAAGACGACATGGACGCCGGCCTGGCTCTAATAGGCTCACAAGTGGCATGTGAGCTGTAGGCCAGGTGAGGCACACTACTCTTCGATTTCTTACGATAAGTGGTTGTTGTGGTGATTAGGATGGCTGGTCCACACAGGCCTGGTGGGGCATGCTATTCTTTGATCTCTTACGATAAGCGGTTGTGGCAATTGGGATGGCTGGTCCAGGTAGGCCTGGTGGAGCATGCTACTCTTCTTTCTCTTACGATAAGCGGTTGTGGCAATTGGGATGGCTGGTCCAGGTAGGCCTGGTGGAGCATGCTACTCTTCGATCACAGCCCTTAGTACCCCTAAAGGTGTGGTGAAGGGACAGTTATGTAAAAAAGAAAATTGCATTACATACGCTCTGGTATTACTAAAATCTACATTTTGGAAGCACCATTTTATTGTAAAACTATTTGCATGTTTTGCAACACTCTATCTTACAGTGTGTGTAATGCAAGTATAAAGTAATGACTTACATATTTACAGTGCTTTCTGTCATAGGCTGTGACCTCATAGCACTAAAAATAGACGTCACTATTCTCCACTGCAACAATCAAGATTTAATTCTGTGGCTCTCTGGTTACACACAGACCTCGCAGTGCATTAACTAATAGAGGTTTCATAATGTACTACAGTACATTTCCCACTGAGTAACAACTTTTTAAATTAATTTTTCATTTAAACTGCCCATTATTTTATATGTAGATACCTGATAATGAAAGACCTAAAAAAACGTACAGAATATTTTGGGGCTTATTTATGAGAGGCTTTCATCGCCGAGGCATCACTTTTTTTGACGCTCCGGCCGCTCAAGCGTCTCAACCATACCTATGAGGCTGTGCAAAGTCACCCTGCATGGCTTTGCATGGCCTCATAGATATGGAGTAAGACATAGCAGAGCAAGTCACTTTGTTGCCTTACTCTGCGTCAAGGAGGTGTTTAATGGGCTTTGCGTGGGGTTCCCACGCAACACCCATGGATTTTGATGCTGCCCCATATTTACAAAATGACGTAAACCTGGGGCAGCTCCAAAAACGGACGCCTCCCCAGCGGAGGCGTAACGAGGAGAAATTTTTTCATTTCTCCTCGTTTTTTCCTCTTTCCATGTGTGTTGCATTCTGCAGCTCACATCGAAAGAGGAAAATGCCTCTCTGGATTGTTCTTTTGAAGGAAGGTGCTCCTTCCTGTACAAAAACAATCCTGTCTATGTTGGTGCTAGGCAGCACTTTATGCGCCAACACAAAGGAAAAGGACAGGAATGCACCGTATTTCATAAATACTGTGCATTCCTGCCCTTTCACATTGGCATAGGGCAGAGCAGCAAGAAGACTTGTGGCGCTGCCCTACGCCAATTCCTCATAAATGAGGCCCTTTGTTTTTAGCTACACCTTTGACTACACCCCCACGCTCACTGACCTTTGGTTTGCTAAACACTTTAATATTATTTCCCCACCGTTAAAATTATTTGCTGCGGGAATTGGGGGCGTTTATGGTTGTCTATAGTTGTCTATGAGGAGGAGTACCAGGTTCTGGAAATTTTCGTCAGAAGGGGGTCCTTACGCCTAAAAACGTTTGACAAGGGGGTCTCGGCATCAAAAAGTTTGAAGACCTCTGGTGTAGTGCCATACAGTGGCGTATAGTGTGGTACAGTGGAGGGGTGTAGACTGATATTGAGTGGAGTAGTGTTGTTGAGTGGAGCATAGTGGAGTGGATTTGGGTAGAGGGGAGTGGCATAGAATAGAGTACAGTACAGAAGAGTTGCGTACAGTGGAGTGGCTTAGAGTGGAATAGCATACAGCAGAATGAAGGTACATACAGTGCAATAGCATAGAGTACAGAGTCGAAGAGTGGAGTGGCATACAGTGGAGTGGCATTGACTGCAGTGGCGCAGAGTGGAGTGGTGTACAGTGGAATAGCGTACAGTGGAGTGCTGTAGAGTGGAGTGGGGTAGAGTGAAATGGTGTACAGTGGAGTAGCGTAAAGTGGAATGGCGTACAGGGGAGTAGCGTAGAGTGGAGTTGAGTGGAGTGGCATACAGTGTAATAGCGTACAGTGTACTGGCATACAGGGGAATGGCACAGAGTGTAGTAGCATACAGTCGAATAGCATACAGTATAGTAGCATACACTGAAATAGCGTACAGAGGAGTACCATAGAGTGAAGTGGAGTGACATACACTGGAGTGCCGTAGAGTGGAGTAGCGTAGAGTGAGTGGAGTAGTGTACAGTGAAGTGGTATACAGTGGAGTGGGGTACAGTGGAGTGGGGCACAGTGGAGTGGCATAGAGTCGAATAGCATAGAGCTGAGTGGCGTAGAGTGTAGTTGCGCACAGTGGAATAGTGTTTAGTGGAGTGGCATAGAGTGGAGTGGCATAGAGTAGATTGGGGTACAGTGTAGTGGCGTACAGTGGAATGGCGTGGAGTGTCGTACAGTTAAATGGTTTGGAATGGATTAGTGTACAGTGGAGTAGAATAGAGTGGAGTGGTGCACAGTAGAGCGTTATAGAGTGGACTGGCGTAGAGTTGAATGAGGTACAGTGTAGCGGCGTGCAGTAGAATAGTGTAGAGCGAAGTAGCAAAGGGGAATAGTGTATACTGGAGTGTAGTAGAGTGGAGTGGTGTAGAGTACAGAGTGGAGTGGCATAGAGTGCAGTGGCATATAGTGTAGTGGTGGACAGTGGAGTGAGGTACATTATAGTGTAATACAGTACAATAGCGTATAGTGGAGTGGCATAGAGTGAAATAGCATATAGTGTAGTGGCATAGAGTGGAGTTGCGTACAGTGGAATAGCACAGAGTGGAGTAGCGTAGAGTGCAGTGGCGTAGACTGGAGTGGCATAGACTGGAGCGGCATAGAGTGGAGTGGTGTAGAGTGGCATAGAGTGGAGTGGCGTGCAGTGGAGTGGTGTACAGTGGAATAGCGTATATTAGAGTGGCATACAGTAGAGTGGTGTAGAAAGGAGTGGCATAGAGTGGAGTGTCATAAAATGGAGTTACATACAGTGGAATAGTCTAGAATGGATTGGTAGAACCCCAGTTAAAGAAACACAGACAATTGGCAAGTTTCATAAGCACCTTTATACGTGATTCATGGGAACATGAGCTAAGCAGCAGCATGTCCAATTTACGGAAGTTTCTCTGGGTATTTTATACACGTAAACCACAAAAGGTGTGTTAATACAGATCCCATCATGATACATAAAAGGTGGTTTCTATAGCATATCCACCTCGAAGGAACTGGAGTAAAGTCACCGACAAGCAACTCAACTCCACCATCATCCGAGGCACCCATACCGCGGCACCCGACACCAACCTCGCAGCCAGGGAGTTCCACACTTGGATCACCAACTGCGCGGACAAGCTCGCCCTGCTACACTACCCCGACAAACAGCGCCCCAGGAAAGCCGCCTGGTTCACCACCGATCTCCAAGAAGCCAGACGGACTTGCAGACGCCTGGAGAAGAACTGGAGAAACAGTAAGACACCCAGAAACTACACCACCTACAAGGACGCCATGACGAACTACCACCAACGAATCAGAACTACCAAAAGGACCTTCATTCACAACAAAATCCTCACCAACTCTAGCAACTCCAAGGAACTCTTCTCTGTCATCCAGGAATTCACCAATCCCCGCAGCGAAGCCAGGGACATCACCCCCTCCCAGGACCTCTGCGACAAGCTCGGATCCTACTTCCACCTGAAGATCAAAAACCTCTACAACAACTTCGTCAACCATATGCCCAACTCCACAGCCGGTCCCCCCTCCAGCCAGCCCACCATCTCCACCTGGACACCGATCACGGCCGAGGAGACTGCCTTAACCATGAAAGGCATCCACTCAGGGGCCCCCACCGACCCCTGCCCACTTCACATCTACCAAAGAGCTGCCACTGCCATCGCGCCCGAACTACAACGCACCATTAACACCACCTTCGAAACCGGCACCTTCCCAGACGACTGGAAACTCGAAGAAGTCAGGCCCCTGCTCAAGAAGCCATCAGCAGACCCCACGGACCTCAAGAACTACCGACCCATCTCACTTCTCCCCTTTGCTGCTAAAGTCGCGGAGAAAACAGTCAAAGTGGAACTGACAAGATTCATCAAAAACAACGCCGTCCTCGACCCGTCTCAATCCGGATTCCGAAGTAACCACAGCACCGAGACCGCCCTACTCGCCACCACAGATGACATCCGCGCCCTCCTCGACCAAGGCCACACCGGAGCCCTGATCCTACTCGACCTATCAGTGGCTTTCGACACCATCTCCCATCGCACACTCGTGGCCAGACTACACGACGCCAGCATACAAGGAACCGCCCTCGACTGGATCCGATCATTCCTCACCGGCAGAAGCCAAAGTATCAGACTGCTGCCCTTCCTCTCCAACCCCACGGAAATCACCTGCGGGGTCCCACAGGGGTCATCACTCAGCCCGACCCGCTTCAACGTCTACATGGCCCCCCTCGCCGCCATCGTCCGACAACACGGCCTCAGCATTGTATCCTATGCCGATGACACCCAGCTCATCCTCTCCCTCACCCAGGACCCCACCACCGCCAGACTCAACTTCCAGAAAGGAATGCCGGACGTCGAGGCCTGGATGACCAACAGCTGCCTAAAGCTCAACTCTGAGAAAACAGAAGTCCTCTTCCTCGGAACCACCCCTTCAGCATGGGACGACACCTGGTGGCCCACCGCCCTCGGCAGCCCACCGACCCCCACGGACCACGCCAGAAACCTCAGCATCGTACTCGACTCATCCCTCTCCATGAACCGACATGTCAACGCCGTAGCCTCCAGCTGCTTCAACACCCTCCGCATCCTCCGTAAGACATTCAAATAGATCCCCCCCGAGGCAAGGAAGACAGTCACCCACGCACTCATCACCAGCAGGCTGGACTATGGAAACGCACTCTACCCCGGCATAAACAAGTCCCTACTCCGTAAACTCCAGACGATACAGAACACCGCCGCCAGACTCGTCCTCGGCATCCCTCGACACGAGCACGTCAGCCAACACCTACGGAAGCTACACTGGCTCCCTGTGGAGAAGAGAGTCACCTTCGAGATCCTCACCCACGCCTACAAATGCCTACACAAAACCGGACCCAAGTACCTCAACGACAGAGTCACCCTCCACGTACCCCAAAGAAACCTCCGATCTGCCAACCTCATCCTCGCCAAAACCCTGCGCATCCACAGAGCTAAAGCAGGTGGAAGATCCTTCTCTTACATCGCGGCCAAGACCTGGAACGAGCTCCTGACAGACATCAGATGTGCCCCCTCCCTGAACACTTTCGGGTAGACCCTCAAGACCTGGCTTTTCGGCTGAACAGCACGGCTGACCCCCGCCCCCAGCGCCTTGAGACCCTCACAGGTGAGTAGCGCACTTACAAACCCCTGATTGATTGATTGATATATGATGAGTTGCTGAACAGAGAAGACAAAAAGTTACACAAGCATTAAGCGTACAACCAATCACAGTTGAATAAACAGCTCGTGTTACAAGATGGAGACAGATAAGGTGTCTACATATTCTGATGGCTGAGATCATCAAATAGGTCAATAGAGGGGTTTACACATTACCTGTGCAATCAGTTGCAGACACTTGGTCTCAGCTATTTATGTACTAATCAAAAGTAGGAGTCATCCCAGCATATCAGGCGAGGAATACGAAAGAAAGGAAAAGAAGAAGAAAAATCTTTCTTTAAAAGAACCCTCACTCACCAACCTAGTTGGTGACATGCTTCATCATCGGGTTCCCACCCGAGCAACCGAATGTCACTCGGGTGTGCTTCAACGCCTGATTACAGCGGAGCGGGTTGTTGTTTGGTGATACCATGTAAATGCGTGAAAGAAAGGTGAGTAAAATTGTCTTTATCGTTCCTTAAAACTTTTATGATGGAGCAATAAGACAAGATTATAAACAGAGGGGGATGCCTTCACAGGTTAAATTGACCCGTGACATCCACAAAGTGAGATTAGTGGAAGGATCACGGTCTACATGTTTCAGCCTCAGTACGTCAGTGCGAGGCTTTCATCAGGACCACAGAAGTGACATGAGGGGTATGCACACGCTAAGGTGCACCCGACTCAGAGTCACACACAAAACCACCTACTTACGGTTTTCCTTTCAGCCTTCTGTGAAAGGTACATACATGGTTTTCCTTTCAGCCTTCTGTCAAAGGTACATACATATCGGACTCAAAGTAGTCGAACCCCATGGAAACCGCAGGGGGATGCAGGCTATTGTCAAACCTTCGTCAAGCCGATGCGCCTGCTTGTCTCACCTAAGGTACTCCCAGCGCGGAATCCCGAGGATACTATTTATGGTCATCAACTTATAAAATTAGCAAGAGAAGCATAGCAACAGCCTATCACGTACAGTTGTGTCTTGGTCATTTCTCAAGGCCGTACGGTTACAAGTAAGTGCAAACAGTTGAAGTTCACTTAGAGTCCAACAGCTGTGCACCTTCTGCAGCCCTGCTCCTATTGAGTGTCACAAAATGGAACCTGAAATAAAATGAATTCTACAGATTGGCATACAGTGAAGTGGTATAGACTGGAGTGTCGTAGAGTTGAGCAGCATACAGTTGAGTAGCCTACAGTGGAGTGGTGTACAGTGCAGTGGCGTACAGTGCGGTGTGTTAGAGTGGAGTGGTGTAGAGTGGAATAGCTTATAGGGGAGTGGCGTAGATTGGAGTGGTGTAAAGTGGAGAGTTATTGAGTGAACTGGTGTAGAGTAGAGTGAGGTATAGTGTAGTGGCATACAGTGGAATAGCGTAGACTGTAATGGCATAGAGTGGAGTGGTGTACACTAGACTGGAATAGTGTACACTGGAGTGGGGTAGAGTGGAATAGCGGAGAGTGAAGTGGCATACAGTAGAGTGACGTAGGGTGGAGTGAGGTACAGGATATTGGTTTACTGTGGAATAGATTAGACTGGTGTAGCGTAAAGTGGAGTGGCATGGATTGGAGTGTTGTAGAGTGGAGCTGGCTAGAGTGTAGTGGGGGAGACTGTAGTGGCGTACAGTGTAATAGCATACTATGGAGTGGTGTAGATTGGACTGGTATACAGTGGAATAGTGCAGAGTGTAGTGGCGTAGAGTGGAGAGGCATACAGTGGAGTAACATACAGCGGAGTAGTATAGATTTGAATAATGTTGAGTGTTTCTGGCATACAGTGTAGTGACATAGAGTGGAGTGGCATATAGTGGAATAGAGTGAAGTAGATTGGCGTGGAGTGTCATACAGTGGAATTGCATAGAGTGTAGTAGGGTAGAGTGGATTGGCATAGAGTAGAGTGCCGCAGAATGGAGTGATGTACAGTGTAATAGCATACAGTGTATTGTTGTAGAGCGGAGTGGCTTATAGTGGAGTGACATGCAGTGGAGTGGTGTACAGTGGAATAGCGTACAGTGCAATGGTGTACACTGAAGTGGCGTACAGTGGAGTGGCATAGAGTGGAATAGTGTAGTGTTGCAGAGTGGAATAGTGTACAGTGGAGTAGAGTAGAGTGGAGGGGCATACAGTGGAGTGGTGTACACTATAGTGTCATAAAATGGAGTGGGGTAGCGTGTAATAGGATATAATCTAGTGGTGTAGTGTGAAGTCACGTACAGTGGATTAGCGTAGAATGGAATGGCCTATAGTGGAGTGATGTAGAGTGGAGTGGAGTACAGTGTAATAATGGAGAGTAGAGTGGCATAGAGTGAAGTGGCATAGAGTTGAGCGCCGTAGAGTGAAGTGCGGTAACTGAAACAGACATATTGTGAAAGTGTGTGAACAGATGTAGACATAACATGACAGAAAAATACATTATTAGGTGTAAATGGTAATTTTTGATAGTATGTGTGAATAGTGTAAGCAGTGTTAAAGTTAAAAGTTTTATAATACTTAGTTATATATTGTGCCGCGGATGATAATGATAATGATAAAAATAAAAAAGCCAACAAATCGCTCATGAGGTCACCCAAAAAAATCAAAGACGAAACTGAGGTAATTCAAGTGTACAATGTGCTGAACGTGAAACAAAAAACATGATTTTGTCCTTTATAAAGGAGAGTGCTGGGCAACAAAACACATTGGATGGAAAACGGTGACGACTTTTGAGAGCTTTCCCAAGTTTGATTTGTGTCTCCAGTAAAAGTTATAGCAGTTTAAATAGAACTGCACATTTTGTTTTAATTCTTTTTAGTAGAGCGATAAATTGTAGGTATTACTGTGGTACACTGTAGACTTTTTTGTGAATATTTAAATATGTTAGAAAATAGAAAATACACTATAGTACACTATATTTGTAAAATATATGGTAGTACAGTGTATTTTAGATTTTTAAACACATTTTTAAAATTTATCTTAGGCACCACGGTACTCCCAAGGCAGTACCGCGTTACTCTGTACATATTTTTAATATATATAGAAACTTATACATAACTTTCCCTACCTATTGCCACTTTAAAAAAGTGATAATAGGTAGGGAAAAAATATCAAACCTACTACTTACCTATATCTAAGGGCAAAAGGCAGAACACCGCCAAAGTGTACCTAAAAATAACATGGCAGCCTTTAACTTTTGTAAAGGCAATCATTAGTCAAACACATAATGCCTTGCCATCTCTGAGTACCACGTAGTTCTACAAAATATTGCAAAAATTAAAAAAATACTAGGACTCCAGATTTTACTACGTTAAAATGCCTTAGAACTTAAAAATTGTTACCCTACTTACCTATACTACCCTAAAGGATCGTTTGCATATCATGTGTAATCTTGCCATATTCATGTAAATCCATTCATCCATTTTCGCACTACATGAGATACAAAAGTCTATGGCAAATGCATTGGTGGAAAAACATGGTTTTAGGACCCCCTCCTTATTTATTTTCGCACCCCCTTGACCAATCACTGCAAAAACATTCCATCCTCTAGCAATGTAGAAAAAGCTATAGGTCTGGGAAGTTTTGTGGAGGGCAAAGTTATTAGAAACCAAAACTCTGAGGAGTTCCCATACCTGGGGATGCTAAAACAAACAATCAAACAAACAAACAAACACACACACACACATGCACACCCACAATGTTATAGTTAGATGAATATGTACATGACGACATTAACATTTTGAACAAAAAAACACCCGAAATCCAGCAGTTATAGTTAGCAGCGTTAACTATAACTTGCACCCCTGCTGTGCACTGCTTATGATCTCACATATTACATCATTCATGATATGTTCTTTGACATCATTTATGACATCACTTTTGACATCTCGAATGACATCATAGATTTTTTTTGTAACATATTTTTATTGGCATGTATCACAATCTTACATGTGCATATGCAGTCATGACCATTTTACATTTATCCATTTTGTTACAGAATATCACATAAGCCGTGTACCAGTTCCATCCCACAGACTTCCGTCCTGGCATCTTCTATACACCACGTAAGGAAAATAACTCGCATATAATATACAGTAATAATAAATTGTCCTGATTATTGTGTGCTGATAAAGTTCTAGCCGCCACAACATTTTCTTCCGACTTCATGTACCTATATATGTCTGATGGTATGGTCTATCTGAAGCAGGAGCTCCAAAGGGGAGATCTCCCCAATGGTGCCCTTTTTTAAACTTAACGATTAACAAACATATGCAGGGTGGCATGTTATCTTCTGGGATCTGAAACAAAAAACAATCTATGTGTGTATAGCACTAGTTAGATGGGGATCGAGGGAGTGGTCCAATCATCATATGACAACCCCATGTATTCCGAACACTATGTCATGTAGAGAGACTCCCAGGGATAACTATTGTCCATATCCCCTGTTTCCTCTCAACCCTCCAATTCCGCCCATAGGAGTCTATTATCCTTACCGCTTATTCTTGTCATTTATGATGTGCCAGCTCTTTCCTCTATCCCCCCATTTGGAGTCTCACATCAATCACTGGTGTGGGACCGATCCCGGGGTCCATCTTCAGAATCATGTTCTTGTTCCGGATGCTCCCACACACCTAGTGTCTCCCTCCAATGCACCGCAATGGGGCGCCTCTGCAAGCCCCTTGCCTCCTCCCTAGTCAATGCCCTCCCCTCTGCTCCTGCCCAATGCGTCACGTCCTGTCTCCAGGCCAGCTGGGGGCTTACAGGCCATGGCTATCCTCCTCCTGGCTAGGACCAGGGCCAGGTCTATAAATCTGTCCCCAACTTTCCGCTTAGGCAGACGAAGGAAGAGGCACAGTAGGCAGATCCCGACCATAGGACAGAGTGTGCACACCAGGGTAGCATTCACCGCCACCACCACTTCATCCCAAAACGATCTCAGACCAGGGCACGCCCATGTCATGTGAACAAAATCCGTGTCTGCACAATTACACCTAGGGCAACCGCGGGCTACACCACCATAGGCAACGCTTAGCCTATGCAGCGTCATATAAGTCATGTGCAAGTAACTAAACTGCGCATACTCCAACCTGGTGTTACGAGAAACCGTTCTGTGGTAAGCTAGTACTCTGTTCCGTTCTGGATCTGAGAGCTCCGTCTCCAGAGTCGTCTCCCAGCGGTCACACAATCTTGTCGGAGGGTTACGAGTTGCTTCTAACAGAGAGCAGTTTCACCACTTCACCAAGTGACCAGCTGATCCCAGGGTTAACAAAGAATGCAACACCAGGTACATTTTAGGCTCCTCTCTACCTCCGCCCCATAATTCCCTAAATGCACATATTAGGGCCTCATATTGGAGGAACTGGCCAGGTGGGAGGCCTGCATCTACCACTAAGTCCTCGAAAGGTGTAAGAGTATTCTGGTGGGAAAGATCTCCCACAGTATCGAGTCCCACCTAAGTCCAGGCTGTCAACTGCTAAGCTGTAAATATAGGGATCGGATTCCCATGAGACAGTCCAATCAATGGCAGAACCGGAGAGTACAAGGAGGTGCTGGCCTTCTTAGCCACCCCCCACCTCCAACATTACAGAGCCGTGACCAACAACGGCGAGCGACGCGGGCTATCCACTGCTGGGTTAAGCAATTTGACCAGAAACCATGAGGAGCCCACCTCTCTCTCCGCCTGATCTATGTGTTCTAACTGCATCCCTTCCAACCATTGTGCAACCCACTGTAACTGGGAGGCCCAAAAATATATTTCAAATTTGGAACTCCCAAGCCTCCTTCCCTCACGGGACGCTGCAAGGTTGTTAAGGACAATCTACGCCTTCCCGTATCCCAGATAAGGTCCCTCAATAAAGAATCCAGTTGACGAAACCAGCCAACCAGGATTGTGATCGGTAGATTAATAAAATAATATAATAAGCGCAGGAGCATAACCATTTTAGATAGGAAGATCCAAGCCATTATAGGTAGATTCAAGGAGCACTAGAAGGGAATAGAAGATCGAAGGGATCGAAGCGCCCTCCCAAGATTGCCCTCTCGGAGTTCATCAAGAGAGTGATAAATATGGATCCCTAGATATCTAAAAAGCGGATTGTGCCCAATTAAGCTCTACCGGACGTTCCGGGGGCAGGGGAGCGAAGGGTCTACAGGGAACAAATAAGTCTTACTCTCATTAACTTTTTGGCCTGATACTCATTCTAAGTTTCCCAGTAGTTCAAGGGGTGTGGCAGGGCAATCCACGTCATCCGCCAGATAAATCAGAAGATCATCTGCATAAAGGGAGATGATATGTTTGGTCCCTCGTATAGGTACCCCTATTTCTTCACCCATCCTGAACAGAACAGCTAGCAGCTCAATTGCCAGGGCAAACAGGAGCGGTGATAGGGGGCAGCCCAGTCTAGTACCCCCAAAGATTCCATATTGCTGGGACACAGTCCTGCCAGTTTGAACCCACGCCGGAGGGCCTCCATACAATAATTTCACCCATTTCAGCCATTCGTCCCCGAGGCCCATCTGTTGCATGGTCTCAAACAAATAATCCCACCACACGGTGTCGAAGGCCTTCTCCAGGTCGATCAATAAAAAGGCTGCCCGCGGGAGGGATTGGACCTCTATGTGAAATAAAACCGAATATAGTCTCCGCAAGTTAAGGGGTGTATTCCGAGAGGAGATTAACCCATTTTGATTGGAGCGGACTAAGGTAGACATGTGCGGGAGTAAACCAAGTGCCATGAGGTTACTAAGGAGTTTAAAATCCATGTTGAGCATGGAGAGCGATATAGAAAACAGTTGGTTCTGTCGGGTAATACAATCGCTGTGATTCATGTATTCAATACAAAGGCAATGATGTATCTTAATTCATCAATGAGTGGAACACAATTTTTGATAAGAACACACCAAGAAAAGGAAATTTTCAACAACAGAGTTGATTTACTCTTTTTGTTATTTCAAAAGGCATTGAGTATAAATATGGCTGTCACAAACACAACTAAATTGCAGCAATACAAAGGTGACTTGTGAAAAAGTGACATGTGGTGACTAGTGAAGTCAAAGGTGCACTATATACAAGACATACACAAGTGACATAGATAAGTTCAAGATTTCTGTCCTGTCTTCTGATTATTAACATGAATGCAAGACCCAATAGTGATTTAGATTTAAGGTCAAGACAATTGTATAGACGTGTGGTAATAATGTCGACGTTTCGACCCTCGAGACAGCACAGAGTGATAAGCGTCACAATGGGTCTTCCTCAGGACTGTAAAAACGCGGGGTGGACAGCCACAAGAACCGATAATTCAATCAATGAAGTAGAATTGGAAGCTATGGTCCTAGTAGGGGATCAAAAAGTAGCGGCGATCCAATAATGGTATCGAAACGTGTGAGCGATCAATTCAATTAGTTTGGGTCCCGTAAACGTGGAGAAAAACACCAACTGGTAGGATTCTTAATGTTAGGAAAATGCTCAAAACGTAGAAGATCTCCACCAGCAGGTTGGAGTCTTAACCATGGGCAATGATTCGAAAAACACTTGACATCCACCAGCCGGTTGGAGTCGTGTGATGTAGATTTTTGTGGAAAACGCTCCCTTTCGGACTTGTGAATCATTCCGGTTTGACGGCAGACGGAAACGCCCGCACTGAAGTACCCGACCTTCCCTGGTGGCATTAACTTACAAAAAATCTACATCACACGACTCCAACCGGCTGGTGGATGTCAAGTGTTTTTTGATTCATTGCCCATGATTAAGACTCCAACCTGCTGGTGGAGATCTTCTACGTTTGGAGGGTTTCCCAACATTAAGAATCGTACCAGATGGTGTTTTTCTCCACATTTACGGAACCCAAACTAATTGAATTGATCGCTCACACGTTTCGATACCATTATTGGATCGCCGCTACTTTTTGATCTCCTACTAGGACCATAGCTTCCAATTCTACTTCATTGATTGAATTATCAGTTCTTGTGGCTGTCCACCCCGCGTTTTTACAGTCCTGAGGAAGACCCGTTGTGACGCTTATCACTCTGCGCTGTCTCGAGGGTCGAAACGTCGACATTATTACCACACATGTCTATACAGTTGTCTTGACCTTAATTCTAAATCACTATTGGGTCTTGCATTCATGTTAATAATCAGAAGACAGGACAGAAATCTTGAACTTATCTATGTCACTTGTGTATGTCTTGTATATAGTGCACCTTTGACTTCACTAGTCACCACATGTTACTTTTTCACAACAGTCACCTTAGTATTGCTGCAATTTATTTGTGTTTGTGACAGCCATATTTATACTCAATGCCTTTTGAAATAACAAAAAGAGTAAATCAACTCTGTTGTTGAAAATTTCCTTTTCTTGGTGTGTTCTTATCAAAAATTGTGTTCCACTCATTGATGAATTAAGATATATCATTGCCTTTGAAATTGAATACATGAATCACAGCAATTGTATTACCCGACAGAACCAACTGTTTTCTATATTACTAATACCCAGGTTCTGAGGAACACAGGGTCACCCCATTAACTCTAATGAGCATGGAGAGCGGGCGGAAGTCTGTTGTGGAAGCCCCTGGGGTTGTGGTCTTGGGGAGAAGGATCAGTACTGTGCCACGTAAAGAGTCTGTAAGCCGCCCAAGCCACAGAGATTCCGCATATAGAGCCACAAATCTAGGAGCCAATGCCGGGGCATATGCAGTGTAGAATTCTACCAGGAGGCCATCTGGGCCCGGGGTCTTCCCAGTAGACATGCTTTTAATGGCAACCCAGACTTCATGTTCGTCACCGGCCCATCAGGTGCCTCCCTGGCCTGAGGGTCCAAATTTCGGAGAGGGAACTATCTCAGAAAGTCCCTCTGCTCCCAAAGTGGGATCGGGGTGGCGTACAGTATAAGACCTTGTAATAATTGCAGAAGTGGGCGTTAATTGCTTCAGGATCATAAACAATGTTTCCATCCCCATCCCTCACCTACGTAATCGGAGACCCCTGGGATTCCAGCCAGACCAGCCATGCCAACAATCAACCCGGCCTTCCTTCCTCCTCCTGTACGTTCATGAGGTATACTCTGTAATCATGGCACCGCAGCCGCTCCAGGGCCGCACTATAAAACGTTTGCGCCTCTCTCAGGCCCTCTGGGTCATCGGTCTCCATTCCCTGTGCATTACCCACCTGATGCAATTTATCCTCTAGTGTCAGTAGCTCTAAATGTAATTCCCGCTGGGCCCCCATCCAGTGTCCCAGACAATGCCCGGGTACCAGCGTTTTAAATGCCTCCCATTCCACTAGTCCTGTGGACGCTGTCTGCCTGTTATCTAAAAAGTAATTGTCAATGGTGGTCTTTAAGGTTTCCCTGAAGAAGACATCTTCCAATGCCCAGGGATTAAGCCGCCATAAGGGGGTCAGAGGGCGGGTCCTCAATGGTTTAAACTCTAACAACAAAGGAAAGTGATCTTATATTGTATGTCCTAAGTATTCAGTGTGGGGAATGGTGTTATCAAGGGAGGCAGAGCACAAAAAGGCACCTAGGAGTGTGTGTAGCTGATATGTGGGTGAATAAAAGGAACAGTCCCTTATGGAAGCATGTTGTGTCCTCCATATATCTTCCAGCCCCCATGATCCATCCAATCCCTCAACTAAGCCTGGGCGGAGTTTGCAGTGTTCCGCTACGCAGAACTCCAAAAAGTGCAAAAAAAACTCTGCCGGGCTACGCGGAGCTCAGCAAGCACTAGAGTGCGTTAGATAAATGCTGTTCGTGGTGATTTTCAGTGCCAGGTGCTTGTCCACACTGTGCAATCATAGCGAACTGCACCATGCACAGCGCAAGCGGGTGCTGCTTCCTTTCTGCCGCTCGAGTAGATTTTTACTCAAGCGGCAGCTTTCTCAACGCGAACGGACGGTTTCTCAACGCGAGTGGTCGCAAGCATACGTGACCACTCGCAATGAGAAGTCTGACCGCCTGCATTGAGAAATATCGCAAAGGAGGTTGATTTTCCACGCTCACGCTCGCCAACTTGATGTTGACAATCGCAAACGAGGAAAAATCTTGCTGAGAGGTGGATTTTCCTCGTTTGCGCTCGCCAACTTGACGTTGATGAACGCGAGCGAGGGAAAAAACTCTGCTCCGCTACACTGGAGTGGAGTTTTTCGGAACTCTGCGAGCTCCGCATAACGCGGAGTGCAGAAAACTCTGCAAACTCTGCGAGCGGAGCGGAGTTCACCGCCCAACTTACCCTCAACCCAGCTACATTGCTGAGGCTCAAATTGGACTCCTGCTGTCACCCAAATCAACACCCCCCTGACGTATGCCAAAAAGGAGGTGGCAAATACCTGTCCCCTCCATCTTCTGTGTAATGACTCTACTTCACTCTAAATAAGATGTGTCTCCCGCAGCATAGGTATCTGTACTCCGCGCCAACATAGATATCTATGGACATTATGCCGCTTGTTTGCCGACCCCATCCCCCTGATGTTCCATGCCAGAAATTTTAACCTGTAATGTGGTGCAGCCATTGTAAAGCAATCATTACTGACCCATCTCTCCTCACACCCCGTACCCACTTTCCCAATAAGATCGTGTCGGCCACCCATGCATAGAGAGCAAACTAATGCAACGTAAAATGTAAAACATCCCTTAACATTAACATTCCCAAGAGCAGTCTGGCAACCGCCAGCCACCCAAACCATGAGTAAACCATTCTATCGAATTAGAAGACCCAAACCAAAAACAGATTTAGCCTTCCAATGAGGGGCAGGCTGCAGTCCAAAGGCAGTGCTTCCCACTCCACCCACATTAGCCCTTGCCCACAGCAATTGTCTAACACATCTGCCCCACTCAAAGTCAGGATACCGTGTGAGCAGGTGGGCCCTGATGCTCTCCTCCATTGCCTCATCAAATGATATCATCTGCCGTCCTTGGGGTTACATCTGGCAACTGCGTACTGTCTGCCTGCGAGGACTTAGATTCAGACTCCACCATCCCTTTCACAGATGGGGAACCAGCCTCCGACACACTCTCCGACCCCTTAATCATTGTCACCACTGCCTGAAGGGTGGCAGCTCTCTCCCTCTCAGTTTGTGATGGACTGGGTTTCTTTGCTGGTCCCCTCCGGGGTCGTCTCCGGGATTCTTTCGTCATTGCTCCCACCTGTGCGGGTGCGACTGATTTCCCTGGAGGCTGTGTCCCGGCCTTATAGGATTCAATCCACTCCCAGGCCGCCGCCGAGTTTTCACAAAAGTGAGTCTTGCCCTCCAACAGAACTCGAAGCCTTGCAGGAAACATCAGGGAGTACTGTAGGCCCTCTTCCCTCAGAGCTTTCTTAACCTCAAAAAATGAGGTCCTCTTCCTTTGCACTTCTATCGTGTAGTCAGGGAATATGGAGACCTTGCTGTTGTTAATTATAAAGGGACCTGCAGTTCTGGCCTTGTGAAGCAGCATGTCTCTGTTCTTGTAGTGGAGGAGCCTCACCACCACCGGAGGTGGAGGACGACCGGGCGCTGGTGGCCGGGCCTGCACTCTTTGCCATCTTCGGCTACCAAGCCACGTCTCTCGAATGACATCATTGATGGCATCACTTATGACTTCATCCAATGAGTGTGTTAGTTTGTTGTATAGTTTACATAGTGGTGGGTTACACCCATATTACTTTTCTACCTTATTTTGTACAGCCAGTGTCCAACTAATGGGTGTAAGTGTTTACAAAACGCATGCACTTCTAATGCATCATAGGTGTGTGGAGGTACTGAACACATTGTAAATCATTGAATTGAAGAGTAACTTTGTGTACAGATGACAGTTGACGACTTGTGGCAAGTATGATCCACACAAGGTTTTTGGTTACGCAGAGAAAGTTTCCAACAGGGCAAATATTCTACATAGTAGATACTAAGGGACGCATTTATGAGGTTTTGGCACAGGGCAGCGCTGCAAGGAATCTTGCTGCACTGCCCTACGCCAAAACAAAAGGGCAGGAATGCGCCGTATCTATTAGATACAGTGCATTCCTGTCCTTTTGCCTTGTGCTGGCGCACAATGGGCTGCCATGCGGCAACGCAGGCACCCTTGCGCCATGGTGCAAGGGTGCCTGCGTTGCGGGGCTGATTGATTTTGTGCAGGAAGGGACACCTCCCTGCACAAAAACAATCAATTCTGGTGATTTTCTCTTTCTATGCATGCTGCAGAATGCAGCACACATAGAGAAAGGAAAAAACTAGGAGAAATGAAAACATTTCTCCTCATTGCACCTCCGTGGGGTGGCGTTAGATTCCGATGCATTCCCAGGTTTACGATTTTTCGTAAATCTGGGAATGCTTCAGATTCCATGGGTGTTGCGTGGGAACACCCACATAGCAACACTCTTGGAATGCCCCTTTCACGCAGTGTTCTGTGTGAAAGAGGCACATATTAACAAGGCCATGAAAACTACTTTGTAAATATGCTGCTGCACTTGAATGTCAAAAAAGTGACATTCCGGCGGCGCAAAAGTGCCGCAAGGTGCCTCATAAATGAGGCCCTAAGTACTGTAAGCAGCCTTGAGTTATTAGACAGAATCGTCTCTGCATGACAATTTCTACATAACATAGAAGTCTGCGTGCACCAGTTACTGATCTATGTACATGTGCTTCTTTTGCTTCAGAAGATGGTCTATCTGTAAAGTTTTCACCACAGTACAAAGGTTGCAGGAAGTATGATGTTTAGGCTCTTCAGACCTTGGTTATTTTAAGCTAATAGTGTTTGTTTTTTACAAGTGTTGCATAGAGTGTACATTGTTCTTAGTAGATACATTTTAATACTATGTGGTGAATTACTCATGAGAGTTTCACTGCCTGCAAACAGTATAGTACAGAGTAAACTCTCTCCATAGAGCAAACACTGTTTACACTTTTCTACTCACATCAACTTCATTTCTCAAGGTAGGTTCGGTGACTGTGAGGGGTTTGGTACAGATACAGATAAAAGCTGTACATAGTAGGGCATTCATTTTGGAACAGACGTTGAGTATCTTGGCTTTCTTTGAACAGTTGTATACATATTGAACACCGTGTGCAATGAGGGTTTCCCATATATCTGTGGTTGAATGCTAATGGGAGCTAGGCTACCATTGAAGTGTATGGTATAGGGTCAATGTTGCACATACCACATGCTTGCTACACCTAAGGGAGTTGTATCTGTAATGGCATTAATGATGCTTCATATTATTCTGAGCTATTTTGTACTTACTGTCAGGCCTCTAATGCCATATCATTTTATAGAGTAATATGTACAAAAGAAGCTTGTATGATGTCATCAATGATGTCATTTGAGATATCATCTATGATGTCATAAGTGATGTCATAGAATATGTCATGAGTGATGTGAAATGTGAGGTCATAAGCAGTGCATGGTGGGGGCGCAAATTATAGTTAGCTCTGATAGATATCACTGGTGAATTTCTGTTTTTTTTAGTGTAAAACGTTAATGTTGTCACTGACATATTCACCTAACTGTAACGCCACTTTAACCTTTGTTTCTTTCAGTGAATTTCTAGGTTTTTTTAAAAAGAGAAAACAGATCTTTTTACATCTAACTATAACATTACATTAACCTTTGTTTTTTTCAGTGAATTTCTAGTTTTTTAAACAAAGTAATATATATTATCATACGTTAAGCCAACCCACCGCCACGCACGGCCTTTGGCAGTGCGATGGTGGGAGGTTGGGCGCAGGGCCGGGCCTGCAAACAGGCCCTGCAGCAAACTCAGCCAACCTCACGCTGTGCATGGCCTTCAGCCGCACACAGCAGGGAGTTGGCAACAGGGCCTGGCCACAGGCCTGACCCTGTGGCCAACCCACTCTGAAACAAATACCCCCCCACAAGCAGCCAACCCCATGCTGTGCACGTCCTTACATTGCGTGCGACGTGGGGTTGGCCACAATCAGTCACCCGGAGGCAGCCAACCCCACGCTGCACATCGCCTTTGGTCATGCGTGGCATGGGGTTAGCCACAGGGCCTATCTTGTGGCCAGGCCTTGTTTTCAACTCCTCGCAGGCAGCCACCCCATGTTTCGCACAACCTTTGGCCATGCAGAGTGGAAAGTTGGCCCTGTGGTCAAACCCCCAGCAGGCAGCCAACCCCACACAGCACACAGCCTTTTACGTGTGCAGCATAGGGTTGGCTGTTGGGCCAAAACATATATTTTGAGGGCAGGGGGCTGCAGCCCCCTCACCGTCCCTTAATTGGCTCTGGGGTCCCATCCCCTGGGGCTAGTTCCAATACAAGTGGAGGGGGGCCATCTGACCCCCCTCCACAAGCCTTAGAAGGCCCCAGGACCCCATCACCGGAGCCAAATATAATTAACAAGCATTTGCAATGCAGTAGGTCTCGCATTTACGTGAGTTTCGTAAATGCAACACCTATGGCATTACAAATGGTAGCTGGTAAAAACATCCATGCGGCGCTTTAACTTTATTATCGGACGTGCCCCTTTCTTTAGACAAGCTGTGTCTAAACAAAGGGGCGTGGTCACCATTAAAGTGAAAGCGCTGTATGGGGCGCTTTTACAAAAAAAGCATTTGTTTGTGAAGTTGACAAATGCTTTTTTTTGTAAAAGCACCCCATGCCGCGCTTTCACTTTAATGGCGGCCACGCCCCTTTCCTTAGACTCGGCTCGTTTAAGGAAAAGGGCGCGGTCGGCAATGTAAAAAAAAAATAATAATAATATGTGGCCGCGTTTGGCACGGCAAGTAAAGCAAAGGCACGGCCGCCACTATCAGCGTGGCATGCCGTGCGATGTAAAAAAAAATAAAGATATTGCGAGCGGGCATGTCATGCCTGCAACAGCAGGCATGCGAAAACCATTAAACGAAATAGTGCTCGGAGGCTGTAATTAAAGCCTACTGAGCAACAACACATGTAAAAGGGGTGTCCTAATGGTAGGTTACAAATGAAGACAAGGCGGTACTAAGAAGGAACTGACAAGTCTATTTACAAATCAGAAGCCAGCATTTACGAAGGACAATGACACAAGCTAATGACAAATATGGGCGGAGAGTGGGCGAGGCTTCAAGTGCATACTCCAATACAGCATGCCTTGCAGAGCAGTGCATGCGCTGCCCAGGCTCCACCTAAAAAGGGGAGGAGGCCGCACAACACCCCTCCCCGAGCCTTATTAGGCCCTGGGAACCCCATCCCCCAGGGCCGTATTTATTTTGAAAGGGGAGGTGGGTGTGCAGCCCCTCTCCCAGAACCTTCTCAGGCCCCGGGGACCCCAATACCTGGGGCCATGTGTTTGTTTAAAGGGGATGTGGGCTGCGTAGCTTCCCCTCCCCGAGCCTCATCAGGCCCTGGGGAACCCATCCCCAGGACCATTTTTATTTTAAAGGGGAGGGGGGCCATGTGGTCCCCCTCTCTAAGCCTCAAGAGGCCCTGGGAACGCCATCCCCCAGGGCCATATCTATTTTAAATGGGAGGGAGGCCATGTGGCCCCCTCCCCGAGCCTCATCAGGCCTTGGGGACCCTAACCCCCATGGCTGTTTTTATTTTAAAGGAGGGGGGCAGTGTGGCCCCCTACCTCCAGCCTCATCAGGCACTGGTGACCCTCATCCCCCAGAGCTGTTTTATTTTAAAGGGGAGAGGGGCCATGTGGCCACACTCCCTAAGCCTCATGAGGCCCTGGGGACCCCAATCCCCAGGGCCATATCTATTTTAAAGAGGAGAGAGGACATGTGGCCCCCTCCCCGAGTCTCATCAGGCCCTGGGGACCCCAACGTCCATGGCTGTTTTTATTTTAAAGGAGGGGGGGCCGCATGGCCCCCCCACCACCAGCCTCATCAGGCCCTGGTGGTGACCCCCATCCCCAAGCGCTGTTTTATTTTAAAGGAGAGTGGGCCACATGGTTCCCCTCCTCCAGCCTTATCAGGCCCTGGGGACCCCATCCCCCAGGGCCACATCTAATTTAAATCGGAGGGGGGCCACATGGCCCTCTTTCCCAAGCCTATTTTGCCCCAGGGGCCCTATCCCCTGAGGCCTCTATTTTAAATAGATGGCTACCCTTATGCCCACCCAAGACACAAACCATACACACGTTGGGGGCTGGGGTGGAGCCCCAGGGCCCCCACGGCCCCAGCCAGCTCCCAGCATGTTGCGGGAGCCGGCATTGCTCCTGCCCACAGGGAGCAGTTTTTTTATGCTGCTCCCTCCATGTGGGAGCACTCTGTTGATCTGCGGGCAGGGAAACATATGTCAGGTCTGCTCCCAGCCGGCCTGAGTATTTTTAAAGCTCCTGCCCGCCGGGAGCAGAGTTTGTGTTTGCTCCCATTTGGCGAGAGATTAACAAAACTTCCACCAGACAGGAGCAAACAGAAGTTTCCCTGCTCGCACCAGTGTGGGCAGGGAAACCATTGTGTCCCAGGGGTGGGCTCCGCGGGACACAATATGTGAGCCAGCCCAGGGGTATGGGGTTCCTGGGGCCATTAAAGTCTCAGGGAGGGGGGCCATGAGGCACCTCTCCTTTTTAAAATGTTAACCGGCCCCCAGGGGGGATGGGGTGCCTGGGGATTTTGAAGGCTAGGGGCGGGTGGCCGTGCAGCCCGCCTCTCTTTTTTGGGACATTTCGGCCCCCAGGGGTGGGCTCCACGGGGCCTATAATGGCTCGGGGAGGGGGGCCACACACCCCCTGCCCTTATTTAAACAATGCGACTTCGGGCCCCCATTTTTCTTTTCGCGGAGTCCTGCAGGATCACAGCAATAATTGCCAATTGTTTTATATTGTTTTATTGGTTTCCCTCCCCCCCCCATGGTATCCCTTCCCCACCAAGAAATCAGTCCAAATATAGTCAAATTTTGGTTTATGTGGGAAAAAGTGCTGTGCAAGAAAGTTATTTTTTCTAAAAGCGGTATCATCAAAAGGTTTTCTGTAGTAGGCTCACAATCTTCGCAGCTTTCAGGAACAAGCAGAGTTACATTTAAAAACAATTTTTGCATTTCCTTCTAAGTTGTAGTGCATTTATCCTAGTTTTTGTGGTTTCAACCTCCTTGCAGCATGTGATGAAACAGGTGCGGAAAGCTCTACATTTCTGAAAAGTAGACACAATTCTGAACTCAGCAATGGGCCATTTGTGTAGATCCCTTACGGGTTTCCCAAAGAAACTGTGGCAATAGAAACAGGCATTTGTAATGCAATAGCTCTCCCATTTGGGAGAGTTAGAGCTATTTGCATTGTAAATAATAATGTATTTTATCTATGTGTTTGCCTTTGGGACCTTATGAGTGTTTAGCAATGCAGCACATTATCGGTAACTTCGGCACACACCCACAGATTGGGAGGTGCACTGCAGATGGAGTATTGCTTAACATACTGGAGCAGACGAAGCGTGCTCAGTGTATGAAGATGTACCTTTAAAGAGGCTGCAATGGCATAAATCCACCGATAAATGTCCCTTCTGAAAGCTGGGAGACCCTTCGCCGCTAGGTGTCCCTTCTGGATGAAGTAAAGCATGCTGCAATATCACTGCTGGTCCCTAGATGGAGTGTTGAGTGGAACACAGCAGCCAAAAATCTTTAATGTATTTCACCTTTCGATGATGAAAATCAAAAACATGCATTTAAAGTGGAATAAATGTGAGGCCATTGGTGCTCTTCAACACCATCAGTAGCAATAGTTACACTTCTTTTCTGTTCGGGTGCTTCTGTAAGGAGGCTACGCAGGGAACGACCTTGGAGTTAGAAATCATCCCGTTGACTGGTCAAATTATATATATAACATATATAATGAATTTGCTGGGCATTATAAACACTGCCACAATCCTACCGAACAGAAGTTGCAATGTTGCCATGTTGAAGTAATGACCGGTGGTGCTGTGGATGGGTAGAAGAGGCTGTGACTTTAGCCCCAGACACAAAAACAAGCATTTGCAATGCAATAGGTCTCGCATTCATGCGAGTTTGAGCTATTGGCATTGTAAATGACAATGCCTTTTATTTATGTTTTGGGTTTTAAAACATAAATAAAAGGCATTGTCATCTACAATAATAATAGCTTAAACTCTCGCAAATGCGAGGGCTATTGCATTCCAATTAAGGGCCTTCTCGACCGCCTGTTAAATTGTAAATATCAGAGGAAGAGACCGGCCTGCGATGTCTTCAAAGTAGTGATAAATAGTGCCATGAAGAAGATGTGTAAGTGTTGTAAATTACACAGACACAAAGTGCAAAGTGAGAGTTACATATGATTCAAGTTATAAACACTAACAAAGTGCTCCAACACCTTTCGCTCTGTGATTACACTGTCGCAGCTCAGGAGGAAGAGTGGGAGGGGGGGCTATTTCCTGCCCTCTCTGTGATTTGAGTGTGCAGTGTGGCATTGCGTAATGTCATTGCTATCTTTAGCCTAATAAAAAAACACTCCAGCTGTAGTAGGGCCCTGGCTTCATCTACTGGTGCAGGGCGAGCTGTGCTTTTTGGCAGGCATGGAGGGAGGGACGGATGGTCTCGGCTGCAGCTCCGGCCTCGTGAAGTGCCCCTGCTATTACTAGTGAGCGAGAGGCGCTGAGGTGGTGGTATTGGTATTGGTGGTGCTGGTATTGGTGGTGAGGTATTGGTGGTGGTGGTGGTGGCATTGTTGGTGGTGGTATTGGTATAGTTGGTATTGGTGGTGGTGGTATTGGTGGTGGCGGTATTGGTGGCGGTATTGGTGGTGGTGGTATTGGTATTGGTGGTACTGGTATTGGTGGTGGTGGTATTGGTGGTGGTATTGTTGGTATTGGTGGTATTGGAGGTATTGGTGGTGGTGGAGGTATTGGTGGTGGTATTGGTGGTGGTATTGGTGGTGGTGGTGGTATTGGTGGTGGTGGTATTGGTATTGGTGGTGGTGGTATTGGTGGTGGTATTGGTGATGGTGGTATTGGTATTGGTGGTGGTATTGGTATTGGTTGTGGTATTGATGGTGGTGGTATTGGTGGTTCTATTGGTGGTGGTGGTATTGGTGGTGGTATTGGTGGTGGTGGTATTGGTGGTGGTGGTGGTATTGGTGGTGGTGGTATTAGTGGTGGTGGTATTGGTGGTGGCATTGGTGGTGGTATTGGTGGTGGTATTTGTGGTATTGGTGGTGGTGGTATTGATATTGGTGGTATTAGTATTGGCATTGGTATTGGTGACGGTGGTATTGGTGATGGTGGTATTGGTGGTGGTGGTATTAAGGTGGTGGTATTGGTGGTGATATTGGTGGTGGTGGTATTGGTGGTGGTGGTAGTGGTGGTGGTGGTATTCGTGATGGTATTGGTGGTGGTGGTATTGGTGGTGGTATTGGTGGTATTAGTGGTGGTGTTATTGGTGGTGGTATTGGTGGTGGTGGTATTTGTATTGGTGGTGATATTGGTGGTGGTGGTGATATTGGTGGTGGTGGTGGTATTGGTGGTAGTATTGGTGGTGGTATTAGTGGTGGTATTGCTGGTATTGATGGTGGTATTGTTGGTGGTATTGTTGGTGGTGGTGGTATTACTGGTATTGGTGGTGGTATTACTGGTATTGGTGGTGGGCTATTGATGGTGGTGGTATTGGTGGTGGTATTGGTGGTATCAGTGGTGATGGTATTGGTGGTGGTGGTATTGGTAGTGGTGGTATTGGATTGGTGCTGGTGGTATTGGTGGTGGTGGTATTGGTGGTGGTATTGGTGGTGGTATTGGTATTGGTGGTGGTGGTATTGGTGGTGGTATTGGTGGTGGTATTGGTGGTATTGGTGGTGGTATTGGTGGTGGTATTGGTGGTGGTGGTGGTATTAGTGGTATTGGTGGTGGTGGTATTGGTGGTGGTGGTATTGGTGGTGGTGGTATTGGTATTGGGGGTATTGGTGGTGGTATTGGTGGTGGTGGTAGTAGTGGTGGCAGTGGGATTGATGGTATTGTTGTTAATAAAGCAGGCTTTTGAAAACAACCAGTCAGGTGGCTTAGTGCAGATGACATGTAACACAGATGTGCTGTTGCCAGCTTCAGCCCATTAGCACAGGATTATGTGCTACCTGGAATTCACATGACTTAATTTGCTAATCATTTCAAAATCCATTTTACTTGGGGGGTTGAAACAGACACAAGATAATGCCGGGTTAAAGTGATTGAAAGCTGGCGCCCATGTTACGGGGGCGGCCGTGCTGCTTAAAAAAACACAAGCGGTTTCAGCTGAAGCATCGCATGTCCAGCCTGCAGTAAGAGAAACTCAATAAAGTAAATAGTGCTTACAGACTAAATAACAGGTCCCGTGTAACAACCGAAGTAAAGGGGCCAGTAGCCATGGGAGGTTACAAATGAAGACAAGGCCGTACTAAGGAGGGACTAACAAGCCTATTAACGAATCCGAAGGCAGCATTTACGAAAGACAATGACACAAGCCAATTAAAAATATGAGCGTAGAGTGGGCACGGCTTCTCTCCCATACTCTACTACAGCAGTCTCGCAGAGCGAGCAGCGCATACACGATGCCGTTAGGCTCAACCTAAAAAGGCTACAAAGGGTTGCGCTATAACGAAGCAAAAATTGAAGTATGACTTCCAACTTTTGGCCATAGTGAAATGTACTATTATGTAATAAAACTGAATCATTTATTTTATTAAAAAGATTATATAGTGAAGGTGCAGCAAAGACACAAGCGCAGTTGACATATTCAGTATAAGAATACAACTAGAGCAGATGAAGTTTGCTCAGTGTACGAAGATGTCCCTTTAAAGAGGCTGCAATGGCACCAATCCACTGATAAATGTCCCTTCTGAAAGAAAGCTGGGAGACCCTTCGCCACTAGGTGTCCCTTCTGGATGAAGTAAAGCACGCTGCAATACCCTGCTGGTCCCTAGATGGAGTGTTAAGTTTAACACGGCAGCCACAAATTTTCAACATGTTTCACTTTTGGATGATGAAAATCGAAAACATGCATTTAAAGTGGAATAAATGTGAGGCCATTGGCGCTCTTCATCACCATCAGTAGCAATAGCTTCTCTTCTGTTAGGGTGCTTCTGTAAGGAGGCTACCCAGGGAAACGACCTTGGGTTCAGAAATCACCCCGTGGTCTGGTCGAATTATATATATAATATATATATATGGAATTTGCTGAGCATTATAAAAATAGCCACAGTCCTACTGGACAGAAGTCACTTTGTTGCCATGTTGAAGTAGTGTCCCTAAATGTCTGTGCTCAGAGTGAGCTGGTGGTGCTGTGGAAGGGTAGAAGAAACTTAGAAAGTGCAGCACATGTCCAACCTGGATCTCAAACCGTGGCTTCCGGTAACTGGTGATTGGTTTGTGATTGGTGAGAATCCAGATGGAGCCACCAGCAATCACACGGGTAGCCAGACAACATGCATCCTCCTTAGTTCATTGGACGAGTTTAGCCCCAGTCACGAAAGAAAGGCTACGAAGGGGTACACTATAATGAACCGAAAATTAAAGTATGACTTCCAACTCCGTTGGCCGTATTGAAATGTACTATTATCAAACAAAACTGAATAATACATTTTATTAAAAAGACAATATAGGGAAGGAGCAGCAAAGACCCAAGCGCAGTTGGCATATTCAATATGAGAATAGAAAATACTGAGTAACAACGAGCAGGAAACCATTAAAAAATTTAAAAAAGGCGGATGCTGAACAAACATGGCACCGAAGACACGACCAGGGCACTCATGTGCGCCAGGCGTCCCAGTTGCTACTATTATCTCAGGAATGCAGGCGGCCGCGTGCTGAGTGCTGGCAAGAAAAAGCAAAGTAGTCCCCAGAGCAACACATAAAGCCGAAAGCGTAAGGATACAGTACCTGGCTGTGACTCCATGGCAGGAAACCGGAAACACAAAGGAGGGAAAAGAGAAGGATTGCCTAGTAGCAAGCAAGGATATCTGAAGGACACTGGCACAGATAAATAAAAAGCAATGCAAAGCAATGCACGGAGTATAACTCCACCAACCATTTACAACAGGTCGCTAAGCGACAGTGCAAGCGCTGTCTAGGCTCAACCTAAAAATGTAAGAAAATTAGTAGGAAGCGACAGCCACTTGTGACAATGTTATAATCTGCAATTATTTTATCACACTGGCCGATTTACAAAAGCAATACACCATTCCATCCAACAGACCCTTCTGGTCACAAGGATATATAGGGTTTCTAAGTTCTACAAGAAATAAGCGACACCCAGAGCCAAAAACTGAGCTGCAACTTACAGTGATTTTTAATTGTGCACTGTACAGCAATTCTTATGGTACAATATAATCAATGAAGAATAGCTATGAAGGAAACCAATGTAATTCTGCGATGTACACAGGATACTTAGTTTAGGAACAGTGGTTATTTGTACACCTCTGAATTTGTGGTTACCCATGTTTATTTTGTGATTCATATGGCATTCTGCAAAATGTGTTATTTTTGCCCCTTGGATTACATTTGGAAGCCACAAATGCAGACAAATCTAATAGGCAATAACAAATGTTTGACTATTCAGTGTTCCCACGTATCTTCCGATAGAAATGGTACAGCGCTTGTGTGGCTGGTCCTAGCGCCTGCCACACAGAACATCCCAAAACGCAACCTGGAGACTTCACATTGCTCCCAGTAAACATTTTACAATCTAGGTAGCTGTGGAATTTGAGAAATAGATCTGTTGCCACCCAGCATAACATAGCATACTTAGACATTTCTGAAAACAAGACACCCAGGAGAGTCCAATGTGGTGTGACTTGTATGGTCCTCACAAGGTTTTTTTTTACCAAGAAGTCTTTGCAAACCTCAAGCATTGGCTAAAAACACATATTTCTTAACATTGTTATAAGGCAAGTTCCATAATTTACGGGGATCTACAAATTTCCTACCACCCAGCACTCCCACAAATCTCACAATAAAAATGGTACCCCACTTGTGTAGGTGGGCCTAGAGTCCACAATAAGAAAGGGCCAAAAATGCAGCATATACAGATCAAAATCGATTTTTTTTTCCGCAACGTGGGTAGCTGTGGAATTTGTGCCTGGGCTTGGTAGCCACCCACACAAACCTGATAAGCCCAGAAATTTCTGAAGAATAGACAGTTGGGTAAGTCCACGGTGGTGTGACTTGCATGGATCTTACAAGGTTTTTAACCCAGAAGCACTTGCAAACTGCAAACGTTGGCTAAAAAAACATATTTATGTCATATTTTTGTGAGAGAAAGTTCCAAAATCTATGAGAGACCACAAACTTTCTACCACCCAGTGTTCCCATACATCTCCCAATAAAAACAGCACCCGACTTGTGTGGTTGGGCCTAACGCCCAATACAAGAAATATTCCAAAATGCAGCATGAACAGATCTAATTTTTCCACTCAAAACTGACAATTTTTTGCAATTTGGGTGACTGTGGAATTTGGGCCCTGGCTCAGCCAGCAGCCAGAGAAAACTCCC
Source organism: Calotriton arnoldi (assembly GCA_963921515.1). Lineage (NCBI taxonomy): Eukaryota > Metazoa > Chordata > Amphibia > Caudata > Salamandridae > Calotriton > Calotriton arnoldi. The sequence continues at coordinate 131,979 of CAWUFW010007514.1, forward strand.
AAACCCAGACATTTCTGAAAACAAGGCACCTGGTGGAGTTTCCAGGGTGGTATGACTTGTGTGGATCTCACAAGGTTTTTTCACCAGAGGCTATTGCAATCCTCAAACTTTGGCTAAAAACACACGTTTTCCTCATATTTCTGTGAGGAAAAGTTCAGTAGTCTGCAGGGATCCACAATTTTGAAACCACGCAGCATTTCCACATGCCTCCCATTAAAATTGGATGAGAGTAAGATGGCTGCACTCATGATGTTGGACCCGAGTGCAGCCTTCAACACTGTATCCCATGGTCTTCTTTTGGATCGGCTGTTGCAATACGGTGTTGGGGGCCCTGCTCTAAGGTGATTGGCGGATTTCCTGCAGAACCACACCTTTCAGGTGTGTCAGCAGCCATGTACATCCAAGATCTACCCTCTGCAACAGGAAGTGCCACAGGGCTCTGCCCTCAGTCCGACTTTATTCAACCTATATATGCGCCCCCTTGCTGTTGTGATCAAGCACCATGGCGTTAAAAATTGTGTCTTATGCTGATGACACTCAGCTAATCATCACGCTGGCACAGGATGAAGGTATCTCTGCAGCTCGTTGTAATTCTTTTCTGCTGGATCTAGCCGAATGGATGGACCACAGTTGTCTTAGACTCAATGCTGAAAAAACTGAAGTCATGGTGGTGGGTGAACAACCGTAAATTTGGTCCACCGCTTGGTGGCCAAACGCTCTGGGTCCAGCCTTCATCCCGATACCATAAGTTAAAAACCTTGGTTTCTGGTTTGATAACACTATATCTTTTGATAGCCAGGTAGCTGCTCTTGCGGGGGTCTGCTTTGGCATCCTAAAAATGTTACGAAAGATCCTGGGTCTGCTGCCTGGGTAGTGAAGAAGAAAGTAACCCAAGCTCTTCTGGTCTCGAGATTGGACCACTGCAATGTTTTTTAACTTGGGGTCACCCAAGGTAGGCTGAGATTGTTCCAGAGAGTGTAAAATGCCACTGCACGACTGTTACTAAATATCCCGAGACACTCGTCAACAGCCACAGCTCTCTTCAAGCTCCATTGGCTCCCTATTAAGAAAAGAGTCTCTTTTAAAGCCTTATGTTTCTCCCATAAAATTTGAACCAAAATGGACCTCGCTATCTTCATTCCCTGATCAAACTTTACCATCCTAACAGATGTCTCAAATCCACTGGGGCAGCACTTACTGTGATCCCTAAAGTAACTAGAGTTCGTATGGGAGGTCGATCTTTCAGTTACCTTGCTGCCCAGCCGGGGAACTCTCTCCTGATTGGGTTAAGACTAGAGCACTCGAAATCCCCTTCTGTAAGTAACTTAAGACCTGGTTCTTTAGACAAGTGTAAATAGATGCTGGTACGGGTAGCTGGAATCTTGCGTTTTTTTGGAATCTTAGAGCGGGGGCACTCTGAATGGAGTAACTATGCACTTTATACATTTTTTAGCATAACACACAGAATCATCTCTGCATGACAATTTCTACATAACATAGAAGACTGTGTGCACCAGGTACTAACCTACGTGCATGTGCTTCTTTTGCTTCAGAAGATGGGCTATCTGTAAAGTTTTCACCACGGTATAAAGGATGCTTCAAATTATTATGAGCTATTTTGAAATTACTGTCAGGCCTCTAATGTCATACTAGTTTATAGAGTAATGTGTACAAAAAAAGCTTGTATGATGTCAAATTTAAGTCAAATTAAATTTATTTGATTCAGACCTCAACTGAGATCAACAAATACAAGGATAAAATTGTTATTATTAAATTTAAAGTGATTAAATGATAAAACATTTACTTTTAAAACACACTAAAAAATGGAGCAGTAACAATATTCTATCGTCTACCTGTACACCATTTTGCTTTTAAGACACACTATAGAATGGGACATAACAATGTTCTATCGCCTACCCGTACAACATTCTATAAAAATAAAATTAAAAATAAAAACTTCTGATTAGGCGTTTTAACTTTAGAACAGCTTTAGAAAACTTTTAAAAAACTTATACAGGTTATGGCAAACAAATTCATTTACTGGAGAGTTACACAACATAATTAAATCTTGGGCCAAGAGTGCATTATACTTCAGTTGAATTGGAATTATATAACGACGTCGTGCCGCTACTATACTCGCATTAGGACAGATTAGTAAAATATGAGGCAAATCTTGTCGGCCACCTTTGCATAACTCACATATGCCTCTGGGATTATTTGTACCTTCCCAGCTGGCTAAGAATGTTGCTAAAGGGAGTATACCCAAACGTAAGAGTAGGATACAACGCCTTACCCCGTGCTCTAATTGAAAACGTAAATAGGGAGCAAAGGATTTAAATTCTTTGTTTTCTGCAAACACTTTATAATGCTTCAATTGAATGCAATGCTCTTTATCCAATTCATAACTGATTCTAGGGGCCAAATGTTTTAAAAACAATTTCAATTGTGCTGGAGACCACTCCTGTAGGAGCATGAGAGTACATTGAGAAACCTCAAAGGCTTTTTCCAAATTCCTATTAAAAGTATACCCAGACGCTTCCTCTCTAAAAGACTCCAGTTTTAACAGATGCCTTAAGGTGTCTGGCGCTGCGTGTAATAAGTTGTATGCCCACCTGATGATATTTGCAATTACTTGTATGATGTCATCAATGATGTGATTTGAGATGTCATCAATGATGTCATGGAACATGTCATGAGTGATGTAATATGTGAGGTCATAAGCAGTGCATGGCGGGGGCGCAAATTACAGTTAGCTCTACTAACTACAACTGGTGAATGTTTGTGTTTTTTTTAGTTTAAAACATTAATGTTGCCACTGACATATTCACCTGTAACATCACTTTGACCTTTGCATTTTCAGTGAATATTTAGGGTTTAAAAAAAAAAACAGATCTTTCCATCACATCTAACTATAACATTACTTTACACTTTGTTTTTTTCAGAGAATTTCTTTTTTTTTTTTTTTTAATAAAGTAATATTTATGACCACGTGTTAAGCCAACTCAATGCCGCAATGTCCATAGTAGGGCACTCATTTTAGAACAGACGTTGAGTATCTTGAGCAACTTGGCTTTCTCTGAACAGTTGTGTACATATTGAACACCGTGTGCAATAATAATATTGAGTAACTGTGCATTAATGATGCTTCATATTATTCTGAGCTATTTTGTACTTACTGTCAGGCCGCTAATGCTATACTAGTATATAGAGTAATCTGTACAAAAGAAGCTTGTATGATGTCATCAGTGATGTCATAAGTGATGTCATAGAACATGTCATGAGTGATATAATATGTGAGGTCATAATCAGTGCATGACGGGGGCGCAAATTATAGTTAACCCCATGCTACGCACAGCCTTTCATCGTGTGTGGCAAGGAGTTGGCCACAGGGCCTGACTTACAGCCAGGCCCTGTTTCCAACTCCCCACAATAGCCATCCAGAGGCAGCCAACACCACGCTGCGCATGGCCTTTGCTCGTGAATGGCATAGGGTTAGCCACAGGGCCTGTCATGCAGCCAGGCCCTGGTTCCAACTCCCTGCAGGAAGCCACCCCACACAGCACACAGCCTTTGATGTGTGCAGCATAGGGTTGGCTGTTTTGCCCCAGGAACCCCATCCCCTGAGTTCAAAACATATATATTAAGGTGAGGGGGCTGCAGCCCCTTCCCCGTCCTTTAATTGGCTGCGGGGACCCATCTCCTGGGGATAGTTCCAATAAAATGTGGAGGGGGCCTGTGTGGCCTCCCTTCCACAAGCGTTAAAAAGCCCCGAGGACCCTATCCCTGGGGCCAAATATAATAAAAAATGGGATGGTGTTCACACGGCCTTCCTCCCCGAGCCTTCATAGGCCCCAGGGACCCAGTCCCCTGAGGCCCAATGCACTTATAAAGGAGAGGGTGCATCTTGGCCCCCCTGCCCCAAGCATTAATAGGCCTGGGGACCCCATCCCCCAGGGCTGTATTACTTTTGAAAGGGGAGGGGGTCGTGCGGCACCCGGCTTGTGGACCCCATCCCCCGGGGTCAAATCCAATAAAAAAAAGCGACCCCTCACCGATTCTTATTGTGCCCCAGAGACCCCATCCCTGGAGCCAAATATAATAAAAAGGGGAGGGGGCCACATAACCCTCCTCCCAAGCCTTTTCAGGCCCGGGACCCCATGCTCAGGGCTCAATGCACTTAAAAAGGGGAAGGGGCAGCAAGGACCCCCTCCAGAGCGTTATAAAGCCCTGGGGGCCCCATTTCCCAGAGCCATATTTATTTTAAAAGGGAAGGGGAGTGTGCAGACCCTCTTCCCAAGCATTCTCAGGCCCTGGGGACCCCATCCCCCAGGGCTGTGTGTTTGTTTAAAGGAGAGGGGGCCGTGTGGTCCCCCTTGTCCAGCTTCATCAGGCCCTGAAGACCCCATCACCCTGGGCCACATCTAATTTAGAGGGGAGGGGGGACACATGCCCCCCTTCCTGACCCTATTTTCCCCTGGGGACCCCATCCCCCGGGGCATCTATTTTAAATAGATGGGTACCTCGGTGCCCACCAAGGGCACACACCATTCATACGCTGGGCGCCAAGGGGTAGCCCTAGGGCCCCCGCCGCCCCAGCCAGCTCCCAGCATGCTGCAGGAGCTAGCATTGCTCCTGCCCACAGGGAGCAGTTTTTTATGCTGCTCCCTCCATGCGGGAGCAGGCTGGGAACCAGATCTCAGGTCTGCTCCCAGGTGTTGTGAGAATTTTTAAAGCTCCTGCCAGCTGGAAGCAGAGTTTGTGTTTGCTCCCATTTGGCGGGAGATTAAAAAATGCACGTGCCAGACAGGAGTAAATACAAGTTTCCCTGCTTGTGCCAGTGCGGGCAGGGAAACCACTGTGTCACAGAGGTGGGCTCCATAGGACACAATATATGAGCCAGCCCAGAGGGATGGGATCCCCAGGGCCATTAATGTCTCAGGGAGGGGGGCCATGCTGCCCCCGCCTTTTTAAAATGTTAATCGGCATTGTGGGATGAAGTTTAGTGGTGGGTGGCTGAGAGGCCCCTACCTTTTTTGGGACATTTCGGCCCAAGTGTGTGCTTCCCGGGGCCTATTATGGTTTGGGGGGGGGGCACACACACCCTCCTTTTTTTCACAAACCCGCAGGAGTCAATTGTTTTGTATTTTGGCCCTGTGGCGGTCCCTTTGGGTCCCCCCATGTAGCCTAGAGGGGCAGGGTATCTCTACCCCGCCCCATTATATTATTTCTTTTTTTTTACTTCATGACATGGGACTAAGTTCCACTGTAACTACTGCAACATTCTTAAATTCAACCCCAAACACAAACCACCCCGACCATCTGCAACCAAGCCAAATCCACATGAAAATGCACAAAAGCACACGAAAACACACCTAAACCAAGCCAACTCCAAACCAAGCCAAGCCAACCCCAAACCAAGCCATGTTTTTTCTCATGTTGCTGGCAGCCAATCAGAGCGCTTGCTTCCGGTTGGAATCTGACTTCCGGGGAAGCAAGATGACCCAAGGGAAAAAAAGCTCCCATGGCCAATCAGAGCATTCTAATTATAAATTGATGCTCCTCCATGCCTCTCACAGAACCAACCGTCCAGATATACAATTATTTTGAAACTTTAATTTCTCAAAAACTACTGAACGAATTTACACCAAATCACAAAAAGCTCAATCTGCGGCCCAAGATCTAGCTTCCTTCCAAATTTGGTGTAATTACGTTCAGCGGTTTTTGCGGTACGCTTCTTAAAGGAGTCTCCAGAAAATGCATGGGGATTTCGTATTTTGGGACTCCCTTTTTTTCTCAGCCCCATCTTGATGGATCACGCTGAAACTTTCCCATGGACAAACTAGTCAAAAAGTAGCACCTTTTTGGAAAGTTTTGTGGAGTTTTGTTGAGATTGTTGAGAAGGAAACTCTGGCCTAACAATTACCACCCAGTGGCGACCGCCTCTGGGTAATATATATATATTTATATGGATATATATCACACAGTGGCGGTCGCCACTGTGTAATTATAGTTAGGACCATGTTTCCATAGGAAATTGATTTTTGGTTTACTGATAACTTTGGTGCTGTTTGACAAATCTTCAAAAAACTTTCCACAAAAAGTTTAAGCCAACTCAGCTCCTTTCTGGAAAGTTTTGGGTTGATCCGTCAAGCGCATTTTCCCCATGCAATTCTGCAAAGGAAAAGTGAACAGCGATACAACCAAAACAGCAGAACGAAATTACACCAAATTAGGAGGTAAGTTTGATCTTATTCCAGAAAGCATGCATTTTGTGATTTGGTGTAAATCTATTCTGCAGTTTTTGAGTAATTAAGGTTCAAAAGGTATGTGTGTCTAGCAACGGGGTACCTTTGCAGTACTACCACAGAGTACAGAGGAGTACTGCGAGACCGCAAGCTCAAAAAACACAACCTGATTGGCTGGCCTCAACCTGAAGAAAAGGTTGCAGCCACAATTTTATGACTTTGTGACTCGGTCCCTGTGTTGTAGGAAATTTAAAAAAAAAAGGAATAAGGGTGTAAGTTGTGAGGGTAGCAGCAAGTGGAATATAGTTGGCACCTGGCCTCTCTTTGCCTACCCCAGGTGACACACTTGACCTACACACATGGAATTTTCAGAAATGGAACCTTTCTAGATCTGAGGATTCTTCTGCACTGTGCATTTTTATTGTAGGAAGGTTGGTCTCATCTAAAGGACCGCTCAGTGTGCAATGCATAGGGCTTTGAATTAGATTCTTCTTGCTACAGGTAATCAATGCAGAGTAGTCCCTGCAGAGGAAATCTGAACAGTTTTATGGCTTCTCTTTCAACAGCGCACTAGATTTCCTAAAGCTTTCCGATTGGTTATATAGACAGTTAATGTGGAGCTCAATAATGTATCTAGACATGACATTACTTGGCCTTGTGATACCTATGTTCTGAGAGAGAGGCCTCACTAAAGGAAGAGAAATTGTTTTCTCGTCAATAGATGCTTTTGCTTTTTCTTAACTTCCCTTTCACCTTATGAATGAGAGAGGAAGCGGCTAAGTCAAGTAATGCTCACCTCTATCATCTGCAGTGACGTGTAGGTCACAAATACAAATCCTGGTAAGGTAGACTCAGCCTTTCTTAGTTCCAAAGTTGGTAAAGTGCTGTTAAATTGGGAACAGTAATAATAGCAACAGATGCTATTGTACAGTGCTTACAAATGACAGAAATGAATGTGAAGGTCTATATAAAAACAAGTTATTATTACATGGGGCCCCATGTCTGGTGATGTTCCAATGTGCTCTTAGATAAATGGTAAAGCTTTCAATGTATCTTGATCTTTAATATATCATATCACGGTTGTGGTGTTTTCAGTCCTTAAAGGAGGCATTGCAGTTTATTTACCTTTAGGATGGAGTGCTGGATCACTTGCTTCTTGTGCCATTGAGGGGTGGTGAAGACCTGATAAGAGAATGATTGCCTGTAGCAATCATGGGAGAAACTGTTTGTTTAAGGGGATTTGTTGATATTTCACAAGGTACAAATGCCAGCGCTCTTTATCCACTTGACTGCTAGGGCCTTCCCACTGCCCCTCTGTCGTGTAGTTCCTATAAACCTACATAGGATCTGCCCGTTTAGACAACATAGACTGTGGGATTGGTGTCCAGACTGATTCCAGACACCCCCACCGGGTATGTTTGCCTGTATACCAGCCAGCTCACAGTGCCACTATAAACCCCTCTAACCAAGGAGAGAATAGTTCTTGGCAACTATCGAACTTGACAACTCTGTCCCCATCAGGGATCATGGAAACAGTACAGTACTTTTCGCTCAGTCACTAGTGCTCACTTCGTCTCTGAGAAATACACAGAATAAACGGTGGGGACGTTTTCCAATAAGCATTTATTGAACCAGCATCATTCTAATGTAAAATAGGTGTGCTGAAACAACCATAAGACAGAAACAGATATAAATGATTGGAAGCACCAATAGAGTAAAAGGATGGTAGATTCCTACCATAGTGCTAAGACAATGAATACAGGCAAGTATAAAAATACATGACAGTAATAATGCGTACTCCTACGATGCGACCCTAACTAGATGTACCTAAGTGTACCTAGCATGTATGTAGGTGTAGAACCAAGAATCCCCCTAGGATAAAGCCAACCCCATTACCTGAATTGAGAGACTGTGGGACCCCGTCTTGGTCTTGAGATGGACACCCCACGAGGGATGTCAGACCACTGCGAGCTGGAGTGTCTGCGTGCAGGAACCTCAGCATCTTGCGTCAGTGTGTCAGCATGGAAGTCCTTTTTCTCCTCTCCCTGCCTCAGCAAAGATATGGTGTTTATATACCCAAAGTTGTACCCTCAGGGGATCTACCTTGCTGTGCCATGTCGGACTAGGATGACGGAAGGAATGACCCTTATACATAGTTATTATGCAGGAGATGTTAGTCCTGCTGTGATTCCAAGAATCCTCATGCATAATGAATGAGGCTAGTTTTCAGAGAAAAAAACCCATGTCAGTTAGGCATTACCGTAACTAGATAAGAAGTCAGTTCCCGAGAACCGTTATGTAGTGTAATGGCAGGGGAAATATAGGTGAAAGGTCTAGTTGCTACCTGTGCCTATATTGGGCACCTGTATGAAACATAACACCTCCACCCCAACCACCACCTCCACACCCACTCCTCATCCGACTGGACGACATACTACAGAGGCCTAAAAAATGTACCTCTAAAATACGCAGACAGCAATAAAGTCAATAAAAAGCATAACAAATGCTAAAATTCTAGCATAAGCCATAGAAGTCAATTAAAATATGTTCATATATATGGTACCGACAACTATGAGTGCCTGAAAGCCATGCTGTTCAGCAAGAGAGAAAAAAAGTGTTTTTGTTTTAAAAATTCAAGTTAGGCTGTTTTTGAAAAAGGCCGAATTTTTCCCAGCACACGATGAGCCAAATATTTATGTGTTCTATGTGGGAGACGCAACATCACTGCTGCTTGCCATCGTAGACGACGATCCCTGCAACACCTCACAGATCAGACTGATTTTATTTCTATAGTGTCTTTACATAAGTCGAAACCATGTTCAGACAGTTGTGAAATAAAGGATGCAGAGTAAATCTGTTTGGTGTTTGTTAACATATTTTTCTGTGCAGTTGTAGGTGCAACCTTATAGTAATATGAGGTTGGGTCTGAAGTGTTAAACCCTGAAAAATAGGTAAACATTTGTGCAAATGTTCGTGAACTACCTTTTGGAGGTGTTAGGCAATGTTTCCATTGGTGGTATGTAAAAGCATTACTTGGCATACTGTATTTATGTACAAAGTAAGGACCATAATGTTGGTAACAGTAGATACTGTCGAAATCAGTTGTGTCCTCTAACATTTCAATGCTTGAAAATGCAGCGGATTGTTCTAAATCAGACAACATGTTATTTACAGTTTCAAAATCCCAATCATCAGAAAATGTACTGGAGGTAATGATATCATTTAAAGAAATTTTAAATACATGAGGTATTTTCAAAAGTTCCATAGGACCAAATACATCATAATCAACCTTGTCCCAAACTATACCATCAGGAATTGGAACAGCTGTAATGTTCACGAAGGACAGGTCTCTTTGTTCACGATGAAATGACGTATGAGGTTTCAGGACCAAGTTCACATTTGAAACTGCAGACCGTTCTGGGAGATAGTTTCCATTCATGAGTAAGCAAAAGACGATTATTAGGCCAATCCAGAATAGAAAAAACAATATTCCAGTTATTATCCAGAGCTGTAGCCATGGTGAGACTAGGTAAGTCTTTTTCAGAAAAATGTAGAACTCATGAAGTTGTTTTTTATGTGAAACTGGAGCTGGCGTTGATTCAGGTTCACTGGGATCAAGAGAGAAGGTATCAAAATTGATGAAGTAGCCAGATGCAGTTCGATCTATCTTTGGTAGCTCAGCAGGTTTAGTTGAACCGGCAGACGTCTCTTGTAGAGGCATATTGATGTAGATATCGTTGGTAGGCCGAAATGATACTTGTCTTTCATTTGTGTTTTGATGTTCTGTTTCAACAGGAACGAGTTCCATTTCATTGTTAGAAAGTTCATTACTTTGTATTTTTGACTCTTTGAATGTTATTAGTCTTTCTGTCTGAACTTCCTGTATGGTAGCGAGAGGAGAGCGGCGGCTACCCAGGAGCCCACGAGGCCTACTATTCAGTATCAGCCACATAGTGTGGTTTGATCAGATCGATGGAGACAAATCTCTTTTCTTTTTTGCCGGCAAGAGGAGAAAGAAGTACTGTTCTTGTTCCTTCGACAGCCAAGACAGGTACAGGCTTTCTGTACGATGGCCCAAATTCCTTCTTGTCCACAATCTTTTCTCTGACCAGATCCCGACTTTTGGGATCCAAGCAGATCTTGCCGTGACTGATTTGACTTCCCGAGTGGTGGTGAGTTTTGCTTGCACGTTGCTTTGTAGTGCCCGGAATTCATTGAGATACTGTAAAACAGCCAAACTTCTTGGTGTATTGCTGAGTGCCCTCTGGACCCCATATAAGTGTTTGACTCAACTACCACCCGAGCCTAATACCCTCTCTGTTAAAGATTGCTTTAAGTCCCGGTTTTTCCTCTCCAGGACCGAATTTCCCTCGGGATGGTACGGAGAGGAGTACCGCAGAGCTACACCCATACTTCCCATGGTTTCCTTGTAAGCCCTAGAGCTAAACACAGGGCCACGGTCAGAATGTAATGTGCCAACTGCATATGTCCCTATGAAGACTCGCAAATCTTTTATAACAGTTCGAGCGTCAGCCGAGCGCTGAGGCCATACCCACAGGAATCTAGAGCATGAATCCACTGCCACCAAGATATACTTGTAAGCCCCGTCTGATTATAAGGGGCCGCAGTGGTCCAAATAGACACAAGAGAGTGGTCTGTCTGATATCAGTAATGATGTCTGCGCTGGACGTGCTACGGTGGAACCCTTCAACTGCTGACAGATGTTGCACTTTAAGACATAATTCTTCATCTCTTTAGTTAATCCCGGCCACCAATGGCGTTGTTTCTATAAAGAAACCATTGCGGTAACCCCTGCGTGTGCAGAACCCAGACCCTCTTGTGCAGCTAGTAATAAGCATAATCTGCGATCCATGTTTGGTATTACTCTATCCCCCACTCCTGGAATTTGAGCATACGGAATGTTATTTGCATCTAACTGTAGGAGTACTTGAGTGAAAATTTCTTTGGCATGGCTGAGCTGTTTTTGCGTGAAGCAATGACAGCTACCATTATGTCTCCATCTATTCTCGTTCTAGAACGAGTGATTGCAGCTACGGCAGCAGTTTGTACTGCCCCTTTTGCAGCTTCATCAGCCAATGAATTCCCTTCAATGTGAATGCCATCACGTTGATGACTCAGCGTGTGTATAATGTGAGCTCTTGGTAGTTCGTTTTTCAAATCAGCTACCTGTTCCCATAGCATTTTATGTTTTATTGTGCAACCTTTTGAGTCTTTAAACCCATTCTGAGCCCAGTAGTAAAGATATTCGTTGTATGACTGGACACAATGAATCGCACACAATCAGTGTGGGGAATTCTCGATCTGCATTTATCAGTGCCAGTAACAGGGCTTTTAATTCTGCCAGCTGTGTTGTGCAGTCTCCTAGAGACTGTGTCTTCGTACTGCTAGGATGGAACTTGCCTTCCTGCATATGACCCTTTACAATCGCACACGCAGCACTGTATTGTTGTTTACTTCCTATGGCCGGCTGAGCAGATCCATCAGTGTAAATAATATATTCATACTGATCTAGAGGCATTATTTCATTCGGGAGAGGATATTCTAGTTCGTTTTGCAGAAATGCTTGCGTTTTAAGTGTAGAGTCAAATATGTAATCTACATCTGTTGCAGTGAGAGAATTAGCCCATTGTATCCATCTCGGATGTAAAGCTTTAGCATTCGGAATGCTTGCCTTTGTGACAGCCTCTAAGGCTGGTACCGGAGTCACGACAATTATTTGTTTCACCTGAGCCAGTGCTCTTTCTCTCACTACAGCAGTCTGTACTGCTGTCAGAATATTTTCTGTAGAAGCATAACGCATTTCTGTGTTTGTGTACAGGTGTGATTTATATGCTATAGGTACTGTTTCGCCTTCATTGAAGGTTAGGTAAGTGTACCCAGATTGACCTGCTATGACACGGATCACCAAATTTGTGGTGTTTACACGTGTGTGTAGATGTTTGGAAGCTATCGTGTCAGCTTGTAAGGAACAAAGGATATCTGTGTGTTCCTGAGTCCAATGCCTAACTGAAAAATCAGGTCTTATTAAGTCGAAGAAAGGTTTCACTTTTTCTGCGTAATCCAAAATGTATGTTCTGCCAAAATTTAGGAATCCCAATATAGATTGTAAATTTTTCAAAGTTTTAGGAGGCTGGAGCAGCACACACTTTTCTTAAAAGTTAGCTGCCAGGCCCTTTCCTTCACTTGAAAGCTCGTATACCAAGAATAGACATTGAGGTGGGCTATCTTTGATTTTTTAAAGTAGAATTTATAGCCCTCAGAGGCGAACCCCAAAATTATGTTTCTCACTCTGGTCAAGTGATCATTTAAATCATCATCCATCAGATAAATATCATCTACATAGGACAATGACTCTTCATCCAAATACTGGAGTAACTCTGTTACCCTAGCTGAGAACAACCCAGGGCTATTCTTATACCCTTGGGGCAGTCTAAAAAATTGTCGCTGAGAGCCTAACACTGACAATGCTGTCAAATATCTGCTTTCAGGCGCTATATTTTGGGAGAAAATCCATTTGAGATCTCTAGTGTTGTTTTGTATTTTTTCCGCACAATATTATTCATCATGCAGCACTGTGTGCATTCTGTACTGCAACTGTTCTAGTGCATGTGTTCAGATGTCTGTAGTCTAAAACTAGACGATATGATTTATCGGATTTTATTACAGGAAACAAAGGATTATTCATTGAAGAGGTTCAAGTTTCTATTACACCCTGTTATTCAAGTTGATCTAAGATCTCCTTGACCTGTTTTTTCTCTTCTTGTTTTATTGGGTACTGTCACTGTGGAGTTGGAGTATTTTTACTGGGATTACATGGTGAGGTGACTCCGCATCCCACCCAACATAGTTGCGATATAGTGCCGGAGCGAGTGCTACTGCCCACTCCTGTGCATATGTATGTTTTAAGTATATAGGAATGAGGTCTGAAAAAGCTGGTAAAATTATCGCTTCTCCTTTTGGGCAATCCATAACAATTTGAGGTGGCCAGTCATTTTCAGCCAAACTTATGTCATATCCATAAGTCAGGTTCTCCCAAAAGAGACCTTTAATTTTTCTGGGTTTGTCCCCCTCCATTTGGAGTGTTATTTCATGAAACCTATGCTGGACACTTTCCCTTGTATCAGGTGTCTCCACCGTGATATGTTCATTCAACTCCGCTGTCACCAGAAATTCCATCAGGTTCTGGCAAGCTATTGTTACTTCTGCTGCGCTGTCTAACATCAGAGCTCATTCCCCATTCAGAAGTGGAGTCCTCAGAATTCTGGGCATGTCTAACTTTGAGACCTGCTACTTTCTTCTTTTTAAATTGAGGTTTTGATTTTGGTTTCTCTTCTTTTTTGGAAGTGTAGTCTGAAACGCGATGCGTGTCCCTGGACTTTGTACGCTCTTCTTGTCTGTGTTCTGACCGTCCTTCCCTCTCGGAGTTTCTTGGTGAACCCTGAAAGGAACGAGAGTAACGGGTATCAGTACCCTGATACCTGTCAGGTTTTTTTAATGTTATCTCTATTCCTAAGGTTTTATCTCCTTTCAGAGGGCTCCTGTTGAGGAGACCCACTCTTGCATTGAGATCTATTCTGTCTATTCTTTTGTTTTTTATTGTTATTATCCCATTTCTTCTTCGAAGAATCAGGTGCTTGCTTGTTGTTATCTTTTTCTGGACCACCCATGAGTTGAGGTTTTGTTGCTCTAGCTCCCAAACTATCTCTCCCTAATTTGGCATAGGTGTCTTCGATAATTTTAGGTAATTCATGTTCCTGTTGTAAAGGCGTGAATTCCTCAGGCGTTGGCGTATTGCCACTGCTGCTGCCTCCCCCTTTATATTTGCTAAAATAATAGTTGATACCTGGGCAAAATTTCCTAACAATTTCATCCCTAAGTTCAGAGCAGGTTTTGCTCCATACTCATTATGTATTTGTCTTAATACATCTGGTATTACTGCTATTGAAGAGATACCATGAGTCCTGGTATATATGGCAGCGAAGACTGTACCCTAGCAGGTACAATCCTCTATCTGGGGAGCTATCCCCATTGGCAAGCAGATTGTTAGCATTCTGTGTTTTTCTTGAGGGCTTGTGTGTGGAAACACTGCCTCTAGCTGTAGTATTTTCTGAGCTATCCAGAATGGCATTTGCTGACATCTAATGGGCATTTTTCCCATAACTGCGTGTAGAGTTTGTGGAGAAATTTGAGTTGCGGACCCCTGAATTGGTCCTGCCTGTGTAGCCCTTGCTGGCTGAAGTGTGAGTGTTCTCATCACAAATTGTGTTAAGTTTCTATAAAGTTTTATTATTTCTCTATGAAGTGGATGTAAGTCTGCTACTGGCATTGTGTCTATGTGTGGATGCGGTGTGTAAGCCGCTATGACTGGCCAAGTGGCTCCGTCTCTTCCGAGCGGACCGAGTCTTTCTTTGTTCTTTGTATGTGGGAGGGTGCCTTTAAACCAGTTTATATGCTCCTGGTAGGTGAGCGGAGCTTCAATGTCCTTATAAGGACAGTATTCATCTGGTGTTTCATCTTCAGTGTAAGAATGAAATGTATTTGTGCATGCATCTACTGGTGGGAATTTGACCCATGAATGGAATATCTCTGTCCTGTATGATTCGTGTGCCTCAATCACGAAAGTTACTGTCCCACCCCTAGCTGTGACTCCATATTCTGCTAATTTGAAAGTAAGGGCAGTTCTGACATTTTCTGAAATGTTAATTTTACCTTCCTGTTCTTCCTCCCTTGCTGCAGTCGCACGTTGTGCTGGCACAGCTGCATCTTCGTCAGCCATTATTGAAAAAGGTTTTCAAGGAAAAGTTTCAAGGAAACTGAGATAAGGTTTTATGCACAACAGGGAACTGTTTGTCCTTCAAGCTTGATAAACCTACAGCCAATACATAGGATATGCCTACTCAGCTGTGGCGGATAGTTCCCTTCCCACTCCAGACGTCTCTGGGTAAATGTGAGTAGGGGTCTCTGAGAACAGCACGACTAAACTATTCAGATTTGACTGTTAAATAAGTACCAAACCAACATTGGCAGCGCCATGTCATGTAGTTCTGATAAACCTATATAGGATCTGCACGTTTAGACAATATAGACTGTGGAATTGGTGTCCAGACTGATTCCAGACACCCCCACCAGGTATGTTTGCCTGTATACCAGCTAGCGCACAGTGTCACTATAAACCCCTCTTACCAAGGAGAGAATAGTTCTTGGCAACTATCGAACATGACAACTCTGTCCCATCAGGGATCGTGGAAACAGTACAGTACTTTTCGCTCAGTCACTCGTGCTCACTTCGTCTCAGAGAAATACACAGAATAAACGGTGGGGACGTTTTCCAATAGGCATTTATTGAACCAGCATCATTCAAATGTAAAATAGGTGTGCTGAAACAACCATAAGACAGAAACAGATATAAATTATTGTAAGCACCAATAGAGTAAAAGGATGGTAGATTCCTACCATAGTGCTAAGACAATGAATACAGGCAAGTATAAAAATACATGACAGTAATAATGCGTACTCCTACGATGCGACCCTAACTAGATGTACCTAAGTGTACCTAGCATGTATGTAGGTGTAGAGCCAAGAATCCCCCTAGGATAAAGCCAACCCCATTACCTAAATTGAGAGACTGTGGGACCCCGTCTTGGTCTCGAGATGGACACCCCGCGAGAGATGTCAGACCACTGCGAGCTGGAGTGTCTGCATGCAGGAACCTCAGCGTCTCACGTCAGTGTGTCAGCATGGAAGTCCTTTATCTCCTGTCCCTGCCTCAGCAAAGATATGGTGTTTATATACCCAAAGTTGTACCCTCAGTGGATCTACCTTGCTGTGTCATGTTGGACTAGGATGACGGAAGGAATGACCCTTATACATAGTTTATTATGCAGGAGATGGTAGTCCTGCTGTGATTCCAAGAATCCTCATGCTTAATGAATGAGGTTAGTTTTCAGAGAAAAAACCCCATGTCATTTAGGCATTACCGTAACTAGGTAAGAAGTCAGTACCGAGAACCGTTATGTAGTGTAATGGCAGGGGAAATATAGGTGAAAGATCTGGTTGCTACCTGAGCCTAAATTGGGCACCTGTATGAAACATAACACCTCCACCCCAACCACCACCTCCACACACCATGCCCCACATGGTAAGCCCATTTTGGGATCTTTGGAGTAGCTTGCGCCTAAACTTTCATACCTTTTTCCAAGTCAAATTAGTGTTGTTTTTTTTCAGCATCATGTGGATTGTAAAGGTATCAAGGTTTTGTAGATTCCCCTGGAGCGAACCAAGAAATCAGTCAAAATATAGTCAAATTTTGGTTTATGTGGGAAAAATGGGAAAAAAGTCCTGTGCAAGAAAGTTATTTTTTCTAAAAGCGGTATCATCAAAAGGTTTTCTGTAGTAGGCTCACCATCTTCGCAGCTTTCTGGAACAAGCAGAGTTACATTCAAAAACAATTTTTGCATTTCTTTCTAAGACGTAGTGCATTTTTCATAATTTTTGTGGTTTCATCCTCCTTGCAGTTTGTGATGAAACAGGTGCGGAAAGCTCTACATTTCTGAAAAGTAGACACAATTCTGGACTCAGCAACAGATCATTTGTGTAGATCCCTTACGAGTTTCTCAAAGAAACTGTGGCAATAGAAACAAGCATTTTTAATGCAATAGCTCTCCCATTTGGGAGAGTTAGAGCTATTGGCATTGTAAATAATAATGTATTTTATTTATGTGTTTGCCTTTGGGACCTTATGAGTGTTTAGCAATGCAGCACATTATCGGTAACTTCGGCACACACCCACAGATTGGGAGGTGCACTGCAGATGGAGTATTGCTTAACATACTGGAGCAGACAAAGTGTGCTCAGTGTACGAAGATGTCCCTTTAAAGAGGCTGCAATGGCACAAATATACCGATAGATGTCCCTTCTGAAAGCTGGGAGACCCTTCGCCGCTATGTGTCCCTTCTGGATCAAGTAAAGCACGCTGCAATACCACTGCTGGTCCCTAGATGGAGTGTTAAGTGGAACACAGCAGCTGCAAATCTTCAACATATTTCACTTTTGGATAATGAAAATGGAAAAAACATGCATTTAAAGTGGAATAAATGTGAGGCCATTGGTGCTCTTCATCACCATCAGTAGCAATAGCTTCTCTTCTGTTAGGGTGCTTCTGTAAGGAGGCAACCGAGGGAAACAACCTTGGGTTCAGAAATCACCCTGTGGTCTGGTCGAATTATACATAAGATATATATATGGAATTTGCTGAGCGTTATGAACAGAAGTCACGTTGTTGCCATGTTGAAGTAGTGTTCCTAAACATCTGTGCCCAGAGTGAGCCGGTGGTGCTGTGGAAGGGTAGAAGAAACTGAGACTGTGCAGCACATGTCCACCCTGGATCTCAAACCTTGACACCGGTAATTGGTGACTGGTTTGTGATTGGTGAGAATCCAGATGGAGCCACCAGCAATCAGACGATGTCACAGTTAGTGCTACGAATTCACTACACAGTTCACTAAAAGATGAGGTGTTCTACAAGTGCAAGACGTGTCAATGTTTACTAAAACGATAACCTGCGGCAGTGGGGCATTTGTGCGGTTTATGTGGCTCTCTACTGTTGGGAGCCTCTGAGCTGAGGCACCATACGGTTATGGTTGTAACCGCTCTCGGGTGTTTGCTGTTCTTCCTTTTCTGTGCACTGAGAATTTTCGGGTAAACAACCACTCTGAGGATGTGTCTTCTTTTGAAATTAAGTATTGCAGCGTTCTCGCTCTGGTAGGTTGCTCGACCCCGGTGTGGCAGTGCGAGGAGTGGTGCATTCAGGGGGAACAGTGGAGTCGGGGCCGGGTGCCCATTGGCCCCGTCGGGCGCACGGCCTCCCGCTGGTGTTTGCTACCGTCGCAGGGCACACACTCCACAGGGCCCCGGCTCCCTACCGGCCCTGTGCTGAGTGTTCCTGATTCCTCCCCTCACGCTTGAACGGGCACGCAGCAGTTCATTCGATGGCCCGCTGTGCCTCTTTTGTCACCCCCCCACCCGCTGGACACGTGGAGCTGGATACTCATGCGGCTTCCCCCGGTTCAGAGTTGCCGCAGGGGTGGTAGTGTCGCATGGTTGCAGGGATATGAGGGCGTCGGGTTTGGCTACGGTGGGTGCGGGCCATCATGCCGTCCCTCTATAACACTGTGGATCCGACCCAGTGGCTGCCCAGGGGAGGGGCTTTGGGTTGTCCTGCATGCCTTGGCCCAGACTTGGAGGCGCCGGGGGTATGTTATTCAGGTCGGGCTCACTCGAGCACTACCGTGAGGTATTGAAGGGGTTTTGTTTACGCTAAAGCAACGTGGGCCTCGTTCATCGCGATTTGCTGCGGCCGATGGCCGGTGTTCCGTCGGTTACGGAGTTAGCGGTGGGTGCGTTGCACACTGTGCGGGCACACAGCACATAAAATAAGTCTCTAGACATAGTTTGCGTATTTATTACCCACAACGAGGGCGAGCCCTTTCTGATTGGGAGGGCCGCGCCCAGTATGCGCAGTTGACCCTGCGCATCGTTCGGGGGATGGGTTCCGTGAAGGTTGTTTTGCGGGCTATGCCTCGGTATCATGTCATAACAAAGCGCAGGGCGAGCGGTTTATGAATCAGAAGGGCCGCTCTCAGTATGCGCAGTTGAGGCCTGCGCACAAGGACCGACCGAGAAGAATTCAGTGTATCCCAAGGGAACATTTCACCAAACAAGACAGGTCTCTAGTAACTTTTACAATGGGTGTACACCACACCCCACCGAACAATAGCCAGAAAAGGGACTACGGGTTTACCTGAGTAATCTAAAACGGCATTGTGAATTCTTTAACAAGGCATTTTAAGATGAATATGCATCCGTTTGACATGACGCAAAATCAGTGTGACTGCCGCCAACTGGGATTCACAACTCTGCCCTGGGTGACAGAACATGACGATTACATGTTGCAGGACACAGCACGAATGCATTTGGTTATTACTAAGAAGGATGAGTTGAAGATTAGGGTGACAGGTAGGGGTATGTGTCCCTGGGTCACACTTCTGGTGGTCACAAGTGAGGAAACAATGGGTGCCAGCCATGTCTGGGCTCAACAGTATTACCTACACATCGTACTTTTTGGCAACACACATCCTCATTCCAGGTGGCTCAGACACGTGGCCTCGTCACTTTTAATTATTGCTTTAGTCCTGGTAGGGGTTGGAATTAGTCTGGGGTCAGTCACAGGCCAGAGGGCGGGTGAACTGCATTATTCCCTCTCGAGGGAGTAGGAAAGAAGCAGTTATTGGGATCGTGTTGCTTCCAGAAGTGTTATATAACAGGCACATTTACATGCGTGACATATCGGAAAATGTCACAGCTGCATTCTCCAATGCATTATAATCAGGGGAGGCAGCTTTTGTCCTGCAGAGTCGGACACTAGTGACCCTGAATAAGTCTCAACTAGATTGCTTAAAACGCTCGCAAAGCCACAAGGGTCAAGTGTCGGGCCAACTCTGTCAGGCATTTGGGGTGCTGCCTGGGGAGATGTGCAGGGTGGGAATGGCCCTGCAGTGGCAGTCAGGCATGTGTACCAACGAGGGGTTGTGGGGTGCCTCCTGCCAGCACAAGCTATGTTGTGTGCAGCTGTGCATGGCAACACCCTGTTGGGTAGGTAGGGATGCAGCGGCTTCCCAGACGAGCCTATTGGGTGAAATGGAGCACACTGAGGGTTGAAAAGAGCTAGCGTTTTAGTTGTCTCACAATTTATTTTCTCGTAAAACAGCCAGCCAGGTTGTTATTGCATTTCACACTAGGGTGCACCTTTCAACTGGTTGAGACCAGCGTGATGTCATTATCTGCTGGGCCGGCTTTGTCAAAGCAGGTTTAGAGGTTAGGATGGACAGGGTGCAGCGAGTGAGCCTGAAGCTCGGTGGCAGGCAGGCCTGCAGATGTCTCAGGAAGTTCCATGGAGGGTTACTGTCGTTGAAGGCCAGGGATAGAGAAACTTACATTGTTGGGGGCCAAACTCTCAGCAAACGGCTTTTTATCTATTTTCACTGCAGCTTCTGCTGGTTTGGGGCCATAAGCGCAGCAACCAAATTTCAGAGTGAATTTCAAATGCAGCTTTTGCTGTTGGGCTCAATGAGAGTTCCTGTGGCGGAGTGGTGTTGCCACGTCTAGCCACAGGCATTGTTCCAGTTCAGGGCCAGGAGGAAGCAGATTTTGGGGTCAGCTTGGTATACCTCCAAGGGGTTGTTTTCAGAGTTGATGGCCTTTCCTGACAATTGGAGAGTGCACTGAGCATCTGTGTCTGTATTTATCTTGCATGGTATCTGTCGGCGATATCTGGGAGTTGAACCGTGCTACGATGGTGGCATCTTGGTCGAAGGAAGATGGACCAGACAACCCAGAGGGAGTATGGGCGGCAGAAGCGCCAAGTATGGGGAGAGCGCTAGGAGGAAGACTGAGGTGCCAGCATACATGGGTGAAAGGCTACCGGGGCCCGCATTCTTTCGGTTGGTATTGGTAAGGCTTCCGGAATTTATGCTAGCAGGAAGGTATTTAGCAAGCCCCGCACTCGAGGATACATTTCTCGCACACATTGACCCAAAAGCATGGGGCATATTGGAATTACATAGGGGCAACCTTTTACTTAGGCCATCCCAACAGATAGTGTGCCGCCCCCCTCAGCCTTTCTCCCTCCTGAGGTTGATAAAATGAGTACCCTCGAGTTGGGTAGCAATAATAACCTGTTAATCAGTGCCAGGATAAAGTGCGCAAACATGCTCAGGTTATGTTTGGCATAGCCTATGTCGAACACAGTTGTCAAGCTTTCCTTACTATGCTGCAAGGACAGGAAACAAATACATGGAGATCCAATGGGTTCGGATCTTGCTCAATAGTAATAATGGAATAACATTTACTTTCGACAGGCCCGAGCGCAAACAATTGTAATGAATTTTAGCCACGGCTTCTGCCAGCTGATCGCATTACGAGTTTCAGAGGCAAAGGGGTTGTTACCTCTCTAGGGGTAGGTCTATGATATATTGTGGTGCTTAGGGAGGTTCCCAAAACCGAAGCGGTTGTGTACCTTTCCAAGGGGAAGAGAGATGTTAGGTACTTAATAGCTCACACAGTGCCTAAGCTCTTCTGAGGGTTGAGCCTTTACACATCATAGCAGGATAGTCACCTACGTTGAACAGGCTATTGGGTATGCCTTGCCAGGACATTGTCATACTCTGCATATGAACTGGAACCCCTACTTAGGACAAAAGCTAAAAACACGGCCTGGGGGGTACATTTGGCCAATAACCCTCCTCAAGCTGCCGCGTAGGTTGTTGCCTGATGTTTTGGAGTGACAGGCAAGTGCAGTAAGGGAGCAGGTTTTAAGTTACGAGGTTACTTGCAGTGGGCAGAGGGGTCTCAACGGACCCACATAAGGTGGGTTGCGGCAAAACATGAATCGGGGAATCTTCGATTCTGACATTATCATGGGTTTATCATGGGTTTAATATTTCGCAAGACTCGTTGCTATGTGGAGTAAAACCGTTCCAGCAGGAATTACAAGGCAATTAGAAGGGAAGCCGTACCCAGCTTTTATTCTGTGGAGGGCTAGCAATTCCGGGGATAACGAAGCAAACTAGGGTTATTGCTGGTTTAAACACCAAGGGGCACAGTTGGTCAGCAGGTAGGGTTACCTGGGATAGGACTACAGTAAGGAGCCTGGGGTTGTGCAAAGGTCTGATCAAACTCAGTAAAGCGGTTGCACACTGGACCCGGGGGCATGTTACAGGCTGCTTCAGTTAAACAACATTCCCTGCCCGGATAGCCTTTGAGATAGGCCGGGAGTAAGCTGACATCTAACAGGGGTGCTGCTGTCCCATAGTTGGGGAAACAAGGATTAAAAGCACGAAAAGGCTACAATGTATTAAGAAAAGTTGGCATGTCCAGTATCCAAGTGAAGGCAGGTAGCTGTACTTATTGTGTCCCCCCTCCCCCCTGTCCCCATCCACTTGTCTTCCAGGCCTCCGAGGGCGATAATAGGACTCCAGGAAGTCACGTATCAACAGAGTTCTAGGATTTAGAGCTAGCAGACCTCTCAGGGTTACGGCGCGAACAAATACGCGTCTTGTTGGCACATACATACAGTTTTCTTGGGCAAAGCCACAGGTTCATGCTGCAATGGGATAGAGTCAGAGATCTGAAGGACCAGTTTCAGGGGCAGGTGTACCAAATTTGGTTAAGACAATAAGCACAAAGGGTCACAGTTGGTCAGCAGGTAGGGGTACCTGGGATCGGGCTACTGCAAGTAACCCTGGGGGGCTGTGTAAGGGTCACTCCGAAAGGGGCGCAGTGACTGCAATGGTGGGCTCAGTACAAATATTCCCTCTAACCAGATTTGACACCAGCCACGTCTTCGCCTTGGTTTAGCAATCAAAAGGGGGCTGTGCAAATGTCTGGGCCAACTCTGCAAAGCAGTTGCACACAGGACCCGGGGCCATGTTACAGGTTGCTTCAGTTACTAACACCCCCTGCCCGGATAGCCAGCCCAGCTAGGCCGGTTTAGGAAGGTGACCTCTAATAGGATGGGGCTGTCCCATGTTGGGGAAACAGGTATTAAAGCACACTGGGCCAGATGTATCAAGCAAAATTGCGTTCGCAAACGCCGAAATTCGCAGAATTTTGGCGTTTATAACGCTAATTTTGCTTAGCGGTATGTATTAAGACAAAACTGCCTCGCAAAATAAGGAATTGCAAAATTTGCGATTCCCTATTTTGCGATTGCATTTAAGGAATCGCAAATTGCGATTCCTTAAATCCAATGTAAGAAGCACCAAAAAAGTGCAATTTGGCCTTAAGGAATCGCGAAATTACCACCAACTTCAAGTTGGTGGTAATATGCGATTTCTTTGAAAAATGCACTTTTAGCATTTTTCAAAGTGCCATGTGGCGCACATACATGCCCCTAGGGCATGTATGTGCGCCACATGTGCACACATACATATTTCAGGGGTACAACAGGGTGTCAAAAGGACACCCTGGCACCCTTGAAATTGCATTCTCAATTTGCGATTCTCTAATTGCGATTCGCAAATTGAGAATGTCTTCCCATTCATTCCTATGGGCCTCTACGCCCATAGGAATGAATGGGAAGGTATTCCTTAATTGCGAATCGCAATTTGCAATTAAGGAATATTAAGGAATCGCAATTGTTATTGCGATTCCTACATACATAGCATTTTGCGATTCCTTAATAGCAATTCGCTAAAATTCGCTATTAAGGAATCGCAAATGCAATCCTTGATACATCTGCCCCTAAAAGGCTACAATGTATTAAGAAAAGTTGGCGTGGCCATGATTCAAGCAAAGGCAGGTAGCCCTACGTATGTAGTTACATTATTGGGTGTGCTACAGCTCCAAGGAGGCCTTGCCCTTCGCCCTTCAGGAGAGTGTCATTTACTGATTCATGCTGTCAGCTCGCCACTTACCTATTTTCAGGTTGAGCAGGTTATGTAGGCATGCTTTACAATGTCAGGCAATGCGGGTCTGGGGAAGCGCCTTTGCAGTCACTCTTTCAGGATAGGGGCAACGACTGCAGCTTTCAGGGCGGGCTTTTCCGTCCATAAGCCACCCAGGGAAGTGGCTGGAGGACAGGTTAAATGAATTATGTACAGTGTGAATTTTGAATATACCGAAAGCAACCATGTGATGCATCAGATGTTTGGTGGGGTGCAGTGTTACTGTGTGAAATTATGTGCAATCTTGAGTAGTGGTATAGAATGGTGTGCAATGCTTCAATAAAGGGGTCTGGCAACCCAGCATTTCCTTATTTTGCCAGGATCAAAGGGCTGGGTGAAGGCCTCTCGTGCGTCTGGAGAGTGGCACGGGAATGGAGGCATGGGTATTTCCACCACTGAGTTAATTTGGTTGGGGTCCCAGGCATGCGCTGGAACAGCTCGCTGTGGAAGCTGCGGCACAGGCTAGAGGGGGGGTGTTTCCCCTAACAACATTTTGGTCATACAACTGGGAGGCAATGGTTTGACTTTCCTGGGCAGGAGGGCACTGCTGTAAGGAATGATTTCCTCCATGTGTAAGTTGAGTGGTGTATGGGTTGGTTTGCAATGATTCAATAAATGTGTTTGGCAACCTCACATTTCTTTATTTTGCCAGGATCGAAGATCTGGGTGACTGGCCATTCGGGCGTCTTGTGAGTGGCACGGTGGGCGGAAAGCTGGAAATGGAGGCATGGCTTTTCCGCCACCGAGATAATTGGATGGGGGTACCCAGGCATGCGCTGAAACAGCTTGCTGAAGAAGCTGCAGCACAGGCATGGGGGCGGGGGGGTGTCTCCCCTCCCAATATCTTGGTCATACACCTGGGAGGCAATGATCTGACTCTCTTGGGGAGGAGGGATCTGTTGCAAGAAATGAAGTCCTCCATGTGTAAGTTAAGCAACCAATTGGGGGCATGTGAGTTATGGTGGTCAGAGATAACCCCTTGTTTAGTGTGGCGAGGAGCCCGGTCAGGGGAGGCTGTGTAAACCTCGCGCAGGAGAGTTAACAGTGCCATGCGTAAAGTCACTGAACAGAGGGGGTTTGGCTTTATCAGGCATGGTTTGCTGCATGCCAAGTCCACAGGGAGTTTTGAAGAAGATGGGGTTCACCTGTCTAGAGTGGGCATGGACTTGTTTTGCTGGACCTGGGAGAGGCCCGGGAATCAGCAGGATGTAGGTAAGAATGCCTACCTTGGTGGGGGGCCCTGGTTGTGACGGTGGCCACACCCAGAGCTGTGGCGGAGTTACAGGGCGATCCAGAGGCTGAAAGGTACACAAGGGTACCCTCTTCAGGAGCACAACAAGGGTGCAAATGCCAAATATCCCCAGGAAGTCCTCGCGGTGGCCCTGGAGGAGCGACGGCGCCCCGCTAGTCCTACGGGCGGTTGTAAACCTGAGCAACCGGGGGTTGCCTGGAATGCTCCGCCCCCTCGGGGGCGTGAGTAGAGGGGTGGACTGGCGGTCTACCGGTGGGAGGGGGCACCCCCTCCCCCAAAATTCGTAAGCACCGATTGGCTAGGGCCACGGTGCAATTTGGCTCATCAGGTGGGCAGGCGGCGGAGGGGCTGCCTGCCCTTGGATCGCCCGTAAGCTAACCCACAATGTTGTCATATTTTGGTATGCAAATAAACCTGCAGCAATTTTCTCCACGAAAAAAGGTGTCTTGTCTGTTTATTTCATCAGGAGATTGCTGTATGTATGATGGGGAGTGTGTTGCCGATATTGACACTATGTGGCTGCCCGCGGTCCACGCAGGGGACCCTCATAAGAGGGCGGCCGCCTTAGTGCCACATGAGGGCACACGATACAGCCTAGTGCTGAGGGACCCCCTCTGGGTCCGCGCGCCATGCGTCATTTCCGGGCACGGGTGGGTGGGGAGATAGGTATAAGTACCTCTCCTGCCCACCTGACGTCCTCTTTTGGCCGCTACCCTTCTTGCCGATTCCCTCCCTACCGCTTACCCGGCGTACATTCAGGGGTTGGGGAGGGAGAGGCGTTTAACTTGTTATTTTGTGTTGCAGGCGGTGTTACAGGGCGGTCCAGAGGCTGAAAGGTACACAAGGGTACCCTCTTCAGGAGCACAACAAGGGTGCAAATGCCAAATATCCCCAGGAAGTCCTCGCGGTGGCCCTGGAGGAGCGACGGTGCCCCGCTAGTCCTACGGGCGGTTGTAAACCTGAGCAACCTGGGGTTGCCTGGTATGCTCCGCCCCCTCGGGGGACGTGAGTAGAGGGGTGGACTGGCGGTCCACTGGTGGGAGAGGGTACCCCCTCCCCCAAAATTGGTAAGCACCGATTGGCTAGGGCCACGGTGCAATTTGGCTCATCAGGTGGGCAGGCGGCGGAGGGGCTGCCTGGCCTCGGTTCGCCCGTAAGCTAACCCACCATGTTGGCATATTTTGGTATGCAAATAAACCTGCAGCAATTTTCTCCACGAAAAAAGGTGTCTTGTCTGTTTATTTCATCAGGAGATTGCTGTATGTATGATGGGGAGTGTGTTGCCGATATTGGCACTAAGATCAGTTGTGCCTGTTTGACTTCGTTTTTACCCTCATAATTTTCTCAGACAAATGTGATTAGTCAAGGTACATTGATGTGCATGCGCACCATTTCATTTTTGGGTTTGTTTGTGTTCCTCTATTTTAATTAATGGTACGAGTCTACTGCAGTTAACTTCCTGCGCTATGGTGATCTTGCGCCCCATGAGGGTTAGACGTGTGTCTTTACCGGCATTATCTTGGGAAATCACTGAGCATGGGAGTTAGATCTTTGAATATTGAGCAGTTAACCTCCCAGTACAAGAGCCTCTCTGTGCCATAAAGTAATAATTAGCAGCGAGCTATGCTTAGGAGCAGCAGGTGAAATTATTCCCCTTACACTGAAAGCGCCCTGAGCTCCGCAGAATTTCACAGAGTTTTACAGTAACTCCTTGGAATTCCACAGAGTGCAACTCCGCAAGCTCCGCCCAGTCTTATGACCTTGGGAACACCAGTCTGAGATGGTTCTTTGATGGAAGTTAAATAGAAGAAGTGAAGCCATATTGTAATATTTATTGTACTGATATTTTATTATTCCTTATACAATACAATTTCAACAATTACTTCCCATCTCACTGTGACTGCCTGGCGCTTTGCAGGGTAACAGAGTTATCGCTGGGAAGGCGAGTTTCTCGCCTTTCCAGCAATACCATCCTTTTGCCACAATTCCCTGTGAGCAAGGAGAACTGGGCAGTTTTCAGCCCTCTACGTGACGCGATCACGTAATTTGCAACCCCCCGCTTAGCAGTAATTCGCCGTGCTGCGCAAAATAAACAGTTCACACAAGTTTTTTGTTGGAAAACAGTATGCTGCAGGTTTATTACATACAAGGAGTATGCCAACTTGGTGGGTTAGCTTACGGGTGATCCAAGGGCAGGCAGTGGTGACTAACCTAAGCTGTTCTGCCCACCAGATGAGCCAAACTGCACAGTGACCAATCCAATCGGTGCTACCATTTATGTGGGGGGTATCCCCGTTACATATCATGGACCACCAGTCCATACCTTTTACTCATGCCTTTTTAGGGGCAGAGTGTAACCAGGCAAGCCCCCAATTGCTGAGGCTGACAACCGCCCGAAGGACTAGCGGGCACCGTCATTTTCAACCAGAGTCCTGCCATAAAGACTCCTGGGATTTTCGCATAATGCACCCTTATTGTGCTCATGAAAGGGTACCCCTCATACCAATCAGCTTCTGGATCGCCCTGTAAGTCCGCCAAAGCCCTGGATGTGGCCACCGTCACATCCAGGGCCCCCAGCCTACCATGGCAGGATCCATAACCTCCTGCAACGTGTGGTTACCAGTCCTTCTAGCTGGACAATTCCCATCTACCTCTGAAGGTTCCCAGTCCTTCTAGCTGGACAATTCCCATCTACCTCTGCAGGTGTTACCCGTCCCTATCGGGTAAACCTTGTGGCATATCCACTCAAGAGACCATGCCTTATTTACCAAGCCCTTATTTTATTTCATTTTGAATTAAAGTTGATTCAAGCCCTCCTGCTTGGTGGGCTTGTGCATGGCAAGTTTGCTGGCCTCTACTTAGATTGGGAACTACTGATCTGTTCTAACCACAGTTTTATTTACCCATCCGTAGGCATGTTCGATGGCCTGCCCGGAATTGAAACAACTGCTCTCTACTTTAACCGCAGTTCAGGGTGAAATCCCTATGGTGCACTGTGCCAATACCGGCCTACTTGTTAGGTGTTGCCGGGTTGTGCATTACCCATCACCGCCCAGGCACTGATTTCAGAATACGCTGGAAAACATATTGGAGTTCACCTACCAGGCCAACAGTGTATTTGTTAACAAGTTATTGTTTGTGGCCAACACCATACCCTTATCTCTGCCAGCTGGCCTCCCCCTGTATAGGAGTACCACGCCGGCCAGAATTCTTACCCAAACGGGGATGCAAAACTACCGCTCTTCATAACCCTGGTTATGTCTGATTTAATCCATTGTGCACTGCGCGCAATATGTGCCTTACATTTAGGGTTGACTTAGCCCTTGTTTACCCCCGTACTTGATTATTCCTAAAAATGGGTGTCCAAACTGATAACCGTGTACCGCACCAGCAGTGGAAATTTACCTGCTTCTTCCAAATTTGAATGCACGCTGTGTTCTAGTAAATGTCAGCATGAGTGCACCGAACCCTTCTTTCTCCCCCTCATTGGAGTCACAGCACACACATTTTTGGAATGGCAAACTTACGCAACCTCTTTCTAAAAACCCACTCTATTTGTGGGTTCCTGACACTGTACCCTTCTGCCCGTGTATGGCCAATGTAACGCCTATAGCATCGTGCCTGCCCCCCGTATTCTGCTTCATTATATGACCATATTGAATGCCAGCCCCTCACCTTCTGACTGCGCTATTTAGCTGCTGTGATGCCATGCTGATGTCCACTTCCAGCGCTAAGTCGTGCACTTCCCAACTTCTGCTAATGTGTACCATGGAGCAGACAAGTGGGTGGGGCCAGGGGGGGAACAATAAGTACAGATACCTGCCTTTTCTTGAATAATGGACATGCCAAATGTTCTTAATACATTGTAGCCTTTTTGTGCATTAACACCTTGTTGCCCCAACTTTTGGGACAGCAGCACATGACAGCTTCCACAGCCATAGCTACTATGGCTATCAGGGCGGGGAATTTTTTGCTCAACTGAAGCAACCTGTAACATGCCCTCGGTTCCAGAGTGCACATACTTTGTGGAATTTGACCAGACATTTGTACAGACCTTTTTGATTGCTAAACCATGGCGAGCACATTAATGGTGTCAAATCTGGTTTGAGGGAATGTTTGTATTGTGCACACTATTGCAGTCACCGCACCCTTTTTGGAGTGACAACTTACACAGCCCACCAGGCTTGCTTAACTGCCGTCCGATCACAGATACACACTACCTGCTAACCATCTGTGACCCTTGGTTCTTAATCCAGCTAAAGACCTAGTTCGCTTCGTTATCCCCGGAATTGATTGCCCTCCATAGAATCAAAGCCGAGTTCGGCTTACCTTCTAGTCACCTTGTAATTCATGTTGGAACATTTTTACCCCGCATAGCCAGAGAGTCTTGCATATTATTAAACCAATGATAATGTCGGAATCTAAGATTCTCAGTATCATGTTTTGGTGCAGCCCACTTTTTGTGGGTCCGCTGGGACCCCTCTGCCTCACTGCAAATAACCTCGCTACTTAATATAGCTCCCTTAATGCACTTGCCTGTCACTGAAAGACACCTGGCAACAACATGACGCACTGCTGCTTGGTGAAGAGGGTTTTTGAGCCAAACGTACCCCAGTCCGTGTTTTCAGCATTTATCCTTTATAGAGGCTCCAGTTCATATGAAGTGTGTGTCAATGTCCTGGCAAGGCATACCCAATAGCCTGTTCCACGTTGGTGACTATCCTACTATGATGTGTAAAGGCTCAACTAGCCGATGAGCTTAGAAATATGTGACATTAAGCAAGGGTGTCCTCATGTACTTGCCAGGTATCCCTCCTTTCTTACAGGAATTTTCCTGTTCAGTTTAATCTGTGGTGTTTGCCCCCAGACTTCCCAGGCTGCTTAACTGATAGCAATGTGAGCAGTTGCTAACATTAATGGGGGAATCTTTCGGTTGCAACTTGAAATTTTACACCGCCCAATGTGAGCAGTTGCTGAAATTAATAAGGGAATCTCCCGGTTGCAACTTGAAATTTTACACCGTCCACCTTAATGGGCTACGTTGTAAGCGATTAGGTACCTAACATATATCTCTTCCCCTTGAAAAGATACAACAAACCGCTTTGGTCATGAGAACCTTAATAAGCACATAATTTACCATGAACATACCTCTAAATGTCTCAGAGGTGGGGCGGCCGAAGAACACAAGACACAGGCAGTGTGCCAAATGAGAATGGCTCTGCACCGCCATAAGACCAGAGATACACATACATTCAACCCACAGATACACCTTTGAGGTATGCTAACCTGCCCCAAAATCTACTTCCCCCTGCTCCTGAACTGAGAACATATTGCATGGGGGTACAACCCCTCACCCTCTGAAACTCTCAATGATATCAGCTGGCTGAAGCTGCGAATAAATGCATTACATTTGTTTGCCCAGGCCTGTTGAAAGTAAATTTTATTCCACTATTCGGAGTATGTGTGATCTTGAGGTGGGTGGGGGGACTAATACCTGCCTTCGAAGAACCAGGCTTATTGTTTTAACCAATTTTATGGGACACATGCTGCAGAAAATGGCCCTTCAGATCTCTGATTCTAGCCAATTGAAGCATAAACCTGTGGCATTTGCCTAAGAAACCTCCTTGCCTCTGAGCTGCAGGTCCTGGATGCAGCCCAGTTACTACCCGTGCTAGAGGTGGACTGCTGGATTGCTGTGGACCTACTGTCAACTAATCACCCATGCTCCCTTTGGGTTTCCTAAGCACCAGTTTCACAAACCTCGTAATACCCCCGTGAATTTAACATAATTGACCCACCACCGATAGGTTTAGCTCCACTTTTCCCATGCTCTGCAGTCCTTTTGCCTATGCGAGAAAAGGAGTTGTTAACTTCGGCGCTCCTTAATATCACTCAACCATGGTGTTACTTGAGATTCAAGTAAAGGTCTGGAACCAGTCCTTCCACCTGTCCAGATCACAAAACCTGACCCAGACTGTGAGAACTCTTTAAGCTTTCGCGCTGGGCCCACCTGGCCACAGTGATGTTGCTCTGTTATCTACATTAAGGAACAAGTCCGTCCAGCTGTTTTATTAAAGATGTTGCCAAAGGCGAGCAGAACCACAAAACGTGCGAGCTTGCAACAAACATCTAGAAAGGCATGCCAACAAACTGATCATCTCCAGCAACCGAGAGTCACACAGCCACTCCTTGGCCTGATTACTCAACCCGGTTAAGTTTATGGTGTTGCATAGTATCGAAAAATCCATCTCTCTGTGCATGCCTGCAACAATTCCATTGCATCACCCTAGTCAGTTAAACCAAATGCATGGTAGCATGCCAGGCTAAGCCCGCAAAGAAATCACCTGCCCATGCGAGCAGGCCAAGCATCCCGTGGTCCACGAGCCATCCGAACTGTCAATACTACATAACAGCTATTGGGTAACTCACCCCCACCCAACTTAGACAAGCGGGACCTGAACAAATTACAAGTTGAAGAATAATTGTCAGGGGACATATCTGAATTAGACAAATCATCCCTTCTAACTGAACAAAGTATTGATTTAACCAAGCTTGTTCGTCTATTGTACAAATCGTCCACATTGGACTGGCTCAAAGTAGACCTTGAGGAATATTTAACATGCACCCTTTTCAAATGTGCCATCTGCACGTTCAAAAGTACTTTGTATTGTCACCAGGTGGCCTGATGATTCTGGCCCGAACACTTGAGGCTCTCTCTTCGTCATTGGATTAAAACATTTTAGCCTACAAATTTTGCTTGGCCTAGACTGCTGCATAGTTCTGCCTCTTCTGCCCTTGTATCCATATATTTACTCAACACGTAACCTTACACCTACAGCAATTCAGGACTATTGACTTTGTCAATGGTTGTTAGTTGCATAAGGTACATAAGCAACAACTTATGGCTTTGCTTTAAGAATATTGTCCAGTTATACCCTACAAAATTAACCTTACACCTACCCGCCAGTACTATTGGCTGTGTCAATGCCTGTTAGTTGCATAAGATAAATAAGCCCCAATTATGGCTTCGTTGCATAGCTCACTTGCAGCACCATTAAAAGACATCCACCCTGTGTACTCCCATGTCTCATAGGAACCATCCACAAAGAAGCGTGTACACTCCACGCCAGTGGAAATAATTATATGAAAGGATCAATCTTGGTGAATAAATATCATTAAAATCTTCTCAAATACTCCAAATTCCTAATATCCAACTTTCCTCGTTTGAATGAATACATTTGGAG
Source organism: Calotriton arnoldi (assembly GCA_963921515.1). Taxonomy (NCBI): domain Eukaryota; kingdom Metazoa; phylum Chordata; class Amphibia; order Caudata; family Salamandridae; genus Calotriton; species Calotriton arnoldi. The sequence continues at coordinate 164,242 of CAWUFW010007514.1, forward strand.
CTATATAATACTCAATGCGTTTTGGGGGAACCATCTTAAGGAGAGAACTCATAGGCCACTGTTTCTTTAAAATTAATAATTTTCAAATTTGTCTAAATTTCATCATTGGACTGAACAGCCCTTGCACTGCTGTTCAACTCATGTTCTGAGCTCTCACCTCACCTCCGGGAGTCCAGCTTCACCCAGTCCCCCTGACTGACTGCTTGTCCTGCCATACCCAGGCCGTGCTAGTCAAGTCTGTCCTCTCTAGACCCCTCACCTGCCCCGCTAATCGCCCCTTCTAACTGAAACAAAGTATTGATTAAAACAAGCATGTTCATCTATTGTGCAGATCATCCCCATTTGACTGGCAAAAGGTAGACCTTCAGGACTAATTAGCATGCACAATTTTCACATGTGCCTTTAAAAGTCCTTCGTCATGCCACCCAGTTGCCTAATGATTCTGGTGCGGCACTTGAGGCTCTCACTTCGGCGTTGGATTAGAACAATTAAGCTGAAATCTTTGCTTAGCATTGTGTGCTGCATAGTTTTGCCTCTTCAGTCACTGCATCCAGCTATATAATCAACAGGTAACATTACACCTACAGCAAGCCAGGACTATTGACTTTGTCAATAGTAGATAGTTGCATAAGGTAAATAAGCAACTTCTATGGCTTCGATGTAAAAATATTGAAAATGCGTCAATTCTGGAATGATGAGGCTGTTCAAGATCTATAATGAGTCACTTTGAAGTAACATCACAGTCCCAAAACATCAAAAACTACAACTTTCTCGCAGTGTTAATCTAGTCTACGCACCCTGGGCGTGTGCACTGCATAGTCCCATTATTGGCAACACACCCCACCCACACCACAACAGAGTATGCATGCATAAATAAATACACAACACAACTTTTGTTTGGGAAAATATTGCTGCAGGTTTATTCCATACAAAATTATGCAAATATGGTGGGTTATCTTACGGGCGATCCAAGGGCAGGCAGCTGTACCACTCTATGCTGCCCTGCCCGCCTGATGAGCCAAGCACTGTGGAGAATCCAATCAGCGCTACCCTTATGGGGGTGATCCCCTTACTGGATCACGTGACACATTGGTCCCTTATTACTCACGCCCCTTTCAGGGCGGAGCGTAGCAAGGCAAGCCCCCGGTTGTTCAGGCCCACAACCGCCCGAAGGACTAATGGGGCGCCGACGTAATTGTTCCAGGACCCTCCCATGAGGCTCCTGGGATTTGGCTCTGGCACCCCTATTGTGCCCACGCAGAGGTACCCTTCTGTACCCATCTGCTTCCAGATCGCCCTGTAACTCCGCCTGCAACGACAAAAGAAAAACATTACAACGTTCTATGTACTTCGCCTGCCAACCCCACGCCGGGTAAGCGGTAGGGTGGGAGACGGCGTGTCCGGCGCAAAGAGGACGCCAAGATGGCCAGGGGAAGCATAAATACCTCCCCACCTCCTCTGCGACCCGGAAGTGACGCTGTCTGGAAGGGGCTCCTCCTCGAGCCCCGCGTTCTTAGTGGGGGTGGGGAAGTGCCCAAATGGCACTAAAGGGGCCGCCCGTTTAGGGGCCCCTGCGGGCCGCGGGCAGCCGCATAGTCCCATTATTGGCAACACACCCCACCCACACCACAACAGAGTATGCATGCATAAATAAATACACAACACAACTTTTGTTTGGGAAAATATTGCTGCAGGTTTATTCCATACAAAAGTATGCAAATATGGTGGGTTATCTTACGGGCGATCCAAGGGCAGGCAGCTGTACCACTCTATGCTGCCCTGCCCGCCTGATGAGCCAAGCACTGTGGAGAATCCAATCAGCGCTACCCTTATGGGGGTGATCCCCTTACTGGATCACGTGACACATTGGTCCCTTATTACTCACGCCCCTTTCAGGGCGGAGCGTAGCAAGGCAAGCCCCCGGTTGTTCAGGCCCACAACCGCCCGAAGGACTAACGGGGCGCCGACGTAATTCTTCCAGGACCCTCCCATGAGGCTCCTGGGATTTGGCTCTGGCACCCCTATTGTGCCCACGCAGAGGTACCCTTCTGTACCCATCTGCTTCCAGATCGCCCTGTAACTCCGCCACAGCTCTGGAGGCGGCCACCGTCGCCTAAAGAGCCCCCCACCAAAACAGTTCCTTTCTCACTGCAACCTGAAATTTCCCGGGCCTCCTTCCTGTCCAGTAGGGACAGATCCAAGTCCACCTGTGCCAGGTGCACCCCAACTTTGTCAAAATAACCTTTGGTGTTCGCCCGGCATAGCTCATGCCTGATGAAGCCAAAGCCCCTTGCTCTGCAAACTTGCGCAAGGAGCGGTTGATCCTTCTCTGGGAATGTACCAGTGCCTCGCATTACCTGCAAGAATGTGATGGCCTCCCAGGATGGGGCTCTACTTTTAAACATCGCTATATTACCCTTCAAGCTGATGTGGCTCCCACCTCCTGCAACCTGTAGTTGCAGTCCTTCTAGCATTTCGTGCTCCCTAACACCTGTTTCGCCAATTTATGGAACAGCAGCACACTTGCTTAGCAGACCGCTTCCACAACCAGTCTAATATACTCTGGCTATGCGGACGGGGCATTTCATGCATCACTGAAGCAACCCGTAACCTGCCCCGGGAGCAGCGTGCACCTACTTTGTTGAAGTTGGCCAGACATGTGCCCAGACCTCTGCGATTAATAAACCCTGGCGAACAAGACTGTTCGCATAGCGCACACCATTGCGGTCACAGCAACCATTTGGAGTGACATCTTACGCCACCTACCAGGCTTGCTTAACTAAAGCTCGCTCACAGATACACACATACCTGCTAACCAGCTGTGACCCTTAATGCTCAACCCAGCTAAAGACCTAGTACTTTATTTATCCAGGGAAAATTGGCCTCCACAGGATCAAGCCGCACATGAGCATATGGCTTCACCTACTGGGCCGAGGCGCAGTGTGTGGTTTGGAATTGTCAGCAATGGTGCTCCAAACACATTTCAAGCCGCTATTGGAGCCACGGCACACTTTCTGGCCTAACCAACTGACGCATGCCAACTGGCTAACTTGCCGCTGCGAGATTTTGATCTTAACACCACGCTCTTGCGGTTACTGTTGCACATCCTCTATAGGTCTTGCCCCCACTCTATTTAAGCAGTTTCCCGCAATGTACCCTTCTGCCCCTGTACGGGCAGGAAAATACCTGTAACATTGCAAATCCCACTGCACTCACATTCTCGGGCAGTACGGTGGGGGAGAGGGGTCCTTAGAATTGGTTCTGCTACATTGCCTGGCCTCCTAGCCCGCAAACACCCTCGTCTGACAGCAGACTATCTGCCGGGTCGCCCGTGCAATGTCCGCACCCTGGCGCAAGACGTCCCGTTCTATACCTCTGCTAACAGACTACCTTCAGTGAGGCTGGAGTGAACCGATGTATGTTGTGCCTCTGACCATCAGAACCTTGGTTTGCTTTGGCAGGGATAAAATTGTTGCATCTGTCACACTCAAAATAGTGTCAACGTGCCGTTCTTTTGCATTATACCTGCAGAGTGTGCCTGGTACAATCCTAGACACCCCCTGAGTGCCAACCCGCTTTGACCCAAGATGCAAATCACAAACCCGGTACACTTGGTTACCCCGGACGGACTTACTTGCCCTCCACCGAAATCCATGTGTAAGGTAGCTGGTCCCTGATTTAATTCCTAGTAGTCTATGTGTTATGCCATACACTTTTTATTTTTATTTTTTTAAAGCAGTTAACCCGTTCACCACGAGACCCACTGGTAGCAAGACCAGTATAACCTGTACATGGAATTTAAATTTTCCTACCAACTGCACTGAGGGCAAGCCACACTCACTGCTACTGGTGTCTGACTAATCGGCCCATGGAGGGTGTAGCAATACTGCCTGGTTAGCAAGTACGCCCACTGTACAGTTGTAATTTAGTAACTCCTGGCTCTGACAACCGCAGGTGCCTAATACCGGGCTGTGTGTATGCGGCCCAGGAACCTAGGCAATAGGCTTGGTGTGGATGGGTTGTTAACAATGCCTGGCAATAAGTGTAATACCTTTGACAAACCTCTCCTGACCAGCATCTATATCATTCTTAAACATATTTACTGTTTTTTGCCACATGGCACTCTTCTGGTTGGTGATACGGAACCACCTACCCAGCATAAGCGGACAGTCCCGCGTTGCCGTCACACCACCTGTGTCCCTTGAAATCACCCTCCATCCTCCTGTGTCACCTAACCTCGGTTCTAGAGTGCACTTACTTCGCACTGTTGACCAGACAATTCTGCAGACCTCTTTGCTTGCTAGACCCTGGTGAACACATTAATGGTGTCAAATCTGGTTTGAAACAATATATGTAATGTGCCCACTATTGGAGACAACTCACCCCTTTGTGAAGTGACAACTACACAGGTGCCTACTCAAGTCACCCAACAGACAAGTTGGCCCTGACTACCTTGTGTTCTGGTGCCAGCTTTGGAAAGAGCCTTGCCTTCACTTGCTGATCCCTGGGAAGCACACAATGCCCGTGCTCTGGCCGCAACGCGGCGATGCCCTCGTGTAGCACCGAATCCCTGGTCAAATAAGAGTGCCACTCCAACTACTTAAACATACACCTTGACCATGGGTGGAGTCTAGCTCTCCCCAAACATCTGCTGGTGTAACCCACGGTCACGCCTCCTGTTCACTTCAATTTAGTAATTCATGGCACTGACAACCACAAAGGGCCTAATACTGGGCTGTGTAAATGCGGCCCAGGGTGACCTTAAGCATGGGTTAGTTATCCCGGACTTAATTGCCCTCCACCGAAATACATGTGTAAAGGTACCTGGTCCCTGATTTACTTCCTAATAGTCTATGTGTCACTCCATGCTTCTTTATATTACTTATTCAAAGCAGTAAACCCGCTCACCCACGAGACCTGCTAGAAGCAAGTTTAGTATAGCCTGTACATGGAATTAAATTCCCCCGCCAACTGCACAGAGGGCAAGCCACACTCAGTGCTACTGGTGTCTGACTGATTGGCCCTTGGAGGCCGTGGCAATACTGCCCGGTCAGCAAGTACGCCCACGGTACAGTTGTAATTTAGTAACTCCTAGCGCTGACAACTGCAGGTGCCTAATACCGGGCTGTGTGTATGCGGCCCAGGAACCTAAGCAATAGGCTTGGTGTGGATGGGTTGTTAACAATGCCTGGCAATAAGTGTAATACCTTTGACAAACCTCTCCTGACTGGCATCTATGTCATTCTTAAACATATTTACGGTTTTGCCACATGGCACTCTTCTGGTTGGTGATACGGAAGCACCTACCCAGCATAAGCTGACAGTCCCGCGTTGCCGTCACACCACCTGTGTCCCTTGAATCACCCTCCATCCTCCTGTGTCACCTAACCTCGGTTCTAGAGTGCACTTACTTCGCCTGTGCGTACCTCTAAATGAGGCAGGCTCCACACATTCTTAAGGCCAGAGACACACCTATATGTGTTGTGCCCACTATTGGAGACAACTCACCCCTTCTTGGAGTGACAACTACACCGGTGCCTACACAAGTCGCCCAACAGACAAGTTGGCCCCGACTACCTTGTGCTCTGGTGCCAGGTTTGGAAAGTGCCTTGCCTGCACTTGCTGCCCCCAGGGAACCACCCAATGCCCGTGCTCTGGCCGCAACACGGCGATGCCCTCGTGTCGCATTGAACCCCTGGTCAAGAAAGAGTGCCACTCCAACTACTTAAACCTACCCCTTGACCATGGGCGGAGTCTAGCTCTCCCCAAACTTTTGCTGGTGTAACCCACGGGCACGCCTCCTGTTTCGCTCAATTTAGTAATTCATGGCACTGCCCCACCAGGGCCTAATACTGGGCTGTGTAAATGCGGCCCAGGGTGACCTTAAACAATCGGCTTGGTGTGGATGGGTGTGCCAATGCAGGTAGAAGCAAGAGTTATCCCGCACACCTTACTTCCTGTCCCAGTTATCTGAGTAACTTAGTGAAAGATGCACCTTTGAACTGGTAGCGGAAACTGTTACTTACGCCTGCAAATGAGTACTACTGATGCCTAGGCGCTTCCTGACCCACAGCCAGCTCACCCTGATACAAACCGCTCATGCCTGGGACTCAACAGTGCAGCGAAAGCACGAGACATCCTAGCCTGACCTTAGCTCTTCACCCGGCTCCCACACAAGAGCCATCCACAACCTAGTGGCCTAAATCAATCGCCCTGTGGGGCGGTTGCAATGGACTGCAAACAGCTCCTAGGCATTCTCTTTGTATCGTCCATCCAAGAGAGACTTAGTACTATCCGCCCCTATTACCCTGTGCTACCAAACCTTATCATGACATCACAGGGATTCCATAGCTCACTGGGTCATTCGGGCCACCGTCCTACAGCTCAGTTAGCACAACCCCGTAGTTGCTGGTAGGAACTGTACTGTACAAGCTTGTTGATTGCAACCTTGTGGCCACCCAGCGAAGTATTTGCTCAATGCGCCTCTGCGCTACAGCTCATGCTTCACTAACCCTGCCGCATGTGCACCATCCCGCAAAAGGAATGGCTCCTGTACTCAACTTAAACGGCAGAGTGCACCGCACGGGCACCTACAATGTCCTCTGCGCTACAGTTCATGCTTCACCAACCCTGCCGCATGTGCACCATCCCGCAAAAGGAATGGCTCCTGTAATCAACTTAAACGGCAGAGTGCACCGCACGGGCACCTACAATGTCCTCTGCGCTACAGCTCATGCTTCACCAACCCTGCCGCATGTGCACCATCCCGCAAAAGGAATGGCTCCTGTAATCAACTTTGGTTGTCCCTTCACAGTTCTATCTAGCACATACTCAAGCTGAAGGTATCGAGGCGCCTCACATGAGCACCCGTCACGTTATACCATGACTTACGCCACATTACAGGCACAGATAGATCTACGTAGCAGTGGGCCCCGCTAATTATTACACAATCTACAAGACCGCAATGACAATTATCGGGGGGTTCCCACAGGGGAACTGGCAACTGCAGTGCACTCCTGCTCCGTACATACATATAAGAGCAGACTGGACACCCGGGTATGCATTACTCTTGTGCAACTTACTGCTTTTTAAATTAAGCCCCTGCTCGCAAACTGGGAGAGGGATAGTGCAGTGGGCACAGTTAATGCTTCCACCAGGGACAAACATCTTGCTAACCCGGTTTGAGAAGCAAGCACGCTGATGCCGATCATGGGCGGGCCCATGAAATCCCACCCTTACTCGCCCCCGCCAAATTCTGGTATTAGTGACCCTAGCACAATACCGACCCGTACTCAAACAACCCGAAAACCCGTATTTGACGGACAGGTGTGTTGTGGCACTGACTGGGGGACCAATAATGGTACTTGGTTTCAATCAGTCGATACCTATCTTAACGCCTCCGCTTGTCAATGGAGTCAGAAAGTGCGGCGGCCCACCCAGCCAGCAGGGCCGGCAGCAGCGCCACCGGGGTACCCTCAACAAAGGTCTCAACCCCGCAATCAGAATAGGCAGCACACAAGGACCAACCACCATTGACCAGCGCACTGAACCCGCCCCACATGTGGCAGTAATTGTTCAGCCCGTCCCCCAAACGCACCAAGTGCGCATCGCAGGCAATTGCACAATCTATTCCACAGAGCGCACCCCCCGCGGCCTCACACGCGCTAGACATGGTGGCGGCTGACAGGACTCAGCACACACAACACGAAAATGCAAGAGAAACGGCAATGCCCACCATTGCCAACTGATCGTCTCGCGCCGCCCACCCGCGGCTTAGGGATCCCCAGCAACAAGCTCCTAACCCACTGGGACAATCACCCGCTGACGGATTGAAAACAACCCTCGGCATAGGGGTCAAAGACCGCAACCACTATGCCACTACAGGGACTCTCCCCCGCTGCAACGCCGACCATCGCTGCGCCGCCCGCTCCTCCAACACAGCCCTATGTGCCGTCAGAGAGCTCCGCCTGGACAGGCTCTCCAGTCTCGACGACCCCACCCTCCGGTACCCATCCAACCAGGATGTGGCCCGGTAACAGATCCCCATGTCTGCTGCGTGCATGGCGGTCGTCATCCCGTTGCCCCTCATTCAATCCCTTCGTTGCCGGACGGCCGGGCAACCCACACTCTTGCCGCACTGCTGTACAGGCACCCTAAAGCATCCCCCGTCTCGGACCAACCAGCACACACCACACTACGTGCCACCGCATATCAAAATCTACGCGGTGCACCGGGTGCAACCTGACCATGGCACCAGGCTCGGCTGGCCCTCGCAACAAATAGGTTATGGGGGGGTGGTGGGCCCGCACTCGGACCGCCGAGCGCTCCAATCGCTTCAACAAACATCTGCGCAGCATACAACTTAAAGCACCTTGACCACAGTCCAATGCGCTATTCCTCGCACCAAGCTCCACCGCAGATCAAAAGCTACCGCGATGCGTTGGGCTAATGCTTCCCCTGCTGCCGAACGGCACTCTTGCCCGCCAGGAAGCCAGAGAACCAACTCCGCTGCAACCCCTGTATACACACCTACTGGGACAGCCCCCAACACTGCCTCAGCCATTCAGGGGTTGAATCGAGACACATGTATTGACGGTCGGGATTTCGCCTTCAGCCCATTCCTAGACGGCAAAACAGTGCCACTAAAGTAACTTTAAACATATCAACCGCTGGCCAAGGTCGGGATCGACTCTGCGTGCTTGGAGACGAGGCGGCCACGGCACTGCGCCACCAAGGCCATTTCAAACATTTAAACACCACAATCACCGGCCGTAGCAGACTCGAACCTGTGCAGGTAAGAGGTCAAGGAGACGCTGCCTCATAAACCGGAACACACCTCCTCAAACCAGTGCTCGGCTGATGTCAGGGGGGCACTGAGGACAGAGCAGCTCCAGAGTCGTGCCTTGCTGCCAAAACCTCTCCCCTGTGAGCTACAAGGCGTGGACACAGTGAGAAGGGTAGCTCGCACCCAAAATGGCCCGGACGGAGATCAGCTGCCTCAGCCCCGCAGTGAAGCAGTTAGTTTTAGTGCCGAAAACTGCCTCCAGCAATGAAGACACCCCACCACAAGGCCCGCTCCCTCATATGGCCCTCCACCCAGCGACTCGACGCACCGCCCGCAGCACTGAACCCGAATTTACTCGTAGACAACGCTCGGAAGCCACAGGCACCCGCCCACCCTGGGCATGGCAGTAGTTAGGGAGAGGGAATGCGCAGGCCGCCAACACCAGATCGCCCCCCGCACACAATACCTCTGTCCTGAGCGGAGCCCAATTCCGAGGCGGCTCTAGGCTAATGATGGTCGGCACGGCCCACCCTTTTGTACACGTCAGCTTTTCCCCCAAAATCCGCAGGCAACCCGCCAAACGAGACGAGGGCAACTCATACAACCCACAGCCAACCAGGCCGTGGTCCCAAAACCCGGACAACGCATGTACGCGACACCAGTGGGGGCCCTCGCTACAGAGGGGGACGCTGCCTGCAGCCACAAGGATGGCGACACGGTGCCGCGCAGACAGCCAGCAATGCGGACACCTCCAATACAATGCCTCCTAATTCGGCCGCATAGCCTCAGCGCCCCCTGTCAAGGTATGCCCCACTTGATACCTTCCTCACGGGGCAGCAGCTCAGCCTCGGCAGGCCGCCCACAAACCTGTCAGACCCGGGCCCGACCAGGCCGCGGGCCCTAGTACATGCAGCTCTCTTGTACCCTCGCAGGCAGGGAAAACTAGCGTCAATCCGGCGGCCGCAATCCCCGGCCGGCCCCAACTCCCGCATACAATCGGACCCGGGAACCCAGGCATCCTCAACCCCCAGACTGACAACAAGGAGGCTGGCCGGCCCAGACAAAGGTCCCTCCTGGCCCGCACTCACCGCCTAATTCGACGACGCGCCGAGGACAAACGCAACCGCGACGGCGTGGCTGGCGCACAGAGCAATGTCGTCTCTAACCCCGACTGGTGGCTACACTCGCCTCGGTGCGATACGTCGGCACATAGGGCCCCCCTCGCGACCTTATTTGAGATAGAGGAGGGGGTGGGCGGTGCAGCGGTGAGCTGATTATGCATGACACCTTGGTCAATGCTAATACATGGTCTTCCATGGACGGCTCGACATAATTTTAGTTCCCAGTTCTCGGACTTCAAGCGGAGGAAGCGGAAGGCGCGGGGTCTCGCTCACATCCCTCAAGGCAGTCTTTCACCTGCCTCCCATACCTAGGCAGAGGAGCGCTCCCACACCCGGCGCCATGCCCCATTACCCCGACGCTTGCCTGCACCCGCAGAACAGGGGCTCAAACCTGCACCCTCGGTGACATAATAAATGTGCGCACACCATACGGACACTGAATTTACGGCTGCCCGCTACCTCCTGTAAATCTATACCTCTCCGCACCGCAAAACCCGGGAGCCTAACCAACTACCAGGGAGCTCCTAAATCCGCCCCCCTCCTCCTCTTAGGCATCACAAGTCCAGCAAATGCCGGGCAGCGCCTACCCGAAGAGGCTTGGGGGGGGGGGACAGACGACTCACCCTCAATTGTAGTTCCCTCAGACGGCGTGAATCTCAGCACGAAGAAAGACGGCGGGAGATGACCGACCAGACGGCGTGTCCGGCGCAAAGAGGACGCCAAGATGGCCAGGGGAGGCATAAATACCTCCCCACCTCCTCTGCGACCCGGAAGTGACGCGTCTGGAAGGGGGCTCCTCCTCGAGCCCCGCGTTCTTAGTGGGGGTGGGGAAGTGCCCAAATGGCACTAAAGGGGCCGCCCGTTTAGGGGGCCCCCTGCGGGGGCCGCGGGCAGCCGCATATATGGCAGCTAAGAGGCACTCGCAATCTTCAGTGGAGGACCGGATGCTTTCCTGGCCTAACTTGTGTGCGAGGGGTGTCCTTGAAAACTGCTCACTGCTAACCTCGCACAGGGCGTGCAGTGTGGCTCCCAAGGATCGGCTGCCTAGTTTACATTGGAGACCAGCGGCGGCGAAACTTATAGCGGAATGGTGGTGTAAAACCGGAATACGCCGTTACCGATCTGGTGGGAAGCACTAGGGAAGTCTGACCATGAGCCACATCCTGCAACAATGTGGGGGTGAGGGGTGTATGCCTGCTTACTTTCATTCTTGCTGCAAGGGGTAAAGTTGTTGGACCGTTTGCAGGGCGCCACCTCTGCTCGCTTCGGTCTGATTGCAATCTGCTATGGCCAGACACAGGGAACCACGCGATTTACCCCGTTTCAGAGGGTGTTGCTGACGCCACGACCTGGCTTGACAGCCTTGAAGGCGGCAGATAGGCCCACATGCTAATTTTTCCCCTGCTGCCGAACCGCACTCTCGCCCCGCCAGGAGGCGAGAGAACCAAACCCAGCTGCGACCGCTGTATTCACACATACTAGGACAGCCCCCCCAACACTCCTTCCCATTCAGGGAGTAGAATTGAGACACATGTTATGGACGGTCTGGATTTCGCTTACAGCCCATTCCAAGATGGCAAAACAGTGTTACTAAACTAATTTCAAACATTAAAACAGATAAACCTCTGGCTAAAGTCAGTATCAACTCTGCGTGCTTGGAGGTGAAAGGGGCCACGACACCAGGGCCATGTCAAAGATTTAAATACCGCAATCACCGGCCGAGGGCAAACTCGAACCCGTGCAGGTACAGGTGAAAGGTTCAGAAGACGCTGCATATTTAGCCGGTGACACATTTACTTGAACCTGTGCGCGGCTGATGTCAGGGTTTAAACTAAGTACCTAGCAATGAAAGGTTCAATTCACACTCCTGCAAAATGAGTTTAAAATGTTATATAGAACAGTCCCATGGGTGAGGCGGGGATCGAACCTGCGCGCCTGGAGGAGAAATGCGAGAAACGCAGCGCTACACCCATAATCGAAAACACTCAGTGGAGTGACTGCCTCAGGCCAGGAACGAACCTGTATACCTAGCGGTGAAAGGCTCCTGATGAACGCTCTTCTGACTAAGCTCAGCGGCTCTGTAGACATAAGGAAGACCTTTCAGTAAAGTCAGGGAGTGTTGGCCCCCGGGGGAAGCAAGGCCGCAGACCAGTCTTCCCACGGGGATCCTCACGCAGCCGGAAGGACAAGGGGACGGGGCAAGGGTGATTAGGGAGGGGTTAGGGGCGGGCCGGTGGTGCCTATAAAGGTGTTGGGAGGGAGGTTCCGGCCTCTTTCCAAGCACCTCGCACCACCGGGTTAGGGAGGGGTTTTTTGTTTAAAAAATTTAGTGAGGTTGAGCGGAGCAGGCCTGCCGGCTCAAGTTAGGCCCAAGTCCCATTAAAGTAAGCAGGGTAGGTAGCTTACCTCGTCAGTGTCTCCACAGGACTACTTGCTCGGGATGGCTGGCCCAGACAGTGATGCAGTGCGTGAGGCGCTGCGTGTCCTGGGGCAGGCTGGCCGGGCGGACCTTCTCCGACCCGGCGTGCTCGAGGAGGCGTGGGTCGGCATGGTCCGACCCACGCGGATTGCTTCAGCCGGCATGGGGGCGGCGGTAGCGGCATGTGTCGAGGAGCCGCTAACCTCCAGAAGCACCTCGGGGCATAGAGGCCGTGGCCAAGGTAAGCGCATGCCGCCTAAGCGCGGAGGCAGGTGCCGGAGCCTGCCTGCGAGGCTAGAGGTGCATGTTAAGCAGGGCGAGGGGGACCTTGGTGAAGATCCGGCGCCGCTGAGCTCGGGCGCCGGATTGAGTGAGGAGCTTCTGGGGGCCCAGGGGATAGAGATTGTCCCACTGGACCTCTCCTGTAGGCCCCCACGGGGAAATGCAGGGGGGGAGTTGCCAAGCTGCAAGGCCCCTGTCCACAAGAAGGCCAAAACAGCGAGGTGCCAGGGGGAGGATATGAGCATGAAAGGGCCAGACGCCCATCCTGGGGGGTTGGGGCCAGGGAAGGGTTCACCTCAGGATTACCACAAGGTGAGGGATGGTCCTTAGAGGACAAAATCAGGGAGCAGAGGCTAATAATCACGGAGAGGGAGGCCAAATGGGCAGCCATATGCGAGGCAACAGGGGGGGACCCCATGAGTGAGGCTGACTGGGGGGAGGAAGAGGGGGACTGGGACAGCTTTCCAGATCAGGAGCAGGCAGGGGGTCAGTGGGTATGGGTTGCTGCTGGTCGGCAGTTAGGGAAGAGGACAGGGAAAGCCAGCACGGCGGTGAGGCCTGGTGGTGCGGGGGACCCCCTGAGTTGGAGCAGCTTGGGGGGGGACACACCCGGCGGAGGAAGCCGGGAGGGGGGAGGGAGAGACCGGTGGGGCGCAAAACGGCTCCAGGACGCTGGTCGGAAGCAGCAGGGGTCCGCGGCAGCCGACCTGCTACCGAGGGAGCGCACAAAGCCGGCGGCCGGGAAAAAGTGCGCTGGAACGAGTGGGGGCGGGGCGAGAGAGCAAAAGAGAGTACAGTTGAAAGTGAGAGAACCAGTGGTGAATGAGGATGAGTTGGTGTTAGATTATCAGGATGAGAGTGATGAGTGGGAGGAAGGTGAATTGCGGGATGAGGAGGAGGGAGTGAAAGGGCCCCGGGGGGCCACGGGGGTCAACCAAGAAACTTGGTGTATTGCAGGGGACCCTGCCACCGAAGGAGAAGAGAGTGCTGCCGATGAAGTCCAGCTGCCGGGTCAGCGACAAGGAGACTCAAGGAGGCCCCTCAGGTATGGGGGATTGGTGGACAGCATGGGGGGAAGGTGCGGGGGTAAGAAGGGAAAATCCTGCCGGTCTGTGGGTGTGGGGGATGGGAAAGTACAGGAAGTAGGTTTGGGGGGACGCAGTGGCTCGTGATGAGCGCAGGAATAATGGAGGGGCGGCACGCCTAGTGGGTACAGGGGTTAAGACGGACAAGATTGACAGGGAAGACGGGAAGGAGGACAAGTCCGATGACAAGCAGTTAAAAAAACTGCCATACATGGGCTTGGCGATGCCATTGGGGTCTCACCTATCAGACAAGACACGTACTAGGATTTGGAAGCATGAGTATGTAGATGTCTTTAAGCTATTACATAGGGAAATACAGGCTAAGGAAGGGTCCAAAGAAGAGCAATGGGAACTGACGAGAAGACCGAAGGTGCCCATTAATATGAAGAACTGGACCTCGGCATTCCTGATTTTCGCGAGTATTTATTGCGAGAAATATTTGGACAGAGCCATAGCTCTGCTGAAATACATGGACATAATAAGGAAGGCACAGATGCACTTCAGGGGTTTCGCCTGGCTTAGCTATGATGAAGAGTTTAGGGCCAGAGTGAGCCTCAATCCAGATAAGCCGTGGGGGGAGGTGTACCAGGAGTTATGGATGCAGTGGATGTATTCCACGCAATCTTCGGCATCCACCCATTCCACTAGTGGTTTGCCGTGACCTATCAGTCCTTTCAGGCGCGTCCCGCCCAACATGGGGCGGGTGGGGTTAATGTGTGGGCCGGTACTACCAGTGGCCCACCAAAGGTGTCAGGAGCAACAACAGGGGCCTGCTGGAACTTCAACAAGGGTTTCTGTTCGCGGTACCCATGTAAGTTCAAGCACGAGTGCTCCAAATGCGGGGGCAGACACTGACTCACCCAATGCTTTCCATTGGCCATGCCAAGCTAACAGTGGAGGGCGACAAAAGGGCGGGGGCAGGCTGGACCAAGAGGCCCCTACGCCAATTAAGATTGAGGCCATGGGCCCATGGCTCTCAGTTTACCCGGACAGGGAGGTGGCCCTGCGTTTGCAGTGGGGTTTCCAAGAAGGGTTTAGAGTGGGCTATCAAGGGCCTATGGCACGGCGGTGGGCGGACAATTTGAGATCAGTCAAAGAACTTCCGGAAGTGGTAGCAGCGAAATTGGGAAAAGAAGTTGAAGAAGGGAGGATGGCGGGCCATTTCACGTATTGGCCACTTGAAGACTTGATTGTTTCACCTTTGGGGGTGGTCCCTAAAAAAGACCCAGGGGAGTTTAGGATGATTCATCACCTTTCCTGGTCGGAAGGGGAATCGGTGAACGATTTCATTGCGGAAGACGACTCGAGGGTCCTGTATGCCTCAGTGGACGATGCGGTCCGCTTGGTGAGGGCATGTGGGAGGCAAGCGGAGCTGGCAAAGTGTGACATCAAATCTGCTTTCCGCCTATTACCTATTCACCCGGTGGATTTTCCGCTGCTTGGCATGCAGTTTGACGGTGCCATCTACGTGGACAAGGTTTTGCCCATGGGGTGTGCAATCTCCTGCGCGCTCTTTGAGATGTTCAGTACATTCTTGCAATGGGTGTTCATCAAGAGGAGTGGGCACAAGGAGGTGTCGCATTACCTGGATGATTTCTTGTTCATCGGTAGAGGAGGCTCAGGAGACTGCGAAAGAGCATTGCAGCAATTTGAGGATCTGACGCAGGCCTTTGGGGTGCCTTTAGCACCGGAGAAGACAGCTGGGCCCAGCTGCAGGCTGACATTTCTCAGCATTGAACTAGACTCTGTGTAATGGATGGCACGTTTGCCCCAAGGAAAAGTGGATGACATTCAGTTATTCTTGTCTCAAGTGATGGTAGAAAAGAAAATTGAGTTGAGAACTGTACAGAAGCTGTTGGGCTTCCTGAATTTTGCATGCAGGGTGGTGAGAGCAGGGAGGACATTCTGCAGGCGACTTGGCATGGCCATGTCAGACGTGGTACCGCCACATCACAGAGTCTGGATCTCAATGGGGGTCAGGGCAGATCTGGGAGTGTGGCAGATGTTTTTGGATGATTTCAATGGCGTCTTCATTGACTTTGTTGAAGAGAACACAGTCTGTCAAGTGCAGATATTTTCCAATGCCGCTGGGGCTTCAGGCTTTGGCCTGTTCTGGGATGGGCGCTGGTGCGCGGAGAAGTGGCCGGCGCATTGGTTGAGTCAGGGACGCATTGCTTTCCTGGAGTTTTTTCCGTTACTATTGGCATTGGTGGTGTGGGGCAGTGAGCTACAGAACCAGTCTGTGCTTTTTCATGTTGACAATACCACGGTAGTCGAACTGGTGAACAGGCAGAAGGCGAGGGACCTGCGACTGCGAGTGCTGAGATTGTTGCGCCGGTTTATGTTGAGTTGTTTGCGTTTAAATGTAGTCTTTCGTGCCAAACACGTGCCTGGGGCTAACAATGATGTGGCGGATGCTTTGTCTCGTTCCCAGTGGCGGCGTTTTCGGAGCCTGGCACCTGGAGCGGAGCAGTGCAAGACGCAGTTGCCGGACGACATCTGGGCCTGGGGGAAATGAGAGTAGTAGGCCTGGTTGAAAAATCGCTGGCAGAATCCACTCGATGAAGTTACCGGCTGGCATGGTCCGAGTTTGGAGAGTTTTTGGGCCGGGAGTAGCGTCAAGGAATATCACTCGACAGGAGGCAGAGCAGGGAGTTTTGAATTTTGTGTTATGTTGTATAGATAAGGGGCTATCGCAAACGACCATAGCTGGGAAGTTGGCAGGGATAGCTTTTTACAGCAAGTTGTATCTGGGTTTCGATCCTGCCAAGGATGAATTACTGAGCAGAATGTTAAAATGCTGGGGGCGGAAAAGGGGCATAGGGGAGGGTAGGCCGAGGGGAGCTATTACTTTCGAGTTGTTGAGGGAGTTGTTGGGTGTTTTACCGGTTTGTTGTTATGACACAGTTGAGGTGGCCATATTCCGGCTGTGCATGATATGGATGTTCTTCGGAGTTTTCCGGGTGTCAGAGCTGTTAGGATCACCGCGGCGGGCAGGGCTGTCGCATGGTGAAGTGAGTTTGGAACATGGTAACCTGGGAATTTGGCTGAGGCAATCAAAGACGGACCAAGCCAGAAGGAGACGATGGGTTTGGTTGAAAGAAAGTGGATGCGATGAGGCGTGCCCGGTGCGTGAATGGCAAAGGTATGATTTGACTGGGACACGTCAGGGAGCGGAGGTTTTTAGCCATGCCTCTGGAGAAAGAGTGACATCTTTTCAGCTACTGACGAAGGGTGGGTAGGGAGCCAGCCGACTATGGGTCACATTCCTTCAGAATAGGCGCAGCTACATCGGCGGCGCGCTTGGGATGGTCATGGGGCGGATTCGACAAATAGGACGCTGGCGTTCCCGTTGTTGTGAGAGATTTGTGAGGAAGTGATGGGATATGAGGGTGGCCATGGTGAAGGTCTGTAAAGGGGCGAGCAGTTTGAGGTTTGTTTTTCCTGAGGCTAATTTTTATCTCTTTATACTGCAGGCTGCGTAGGAGGACCAGGGACCAAGACGGTCACCTGGATCGTGGGACACTCGTTCATACACTGGGCAGCCAAGTACTCGGATCAACAGCTTTATGGACGGACTCTGGGTCTGAGGAGTAGCCACCATGAAGTTTCGTGGTGGGGTAAAGGGGGAATGAGATGGGGTGCGCTGCTGCCATGGCTCACGAAAATGGTCACTCAGAGGGGCTGCCCAGATATGCTAGTGCTCCACCTGGGGGAAAATGACTTGGTGAGAATGTCAGGCCTGGCATTGCTACAGGACATGCAAAGCGACTTGGAAGTTTTGAAGAAGAATTTGGCGGGAACATGTATAGTATGGACCGAGCTGGTGCCTAGAAGAGTTTGGAGGGGGGCAGTCAGTCATGCAGCAATTGACAAGGCTCGGCGGAAATTAAACAGGGCAATGAGAATTTTTTGCCAGGCAAGGGATATTAAATTGATTGCTCATGGGGGCTTGAGGCTGGAGGAGCCTGTGTTATTCCGAGATGATGGGGTGCACCTTTCGAGAATGGGCAATGCATACTACATGATGGAGGTGAGGGATACGATCAGCAAGCTCTGGAATGAGACCATATGGTGCCGCAGGGGGGAGTGAGGTGCAAAAGGTGCACAAGGACATGTGGGGCAGAGAACCGCCCTACTGGGTTTCTCTGGGTGGCGGAACTTTGGAGGGGTGGTGAGTCTCGAACGGGCAGAGCCACCCCTCGGGGAGGTGGGGGGAATGGTACACAGGTGAATGAGGGCGGAGCGCAGGATGCAAGGTGCATCGGAAGAAAGTCAAGAGAGGATGTTGAAAAGGGCTGTGAAGGTGAGAAGGGTTGGATGGAGAGGTTTACAGCAAGAATGGGGAGGAGTGTATCAGGAGAGGTTTGAAGAATGGATGAGGGGTAGGAGTTATCGTGGTTGAATAAAATTAAAGTTATATTTTATTTTCAATAAATGTTTGAGTTATGATAACCTTGTCCTAATAAATGGCCTTTTACGCTTCAAGTCGGCATGGAGTGTAGTTATTGCGCGATGTCGGCCCCCGGGGGAAGCAAGGTCGCAGACCAGTCTTCCCCCGGGGATCCTCGCGCAGCCGGAAGGACAAGGGGGCAGGGGTCATTAGGGAGGGGTTAGGGGCGGGCCGTTGGTGCCTATAAAGGTGCTTGGGAGGGAGGTTCCGGTCTCTTTCCCAGCACCTCGCACCACCGGGTTAGGGAGGGGTTTTTTGTTTAAAAAATTTAGTCCACCCACCCACCCTACAGTCAGAAAGGGGTGAGACTTAAGCATGCCAGTTTAGGACAGGTTATAGGGCGCTAGGGTTGCGGAACTTTGGAGGGGTGGTGAGTCTCGGACGGGCGGAGCCACCCCTCGGGGGTGGGGGAAAGGTACACAGGTGAATGAGGGCAGAGCGCAGGATGCAAGGTGCATCAGAAGAAAGTCAGGCGAGGATGTTGAAGAGGGCTGTGAAGGTGAGAAGGGTTGGATGGAGAGGTTTACAGCAAGAATGGGGAGGAGTGTATCAGGAGGAGTTTGAAGAATGGATGAGGGGTAGGAGTTATCATGGTTGAATAAAGTTATAGTCATATGTTATTTTCAATAAATGTTTGAGTTATGATAACCTTGTCCTAATAAATGGCCTTTTACGCTTCAAGTCGGCGTGGAGTGTAGTTATTGCGCGAGGCCAGGCAGACAATAACAGCGTATTCCTGCCCGAGTGGTGCAGGGAGCACTGAGGACAGAGCAGGGTCAGAGCAGCGACAGAGGTCGCGGTTTGCCGCCACACCTCTCCCCCTGTGAGCCATAAGGCATGGACACTGTGAGAAGGGCAGCTCCCAACCAAATTGCTGGAGTTCTGCCTTGTAATTTATCTACCCATTTTTAACACCCACGCTCGATTCCGAACAAATAGGCAGACAGGACCAGGGGCCAGAGGCCCTGCTGCCGCCAATGTCCAGCCTGCTTAACTGGGTCAACGGGGGGAGGGTACGCCCCGGTGTGCCCAGTGACCACTACCCCAACTGCACCCACAACTGGCTGGGTCCAGGAGGTAAGCCCGCCGCACCGCAGGAGGGGAGCAGAGGTGGGAATCAACCGAATATGGTCGAGCGTATATGTCTGCTTAAGCGACACTCCACCATGCAGGGTCCAAATTAATCACCTAAAAGATGGGGACTCTGAGAGCTAGGGCTAGCTCACCTAACTAGGATGGACCCCGCCGCTTCTGTGCTCGTCCTCCTGTGGCCTCCAAGTTCCTCTCCTGCTGGCACCCAGACAGAGTGTCCAGTGGGGGACAAAGAGAGTGGCCAGTGGGTGGGGGCAGGTATAAATACCTGTCCCAAGCCCACCGGAAATGACGCCGCAGAGGCGCCAGACCCGAGGGGGACACCCAGAGGAGGGGGTCCCAGTGACATGGCGCTGGTAGGTGCCTGAAGAGGCACTAAGGGGGCCGCCCTCTTACAGGGCCCACTGCGTGCGCCGCGGGCAGCCGCAGGAAAATCACACCTCCCTGGACCTGGTGAGTCTGACCAGGGGCACTGAGCAGCACAAAGAGGCCCCTCCCCCTCAATTTCTTTTTGTGGGTGCCACCGCACCCTTACTTCATTTTCCTTTATGTGGGTTCTGTGCCCCCTTGCCATACTGCCATGGCATTTCACCACCTGCATCAGCCACGGTTTGTTGACAGGGTGGAGTGCAGGCTGCAAAATAATCGGTGGCAGGAAGCCTGCACTTCATGGAATAGAATGATAGATCTGCATTTGCTGTATAGGTTATCTTGAGAAAACGAGATTCTATGGGAGTTAGTTCCAAATGCCGGATTCAAGCAGATCAACTATGGAGATTTTGTAGGATTATGTGTACTGGCGCGCAGATAAACAGCACCGTCAGGCTTGAGTAGTGACTTCACACTCTATTGAGCACCTGAATGAAACAAGCACTGGTAAATGCACTAAGTATCGCTTATGTGATTAATAATAATCTGGTTTTTGTTGTAAGTTGCACCTTGCTGAGCAGTTGTGCAATATAAGCTACGGAAAGTCTGTTAAAGTGTTATGACTTGTTTATGTACAAAAAGGCAATATATTGTGCTGTTACTAGTGGTATAGTGCGGGTTTGTAATAGCAAATGTTTGAAAAATGAAAGAGGGAAATAATAGAATGAATTGATGTAATAGCAATTTATGTGTTTAGAGGAGTTCTGACATCATTTGGCCCCTATGCCGCTGCACCATTCAAATCATGACCCTAGTGCCTGTAAGGTAACTGCACTTGTGACTGCCTAATTAGTAGTAAAATATTGCAATATTTAGTGCTTACAGGGGTTCCTAGAGCTGTGGGCCCCGGTGTCACTGCACCTGCTGCACCATTTATATCATGACCCTAATGCCTGCAAGGTAACTGCGCTTGTGGCTGCCTGTTTAGAAGTTAAATATAGCTGTCAAAACATACATTTGAAAATTGGAGCCCTGACAGGTAAGGTGAAGAGCACAGGATGTTTTGTGAATGAAATGTATGTGACAACGTTGTGCATGTATATTGTAAGCCTTTAATCCATGTTAGTAAACCATACGGACGTGTAAGGAAAGTTTGCTGCGTCCAACAGTTAAACATGCAGAATTGAGCAAGTGCATACTGACCCGGTGGTGTATGTTTTTACTTTTGTTGTGTGCATCCATGTGAAGCAGGTGGCTCCGTATGTGATCCGATGTTTGGAATCTAGCGCCGCCTGGTGGCCTTCCCTTCAATGATGTATGCCACTCACTTCTTGTGAACTTGAAGACACTGGTGCACCACTGGGCATCTCCAGAATTACATGGTATCCAAGCTGTTAAAAGCAGGTGTTCCATTACTGCTCTAGCAACTCCATCACAAGGATGGAGGAAGGAAGTCAGAGAACTGCACCCAATCCACTCTAGTCCACATCTTTCCTGATGCAAAGATATATTTTTGAGCAAGCTCCAGCAATTACACCCACCTGTTTCAGTATTAAAAAGATTGGCACCTTATTTCATCTTTCACAAAGTCGCCTCCTTATCAGCGTTAAGATTTCATTTTCTCTTTCCTGAACTGAAAGCAGTGCCTCACTTGCTTTTTACCTTTTCCGCCTGTACTTGGACGAGAACAGTAATATTTCCCTTTGCTTTCCTTCTGAATCTCACTTGGAGATAAAGTAGATGTCCGCCGCAGTGGGAATGTGAATAATTAAACACAAGATGGCAGTGTGGCTCCATGTTTTCTTTTCTAAAGACTTTCATTGCTGACACCGAATTTTCTGTTATATTTGGTTGGCTCGCCTATAAAACTAACCACGCATCTTTACAACAATAGCTAATTTTAGGAAAGAGTCATTGATTTCCTTGCGGAGACAAGGTGATGGCGATGCATTTTTTTTCTGAAGCGGTAGAAGAAATTTGAAAGTGATAAGGCAGAAAGAACCAACATGTATTTCTCTGAGTGAGAAAACAAGTTTGTTTCTTTCAAGGGGTTTATAATTCCAGCTTGATCTAATGGGCATCAACGTAGCCGTGCCGCATACATCAGCACGGTTTCAATGCGTGCAGCCAGGGAAAGTAAACAAAATGTGCAACAGGATTTTAATGCGCGCAGCCAGGGAAAGTAAACAAAAAAAAAAGTTTGACACAATAGTGGGAGGACACAGTATTTCGGCAACAGGAACTGATAAGAGCCCCCTTTTAAGATATATTAAATACAAGAGATTTCACAAGCACAGTGCAAGCGATGTGCAGGCAAAACCTAAATAATAGTTAACTACTTTAAACTCCCCGCCCCTCCTTCCATAAAAGATCAGGACATGCCTAGTCCCCACCGGTAAAAAGATTTTACAAGCCCAAATCAAAGTGATATTTTGGTATTTGAACATTTCTTTTCCTCTGGCATTGACACTTTTTTGGCCATTTGTTGCAATATGGTGCTGTCTCATGGACATCTTGGGCCATAAGAATGGAAGCTGCCTAAACGGCCGTGAGAGCACACTTATAATAAACTGGCCTCTCTGATTCACAGCTTGTGGCAATTTCAGGCCTATGGGAAGGCTAATATATATATATATATATATTCCCAAAGTGTTGTTGTCCAAAAATTGAAGACGTACTCAGCAAAGGATGTTTCATCAGAAACTTTACTTTCAAACCGGCATTTCATTCCAAACATTTTCCATAGCCTGGCGCTTTTCAGAGCTCCTGCTCTTTCATCAGAGGCTTGCTAACAGTCCACAGAAGCAGCAACACACCCTCTTCTCCCCTCTGCATGCTAGTAAGGCCCACCTGAGGGCCTCACTTGGGAGGCCCTCAGGTGGGCCTCCCAAGTGAGTTTCAGTGCTTGTGCATGCTGGGAGTTGTGGTATGTGTTATGCACCATTATTTCCCTCCAGTGGGATCTGTGTTCTTGTTGCAACTTTATTTAAAACATTTTCCTTTCCCTCCAGTGGGCCTCAGAATGTCAATTCGGTTTGCATTTAAAAAGATCCCTTGTGCGGTTTCCTGGCTTAGAATAGTTCATAGCCCCCAGCCCCAAATACCTTTTTCTTGATGGTGCAGTCTTACACAGCAGGACTGCTGTGCTTTATGTTCCCAAAGTGTTGTCAAAAAATTGAAGACGCACACAGCAAAGGATGTTTCATCAGAAACTTTACTTTCAAACCGGCATTTCATTCCAAACACTTTCCATAGCCTGACGCGTTTCAGAGCTCCTGCTCTTTCATCAAAGGCTTGCTAACAGTCAACAGAAGCAGTAACACACCCTCTTCTCCCCTCTGCATGCTAGTAAGTAATTGCCCTCAGGTGGGCCTCCCAAGTGAGTGTCAGTGCTTGTGCATGCTGGGAGTTGTGGTATGTGTTATGCACTATTATTTCCCTCCAGTGGGATCTGTGTTCTTGTTGCAACTTTATTTAAAACATTTTCCTTTTAAATTATCTTTTTAAATGCAAACCGAATTGACATTCTGAGGCCCACTGGAGGGAAAGGAAAATGTTTTAAATAAAGTTGCAACAAGAACACAGATCCCACTGGAGGGAAATAATGGTGCATAACACTACTCTTGTCCTCGAGTGCTAGCTCTCTTACTTATATAGTTTGGGAGGTTTTGTGGAGTAGTAAAGAGACGCCAGCAGTGGAGTCTCACCATGCACCACCAGCGATATGGATGCACGCCAGCAATACCGCAACCCAGTTTGATATATCTATATATATAGATACACGTTTTAGAAGAGGGAGAAGTGTGGGTATCCCTAAAGAAGCAGATTTCCATTTTAGATAAACAGTCAACACAGAGGGGCAGGTTTATCAAGCAGTTGCATTGCCCTTGTGCCACGCAATGGGGGGCAAGGGCGACGCAACTAAGTAAGATTTTTCAAGCTACGCAAGGCCACCTTGCATGGCCCTGCATGGCTGGCTAAATCTAGAGTAATGCAACGCAAATCGCTACATTGCATTACTCTGCCCCAGGGAGGCGTCCATGGGTGAAGTGTGGGTGTTCACAAGCATCCACCCATGGATTTTGGTGCATTCCCAGATTTGCCATTACTGGTGGACCAGGGAATGCGTCAAAATGCTACATCTCTCAGGGTGAGGCGTAACGAGGAGAATATGTCCTGCACTCTGCATCACACATAGAAAGAAAATGCCTCACAGGATTGTTTTTGTGGAGGAAGGTGTTCCTTCCTGCACAAAAACAACCCTTGCACCAAGACGAAAGGTTGCCTGCATTGGCACTAAGCAGTGGTGGATGGTAATTTTACGAGATAGTAGTGTGGGGGGGGGCCATACACGCACACATACACCTCACTCACACCCATTCATTCACACACACTCACACGCCCATTCACAACATTCACTAACAAATAAACATACATACACGCACACACCAAACAAAATAACCCACATAAAACTTACCTCAACATCAGCTCTCTGACAGGGAAGCCTCGGAGGTCTCAGGAGGATTGAGACTGCTGCCTTCCCTCTTTGGCAGACCTTAGGTCAGCCAAGGAGGGAAGACAGTAGTCCCAAGCCTCGGAGGTCCCAAGATAGTTGGGACTGCTCCCTTTCCTCTTTGGCTGACCTAACGTTGAGTTGTACAAGAAACTCTTTAAACTCTGTGCTGTTGAAGGGCGGGCCATTATTGGATTTGAGGATCACGGGAATACCCCAAGTTGGAAAGATGTCATCAAGCCTTTCAATGACATTATCATGAGTTGTTGAGGACAGTGTTTTCACCAAAGGAAAACGTGAATATTTGGCTATGACTACTGTGAGATGCTGTCCATCTCCTAATGGTCTAAAGAAGTCAACTGCTATTCTCTCCCAGGCATGGGTAGGAAAGTCAGACTTTGTTACTGGGTGCTGTGTCACTTTGGCTGACAGTCAGTTGCAGATGTGCCATGCTTTCAATTCCTTTCCTACTCGCTCATCTAGTCGAGGGAACCACACTCTGTCTCTCAATGCTCTTTTGTTGGCTACAATGCCACAGTATCCTTCATGGGCCAACTCAATGACCCATTGCCTTAGGCTCTCAGGTATGACAATTCTCGAGCCTCTCAGTATTATGCATTCTTGTGTGACTGCTAACTCATCCTGTATGTTTTTGAACTTTTGGAATTCAGTATTATTGGCCAGAGGCTGTGTGCTTCGTCTCCATGATTGTGTCTCCATTAGTTCTTTGACAATAGTCATGTCTTTGTGTTAGTGGCAGCAATGATTTGGTCCACAGAAAGAGCCGCTGGTGTGCTGGACCTCACAATAAAATTGAGATATTCTTCAGCCGTCCTGGATGTCATACTAGGATGATGTAGTGGTGCTCTTGAAAAGTATTCTGCTGGGTTCTGATCCTTCCCAGGTTTGTGTACAATCTCGTAGTCGTACTCTTGCCACCTCAACCCCCACCTTTTGATGCGAGGGGGCATCTTAGCCGTCGGGTTTCCAAAAATAGCGAGCATGATGATAGTAAATAGTTTCCCATAAAGGAATACATGAAAATGTTGGCAGGCCCACACCACAGCCAGACTCTCTTTCTCCGGCTGAGAGTAGGCACGTTCTGTTTCAGACAAGCTTCGACTGGCATAGGCCACAATGTGTCTCTGAGCATTCGAATGGCTGTTGTGTTGAGCAAGGATTGCCCCAAGCCGTACCGGGCTCACATCTACTGTGACCTCAGTGTGTAGCTTGTGGTCAAAATAGGCCATTTCAGTTGCATTCTCAATTTCATGTTTTATTTCTTTGAGTTTTTGATCACATTCAGGAGACCACTGAAAACGAACATTCTGCTTTGTCAAGTCTCTCAATGGGGCACTCACTGTGGCAAAATTCTGAATGTATCTTCAGCAATAACTGACCATGCCAAGATAGGATCGCAGCATGGTGACATCTTGGTGGAAGGGGGGGAGGGGTGGGGGGTAAGTGGATGACAGTGCTTGCACCCTATCTGGATCTGGAGCCATTCCCCATCAGAGAATATGTGACCAAAAAACTTAAGTTTGGTTTAGAAAAATTCACATTTCACTGCATTCAAAGTAAGATGGACATCAGCAAGTAAGGAGCACACTTTAGCGCCTAGATACCCTTATGGGTGAATAGCAGCGCAGCACAAATACATATTGATTGATTGATTTGGGCTTGGTCGTGTTCTTTCTGGGTTCTCTGCGGATAACACCCGGAAATATCTCAGCAGTCAAAGATACTCCAAAACTCAGTCTCTTGTATCTGAACAAACCAACATGAGTGGAAAAAGTGGTAATATATCTGTAGTTCTCTTCTAACTCGAGTTGGTGGTACGCTTTGTCTAGGTCAAGACGGGAAAAGACTTTATCTCCATTCAGTTGCATCATCATGTCTGCTATATGGGTACCCCGGTGTCTCTCCGTCTCAATGGCTCTGTTTGACCGGTGCTTGTCAACACAAATGTGCACCGCTCCACTACTGTCCTTTTTTGGTACAACTACTATGGGCAAAACCTATGGCATGGGCCTTTGGAACATTCAATGATGTCATGTTTCAAAAGTGTTGCCAACTCTTTTTCTACAGCTTCTTGCAAATGAAAAGTGACTCTAATGTGCCTCTGGGCAACAGGACGAATGCCTTCATTGATGTGAAGCTGTACTTTCATTTCTTGAGTTTTCCCAGTCCATGAAACAACTGAAATTTGCTTGTAATCTCAGGCTGAGCACAGAGGTTGTAGTTGAGGGATATTAACCCCATATCAGCTGTGGTGGCAATGCTGAAAAAACAAGCACTGGATGAGGTTCCTCGTAAAACATGAATGGTGGGTCATACTGATGTCAATTTGTGTTGCATTGCCGCCGTGAACGATCCTTGGCTTCGTAACAGTTTAGAAACTGCCCAGGTATATGCCTTTGTGCCTGAAGGAGTGATATGTGGCACAGATGAGAGGCTGTTGAACTTTTCTACTGGCATGATATTAGTGTCCCACTGTCGATGATGAAGGTTAAAGGTTTACCATTCACCTTCAATGTAATTCTGGGACAATGGCCAAATGAAGTTCGGCACTTGGTTTTGTGAGTTTTTTTTGAACTTCGGTTTTCTTCACAAGCAGCTAAGCCCATATGTGCATGCCGTCTTTTGGTGGACATCATCAGCATGCACCCATCTTCTTCATGATACTCGATAGCGACGATTAAGAACTTTTGTATGACTAACTTGACGACGATTGATTTTGCTTTGTCTCTACTTGTCGTAGCTGATGTTGCTTTTTGGTTTTGTGGGTGTAGCAAGAGTGCTTCTGGTACGTTCTTGCACCCATCATTTCATTCCGTCGTGACGCACTTGATTTTTCCTTAGCTCGACACAGTTATGAAGTGATTCTCTTTCTCACAACCATTACAGATTTGCCGTAGGGGTTGGACATTTATCTTCATGGGGAAACAGAAATCCTCACTGGCAGCATAGTTTTGTTTTCTTCAAGGGCGTCAGCTTACGTGCATCTGTTTTGTGCTTGTGCTTGTTTTTCATGGTCAATGCTGATTCCTTGTGCACTGTCCCTGCTTCCATGTCAGCAGCTTGTCATTCTGGCCGTTCCTCTGCTCTCTCAGCCATCAGCATTTTCTCTAGACTGAGTGTCTCTCTCAACCTGCGCCTTGTAAAATAATCTGAAAGGCAACCATCGATGACTCTCAGGCACATGGCTTCTTCATCGGTAAAGTAACAGAACTTGCAATGTTTAATAAGTGCGTCAAGTCTTTCAACAAACGTATCCATTGTTTCACCAGTCTGTTATCGGGCTTTGTTGAAGATATACCTTTCATAATCAATATTCAGCATTGGATGAACTTGGCTTCCAGCGCTTCTTTCACCTTTCGGTACGATGTTGGTCAGTCTGCAAAAAACTTTCTTTAATGCTTCTTTCACTCCATCACCTGCGAGGTTATTCAAATACTTGATGATTTTCTTATCATCTTCTTCCTCCAGTGCATCTATGAGGTCACTGAATGTTTCAATCCACGCAGTCCACCTGGCACCAATGTTCTGTTTCTTGGATGTGTCGAATGGCGGTGGTGGCTTCAGGAGCACTGTATTTCGCGCTTCCTTCTGCCACCATTGTGTTAGCACATGTCTTTCGACTAGTGGCACACTGCGGGGTGACTCAGCAACTTTTGCAAGCACCAGCCTCTTGCATGAACATGGATTGCAGCATGCTTCAATTGCCCATGATGGTGAGTACATTCTCTTTACTTTCTGTTTTCGTATTTTGTTGGTGCTATTGTTATTTTCTCACGTCGTCTGAACAGTCGCTCTATGTTTGGGATGCAGTGCAGCATCTCTGCCGACCACCTCACCGGCGGTGTTGACGGGCATTTAGAATATGCTCCTCTGTAGGGCCTTTGATTGCTTCTGTGGCCATGTATGGGCTGGAGTAGGGCTTTGACTCCATATGTGCCGGTCTCAGACTGCTTTACATCTATTTTGGGCACACGCAGCATGTACAAGCAGTTTGCCATACCCTTGCAAACTCGCAGGGGGAGCAGTCGTTTTCCACGGGCCGTATCTCCTAATCTTGCCAGTTGTAGCGTCTTGCCCAGCCCTGGAGCATGCAAATAGACTACGCCACACACGGGAGCTGTGATTGAGTATATCTTTATTCTCCAACGTTCATTCACACACTGCACATTACATCATACTTCACAAAACCACACCCTAACACCTCCCCCACATATCACGTAGTTCCTGTACAGAGTCCGCCCAGAACTATGAGGGTCCTAGTGCATATAGCATCAATATGCTACACACGGATTGCAAAAAAGCTTCAGATCCTGGAAACCAGTACTAAACCGATATGATCAATGAACACACATTCAAGTTTGCATGCAATCCAGTATGGCAATAACTTCCATATTGCAAAACTTTTGTGACAATTTTTTTGTACATTTTTCAAAAATCGCTGCATGAAGCATGATCTGCTGTCTTTTGCCCAGGTTGATACTTATTTTTAGCAGCTGTATATTATCTGTCCTTGAGAAAAAGTTGCTGTTAGGTTTTGAACAGGAACACAAAAATTTGGGACCCACCATTAAGACAAGTCTACACAATACCTTTCAAGATTAAACTTAGGTAGATCATTGTTTTGGAAAGTTACCTGCAGATTCGTCAAATAGGGCCAGAGTTATCAATGATTGAAAACAGCGCTTTCACTACAAAATTAGATAGAATCATAATCACAGAGTCACCATTGTTGTGGAGAGAAGGGGAACAAAATAAGGGGTGGAAAGAGGAACGGGAGGCAAAGATGAGGGGAGTAGGAAAGTGTGAGCAGTTTATTACACTCACAATAAGTCCACTCATCATTTTGCCATAAACATCTTACAGCTAAACACCAAAAAAGCCTTCACACTTTAACACACAGCACTATAAAAATCCAGATCTACTGCCTTAGTCAGTGCTTGTTTGCTTAGACCCCTGTGGAAAATTCACCTGGACTTGGGCAGTCATTCATTTCATATGGTGTCCCTGGGCTGGCATGTTCAAGAATGTACTTACCTGGGTGAACCATAGAATCACTTTCTCATCTTGAACTGTGACTGGAGCTATTACGGTTGTTCTGGAACACCGTTTGAAAAATCCCTCAGCTCCCCGTCCCACACCACAACAATGCAGGTACTCTGCTTGGGTTCTTACCTTTCCTGATGTTTCCGGGTAATTGGATATCCTGTCTCCCATGTTAAGAGTTTGTCCATGGATGTCATTTAGGGGTGGCCATTAGTAGCAGCTTTCATCCCTGGCTTGTCCTCTCGTGCCCCAGCACTGCCTTCTTACTCCCGCTCAAGGGAACATGAATGCAGTAGCAGGGAACTGAAAATAAACCGGGATTTGTGAGCCCAAGAGCGTGCGGTGGGTCTTTAAGCACTCCTGGCATTTTGGTGAATTGAAGTAAACCACTGTGCTCCACCGAGCCTTACATAAACATTTAGGCCTAGATTTCCACAAGGTTGAATGGGTGCTGTACAACCTGTTGCTGCACTTGCAGGCTTTTATAATGGTATGTAAATAGATGCAATGCTTTACGTCACTTTGTGCCACAGTAGCTAGCGCCTGCACAACACCTTAGTAAGTAATTCTGATAGTTTGATGTTTGGAAAGGACATTGGACAACTTCTTTTGTGCATGACAGTTTTTTTCAAGCATAATCGAATGAATGAGACGCGAGACAAACTTGTTCACCTTTTTGTGAAGCATTTATAAAGGGTTCTTAAAAAAAAAAACCCAGAAAGAAATAGACAAAATTGGCGACATTTCTGATGCACATAAAAATGGCAGTTCACAGTCTGTAAATCTGGTATATTTAACATTTCACAGCACGTGGCTCTGGCAGAAGATGGCCCCAGCATCTGCATCAACAATGATGATGTACTTGCAGCAGGTGGCAATAAAAATTGGTTGAGAAGGTTTCAGTGAAGGTACTAGCTACGACAAATAACCCCCACTTGGCCTGTTTGGACCTACAGTAGTGGGGAATAAGAGCGAGAGTTGACTATTGTCATATGCCAAGAGAAAGACTTCAGAGGCAACAGAGCTTTAGAACTTAGTCATAAAGGCATACAAAGGTGGTCCATTCAACCAAGGGCTTCTTTTTCACATGGCGATGCTGTTCTCAACCAAGGGGGGGTCTTGGTAGTCGTACTTCACAGGCAGGTCTTGGTTCCTCTTCTGAATCTCAGCAGAGATCTCACTCAGCCTTTCCTGGAAAGCCTTGATGCATTTTTCTGCCTTCTCCTCCGTGAAGAGCTGGTTTGGGTAATTTCCTAGAGGGACCTTCAAGAGAGAAAAATAAAATTTTCTCTTTCTTGAATCAAAGAAGCTTGGAAGCTAGCACATTCTGAGGATGCTCCCACCTCCCATCTCCTTGCCCCATCCACCAGCACAGTCTGAGTGCACACCCAACATCAAGACACAGTGAGGGAGCTCTTCCTAATACAAGTAGTGGCTGAGGGTGGCCCTCAACAACAGCCCTCACTGAGTGCTCCAACAATGGGAGAGACTGATGACCCAGTTCCAAGAGGTATCTGCAAACCTGAACTACCTGCACAGTTGGCTTGCTTTATGAATGTAAGGGATTTGCTCGAGGAGACCTTGCACTTGCAAATCCTTTTAATCATGCGCAATATTACCACACTATAGATTAATAATACACATGAGTGAATCCCATTCAAATGGTGAGAAGCTGATGTACCATGGCAGCCCTGCTACCTATTCTCAATAGAGAAACCCTTTCCGCTACCCCCAGCAATGCTTGGGATGTTGCCTGCTGCTTCCTAAATTCTAGGAATTTATTTCTGCCGCCAAATGGCTGTCCACAGACAGACAACAGACCCTGGCGTCTTTTAAGGTCCCCATGATTGAGCTATACTGAACATGAGTAAATCCCAGTCAAGTGATGTGGAGTGGGTGTACCGTGGCAGCCTCTTTCAGCACAGATGGTTCCACAGCACAAGACTTAACTGTCTATCCACTCCTCTTCAACGCCTTTATCAGCAAAATACTGGACCTCATCAAGACCTTCTACCCAGCATGCTAGCACTGAGCGGATGAGACACCAATCATCCTGAAGCTAAAAAACCCAAATGGCCTAGACATTTCTGAACTAGAATATTGCCTCCAAGCCTTCGCAAAAGGGATGCTGATGAACCAGCTGAAACACCGCTCATTTTAATCAGAGATCCTCAACTGCAGTGAATGGAAGAGTTATCAGCCTACAACTATCTGGATTCTGGGTCTTTGTAGAGTCCCCTCCCCCCAACCCCCACAAAATCAACTGAAGTAAACTCCCTTCACAACATCAACTGAAGTAAACTCCCTTCACAACATCAACTGAAGTAAGAGACTTCAAAGTGATCAATAATTCCAGTGTATCACTCTTCCCTCAAGTTAACCAGATTAAGAGAAGTTCCTTCTGCCCCAACGAAAACTCTGGTGCATAGTCCCACACCAGGGCCTTGCCACAAACATTCCAGGCTATAAATATTGTAGTTCAGTTGTGACTGAACTGAGCACGTCTAAACATTGAGCAAATCGAAATGTACAAACGTTTCCCAGCAGTACACCTGGAAAGCTTTTGCTGTTCACATTTTTTAGCTGTACTTCTGGAAAGCGTTGTGAATTTCTGAAAGTCGTGAATCTGCACAAATCCGATTTTGTGGACCTGTGGAGGTTCACAACTTTGTAAACTGGGCCCTAAAGGCAGTCTTTTGACACCAATGCACGCATCGCTTGAAGCTGGCACAAGCAGTGTGAGGTTTCATTACAGCTATCTAGAAGAGAACATTCCATTTTCCTCCAAAGACCCAGACACAAAATAGAGAGTTCATCTCCAGCAGTGCCCCAAATATATTCTTGCTAAATCCTACAAATAGAGGTAGCATCTTGCTGAGAACTTATATGGCAACCTGGAACCTGCTAAACGTTTACCATATCTGGAGACGTGCGGGTTTGTATCCACGCCAGCACCATCATACGGCAGGTACTGCTCACTTCTGGCAGGGTCTTGAGAATGTTCTCAGATGTTGCAGTCCCCTTGGTCTTGGGAGGTGGATTCCCCATCGTGGAGGGAGCATTCGGCATCCAGTAGAAGAAATCAAACTAGTGTTTGAAGTGAGAGAATGTCATTAAGGTCAAGGGTACCGGAAATATGGAAAATAAGCAGTATTAACTCTGCCAGGGACAAGCTGCCATTGATATAATTTCAAGAACTTCTTCCCATTGGGAAATTATACATTATCCAACCTCTATTGGTAGTATCAGAAGGGCCTCAAATGGCAAGCCGGTTGGCCCCACCCAATCCCAGATCTACCTGTGAATTGTTGATAGAAGCATGTTTGGCTGAACAGGTGTAGATAATCATGGTCAGATACTTGACCAACTCTGCACGAGTCTTGAAAACCGAGGGAGCACCTGCACGGTAAAAACATGTCTACTGTAAGTAACAACATAGATGCCCAGGTTTGAAAGAAGTTAGAGTTTTATTCTTCCAAGTCTAATCTCGCAGAATTCATATACCATATGAAATGACCAACACAGTGAACTTCAGTTAGAACCTTCCTTTAGGCTGTTGATTTGGATCAGCTCTTTAAATAGAGGTACTTCCATTTCTCCTCCCTACAGAGGTCGATGAGACAGACATTTTATGAGCAAAAAGATAATATATAGCCTACTGCTGAAAGCTGTCACATTTCTTAAAAGCCATTTCTGAGGAACAGAGAACATACTACACATATGACATTGGGATGTTAGTATGTCAGCTGAAGACAGTGGAGTGGCTGATGGCCAATATTTGTTAGTATAGGCCATCTGTTCCACCATTCCAATGACTGTCTTTCTATTTCTTCCTGTTTAATTTTGAAAATTCTACCCTCAGTCGGTTGAATGTTTGTAAGAAATGGTATCATTAAGTGGAAAAGCGTACCGCTACCAACTCAATACACTTACTCTGAGTAGGTTAAAACTCAGTTCTGAGAGAATCTGCTCAACCCATTGTAGCTGTAGCAGAAGCAGTAGGCAAGCCCCAGAAAAAGTGCTTGCTACCTTCAAGCTGTACTATCAGTGTTAAAGTAAAGAACACACAACAACAAAATACCCAAACCAATTTAGAAAATATAAATATTTTATGACACAATTGACACCAAGATCATAAAAATAGTTTAAGGGGAACTGGCCATATGATTTCTTTATATTTTAGGGGAAAAAGTAGCGAGACAAAGTAAAGCATCAATCAAAAGTCACAGTTTGCTTATGACAGGGACCTACGAGCAACTTCAGGCTGATTTTGATGGAGCAGAAGTCAGATAAACGTATTCTTTTTTGATGGACGCCAAAATCTTCCTGCGATGCAAGGTCCACGTGTATGGCTGGCGAGGGCCCCATGAAGTCTGATATGTCATCATTGAGCTCTCACCGAAGCTGTTGGTTTTGACACCTAAAGCTCCATGGGGAACAAACCTGGATGTCGTAGCTGGCAAGGCCACATTGGGGTTCGGATAGATGTGCCTCCTCATCCTGGTCCAACGTTTTGGACTTGGCCAATTTTCTTTAATTTGAAACCCTACAGGGGGCAAGGCTGAACGCTGCTGTCTTCCTTCCCTGGTTCAGGAATGTTCTGAGGAAGTGGTGGTGGAGGTTGCAGATTTATCCTGTGCACTCGCAAGTGATTGGAGAAATTCTACCACCCATTGCCAACTATTTTCTTGCGTTCCCCCTGCAGTGCTTTGCAGCACATCCTCTTTGGCTTTCTGCAAAGTTACCCAGGTGTCCCCTTTTCAAGAAGCGACACCCGTGCTGCCATCAGGCAGGCCTGTCTGCAGCTCATAAGCCTTTTCCCTATTTAGGTGATTTCTCCTCCCACCTGCAGGGGCAAAACTAGTTTTCTCTCCTACTGTGACTGGAGTCTGGCATTTTAGGAGGATCCAGTGAATGAAAAGGAGAAGCCCTTTTTGGCATCTTTAAGTCTAAAAGTTGTGCAAAGCTTCCCTGTGATTTGCCAACTGTTCCTGTGCAGTCCCAGAAAGCTAAGCTATGATACGTGGTCAGCAGGTAACACCCATTAACACTTCTTGGGCTCAGAGGAAGGCTATTGTTTTCTGAGCCACGGTTGTTAACTATTCCACCCAATAATGTATATTTCAGCTTTGGAGGTGTGATGAGTGGCTGAACTGATCTCAAGACAGTTCCAGCTCAGGTAGCCCCAACTACATTTTTACCAGGTTACGTTTCTGCTTAAGTTATCAGAAATCTGATTTTGCCATTAAATCAGATTTTAAAAACTAAGCAGGACATGATTTTTAAGCATTTTTCTACCTTTTCCAAAGTGGAAATAAGGAATTAAGATTTTAATTTCATTGCAGTTTACGTAAGGAAAAGTCTATAAGCTTAGTTAGGGAAACTTCTAAAAGGGCTACACAGTGTAATAGCTTATGTTTTTTATTTTACTGTGAGGGCACACTAACCTGAATAAGTAGGATGCCCTATTTTTTTTATATTAGCACCCTGCTCTGTGGGCTTACAAGGCAAACTCAAGAAATATATAAATATAGGAGCATATTTACAAGGAACTAGCGCCGCCGCAGCATCATTATTTTGACGCAGCACAATCACTGCTCCATATTAACAAACTGATGCATTGGGACCAATGCATCTGTTTGTAGAGGCCTGCTTCACATTATACCTGTGCCAGTTATAATGTATGCAGGGTAGGCATTCCCACTTTAAAAGCCACATAGAACTGATGCAGTGAAATTTCCAACTTTTCACTGCGTCACTCTATGACTTGACTGCGCCAAAATCCCTATGCCTTCTCAAACCAGGCATAAGAATTGATGCAGGACTTTTAACATGGGCCTCGGCTCTCTGTTCTGAAGCATTACTGGAGTTGCATCAGTCTTCCGACCAACTCCACCAATGCGTCACTTTAGCGCCAAAAGATGCGTCAGAATTTCTGATGTATCCGTGAATCCTTGCGCCATGGAGAACTGCATTGTAAATACAGTGCATCCATGGCATCATTAGGGCATCTGCTGCAGGCGCAAGAAATCTTGATGCATCAATGCCGATACGCCAGTTCTTGTAAATATGTCCCACAGTTTTTTGCTACGTACCAAAGACATTTGTACCTACCATGTGTCATCGCAGTGCATTTAAAATGCAACACAGCCAGAGCACAGTGGTGCTCCTGGCAGACATTTTTGTCATGTATATGCGAGGTGTAACTACACACTGCAGCCCACATATGACATTTAACTTCCCATGTCAGAGAAGCACTTTAGACACCATTTAAAATGGAGTTTTAGATAAGTTAAATAGGGAGTTCTGCACATTCTTTAGAGGGTAAGCTCAGATACTTTCTGTGTTTAGCAGTGGTAAAGTGACCCGAGCCTTAAAGCCAGCACAAATTGGGTCCAGAAAAAGAAAATCTGGGGGGCTCACGCAGAAAGTGCAGATTTGCTAAAATATTTAGATAGCATTACATCCATTCTCCCTGAAGTTCATGCTGGCCCTTTTAAGCTAGACAGTCTTCTGTGCACAAGACAGAGCCACCCTGCAGCTCCAGCGCATTTACCTGCCACACACCTGCATTTTAAGCCCTGTGGGACCCCGAATGATTAAAGATGACTAGCGGCAACCCACTGAACTGCACCTTAACAAAGTAAGCATGTGAGCAAAGGAAAGGCCCCCAACAAAGCGGATATGTGCACAAAGTACTGCGAACCTTGAATTTATCTAAGACCCTGCAGTACATACCTCATTGCCGCATAGCAAAGAAGCTCCACAAGTGTCACGAGCCTGTAGGGACCCGAACCCTCATCCCAGGAAACCAGTGCGCCCATGCAGAGACAATCTCTCCCCTCAAGGTGTGAAGAGCAAAAAAAAAACATGGCAGACCAGCCTGCACTCAAGGCTGCCACATGCCTGAAGGACAATCGTCAAAAGGAAGTGGGCAGAGACAAAAGACCAAAAGGACAGAAGGTCTAGTGGCGAGACATGGACTTGTTTGCACCCACATTTCCCCCTGAATGATTTGAGCTGTCCCCCATCTCCCACACTGTAGCAGAGACTCCCCAAATTAGCGCCACATGCCCCCCACGGTGGCTGCCTGTCACGTGGGAGGGGGAGAGACTGTTGACTGTTAACCCCCAGCCCAAGGCTGCCTCAGCCAAGAAAGCTGCGAAGGGTCCAATTGGATCCAAGGACTTACCGCATCAAGCAACCAAGCCAACAAGCTGCACGCCCCATGAAGGGCATGAGAACATACGCTGTGTAGTCACGCTCCCAGTGGCTGTCTGATGCCACTGCAAGCAAGGAAACAGCGCCACATGCCAAAATGGTGAACGGAAACTACCACAAGCCAGAAGAACGGGCACAGACAGTGCCAGCCGAGGCCGCCCATGAAAGAGAACCGAGAGCACGAAGTCAGAGGTGCACAGAAGGCCATATCAGCGAACCTGACAGCACGGGCAGGCGCCCAGGAAAGAGAGACCTCTCCACAGAGAAGAAGCAATGCTGAAGGCAGCAGGGAGAGCCTCTGCATATCCATTGCACCAGCGAAGCCCCGCAGTGGGCCAAAGCCAGCAAAGAGTGTCCTCCCTCAAACTGCCTCAAGACGGAGCCGCTAGTGGCCCAAGACAGGCAAGAGGAGAGTCGCACACTCCACGTGGCAAGCTGCCACCGCAAGATGTGCCCCAACGACATGCAACAAGTGGCCAGATGCCACATCGCACTGCAAGCAAGGAGCACGTCACACAAAGTGACGAACCCTGCCAAGCATGCCTGAACGCAGACAGGATCAAGCACCACAATGGTGCATGCTTGAGGAGCAAGCATGACGCCCTCAAGCAAAGAAGGTAACCTGCCATCCTGGCATAGGAGAACCTTAAAATCCCTGAGGAGGGGATGGGGACTGCAAGAGATCCACAAGGAGTAGAAGCCAGTCCTACCAAAAGGACCGACCTGTGACAGGTCCGCAGCAAAGAAAAGACAGTCCTAAGAACCGGGCGTGACCAGCGAGATGTCCATGTGGCATGACGCCACATAAGAGCGAGGAACATCGTCGGAAAAAGGAGGAGAAGAGCGTGGCTGGACGCCACATCACGAAGGAGGAGAAGAGCGTGGCTGTACACCACATAGCGAAGGAGGAGAAGAGCGTGGCTGGACGCCACATCGTGAAGGAGGACAAGAGCATGGCAGGATAACACATAGCGAAGGAGGAGAAGAGCATGGTAAGACGCCACACCGCAAAGGAGGAGGAGAGCGGCACGATGCCACAGGGCGAACAACCACCACAGGCTCGCAAGGGAAAAGGGAGACAAGCGATAAGACAGAGGACTTGTTCCAGCACTGGAGAAGGTGTTCATCAACACAAGCCAGCCACCGGGGTGCAGAGACGTCACTGGAGGTAGCTTCGCAGGAGGACCAACCGTAAGCCGCTAGCAAGCGCCATCTGTGTCCAGGCCCCATGCTTCACTGTGCGACCGCCCAGTCACCTGTCCCGGCTGCTTGGCATCGATGACATCACGTCTAGCAAGTGCACCTGCCAGAAGATAACCGTAAGTGGCCACAAAGTCCCTCCAGTTCTCCTCACTCCACAGTATCACCCCAAGCAAGAGATCGCCGCCTGTTGCCCAAGTGTAAGAAAATCATCGTACTCATTATACAGGTGCATCACCACCAAGAACATCTAAGGAGCATCGTACCACCAGAGTGGATCCAAACGGTCAAGACATCCGAAGTTCAACGAGACATTCCTGGCGCCGTGAGAGGCTAGCCACCCAGGAAACTTCTGTGTGCCCCCTAAACCCGAGGCCTGATGACGAAGAGCATACTCGACCATTGGACTATCCACCCTTGGGGTTGCACGAGGCTTGGCCGTGGTCGTGTTGGGAGTTCCCCAGTGACCCCTCAGCGCGGCCTACGAGAGGCCCGCACAGCCCACGCAGTCATGTGGTAATCCAGGGGCAAGGGCCTCAACGAGTTCCTGTGAGAGGGGAATCCCAACCAAAGAGATGTGTCGGCAGCAGCTCCACAACAGGCACCGGGAAGCATGGAGGCTGCAGATGGAGACTTGTCACCCAATGGCTATCTGAGGAAGGCCCTCATCCACCAAGGTCATCCTCATTCTTTGCCGGCTTGCAGTCCAACAGAGCCTAAGCGATCTCCAGAAGATCTCTGAAGTGGACTCCACCACCGCTCCAGGTGCACCCCTATTGAACTGTGTAAATAGTCTCCAACACCATGAGACCAGGCCACCTGAATGACATCGCCAGTCCTGAGATCCAGCACTGCCCGGCAGATGTCCTGAAGAGACTCAATGGTGCTATTTATTTGTTGTGTGTTTTCCCCTAGGTTGGACTTTTGTTTGTTTTGTTTCCAATAAAGTTTGGGAGGGATGTACTCTCCTGCTGGACACGTCCTAGTGTTCAGCCTTTTGCTGTAACCCTACTGTACACCCACCCATCACTGGCGTCACCGGTCAGGTGACCCTGCTAATAAAAGAGTCCAGGCGGACGTGCCCTGGGCCAGTTACTAGTACCGCATTACATGTGTCCGCGTGATCATTTGGCCAGCATTCCAGTGGTTGAGAGCAGTGTTCTTAATAAAGGGAGAAAAGAAAATGAAACCTTCGAATGAAGGAGAGAGTGCTTATATAAGCCTTAATGCACCCTCAGTCAAGCTGTTATCCTCCATAGAGCTCCCAACAAGCCTATGTTACAATACAAATTGTGTAATATAGTTATGCCAGAAAGATTTACACATTATTTCAGAGGTGCATCATTCAGGTGGGTACAGAAAACAACCACTGTAAGTAAAGGGCACATCCTGAGAGTAACAGATTAATTTATGTCAGAAATAATGACTGGTGAGAAGACATGACCTGGCTGTAAATGCACTGGTGGGACAAGGAGAGCAATGGGCTTTAAACATTACTGTGAATTAATCAGAGAAATCATGCACCCTGCATTCAGTCAGTTCAGTGCAAGAACAGAAGAGGTATTTATAGTTTTAATAATAGGAAGTTATAGCAGGGTGTTGAAGGGAGAGTGTGGCTTTTTATTTTAGAACATGGCTCAAGTTTTTTGTGTGGAGGGCGACTGAAGAGGTTCTAAAATGGCTCTGTGATGGACGCTGTTATTTTTTTTCTTTAAGTTCATGAAGTGACAAAAATGTGACATATATTTTTTATTTATGAATTTCTGTGATTGCGTAAGGTTGGTGAGACAACTAAAGCGGTCTAAAGGTCAGACATAACATCTAAAACTACTATCTATACAGGCAATCCAGAGGTTAACTGACCTGTTGAGGCATCTGGCAAATACAGATGTTCCCTTTACCCGTTTGGCTATGTTTAACCAGGACGTTCAACCCAAGAACCAAAACATGGTACCTACCTGAGGATTCTCTTGATAGGAAGAATCTGGTGAAGATTTCGTCCACCCAGGCCTGCAGCTCAGAATCTTTCTGGACAGAGCTGTCACTCTGGTAGTAGCAGTCAATGATGGAAGACACGAAGCTAGGAAAGAAACCAGCACAAAATCACAAAAATAAACTCATCTTTCAGAAACGTTAGCAGATAATCAAGGGAGCCATATGCAGAAACTTTACCTAAACTTGGGGTGTCCCTTGGACATGCTGCCTCATTCTGAGACTTTAGCTTCAATTTCAGACAAAGGGGAGGGAGGATGGGGGGGTGTTCCTTACCAACCTTTTAGAAATAATTGCAAAACTCAGGGAAGTGTCATGCCATCGCATTCAGAAATGATTAGCTAAATCTAGCCACGCCGTGGGGTACTGGGCGAGCCATGCTGTAATACTCTAAGACTGTAGTTGTAACTGGAGAGCGTCGGTGGGTCCACAC
This sequence comes from Calotriton arnoldi, assembly GCA_963921515.1. Classification (NCBI taxonomy): domain Eukaryota; kingdom Metazoa; phylum Chordata; class Amphibia; order Caudata; family Salamandridae; genus Calotriton; species Calotriton arnoldi. The sequence continues at coordinate 204,271 of CAWUFW010007514.1, forward strand.
ATTCAGAGCGAGGTGGTCAGAACTTTGGGTCAGTAGAAGGCCACATGGGTCAGAACCAGACAGACAAAGATGGAGGGATCGGAGGTCATATTAAGAAAAGATATGCAAGGTCACACGGTCAGATCCGAACCAGTTAAGACATGGAGATGACAGAGGTCTCTACACCCCTACATTCAGAAGAGGCAGGCAAAGCACAAGGCAGCAGAGAGCCCAACCTTCACATTCAGAACAGAGTCAGGCAAAGCACGAGGCAGCAGAGAGCCCCAGCTTCACATTCAGAACAGTGTCAGGCAAAGCACGAGGCAGCAGAGAGCCACATCTTCACATTCAGAACAGAATTAGGCAAAGCACGAAGCAGCAGTTAGCCCCACCTTCACATTCAGAACAGAGTCAGGCAACGCTCGAGGCAGCAGAGAGCCCCACCTTCTCATTCAGAACAGTCAGGCAACGCTCGAGGCAGCAGAGAGCCCCACCTTCACATTCAGAACAGTCAGGCAACGCTCGAGGTAGCAGAGAAACCCACCTTCACATTCAGAACAGTGTCAGGCAAAGCACGAGGCACAGCACGAGGCAGCAGAGAGTCTCACCTTCACATTCAGAACAGAGCCAGGCTAAGCACGAGGCAACGGAGAGCCCCACCTTCACATTCAGAACATAGTCAGGTAAAGCACGAGGCAGCTGAGAGTCACACCTTCACATTCAGAACAGTCAGGCAACGGTCGAGGCAGCAGAGAGCCCCACCTTCACATTCAGAACAGTGTCAGGCAAAGAACGAGGCAGCAGAGAACCCCACCTTCAAATTCAGAACAGTCAGGCAAAGCACGAGGCAGCAGAAAGCCCCACCTTCACATTCAGAACAGAGTAAGGCAAAGCACGAGGCAGCAGAGAGCCCCACCTTCACATTCAGAACAGAGTCAGGCAAAGCACGAGGCAGCAGAAAGTCCCACCTTCACATTCAGAACTGAGTCAGGCAAAGCACGAGGCAGCAGAGAGCCCCACCTTCACATTCAGAACAGAGTCAGGCAAAGCACGAGGCAGCAGAGAGCCACACCTTCACAATCAGAAAAGTCAGGCAAAGCACGAGGCAGCAGAGAGCCACATCTTCACATTCAGAACAGAGTTAGGCAAAGCACGAAGCAGCAGTTAGCCCCACCTTCACATTCAGAACAGAGTCAGGCAAAGCACGAGTCAGCAGAGAGCCACACCTTCACATTCAGAACAGTGTCAGGCAAAGCACGAGGCAGCAGAAAACCACACCTTCACATTCAGAACAGAGTCAGGCAAAGCATTAGGCAGCAGAGAGCACCACCTTCACATTCAGAACAGAGTCAGGCAAAGCACGAGGCAGCAGAGAGCCCCAGCTTCACATTCAGAACAGAGTCAGGCAAAGCACGAGGAAGCAGAGAGCCCCACCTTCACATTCAGAACAGTGTCAGGCAAAGCACGAGGGAGCAGAGAGCCCCACCTTCTCATTCAGAACAGTCAGGCAACGCTCGAGGCAGCAGAGAGCCCCACCTTCACATTCAGAACAGTCAGGCAACGCTCGAGGTAGCAGAGAGCCCCACCTTCACATTCAGAACAGTGTCAGGCAAAGCACGAGGTAGCAGAGAGTCACACCTTCACATTCAGAACATAGTCAAGCAAAGCACGAGGCACAGCACGAGGCAGCAGAGAGTCTCACCTTCACATTCAGAACAGAGCCAGGCAAAGCACGAGGCAACGGAGAGCCCCACCTTCACATTCAGAACATAGTCAGGTAAAGCACGATCCAGCTGAGAGTCACACCTTCACATTCAGAACAGTCAGGCAACGCTCGAGGCAACAGAGAGCCCCACCTTCACATTCAGAAGAGGCAGGCAAAGCATGAGGCAGCAGAGAGCCCCACCTTCACATTCAGAAGAGGTAGGCAAAGCACGAGGCAGCATTGAGCCCCACCTTCACATTCAGAAGAGGCAGGCAAAACACGAGGCAGCAGAGAGCCCCACCTTCACATTCAGAAGAGGCAGGCAAAGCACGAGACAGCAGAGAGCCCCACCTTCACATTCAGAACAGAGTCCGGCAAAGCACGAGGCTGCAGAGAGGCCCACCTTCACATTCAGAACTGTGTCAGGCAAAGCACGAGGCAGCAGAGAGCCCCACCTTCACATTCAGAACATAGTCAGGCAAAGCACGAGGCAGCAGAGAGCCCCACTTTCACATTCAGAAGAGGCAGGCAAAGCCCGAGGCAGCAGAGAGCCCCACCTTCACATTCAGAAGAGGCAGGCAAAGCACGAGACAGCAGAGAGCCCCAACTTCACATTCAGAACAGAGTCAGGCAAAGCACGAGGCAGCAGAGAGCCCCACCTTCACATTCAGAAGAGGCAGGCAAAGCACAAGGCAGCAGAGAGCCCCACCTTCACATTCAGAACAGTCAGGCAAAGCTCAAGGCAGCAGAGAGCCCCACCTTCACATTCACAACAGAGTCAGGCAAAGCACGAGGCAGCAGAGAGCCCCACTTCACATTCAGAAGAGGCAGGCAAAGCACAAGGCAGCAGAGAGCCCCACCTTCACATTCAGAACAGTCAGGCAAAGCTCAAGGCAGCAGAGAGCCCCACCTTCACATTCAGAACAGTCAGGCAAAGCTCAAGGCAGCAGAGAGCCCCACCTTCACATTCACAACAGAGTCAGGTAAAGCACGAGGCAGCAGAAAGTCACACCTTCACATTCAGAACAGTCAGACAACGGTTGAGGCAGCAGAGAGCCCCACCTTCACATTCAGAACAGAGTCAGTCAGAGCACGAGGCAGCAGAGAGCCCCACCTTCACATTCAGAACAGAGTCAGTCAGAGCACGAGGCAGCAGAAAGTCCCACCTTCACATTCAGAACTGAGTCAGGCAAAGCACGAGGCAGCAGAGAGCCCCACCTTCACATTCAGAAGAGGCAGGCAAAGCACGACGCAGCAGAGAGCCCCACCTTCACATTCAGAACAGTCAGGCAACGCTCAAGGCAGCAGAGAGCCCCACCTTCACATTCAGAACCGAGTCAGGCAAAGCACGAGGCAGCAGAGAGCCCCACCTTCACATTCAGAAGAGGCAGGCAAAGCACGAGGCAGCAGAGAGCCCCACCTTCACATTCAGAACAGTCAGGCAAAGCACGAAGCAGCAGAGAGCCCCACTTTCACATTCAGAACAGTCAGGCAAAGCACGAGGCAGCAGAGAGCCCCACCTTCACATTCAGAAGAGGCAGGCAAAGCACGAGGCAGCATAGAGCCCCACCTTCACATTCAGAACAGTGTCAGGCAAAGCACGAGGCAGCAGAGAGCCCCACCTTCACATTCAGAACAGTCATGCAATGCTCGAGGCAGCAGAGAGCCCCACCTTCACATTCAGAACAGTGTCAGGCAAAGCACGAGGCAGCAGACAGCCCCACCTTCACATTCAGAACATAGTCTGGCAAAGCACGAGGCAGCAGAGAGCCCCACCTTCACATTCAGAAGAGGCAGGCAAAGCACGAGGCAGCAGAGAACCCCACCTTCACCTTCAGAACAGCGTCAGGCAAAGCACGAGGCAGCAGAGAGTCACACCTTCACATTCAGAACATAGTCAAGCAAAGCACGAGGTAAAGCACGAGGCAGCAGAGAGTCACACCTTCACACTCAGAACAGAGTCAGGCAAAGCACGAGGAAACAGAGAGTCACATCTTCACATTCAGAACAGTCAGGCAACGCTCGAGGCAGCAGAGAGCCCCACCTTCACATTCAGAACAGTGTCAGGCAAAGCACGAGGCAGCAGAGAGCCCCACCTTCACATTCAGAACAGAGTCAGGCAAAGCACGAGGCAGCAGAGAGCCCCACCTTCACATTCAGAACTGAGTCAGGCAAAGCACGAGGCAGCAGAGAGCCCCACCTTCACATTCAGAAGAGGCAGGCAAAGCACGACGCAGCAGAGAGCCCCACCTTCACATTCAGAACAGTCAGGCAACGCTCAAGGCAGCAGAGAGCCCCACCTTCACATTCAGAACCGAGTCAGGCAAAGCACGAGGCAGCAGAGAGCCCCACCTTCACATTCAGAACAGTCAGGCAAAGCACGAGGCAGCAGAGAGCCCCACTTTCACATTCAGAACAGTCAGGCAAAGCACGAGGCAGCAGAGAGCCCCACCTTCACATTCAGAAGAGGCAGGCAAAGCACGAGGCAGCATAGAGCCCCACCTTCACATTCAGAACAGTGTCAGGCAAAGCACGAGGCAGCAGAGAGCCCCACCTTCACATTCAGAACAGTCATGCAATGCTCGAAGCAGCAGAGAGCCCCACCTTCACATTCAGAACAGTGTCAGGCAAAGCACGAGGCAGCAGACAGCCCCACCTTCACATTCACAACAGAGTCTGGCAAAGCACGAGGCAGCAGAGAGCCCCACCTTCACATTCAGAAGAGGCAGGCAAAGCACGAGGCAGCAGAGAACCCCACCTTCACCTTCAGAACAGCGTCAGGCAAAGCACGAGGTAAAGCACGAGGCAGCAGAGAGTCACACCTTCACACTCAGAACAGAGTCAGGCAAAGCACGAGGAAACAGAGAGCCCCACCTTCACATTCAGAACAGAGTCAGGCAAAGCACGAGGCAGCAGAGAACCCCACCTTCAAATTCAGAACAGTCAGGCAAAGCACGAGGCAGCAGAAAGCCCCACCTTCACATTCAGAACAGAGTCAGGCAAAGCACGAGGCAGCAGAGAGCCCCACCTTCACATTCAGAACAGAGTCAGGCAAAGCACGAGGCAGCAGAAAGTCCCACCTTCACATTCAGAACTGAGTCAGGCAAAGCACGAGGCAGCAGAGAGCCCCACCTTCACATTCAGAAGAGGCAGGCAAAGCACGACGCAGCAGAGAGCCCCACCTTCACATTCAGAACAGTCAGGCAACGCTCAAGGCAGCAGAGAGCCCCACCTTCACATTCAGAACCGAGTCAGACAAAGCACGAGGCAGCAGAGAGCCCCACCTTCACATTCAGAACAGTCAGGCAAAGCACGAGGCAGCAGAGAGCCCCACTTTCACATTCAGAACAGTCAGGCAAAGCACGAGGCAGCAGAGAGCCCCACCTTCACATTCAGAAGAGGCAGGCAAAGCACGAGGCAGCATAGAGCCCCACCTTCACATTCAGAACAGAGTCAGGCAAAGCACGAGGCAGCAGAGAGCCCCACCTTCACATTCAGAACAGAGTCAGGCTAAGCACGAGGCAGCAGAGAGCCCCACCTTCACATTCAGAAGAGGCAGGCAAAGCACGACGCAGCAGAGAGCCCCACCTTCACATTCAGAACAGTCAGGCAACGCTCAAGGCGGCAGAGAGCCCCACCTTCACATTCAGAACAGAGTCAGGCAAAGCACGAGGCAGCAGAGAGCCCCACCTTCACATTCAGAAGAGGCAGGCAAAGCATGAGGCAGCAGAGAGCCCCACCTTCACATTCAGAAGAGGTAGGCAAAGCACGAGGCAGCAGAGAGCCCCACCTTCACATTCAGAAGAGGCAGGCAAAGCACGAGGCAGCAGAGAGCCCCACCTTCACATTCAGAACAGAGTCAGGCAAAGCACGAGGCTGCAGAGAGGCCCACCTTCACATTCAGAACAGTGTCAGGCAAAGCACGAGGCAGCAGAGAGCCCCACCTTCACATTCAGAAGAGGCAGGCAAAGCACAAGGCAGCAGAGAGCCCCACCTTCACATTCAGAACAGTCAGGCAAAGCTCAAGGCAGCAGAGAGCCCCACCTTCACATTCACAACAGAGTCAGGCAAAGCACGAGGCAGCAGAGAGCCCCCACCTTCACATTCAGAGGAGGCAGGCAAAGCACGAAGCAGGAGAGAGCCCCACCTTCACATTCAGAACAGAGTCAGGCAAAGCACGACGCAGCAGAGAGCCCCACCTTCACATTCAGAAGAGGCAGGCAAAGCACGAGGCAGCAGAGAGCCCTTCCTTCACATTCAGAACATATTCATGCAAAGCACGAGGCAGCTGAGAGCCCCACCTTTACATTCAGAAGAGGCTGGCAAAGCACGAGGCAGCAGAGACCTTCACATTCAGAAGACGCAGGCAAAGCACAAGGCAGCAGAGAGCCCCACTTTCACATTCAGAACAGTCCGGCAAAGCACAAGGCAGCAGAGAGCCCCACCTTCACATTCACAACAGAGTCAGGCAAAGCACGAGGCAGCAGAGAGCCCCACCTTCACAATCAGATTAGTCAGGCAAAGCACGAGGCAGCAGAGAGCCCCACCTTCACATTCAGAAGAGGCAGGGAAAGCACGAGGCAGCAGAGAGCCCAACCTTCACATTCAGAACAGTCAGGCAAAGCACGAGGCAGCAGAGAGCCCCACCTTCACATTCAGAAGAGGCAGGCAAAGCACGAGGCAGCAGAGAGCCCCAGCAACACATTCAGAACAGAGTCAGGCAAAGCACGAGGCAGCAGAGAGCCCCACCTTCACATTCAGAACAGAGTCAGGCAAAGCACGAGGCAGCAGAGAGCCCCACATTCACATTCAGAACAGAGTCAGGCAAAGCACGAGGCAGCAGAGAGCCCCACCTTCACATTCAGAACAGAGTCAGGCAAAGTACGAGGCAGCAGAGAGCCCCACATTCACATTCACAACAGAGTCAGGCAAAGCACGAGGCAGCAGAGAGCCCCACCTTCACATTCAGAACAGAGTCAGGCAAAGCACGAGGCAGCAGAGAGCCCTTCCTTCACATTCAGAACATATTCAGGGAAAGCACAAGGCAGCAGAGAGCCCCACCTTCACATTCAGAACAGAGTCAGGCAAAGCACGAGGCAGTAGAGAGCCTCACATTCACAACAGAGTCAGGCAAAGCACGAGGCAGCAGAGAGCCCCACCTTCACATTCAGAACAGAGTCAGGCAAAGCACGAGGCAGCAGAGAGCCCCACCTTCACATTCAGAACATATTCAGGCAAAGCACGAGGCAGCAGAGAGCCCCACCTTCACATTCAGAACAGAGTCAGACAAAGCACGAGGCAGCAGAGAGCCCCACATTCACATTCACAACAGAGTCAGGCAAAGCACGAGGCAGCAGAGAGCCCTTCCTTCACATTGAGAACATATTCAGGCAAAGCACGAGGCAGCAGAGAGCCCCACCTTAGCATTCAGAACATAGGCAAAGCACGAGGCAGCAGAGAGCTCCACCTTCACATTCAGAAGAGGCAGGCAAAGCCTGAGGCAGCAGAGAGCCCCACCTTCACATTCAGAACAGTCCGGCAAAGCACGAGGCAGCAGAGAGCCCCACCTTCACATTCACAACAGAGTCAGGCAAAGCACGAGGCAGCAGGGAGCCCCACCTTCAAATTCAGAAGAGGCAGGCAAAGCACGAGGCAGCAGAGAGCCCCACCTTCACATTCAGATTAGTCAGGCAAAGCACGAGGCAGCAGAGAGCCCCACCTTCACATTCAGAAGAGGCAGGGAAAGCACGAGGCAGCAGAGAGCCCAACCTTCACATTCAGAACAGTCAGGCAACGCTCAAAGCAGCAGAGAGTCCCACCTTCACATTCACAACAGAGTCAGGCAAAGCACGAGGCAGCAGAGAGCCCCAAGGCAGGCAAAGCACGAGGCAGCAGAGAGCACCAGCTTCACATTCAGAACAGAGTCAGGCAAAGCACGAGGCAGCAGAGAGCCCCACATTCACAGTCACAACAGAGTCAGGCAAAGCACGAGGCAGCAGAGAGCCCCACCTTCACCTTCAGAACAGAGTCAGGCAAAGCACGAGGCAGCAGAGAGCCCCACCTTAACATTCAGAACATAGTCAAAGCACGAGGCAGCAGAGAGCCCCACCTTCACATTCAGAACAGTCAGGCAACGCTCAAGGCAGCAGAGAGCCCCACCTTCACATCCAGAACAGAGTCGGAGTAATAGGCGCCAGAGGGCTATACCGTCACATTCAGAACAGTTAGAAAGGACAGGAGGCAGCAGCAGCCACACCACAAGATTCATGAAATAGATGGTACAGGAGATGGTGGAGACATTTGACACATTCAGGTTGGTGTCGGGCAGGAGGCAGCAGGAAAGGGTCAAACTGTTCCATTCAGTACAGTCAGGCAAGGCAGGAGGCCGTAGAGCCCCATGCCACCACATTCAGGTCAGGGTCAGGCAATACAAGAAGCAGCGGACGGCCATGCCACCACTTTCTGGTCAGGGTCAGGAAAGACAAGAAGCAGCGGACAGCCATGCCACCACATTCATATCAGGGTCAGGCAAGACCAGAAGCAGTGGACAGCCATGCCACCACATTCAGCTCAGGGTCAGGCAATACAAGAAGCAGTGGATGGCCATGCGCCCATTTTCATGTCAGTGTCAGGCAATACAAGAAGCAGCGGACGGCCATGCCACCACATACAGGACAGGGTCAGGCAAGACAAGAAGCAGCGGACGGCCATGCCACCACATTCATGTCAGGTTCAGGCAATACAAGAAGCAGCGGACGGCCATACCACCATTTTCATGTCAGTGTCAGGCAATACAAGAAGCAGCGGACGGCCATGTCACCACATACAGGACAGGGTCAGGCAAGACATGAAGCAGTGGACGGCCATGCCACCACATACATGACACGGTCAGGCAGGTCAGGTAGAGGCGGTCCACACTGTCAGTCCAGAGCTATGGTACGAACACATTGTGGCTCTACGTTGAAAGAAATTGGTGTAGTTGATAGTTAATGGATGGTTTACATTGAGTTACAGACGGTCTAGAGTTTCAATATGAAGAGAATGTGCAATATGGACCCTTCTTTGATTCCCCTCTCAAATACCATGGACATGCCGAGGGTGGACCACGAGTCAGCAGGTGAGGGAGTGAAATGTGTAGAGTGGATGGCTCTGGCTGTCCTTAACTACTTTGGAAAATTTGTACCAATAGAAGGTCAGAGTGTGAGTCACATTTTTTAACACCCTACATTGCATTTTACATAGTGACTAGATATAAAGGAAGCAGCAAGGTCACTACATCATACACCTTAAAACTCATTCACTAATTGCAAGTCCCACTCCTCCCTGCACAGTGTCAATCTTTGAACACATCAATGACCCTGTGGTGTTTTATGAATCCTCCCAACTAGAGGTTTTATATGAGACTTTCTACTCCTAATCCCCCAACCCCAAGTGGCGTTTGAGTTGGTTGTCGGTGTAGTGACAGGCTGCGCTGTGTCTGGGTGGGTGTGTAGACGCTGCATACACAAACGTCTCACCTCTCAATCGCTGTCCACATCTTCAGGCTGTCATCTCTGAAGTAATATTTAGGGAGCTTGTCCACTCCTCGAGATGCAAAGATGTCGGGTGCGCACAGCGAGGTATAGGTCAATATTTCAAGGCCCCTCTGCATATATTCGCGGAAGTGCTCAGAACCAATCGATGAACACTGGGGACATGAAGAAAGAAACCTTAAAGTATGCAACCAGTGCTGTTGTAAAAGAATAAATGTAGGAGCCCAGAGTTTTGCTCAGAAGCCTGCGGCCAGCACTCCTGAATGTCAGCGTGCTAAATACCAAGGCTGTGTGGCCTTGATTCCAACTCATGCATGCACCTTTAATCCACCACAAAACACTCCCTGTCCCTTTATTTCATTCTTGTGCATTCCTGCGTTCTCCCTTTGTTACAGTGTTTCTGCTTTTATCTTCCTCTTTCCCCCCAAGTGTGTTTTTCTCTCTTTTGCGCTTCATCAAAGTCTGATGAGGAAAAATAAGTGATGGTCCCCAAAAAAAGAGTACCACTGAGCCTCACCTACAACAACAACCTCACATTAAGCACTGCATGCAACCAGTTGCAGCCACATCCTTAAAACAAGCTGGGGATTTAGAGAAAAAACTTGCATGGCAAGGCTCAACATAAACTCCAGGGGTAATGACCAATGCATCCCCTTCCCTTCCTCCCCCCAAAGGCCACTGTCAACCAGAGAGTATAGTAGGGAAAAGGATCTGGGCAGAGAACAGAGCAAGCTCCTGGCATTGAAGACTGTCAATTGAGGTAAATTAAAGCCCCCATATGTTGTATCCTCATTGGAGGGCCTTGGAAAGCTACGTGCTTAGAGGGACAATTTCCGCTATTGACACAGAGAACCCCATGCCTGGTGTGCCTACACGACACTAACTCACCTGACAAGGCTCAGTCTGACAAGCAAGAAAGTAATGTTCTTTTCTCATGTGGAAAAATTGTAAAATGTAGCAGCTGTAACTAGCTTTAACCTCTAATTGTACAGAGGTGTTTTGCAACTGAGAATAATTTAGGACCTGATTCACAAAGACAACTTACACTTTTGAGTAACTTACGATTTTTGAGTAATTTTACTACTTTCTGCTTATTCACAAAATGGGAGTGTATGTTACTACTAAACAAAAACACAACGTAGTAAGTTAAACACCACACATGGCCAACCACTGATACTGCAACACCCTCCCATGAAAATAATGGAGGTAGGGAATTAAAATAAAGCCCCATTAAAAATAATTTTAAATTGAAATATTTAAAATTGTTAAAAATATAAATAAATATAATTTAATGTTAAAAAATATATACAAATATTACAGATTTATTATTGATTTATAAAATATATTATTACCCTATTTTGAATATAAAAATTAAAGTTGTAAATTTATTTTAATTAATTTTGTGCATTACATTTACAAATTATTAATGCATATATTTTTTTTCTTTAGGTGAGAATTTATTTTTAATCTAAACTTAAAAAATAATTTTAATTTAGTATATTTTCTTTAATTCAAAATTCATTTTAAAATGAAAAGTGCTGTAGCACCATGAATCTGAAGGCGATTCGGGAACATGAAGCAAAGCTTTATGTCACAGAACACTGAAAGAAGTCACAGAAGTCCCGCTCAAAGTTGAGGGCGCAGACTCATTCCTGCTCTTTGGACCATTAGTATAACAGGTCCTCATCATGGTCCAAGTCTTTCAGTAAGCTGAGATCGAAACAGTAGCACAAGAAGGCCACGCAGAATGCGTCCAAGTCCCACCACTCTTAACCTGAAAAGTTGTAAAGATGTCAAGGTACCACTTGGTCTCACTCCCAGTCCATCGCAGAGGAGCCGATTCTGCAACCGATCCCAATGATTCCAAAGTTTCCAGGGCTGTTGGCAGCATCACAACATATTGAAGCCTTTACAGAGGCCAAGTTGCGAATCTTTGTCACTCCTCCAGCTCTATATGGCACACCTTTGAACACCAAGTATCCGCTGAGGCCTCCAGTTGGGCTAGTGCCAGCAGGTCCGCCCTCTTCTCCATCTGTGCCAACTGACCCTGTCTTGGGTTCCAATCAGGCACACAAATCCACACCGGTCCCCTTAGTGTTGATGCTGGGCCAGACCCTACAAGTGACAGAGGCTGACACTGTCCTATTAGTCCTATCTGACTTTGAGCTGAATTAATCTCGGGTCCAGGCAAGGCCATATCCCAAATTGTACTAATGCACCCGGCCCCAGTTCATTTAGACTCAGACAGAACCATGCCTGACAGTTTATGCATTGACTTTCAGGAAGCCAGCGGTTTAACACTTCCCAGACACTGGGTTATGTTCTACCTCTGGGCCAGCAACAGAATAGAGTGCCTCCTTTTCTGTGGTGATGAGATGGGTGGTAGAGTCTCAGACCTACAGCTGCCAATTTTGGAGATTAAGACTAATGTATTAAGAGAAGTTCAGCAACCTTGATAGACGTCCTTTGAGCCTCCACTATAATTTAATGAGGCCCTGACCGACACCTTGATTGGCACCTGGACTACACCTTGTTCTTGTCCACCAGCAAACAGGTAGGTTGCCAGGTGTCACAGCCCGGCACCAGATGTTGCTTATCTATTGACACAGCACCCTACGCTAGAAAGTCTAGCAGTTTTGGCTTCCACCAACAGGGCAAACACCAATTAATTCCCTGCGATTCGGCCAGACAGGGAGCCAAACTAATGGAAGCTTTTGGAGAATGTATATTCTCTTCGACCACCATAGCCCTCCGGTAAGTCAAAGCCGGCTGTTTGCTGGGGAAATTTTCCCTTGCTATATGGGACATGCTTGGCAAGAGTTTGCAGGCAGTTCCTTAAGAATTTCGGGCATACCTGGCATAAACCATCTGGGTTTGTCAGAATGTGGCAAAATATATTACCTGTTGTAGACTGGATACTACAGACTGCATGGGCAGAGAAGTAGGCACAAGCGTGTTGCTTTGGTATCACACGTGTATGAGAACCATAGGCTTCTCGGGTGACGTGTCGGCCTCTTTAATGGATATGCCATTCAACTGTGCTCACCTTTTCTGGTAAGAAGGATAAATCAGTGTTGGAACACTTCAAAGAAAGCTCAACCACACGTTCCTTACACTTTTACACACTGGCAAGAGAGTACCCTCAGCAATTTTACAATTTTGAGGCTACTCCAGAGTTTTGGTATATCAGCAAAGCTAAGGCAGACCTCTTGTGCAACAGGCTTTCCAGGCCTTTTCGGGTAAGGCTGGGATCAAGCAACCATCGATCAGGCTACCAGGGGCAGCAAACCTAACGGTGACCTGTGACATCAACCTCCAAGCCACTCTAGTTTGCCCTTAGTGAGACACGACCACCATATGGGAGGCAGGATCATACATTTTGTCCAAGGGTGGCAGAATATAAAATCTGACAGGTGGATCCTTCAGTTCATTCAGCAAGGCTCTTCCCTGTCATTCCTTTTTCTTCCACTCAGATCAGAGCGTCTTTCAGAGGAGTACCTTCCCATCTTGCTTCAAGAGATGTAGGCTTTTTTGGCCATAGGAGCCATAGAGAGGGTTCTGACCCCGGAAATAGGGAATGGCTGCTGCCCACGCTATTTCCTCATGCCGAAGGAGGACGGAGCCCTTCATCCTATTTTATCTCTCCGCCTTCCGAATGCCTTCTTGCTGAAGGACGAATTCAAGATGCTCACATTGTTCCAGGTTCTGTCTGCCCTGTATCCAGGTAAATGGATGGTGGCTTTGGACCTGCAGGATGCCTCCTTTGATATGGCCGTCCCGCAGTTCCACAGATTCTACTTGTGATTCAAGGTAGGCCAGGAGCATATTCAATTTGCCGTTCTCCCCTTCAGCCACACCAATGCCCCTTGGGTATTCATGAAAGTTATGTTATGTTATGTTATGTTACCAGGGTATTTGTAGAGCGCACAGCTACTCGGCTGAGTGTCCCGGCGCTAGGTGAGTGTGACAGGCTAGTTTAGATAAGACAACGCGGGGCTATTGCTGGAACAACCAGGTTTTTAGGGCCTTCCTGAAGGGGAGGAGATCGTGCGTCTGTCTTAAGGTAAGCGGCATGCCGTTCCAAAGTTTGGCAACTTGTACCTGAAAAGAATGTCCTCCTATTCGAGAGCAGAGGAACACAGTGGTGCTTACTAGCGACAGGGACGAGGAACGCAGAGAGCGCCGTGGATGATAGAGCTGGACTCTTTTCCTAAGATAGGGGGCACCGGTGTCATGAAGGGCCTTAAAGGCCAGGACAAGAGCTTTGAAATGGATCCTCTTGCGGATCGGGAGCCAGTGAAGAGATTTCAAGTGGGGAGACATCCGCGTCCTGGGACCAAGTAGATGTATAGCCCTGGCTGCAGCGTTTTGGACCACCTGGAGGCGGGTGAGTAGGTATTCCGGTAGTCCAAGGTAAAGTATATTTACATAATCCAGCCTAGATCCGATCAAGGCTTGGACCACTGTTTTCCTGTGAGGGACCAGGAGAAGGGGCAGGAACTGTTTTAACATTTTCAGGAAGCCGAAACATTGTCCGGCTACCGCTTGAATCTGGGATTTCATATTTAGGGTGTCAACCAAGTTATGGTGGTGGATGCAGCACATTCCAGTTTTCTTCTGCCTCAATGACTGGTTGTTAAAGACGGGCTTGCAACAGTCAGTCATAGACCACTTCCAGATGACAGGGAACCGCCTGGCTTCTTTGGGGTTCACCAGCAGTGTGCCAAAGTCACACCTGACTCATTTTCAAAGGCTCCAATTCATCAGGACCCTTTTGGATACAGTGCTGTTTTGGGCACTCCTTCCATCACAACGAGTCCAGGGCATTTAGGCTATAATTCGGGTTTCAGGTTTGGTCCTGGGTCTCAGTGAGATTGGTTCTTAAGCTTGTTGGGCTCTTGCCATCCTGCATCCTGCTCATCGACTATGCCAGGTGGCACGTGCATGCCCTGCAACAGAAAATGAAGCATTGGTGGGCCCAGCACCAGGGGAACCTATTGGATTCCTTCCAGATTTCAAAGGAGGCTGCGAAAGATCTGCAGTGGTGACTGCTAGACTGCTTTTGGATCAGGAAAAGACCCCTCTCCCTGCCACACAAAGAGCAGCTGGTGGTGATGGATGTGAAATTGCTGGGCTGAGGAAGTCATTTGGGGGAAGTGGAGATCATAGGACTCAGGTCTCCGAAAGAGGCCCGAGCGCTGAAAGCCTTCCTACCATTCCCGGGCAACGCCACCACAATATGGTACTGCAACAATCAAGGCAGGGTGGGTGGGGTGGGGTGCCAAAAGATACTTCATCTCTCGAGCTGGTTGGAGCATCAGGGCATTTTCCTGATTGTGAAGCACATGGCAGGATCTGTGAATGTCAGGGCATACAAACTGCCAGTTGTGCCTGGCGGATCACGAATGGTGGCTACATCCAGCGGTAGCACAGGGCATCTTCCAGCAGTAGGGAGTACCAAGGCTAGATCTTCACACTACCAGTGAGAACATACACTGTCCAACTTCTGCACACAGGAGTTTCCAGAAGGATCTCTCTTAGAGATGCAGTACGGATAAAGTGGAGCATGACACTCCTGTATGCCTTTTCACCGCTGCCCCTTCTGCCTGAGTTCTGAAGAAGATCAGGAATAATCAGGCCCAAGTCATCCTAATGGCTTCGGAAAGGGCAAGTGTGACATTCAGAACGTCTAGCTGTGAGCATCAGTCCTTCGATCAGGCTACGACACAGAAGCAGGGTCTGCACCTGAAGCTGCACAATCTGCACCTCCATGCGTGGAGATTGAGCGGTGTCAGTTAACTGCATTAGATCTTCATACCAAAGTTGTGGATGTCATTCTTGATGCCAGGTTTCAGTGTACAAACTCTATCTGCCTGGTTGCTGGCACAAGTTTTTGGCCTGGTGTAGCAGACACAGTAAGATCCATTACAGGAAAAACTGTCAGATATTGTGTTGTTTGTTTTGTTTCTGGCCTAGGAAGGACTTGCAACGGGTACCATTACAGGTTATTTGTTGGCCCTATGGCCATTTTGCATTTGCAGAGCTAAAATTTCTTTTTCAGATCACCTGTTGTGATGAGGTTTATAAAAGTCCTGACATGTTTCCCCCAAACTCTTTGTTATACCTCAGTGAGATCTCAAATTGGGCCTCACTTTCCACATGTGCACCCCATGTGAACAGATGCACAGCTGTCCACTATTCCTTCTGACACTGAAACTGTATTCCTAGTCGGGGTAACTTCATTTATCATTAGAGTGAACTCCATGTTCTGTCGGTGCAACCACTGGGTGGCTTCTTTGGGGTAAAGAAAGTACGAAAGGACTTTTTTAAGGTGGATAGTCCTCTGCATTAAGATCTGCTATGCATTGGCTGAAAAGCAGCCTCCAGAAGTACTGAGGGCCCATTCCACCAGGGCCAAGGCTGCTACCATGCCATGTACCTGATATCTGCAAAACCACAACATGGACATCAGTACACATATTCACAAAGGCTAAACTAATGACCCACACACACACTGGGAGTTTTCTCCCAGGGTGTGGGGGTCATTTGTTTGTCTCTCACCTTCCCGGCTGTGATGGACTGGACAAAAAAGGCACTAAAATGTCCGCTAGATGGTGCAATACCCTTGTCTATAGCCCTACCTCATTGGGCTATCAGAGGAAGTTTTCTATCTATGTAGCCAACAGGGGCTATCGCTACAAAAAACTTAAGGTCTGTCCATCTTTAAATGAGACAACCAGACAAAGGGTTTGATGAACAGGGTACTCCATCGCGTTTGCTAAGGAGGGCGCCACCCACCAAAATCAAAAGAAGGCCCCTAGTCTTTTGGCAAGAATTAAAAGAAAATGCCTGCAAGTATAGCTAGACTTAGTTTCTATTTTAAAGTTCTGAAAATAGTTTGCAAGATAAATGGCATAACCTTTTCATATAAGCCAATTCATAGAATGCTTTTTTCCAAGATTCACTTTTGCATACTTATTTTTTGAGATGTACATGCAATTAACCTTGAAAAAAAGTTCTCTTTGTTGTTCTTCAGCAAGGTTCACTGAGATTTATTATTCTTATACCCTATACCTGTCTATAGCCCCAAACCTCACTTTTTTATGGAAGCATGTTTTTTGGAGGGAAATTCCCCAAACCCCCATTTTTCAGTGACATCACTCATGACATCTCAAATGACATCACTGATGAAATCATCCAGTGATTGTGTTTTCTAAACGTTTCTGTGGGTTAAACTTATATATTAAAGTACCACAAAAGTTAAATCAGTATACTTTGTGTACTACTAATGAGCGATTCTTTTTTTTAACATAGTTCATGTGAGTCACTGTGTGACTATCTGTATCCGTGTGTGAGTGGGTGATTGTACAGGTGTGTGAGTGGGTGTGTGAATGGCTGTATGGGTATATAGGTGGGTGGCTGAGTAGCTGTGTGGATGATTTAGTGGCTGTGTGAGTGGCTGTATTGGTGAGTGAGTGGGTGTGTCCGTGGCTGTATGGGTGGGTGAGTGAGTGGGTGTATGGGTGGGTGAGTGGGCGGCTGTTTGAGAGAGTGTTTGGTAAAGTGTTTTGGTGTATGAGTGGCTGTATGGAAGAGTGAGTGTCTGTGGGATTGGCTGTATGGGTGAATGAGTGGCTGTGTGAGTGGTTGTGTGGGTGTGTGAGGGAGTGTGTGAGTGGTTGTATGGGTGGGTGAGTGAGTGAGTGGCTCTATTGAGAGGCTGTATGTGTGAGCGAGTGTGTGTGTGAGTGGCTGTATAGGTTAATAACTGGGTGTGTCAGTAGCTTTATGGGTGAGAGTGTGGTTGTGTGAGTGGCTGTATGGGTGAGTGACTGATTGTATGATCAGGCTGTATGAGTGAGTCGGAGTGTGAGTGGCTCTATGGATAAGTGATTGGTTGCATAAGTACTTGTATGGGTCTGTGAATGAGTATGTGTGTGGGTGTGTGGGTGGGCTTATGAGAGGTTGTATGGGATGTGAGTGGTTCTGTGGATAATGTCTTCAGATATGTCATCAGTGATGTCACTGACCATGTCATGAGTGATGTAATATGTGAGGTCATAAGCAGTTCATTGCAGGGGCATACGTTATAGTTGGCTCAGGTAAATAGAACTGCTGAATTTCACTGGTTTTGTACAAGTGAAATCTGAGCCTAACTGTAACGTCCCTGTAACCTTTGTTTTTTTCAGTGAATTTCTAAAGTTTTTATTATTCTAGTTCCTAACTATAACGTCCCTGTAACCTTTGGTTTTTTTCAGTGAATTTCTAAGTTTTTTTAAAATTCTATTTCCCAACTATAATGTCCCTGTAACATTTGGTTTTCTAAGTGAATTTGTAAGGGCTTTTACATTTTATTTCCTAACTGTAACCACTAACCTTTGACACTAAGTGTGTGAGTGAGTGCATGAGTGTCTCAGTGGGTATATGAGTGTCTGAATTGGTTTGTAAGTGGGTGTGGGAAAGTATGAGTGGGGCTGTAAGTGGGTATATGAGTGTCTGAGTGGGTCTGTGAGTGGGTCTGTGAGTGAGTGTGTGAGTCTCTGATAGGGGTGGGCATTAAACTCTGCTCCGCCGGCGGAGTTTGCAGAGTTCTGCCACTCTGTGCTACACTTGGAACGTGGAGTTTGGCAAAAACTCCACCAACCGCTGACAGAACAGAGTTTACTGGTGTGCTCACCCCTAGACTTCATGCCCCAACCAGTAGTGCACCAGGAGGCCCTTTTGCAGAGTGATTGAGAAAGGGGGCGGGCCTCCGACGAGGTCTGAGTAATTCCACTGTGGTGGACTTACTTGTGGCAACAATAGGGGTTCTTGGCCTCCAACGACCGTCAGCAGCCCAGGGGACTTCATCCCCAAACCAGTAGTGTGCCAGGAGGCCGTTTGCAGAGTGGTGAGAAAGGTGGCGGGCGTCTGATGAGGTATGAGCAATCCCGCTGTGGGGGACTTACTTGTAGCAACAATAGAGGTTATTGGCTCCCAACGACCCTCAGCAGCCAAGTGGACTTCATCCCCCAACCAGTAGTGCGCCAGGAGGCCCCTCTACAGAGTGGTTGAAAAAGTGGTGGGGCCTCCGATGAGGTCTCAGCAGTCCCACTGTGGGAGACTTACTTGTGGCAACACAAGGGGTTCTTGGCCCCCAATGAGTCTCAGCAGCCAAGGGGACTTCATGCTCGAACCAATAGTGCGCAAGTAGGCCCCTTTGCAGAGTGGTTGAGAAGGGGGGCACAGCCTCCGACAACGTCTAAGCAATCCCGCTGTGGCTGACTTACTTGTGGGAGTTATTTAGCCCTGGCGAGGTAATCGTCCCCGGGGCTCGGAGGGGTCTGCGCGGCCCCCCGTTATTCTTTCTTTAGCCCAAGGGAGGTGGTGGTCCCTGGGGCTCAGTTTGACCCGCCATTAGCTTACAGGTGATAAGAAATCTGATGCAATTTTCAATCACTACTGTAAAGCCCTACCACGTGCAACTGCATATCACGGCAAGAAACCATTGCAAGGTGACTTCCAACAAGCAGATAAATTGAATGAGCACTTATGCTACAAACACGATAACACACTACTCCCACATCATAAGAGTTTAGGAGGACGTGCAAAGGACAAAACATTTAGATGTTTTAACAAATTAATAGGTGTTTAAAAACAACAATATCGGAACACTGGTAAAAATGTGTTTGGGCAGTGCTGGCAAGTTACCTCATGACATGTATTACACACCCTGCGCTAATCCAGTTTGGAGAAACCAATGCTCTGCATTCTGGGAGTTGTAGTATCGCTCTTCCCCCATGAGCTCTCAAGTTTCAGAATGCTAAGCAATATTAGCTAAAAAAACACAGTATGAATTGTTTATATGTTATGTTTCATCTAATCTTAAAGGGACCTATTACCATGTCTTGATTGTGTTGGTCATTGTTATAGCATAGCCCTCAAACTCTGCTGGTGCAGGCGATGTGATAGAAATTTGGAGTTGACTGAACATGGATTAATGTACTGTAACACGCTGTAGGCAAAAATTAGTTTTTATTCTTTATTTATATTGGTTAATAGGTGTGTTAAAATGCCTATAATGTGACCTAGATGCTACAGGTGTCTTTGTCAATGACAGGTCTCTGATTCAGAAATGAGTGCTCTTTGTGTAAATTCTTCCCCCAATTTCAATAATTCCTTTCTTGTTGAGTCATGATCGTGCAAATGTTTTGGTAATTGCAGGACTTATTGTCTCAATAACTACGTTGAGGCTGCTATGATTGTCACCAATTCGATTAGAATGTTGTGCATATCACCTTTAGTTGTCACATCTTTCTATTTATGTCCAAGATTACTGCACCATCTCCACTATTTTAGATAATTTCTCCATTGATTGATGTAATTACTCAAATAAAATGCTTGGGTTTCATTAATAAATTCACAGATCTGGAAACTAAGGTTGGAAGATGCATGAGTCAGTTTCACTATTTCATTGATGCAGCATAGGGATAGGCACGAGCGGGATGTAATATTTTGCATGTTTATTTTGCTCAGAAATAACATGAACGGGTGTGCAGAGAGGGCCTCTCTACGTGAAGACTCAAATAAAAACAACCAAATTACATGTGATTAAACAGAATATAGAGTGAATGCAATAAGTCCTGCTTCCTCCATGCATAGTATTTGTGAATGAAAACTGTACGAGTTGAAAATCAATAAAAATATATTACAAAAAAGCAGGACCTTTTTAAAAAACAAGCATTTGCAATGCAATCGGTCTCGGCTTTTGGACCTTATATGCATTCAACTATGCAGCACATTAGCCTGGGTGCTGAAACATCTACTGTTCTTTAACATGGAGGGAAAGTAAGCACCAAACTGCGTGACACGCCAGGTATGGGAACACATGAAGTGAAATATTGCCTTTCAGCGGGAAATGGTATAGTCCAAAGCTCTGTTTTTAATATAAAATTAGGGCCTTCGGTGGTCATATCACTGAAAATACAAGATTTGAAAAAATATTATTGTCTACGGGTGCTCGTGGAAGACAATTTCTATGGACTGGAATCTAGAGAATGCTAAAGTAATTCTGGTATTTTACTGACCTTTGCTGGTCGTTTTCTATCAAGAAAGTTAAATAGAGGCAGTTGCCAGAAAAATTAAAAAAGAAAGTCCCTAAGCAGAAAGCAATTCTGGTATTTTACTGACCTCTACTGGTCGTTTTCTATCAAGACGGTTAAATAGAGGCAGTTGAACAAGCAGAAAGCAATTCTGGTATTTTACAGACCTCTACTGGTCTTTTTCTATCAAGACAGTTAAATAGAGGCAGTTGAACAGAAAAAAGTCCCTAAGCGGAAGCAGACAAGCCCTAGGGCTGATCTCTCGAGCCCACAAAGTACATACACATAGAAGTATATACTAAAGTATATACAAGAGGTCTCGAATGCTTGACCTAATAACTTTCTTTTATTGAACTGCTCATTATAGGAAGAGCTTTAATTGAAGGAAGTTTACATAAAGGCACGGACAAGCCACTGAAAGCATATTCGCATACATTTACAGCAGTGATACTCAAAGTACGGCCCAGGAGCTGCATGCGGCCCTCCTGACCTTTACATGCGGCCTCCTGATCAACAGCAGCACTGGCCTGCTGTTCACTCGAATCAGCACTAACATTAAAACAATGTTAAATATACAGGCAAGTCTTTATTTAAAGGTTAATTGAAGTTAAAGAAAGGAAGTAACTTGATTGTCCTGCACCACTTAACTTTAGAAACACCTTCATTTTCAAAGCCATCTTGCAGCAAAAGTGTAAAAATATAAGGTTTCTTCAAAAGTTCAAAAAGTGTAATTCATTAACATGCTGAACCATTTCTCCTTAGTATATCAGATTATATCAGTGCATTGAGAAGTATTTTCTTAAGTGAAAGTTTTCAAATATGAATTTAGAAACATGCATTGTTCCCCCAAGCTAACAACAATGCCAATAGTGAATTATGAGGTAAGTCAGTTGCTATGTGCACTCTTAGGGTGGTCTCCTATTATACATAAACAACATTATAGTTTATTAAATCAATCACAGGAGAAGGTTTTGTGCTGCGCACATCCTGAGTCATGTATTTTGGGGTCCTCTTATATGTGATAATAAAAGAAAAAGGACGGAAAGTGAAATGTAACAATTACCTAGGAACACACAATTCGATAAAGTGGGGAAGCTGGGATTAATCCCAGGTTTTCTGGTTTCACATTGTGCAATTCAGCCACTAGATGTATATGCTTCGCGCTTCCCCTATACCCACCTTACCGCCCCCTCCTAACCTCCCCAGATTGCCACCCTGCTGACAACGATGCGGCCCTTAGTCACACCACAGACCAAACTTTGCGGCCCTTGCGAACATGTTTGTGAGTAAGTACCCATGGTTTACAGCTTCATGCTCATTACATATTTGTTAGCACTCTTTTTGGCAGATAAAGCCACTGAGGCTAATGGAAGGCGAGTGATTGGGCGAGGATCACACAAGTTGGTCTCCTGAGGAACAATGGATTAGAGCTCGAGTCTCTTGTTTCTACTCCTGACAAGTTAAGCTAGATTACATGTCCTCTACTTGGAAAAACAAACTAGCACAGAATGAAGCGGGCTCTGAAGAAACCTTGCAATGCAGAAAAAATCAAAAAGTGAAATGTTCGTAAATGCTTGCAAATAAACGTAAAGAACAAAGCAGCACTCCCAACAGCGGCCTACAGGATAAGTGCTCTTTGGTAGGCATGTCTGATGCACTTTTCAATATTCTCTCGCTGCCTCGATTTTCCTCAGCGCTACACATTGTTCCAGATTCTGGTTCGGTGGGTTCCGTGAATGAAAGTGACGTCAGTGCTGACAGATTCCTCGCATTCTTTTCACTTCAGCAGGAAAGACGAGCAGAGAAGCAGGAGCCGAGGCATACAGCCCAGAACCCCAGAGACTCCGAGCGTTTCAGACTCACCCCTCTCCTGTGCAGCACACTCACGCTGCCAGGCCGGCATCAAGCAGCTTAGCAAGGCTGCCATTATTCAAGGCGCTGCGGCAGCACACCACAGTTGAAGGCAATGGGTGTAAGGAGTGTCAATTTTCTGCAAAGTGAAAACTGCACACATTTTAAAAGACACGCAAGTAGAGACCAAAGAGCATGAGCATAACAAGCATTGGTCATTGCAAGAAAATGTTTGTCTGAAAGATAGGGTTTATGATGTGCCAGGAAGTGTGGCGCCTTGCTCTGTTTGCGTTATGTATGTAACTAAGTATGTAGCACGGTGCAGCCAGGATAGGTGAGATACCCTAAAACCCCTATGTCTGTGTGGGCAAAACCCGCACAATTAGAGAGAAACAAGATTCCCGGGCACACGTTATTGGGTAAGTATGCTATTACGCAAAGTCTTTGTCATCACAGTTACTCTCATAGATGGTCCATTCACGATTAATAGGAATTTTTCAATTCATTTAATATTTAACATTTGCAGACACAACCAGCCAACACGTGTTTCGTCACAATGGGAGATATCCCATGACTTCTTCAGGGCTGGGAAGGGAAACTGGTTTCTTGCAAGAAAATGTGCTACAGCCAATATAACTGGAGGAAAAGTAAGTGGCCTGCACAGGAACCAATGAAAAGCCAGGAAAGGGGGGGGGGTGGAAACCCTTTGCGGGCCATACATAAAAAAAACAAGCCCAATCCTGCTTAAAAGGAAGCCCAAACCAAGCAAATATCCTACTAGAAAAAGCCCAAATGACAGAGGAGATTGAAAACTGCAAAATGCCAAATAAAAAAAAATACAAGAAATGGAGCAGAAGCCAAGGTGGGGGAGGCAGCAGTAAAAAAAGGCAGCAGTAACAACTGTGGCATTAAGAGGAGGTGGTAGGAAGAATGCTATATTTGAATGTAAGACGCTAAGGCGTTGATGCTGAACACAGACAAACAGTAACAGAGCAAGAAACAAAGAAAAAAAATAGTCCTGCAAAGAACAGATCAAGAACCATAGCAGAATGAGACAGTACTAAGTCCCTGCTCTGTGGGAGGAACAGAAGAGAGAAAGGAGGGACAAAGAGGCAGGACTGACCACTAGCAAGCCAAGGATTTTTAAAGGACACTGACAGACAAATGAAAAGCAATTGCAAGAAATGGGATGGACTTGAAGTCCACTGACTGATTTCAGCAGGTCTCGAAGAGACAGTACATGCACTGTCTCGCTCGAACTAAAAAGGAACTTCTCTGGACCAGTATCTACCTTTCTGCCAAAGTTGGCGTAATTCCGTTCAGCGGTTCGGGCTGTAGCTGTGACTAAAATCCCTATGGGAAACTGCATGGGGAAACGTGTTTTGGGACCCCCCTTTTTCTCAGATCCCGCTTCATGGAGCACCCCAAAACTTTCAAGACAGCAGCGGAAGTGAATGGTAAACTAGTTTTAAAAATTTTGCGAGGATTTGTCAACCAGTGCTAAAGTTACTGGCAAAACAAAAAATGCTTTTTCTATGGAAACTAGGTCGTAACTATAACTACCTATTGGCAATCGCCAGTAGGTTATATATATATATATATATATCCTGTGATCAAGGGCACTGTGTTGCTCGAAACGCGTCATGGCGGTGGTGCAGGGCGTCCACTAATAAAGAAATATTTGCACCAGTATCGGGTCTGCATCGTCATCTTTTCCGGCAGAAAGTACTTCATGGCGAAGCAAGATATATATATATATATATATATATATATATATATATACATACCTCAGTGAATTGGGCCGTCAGGCTTGGATTTCTTCCTGAAATGTCAAATATATATATATGTGTGTGAACTGTCAGGAAGAAATCTGAGCCTGACGGCCCAATTTCCTCAGGTTTAAAAAAAACAAAAACAAAAAAACTCAGAAATTAAACAGTTATAGTTTACTGAGCTACCTATAACTTGCACCGTACATGCAATGGTTATGACCTGACATATTACATCACTCATGGCATGTTACATGCCATCATTGAAGACATCACTGATGACATCTCAAATGACATCTCTGACAACATCATCCAAAGGATATGACAGTTTGCTATGTGCTTTTCATTCTGGAAGGTATTCAGCAAGGTACAGGTTGACCTAATTTTCCATATAATGGTCATAACCTTTTGCAACAAGCAGAATATGAATTATATCTGTGAAATCACCCACATTTAGCAGAAATTATGCTCTTTTTTCACTGGTTTACACGTATGTTAAGAATTTTAATGTCTCAGTAGACATTATTGTGCTCAGCAATGTATGTAAGAGTAAATACACACCTGAAAATTACTCACAAGTGCAACTTACCTTTGTGAACAGCTCCTGTAATGTGGTCATAAACAATAATAAAAAGAGCAGTTTATTAAACCTTGAATACCATTAAACAGAGAGTTTTGGTGATTATTTTCCTTAGTGAGATGTTCCTGTTAAATAACTCATCTATCATAGAATCTTAAATCAATTGCTTCACTTGTATGCATTAGGCACTGATATGGCATGAGCAATCAGGTCCTATGTACAACCCTCCATAGTTTGTTAGAATACTCTTTGACCTGTCAGCCTTAAAGTGGTCTTCCACTAAACGTTTTGCCTTACTCCTCTATATTTTTCTGATCTCGTTTTTGTTGACCTTAGGATTCTTTGCACTTTATCACTGCTAATCAGTGCTAAAGTGCGTGTGCTCACACCTTAAAACATGGTATCATTGGTTTGTCCGCAGTTGCCATAATGAATTTACTTTTAATTCCTTAGTAAAATGGTACTAATTGTCCCCAGGGCCTGTAAATTAAATGCTACTAGTGGGCCTGCAGCACTTGCTGTGCCACCTACTGACATAGCCTTGCAAACCTGTCTAAGGCCTACCATTGCAGGCTATGTGTGCAGTTTTAAACTGCCATTTCGACCTGGCAAAATCAACCTTTTGCCAGGCTCATACCTGCCTTTTTAATACATATGTCACCCCTAAGGTAGGCCCAAAGCAGTCCACAGGGCAGGGTGCAATGCATTTAAAATGTAGGACATGTAACTTTAGGTTTTACATGTCCTGGCAGTGAAAAACTCTTACATTTGTTTTTTCACTACTGCAAGGCCTGCTTCTCCCATAGGATAACGCTGGAGTTACCTTATTACATTTAATAAGCTATAGCTTCCGAATGGGAACAGGTAAACAGTTCATGTTTGGTGTCTGCATTTGTAATGAAGAATCTTTTATTAAGGTGAAGTCAGATTTTGGATAACATTTTTCAAAATGCCTCTTTTAGAAAGTTGGCATTTTCCTGCCTTAGCCGTTTAGTACCTGCAGCCTGTCTCTGGGTCACATGACGGTGTAGTTGGCAGTTGGGCTTTGTGTATTCCTCCGAGACAGCCACACACAATAGAGAACTTAGTTGTGCCTGGTTGGGCCATCACTGGCAGGATAGGAGGGTGGGGTTAAGCACAGCCCTAATTATACCTGAACAGGCTGTGTCCTGCCTTCACACAAAGGATTACATACCACCTGTAGTTAGTCTGGAGCATGGGCAGGGGCACAGTAACCAGTGCACTTCACAGGGAAACCTCTAGAAGCTTCTCCCCCTTCAAATGTATAAATATTGGACCTCAGACACCTACTCTTCAAAACACTCCTGGACCTGTGGATACTACAGACGAAGGCCTGCTGTGCTGCTTTGCAGTCAGAAGGACTGTCACTCCACTGCCCTGCTACTCTGCATCACTGCTTGCTGAGAAGGAAGACTGGACCT
This sequence comes from Calotriton arnoldi, assembly GCA_963921515.1. Classification (NCBI taxonomy): domain Eukaryota; kingdom Metazoa; phylum Chordata; class Amphibia; order Caudata; family Salamandridae; genus Calotriton; species Calotriton arnoldi. Next base: position 230,210 of record CAWUFW010007514.1, read on the forward strand.
GCACCCTTCATCCCAAGTGACTCCAAGGGTTAGCCAGCTGACCTCCTGTTCTGAGCTACAGGGACATAACAAGCTCCATAGGCTCCCTGCACCTGCCCAGCGGGCTTGCAACTGAACCTGTAACTGGACCTGCCTGAGCCCTGCTGGTCTCAACTGGAGTGAGTTCCTGAGCCCCAAGTGGTGCCCCTCAGGTCCTGGACCCTTGATATGGCCTCAGTTGAGTTTCCCTAAAGTTTTTGTGCTCTTTGCGACCCCGAACTGGCCCGTTGACACCAAAACCTTGCTGTTCACACACATTACCAGCGCAAAGTTCCGGTGAACCAACTCGCTACAGCATCGACCGCCGCAGTGACCAGCAACGCGAAGCTCCAGCCCCAAATATCTGACACGACCGTCCGCGATACTTAGCCGGCTCTTTGCGCTACTTCGACAGTCACCCGCAGTGCTCTCCCTGCTCCTTGCTTCCCCTTCCACCAAACACTGAGCTTTTGGTGCTAGACTGAGAAGGTCACTCTTTTAGCTGGACTAACCCGGTCCCTGTATCTGACCCGCGCTCCATAGTGGTAAGCCTGAACTTGTGACTTTCTCCCGGTCTTGCAAGACCAGATAGCCGGGAGTGATTCTTTGTGCTATTTTTCTCCTAAATCGTTAAAATTGCGCATCTCCGGGTCTACTGATTGTATTTTTTTAAATGTACTTTATTTTTTCTAATCTGGCATGGGACGCTTTCTGTGTGATGTTTTCACTTTATTACTGTTTGAAGTGTTGCACAAATACCTTACACATTGCCTCTAAGTTAAGCCTCACTGCTCTGTGCCAGGCTGCCAGAGGGTGGAGCACAGGCTAATTTAAGGATTGCTTGAGACTTCACACTGACAAGAATTGTGGTTTCTGCTTGGGTAGGGTTTCACCCTCCTTCCCCCAACAACTAAACCCAATTTGTTACACGGTGGCAGCAGTGGGATTTCGACTCGTCTTTGTGCAGTGCCATACAGTAATTTTTGTGTTATGCTACCATCGCATATAAAAAACTTGAGACCATTTTGAGTTTTCTTTTTTAATTCTCCTTTATTGGCTTCTTTTGCTTTTTCCAAATCTACTCTCATTGCCACTGGGCTGTCTGAGATCATACCTGCAGTAATGGAGTTTGAGCTAGCTAACCTGGAAAGTTACAATGTGGTTGTGCTCAAACAATTCTGTAAGAAAAGGGGGCTGCAAATGGAGGATGGCACCAAGATGTTGGAGCTTCAGAAAGCTCGGAGGACATGGACAGAGGTTCACCAGTTAACGACAACTACATAGGGTGGAAATGAAAATTATGATGTGGAGGAGCAGGATCAGGACCTGGACATCAGCCCAGAAACAGCCTTCAGGGGAAGAGGATGACCCATCTCCTGCGTTGGAACTCCCTTCCAAAGCAGGAATCAGTGTCTCCTCGCATAGCCTGTCCCCGGAGGAGCTAGCAGACAAGAAGACAAAAGCAGAGTTCAGGCTACAGATGGCCCAAGGCAAGATGAAGTAAAGGAACTTCCTATGGGGCACACTTTTAACGTCCGTTTTAAAAGCCTGCTGTAAGCAGGGATTTATCCCCACCTGGTCTGAGTCAATTCTTGTACCTATTTTTAAAAAAGGAGATCGTAATGACCCGGTATGTTACAGACCAATTTCACTTCTGGATGCATTTGTGAAAGTGGTCGGCCGAATTATTTTAAATAGATTGCAGACATTGGCAGAGGCGATGGGTATAATTACGGAACTGCAATACGGTTTCCGACAAGGCTTAGGTACCATTGAACAAGGACTAAATTTAATCTGGGGCAAATTCATACAAGCCAAACGCGGGAATCTTTTCTTGGCTTTTGTCAACTTGAGTTCGGCATTCGACTGCGTCAGCCACCCCAAGCTTTGGTGCATCTTAGATGGTATGGGAGTGGATTCCCAACTTATTAACTTTTTTGTTTTAATTTAATTTAATTTTTTTTAAATTTACTTTTTATTAAACAGTTGTGATGATACAGTGGGAAACAGCGAGGCCACATGACAGTAGTATAAAGTGGTGACATTTTCAAATGCGCAGCGAACACAAATCAAGTACAATCCCATACAATTTTAAATCGATTCAGAATCGGTGTCAACCCCAGCACGACATAGCTCCTCAGTTGGGGATACACAGAGACCGCCACGTGACACATTCCATTTAGCCCATTTGTGGTCCCATTTCTTAGGGCAACCCCTGCGTTTGAAGACGCCTTTCTCTGCAATCATCACATTGTCCATGTCATTGGATCATTTCTGATAAGTGGGCAGATCCCCGGCCCCCCATATCTGAGCTACATTTCTTTTAGCAAGGGCAAAGCCTAGTGAGGCCCACGTGCGCTTGGTCTGGGTCAAATCGGTTGCCTCCCAAACATTGAGCAAACAAAGTCGTGGGGAGCTGGTTATGTTTTTCCCACAGACCTTTGTAAGGGTGGAGAAGATTTTTCCCCAGTAGGACTGAATGTGTGGGCATTCCCAGAGCACGTGGAAAAATGTACCCTCCGCATCACAGCATCTAAGGCACCCCGCGTCAGGCCGATGCCCCATTTTTACCAATGTCTGTGCCGATAGATCGGTTCTGTGTAGGATTTTGAGCTGGACTAAGCGGAGCCTCATCGGTATAGCGACCTCTTTAGGGGAGGAAAGTGCTTCTTGCCAGTCGTCATCTTCCAAATAACCTAAATCTGATTCCCACAACTGCCGGAGATTCACCAGTGGGTCCGGCTTGTTGTTGATTAATTTGCGATATGTAAGTGATATTGCTTTGTGGGGCATGGGATCTGCTAAAAGCCTGTCTTCCAGTGGGGAGGCTTCAGGTAAAGTCTCACCACATGCCACATTGGTAGTTATTGCGTGGCATATTTGTAAGTATTGGAACGTTTCTGACCCAGCCAGCTGGTATTCTGCTTGCAGGTCACTAAAAGGGACCATCTCATTTCGCTTCCAGAGGTCACCTACGGAGGAGATGCCTATTAAGTCCCACTTATCAAAGCCTGGGCATTTGCTCAGTGTGCCAAGTTGCTCGGAGTCCCACAGGGGAGTAGCCAGTGTTATTTTTTTGTTCCACCCCAGTGTTCTTGTCGCACGGTGCCAAATTGCAACTGTTTGGGCCGTAGGACCGGTAAGTCGCTGGGGTTTGGGATTAGAATAAAGTGCACGCTGATACCCCCCAGGGTTCATTATCCATTTGTCCGTCCGGTATGCTGGTTCGGACGGTGGGGCAAAAACCCATTGGTTGATCACCGCCAGCTGGTAGGCCCAATAGTATTGTTTAAGGTCGGGTTACGCGATCCCCCCGTCATACCACCCACTGGTCAATTTATGTGTCGCAATGCGCGGGTTTTTCCCATCCCATAGTAGCGTTCTGACCTCACTGTCTACGCTGGTGAAGTATGTGTCTGGGACTGCATAGGGGGTGTTGTGCAACGCATATAGGAACCTGGGCAGCGCCAACATCTTGAACAGCGTAGCTCTGCCTAGGAGTGTTAGGGGCAGAGACCGCCAGTGGAGCACATCATTATGGAGTCTAGTCAGCGGGCCCTTAAGATTGACTTCATAGAATTAGGTAGGACATTGGGTGATATATATGCCGAGATAACGAAAACCCTCAGTGGCGATTGTAACGTCGGTGCCCTTGGGCAGCCGAGGCAGGGGGCCCTGAAGCATATAGAGTATCGATTTCATCCAGTTTATAGTATATCCTGAGTGGGCACTGAAGATTGCAAAGATATGTAAAATGTGGTGGATCGAGGCTGAGGGTGCCGCGACATACAGTAGGATGTTGTTGGAATACAAAGAAATTCGATCCTCATGGTGATCCGTCCATTTCAGCCCTCTAATCATGGGGTCACCCCTCACCCAGGTTGCCAAGGGCTCCAATAGTAAGGCGAATATGAGGGGCGACAGGGGGCATCCCTGTCGAGTCCCTCTTTCAAGACTGAATGGCTGGGATGTATGCTGGTTGACAACCACTTGGGCAGTTGGATCGGTATATAAGAGCTTGATCCACTTTATACATTTTGGGCCGAAGCCCATGCGTTCGAGGAGAGCAAATAGGTAAGGCCATTCAATAGTGTCGAACGCCATTTTGGCGACTAATGATAACAGTGCTGCATCTTCTTGAATGGGGTTAATTCTCCCCATCACCCCATGTAGTCGTCTAAGATTGAGGGCCGTGTTTCGACCAAGCATAAAGCCTGATTGATCAGGGTGCACAAGTTTACAAATAACTGGGATCAAACGGTTGGCTAATGCCTTGGCGAGAATCTTTGCCTCGGCAGTTAACAGGGAGATCGGGCGATACGAGTCGCACCTCGTCAGTGGCTTACCCTGTTGTGTATAACGACCACTGAGGCCAGCATCAGATCTTTAAGTAACGATCCAGTGTGGTAGCTCTCTAAGTACATAGCTCGGAGAGCGGGAGTTATCTTGGAGGTCACTAATTTGAACAGCTCTATTGGAAGCCCGTTAGGGCCCATAGCTTTCCCCGACCTCGTCTCACATATGGCAGTCGCTAATTCCTCCTCAGTAGGATCGCCCTCTAAGGACTCGCGATCTTCCGGGGTGAGGGTAGAGATCGGGATTGTGGCCAGGAGATCCCTGGAGTCAGTAAAGGTAGTACGAGTAGTGTAGGAGTATATAGAGGCAAAATGGGAGGCGAAGGCCTCAGCAATCAACCGTGGGTCACTCAGCATTTCTCCTGTGTCCCCCTCAATAAGGGGCACCCATCTCTGTGCGGCTTCCCGCTTTTCCAGCCATGCCAGTAGCTTTCCCGTATGGTCACCCAATTCATATATTTTGTGCAGAGTAGCTTTCGGTTTAGAACTAGCTGCCTCCAATGCGAGTTGCCTGTAGTCTTGCCTTTTTACGCTGAGAGTATGTAAGATCTGCTCGTCATCCGTGGTCGCTACCTCATCCGCTAGGCCTTGAATCTCATGTTCTAGAGTCTCCAATCGTGCCCTCAGTTCCTTCTTGTGCCCCGACATTAGAGAGAGTGCCTGATCTTTAATAACCGCCCCAAAGGCCCCCCACAGGATCTGATGGGAGTCAACAGTGTTGGTGTTCTCGGCAAAGTACTGGTCCACCCCTTTTATAATCGCGCGCTTTACATGTGGGATCTTCAAACACCAGGGAGTAATAGCGAGGGTGAGACGTCTGTTTTCTTGAGGCAGGGCCAGCTGCGTAAGAACAGGAGAGTGGTCAGAAATACCACGCGCCAGAGACCTGGCTTCGGTAAAGTTGGAGAGATCATCAGTGTGTGTGAGCAGGTGATCGATTCTGGATTGACTACCATGCGCGCCTGAATGGAAAGTAAAATTACGTGCTAAGGGATTAAGATGGCGCCAGAGATCAACCAAGCCAAATGCCAAGAGAAAGTCCAATAATGGCGAAGTGCCCTGTGGGTCTGGACGAGGGGGACGCCGATCGACCCGCCCATCCATAGAGATGTTAAACATGGGGTTCCACAGGGCTCGGCTATTAGCCCGATTCTGTTTAATCTCTATCTTCGACCACTTATTATTCTAATTAAATCATTTGGCATTGATGTCATAAATTATGCGGACGACACTCAACTTGTCTTCTCTATTGAGGGCAACAAAGCAGTGCCTCTAGAAAAATTTCATAAATGTATGCAGAGAACAGCGAATGGCTGAAAGAAAACTCACTGCAATTTAATGGTGAAAAAACTGAAATCCTGTGGTGCACTGCAGGTAAAATTCAGCGACCATTCCCAGTAGATTTTTGGCCTGGCCCGGCCAATAACTCCGTATTGCCCGCTAGTTCAGTGCGCAATCTAGGAGTGATGTTGGATAGCAATTTACAACTAGATTCTCAGGTGAATAAAACGGTGAACACTTGTCTATATCTGCTCCGAGCTCTTCGGAAGATCCTCCCGTTTTTACCTACCCTTGCTAGACCTCAAGTGGTGCGGAGTATAGTTCTAAGCAGATTGGATTATTGTAATGCACTCCTTTTAGGTGCTCCAGCATCCCTGATAATAAAACTGCAAAGAGTTCAGATCATGGCGGCTAAGCTGGCACTAAATCGTCCGCGTAGGGCCTCGGCCTCATTGGCGCTAAAGGACCTACACTGGTTGCCCATTGCGCAAAGAGTCCAATTTAAGGCACTTTGTATTGTATATAGGGCAATACATAAAACTGGACCTAAATTGCTGCAAAGGAAATTTGTATGGTACTCCCCTGCTAGATACTTGCGCTCTTCTTCTGCTGATCTAGTTTGCGTTCCCCATGTTAGTAAGGTGCGAATGGGTGGCAGATCTTTTAGCTTTGCAGCATCTAGACTTTGGAACGCTTTGCCCCCGGAAATCAGACAACTGAACACCTTGTCACGCTTCAGGAAGGAACTGAAAACCACACTGTTTCCTAGAAACTGATTCCTGCCTATCTTAGCTTAGCTACGCGCAATGGATGAATTGGTAACTTAAGCGCCAGGATACCCTTGGGGTGGCAGCTGCGCTATATAAGTGTACCTTACATTACATTACATCCACCATTAAATTAAAGTCGCCTCCCATCACAAGAATGCCAGCTGGGAGGTTAAGCAGGAATTTACCCAAGTCGGCCAGTGTAGGTTTTTTCAGCGCTGGAGGGATATAAATCGAGAGGACATTTAGGGGGCGCCCTTCCCAAGTCCCGGAAACTGCCGCAAATCTACCCTGGGCATCCACCCTGTGTCCTTTAATATGTATGGGCATTGCTTGCGAATGAGAATACCGTTCCCTCTCGAACCGGAAGTGAAGCCCGAATGGGCCACCAGTCTATAACCCCATCGATCGAGTGCCTTACAGGTATTACCAATAAGATGTGTCTCATGCAGCAGAGCGATATCAGGGGCCTCCCTCTTGAGATATTGGAGCACAACCCCTCGTTTCAATTTATCTCCCAGTCCGTTAACATTCCAGGTGAGGATACGGAGCGCTCTCTTCACGTCTCGGTTAGACATATTGTAAGTGGGTGTCGTAGGGCGCTGCTCGCCCAGAGCCCGTGTGTGGTTGTCGCTAGTTGGTACAGTGGGCCAGCAAACTCTGATTGTGTTCGTCTTAAGGACGTCTCTGTTCCCCCCTCCATCACAACAAAATAACTACATAAACTAGAAAAACAAACCCCCCGCCCCCATAACGTCCCACTCCCTCCTGCCTCCCTGCATGGTGGGTATTGAACCTCCCGCCACCCCAAACTTGCAGAGTGCCTATCGCCCACCCTTGAAATATTAGGGAACGTGTTCCAACCCCACTCCCTGAGGCATATGTGAGTTACTTGTGTAGGTACATCGTGTTATAAATAACAAACAGCAATGATACCCCACAATAGGTAGTAACGGAGTCCGTGCAGCGGCTTGCAGCCACATCAGGCGTCCCCGGAGTCACAGTACAAAGCAGGGCGATGCCAGGGGATCCTGTGCCGGGCACAGGCGATGAAAGTCAGACCTCTTCGAGTGTGCCAATGTTCGCTTGCTGGTGTTCTGATGGGTTTCTCTCCGTCTCTGCGCCATTCGGGGAACTTGTTTGACGACCCGAGCAATCTTTGTTACCAGGGCCAACGGAATTCTTTGTGATGTTGCTTGCCCACCGTGCGCCAGCCATCCATCCAGTCCCATGCATCCTCGGGACTACTGAAGAACCAGGTTTTCCCTCCGGATTGAACGCGTAGTTTTGCTGGAAACAACATGGCATACTTGATTTCTTGGTCCCGGATGGCGCGTTTCACCTCAAGAAAACCACGGCGTTGCCTTTGCACTCTCAACGTGAAATCGGGGAAGAAGGTGATTTTGCTGTTGTCCAGTGTGATCGGCGGGGCCACTCTCGCTGTGCGAAGTATGGTGTCCCTATCACCGAAGTTGAACACTCTGGCCAGGATGGGCCTGGGAGGTGCGCCGGGTTTGGATCGGCCGCCCGGTACTCTATGCGCACGTTCGATAGAGAAATATTTGGACAGTCCTTTGGGCTGAAGATGTTGCAACACCAGGTCCTCCACGAATAGATCCGCCGCCGGCCCTTCCGCTCGTTCTGGCACCCCTAATATGCGGACATTATTGCGGCGCATCCTGCCTTCATAGTCGTCCAGTTGACGCTCTAGCAAGTCTTGGTTAGATTGTAGATCTGTGACTTGGCGTTTAAGGAGAGTGGTATCATTTGTTAAGTCCTTTGTTGTGGATTCTACCTCCTTGATGCGATCGTTCATGTTGTTCATGTCAGCCCTGATCAAAGAGACCTCGGAGGCGACGGTGTCGATTCTGGATTCTAGAGATGTGCGCACGGTCGTTATGGCTGAAAGGATATCTTGCAACGTGGGATCTGGTGGGTCCCCAGTGGATTTCTGGCTCCCCTGTGCGTCTTCCTGACCCTTTTGCCATGCAAACTTGTCCAGTTTTGCCTGGAGTGCGCTGCGACCACTCCGGCCACCTGCCATTGTGTGTTCCTCATGGACAGCGGTGCCCAAAGGTGTAACTAGGGCCGCGTTGGCTATTCTCCGCCGCCTGCTCAAGGGTCAAGGTCCTCTCCAGCCTGTCGGGTTTCACCAAGCGGGCCAATGGCTGAGGGGAACACAGTCCTGGATATGTACTGTTCCGGCCGGGAAACACAGTTCCGTTGGCGACCACTTCTATCCCCACTGCAATTCTCACACACCCACCACTCTGGGTGCTGGAGGCGCACTCTGCACACCTTGATCGCCGCAATTCACAGGGGCGCCGCCCACATGGGTCCGAGCAAAGTGCTGTGTATTCACTTCAAGCTCTGGGGGGGGGAGGCGCTTACAGGGCAAGACGTATCCCCAGGCACCGTGGGGGCCAAATAATTAAAGGGAACAGTGGAGGAAGTGCCTCCAATGCGCTACCACCCCTCCAAAAGGATCGGCGTATGGTCTTACCGCTCTCGCGGATCCGCGGCCCACGATCCACCGGGCCGTTTAATGATGCACTTCGCGTCTTTATCTTCGCAGGCTTGGATCCGTGGCAATCATGTGGGTCAGACACCCGCCGGGTCGAGTGCAAGGCGTGCGCACCCTCCACGATGTCTCGCAGTCACCGCTGATTTGATTTAACGTCCCACCTGCATGGCGGAGTACCGGGCTCGTTACGGCCGCCGGCCGCGTTGGTCTGACGCGGGGAGGTCCCAGTGTGCGGCAAACCACCAAGTACGTGTGGGGGTCAGGCACCGATGCGGTGGATATAGTTGAGGATTTGAGATATTGTGCCCCACCAATGTCCGAGAAAGTTTTTGTCTTACCGCGCTTGCGGTACTGTGGTGACGGGCAGCCGGAGAGCCCTGGGGCGCGCTTCCTCGTTCACGGGACGGAGGCCTAGGATCGGAGCAAACACCGCAGGCACATGCTGGATCTGGACAGCGATCGATGTACAGGGTCTCCGCGTTCCGGGGGCTAGATGGGCTTCCCTGCAACGACTTTCACTCGGGGCAACATATGTTAATAACGGATTTTTGGGTTAGCCACGCCCCCAACTTATTAACTTTTTAAGGCAACTGTACCAAGATGCGCAGGCCAGTGTAGTCACAAATTCCCTGTTAGAAAGGGGGTAAGGCAGGGGTGTGTGCTAGCTCCCTTTCTTTTTACTTTGTACATAAACGGCCTGGGCACAGTATTATCCAAGGAATGTCAGAACACCCCTCGAATCGGTAATCGTCCAATCGCAGCGTTACTATATGCGGACGATGCCGTCCTACTATCTCGCATACAAATAGGGCTGCAAAGAGTTGTCACTAGTTTTGCTACTTTTATGTCAAATCTGGACCTCCAGGTTAACATTACGAAAACATATGTAATGAAATGCGGCAGGAATAGTGTAAAGTGCCGAGATGTTTTTATTAATAACAAAAGGCTGGAATTTACAAACTATTTTTCATACCTGGGAATTGCTTTTGAAAAAAGGGGTTCATGGGTAAACGCTATAACATCGAGGAAACTATTATTCACAAAATCTACGTCAACTTTGGTGAACTTTGCCAGGAAGCTGGGAAAACAACCTATTGTTGAATTGATAAAAATTTACAATGCTAAATGTATTTCCACAGCCATATATGGAGCCGGAATCTGGGGCATAGCAGATGTACAACCTTTACAGTCAGTGGAGAACGTATTTTTAAGGTATCTTCTAGCAGTCCCAAATAGCACGGCTACACACATCTGCCATGCAGAACTTAGAATGCCGTATCTATCAGATATAATCAAAATACAGCCGGTCTTATTATGGCATAAGATCTGGTCTAGCCCCTCCACTGGCCTTAATCGTGACGTGATAAACGACCGTCTTAAACTGCAAGGGAAATCGCGTATCCCATGGCTTAATTATATTTTTAAAAAATTGGCTGATCTGGGATGCCCAGAATATTTTCCTAACCCGGCTAGTATCGCTACAGTTCCAAGGAAAGTCTTGAAGACTACCTGCAAGGATTTTCTGAGGAATAACAGAATCGCTCGAGAAATATTCAAATCGTCTGTTAGAGAGAATCAACTGTTACTAATACAACCAGGGATTCAACCTTATCTTGCAAGTGTGAAGGGGAGTTATGATAGGATGTTGCTAACTCGCTTCCGCTTAGGCAGTTTTTATAGAATGATTGCGTTTCCTAATATGAATGACTGGTCCCGATTTCTAGATCCTTGTCCTTGTGATGACATTTCCACCCAGTCCACTATACATGCTTTGTTTTTCTGCAAATTCTATGCCTTTTTGCGTCAAAGATGGATTCTTCCAATTCTAAAGAGGATGGGTTTGAGACAATGTCGTCCTGTCTTTTTTAAACTACAACTTTTAGATGAAGACATTTTTATTGATTGCTTAGCCAAATACTTGAAGGGTGTGATTAGAACCAGAAAATCAATGTTATCTCCCCTGTTTTAATCGTTACATGATTCTGTTTTAATTCCAGTGTATGTATGGTTCTTTAATATATTTGATGTGATGAATTTATTAATTTATTAACATGTTTGATACTATCAAATTCTGTATGCCAATGAACATTCAACATATGAATTTTAGCTCTGTGCTTTTATGATTTAAGTGTTTAAATCGAATAAAGCTTGTTTTGAATTTGAATTTGACTCTGGAGTAGAAATGATTGGCTCATGAAAAGAGCTTCAGTGAGCTGGACCTTAAAGCAAAACAAGCATAGTCCAGCAGCAATGGGAGAAGCATACACTCAGTGTCTGAAGGAGACAAGAAGGTACCCATACCTAAAATTCTGGTACTCAATTATGTGGTGCGAGATGACATAGATGAGTGGTTTTCTGATTAGGAGGTGACTCTGAGGGTGCACAAGATCCCAGGGGAGCACTGGGGGGGGGGGGGGTTGGCTTGTGGAAACATATACCTCCAGTGGGGAGGGACACACTTCTCACACTAGAAGTAGAGGACAAAACTCAGTATGCCCACATGAAAGCCATACTTATCACTAAAATTGAGTTGACACCTGAAAAGTACCACCAAAGGTTCAGGGACAGCCACAAGCTTCCAAATCAGTCTTGGGTGGATTTCATGCACTACTCCAGCAAGACACTGAATGGCTGGGTGAGGGCAGCAAGGTTAGTGAATACAATGACGTGTACAACTTGATTCTCGGGGCACGCATGCTCAATATTTGTTTTTACAGAGCTGCAACCGCACCTAGTAGACAGCATGCTGACTGACCCCAGGAAACTTGCTGAGGAGGCGGACCTCTGGGCAGTGCTTAATTTGAAAATAATTAAGCACCAGGGCACTTCTCAGAAGGCTACTGCAGCCTGCACCACCCATACCTTGCCAGTGCTGCCAATGGCAGTACCAACATAACACCTAACCATCGCACTCCTACATGTGTGACAATTCAGACTATTTCAAGGCCACACAAAGCTATAATAATGGCATAAGAGGCTGGTATTCGTTTCCAATGCATATTGTCTTGATAAACATGGTTGTTGTGCTCATCTCAAAATTAAAAAGTTAGCGCCACCATATGGTGGACTGTCACTAGAGCCAGTGCTGACAAATAAGTGCCGGTGCCGAGCACCGTAAACCACCGGCAAAAATTAAGCATTGCCTCGGGGCCATCACCAGAGTGTCCAAAAAGACATCTTGGGGGGAATCCCAAAAGGGTGCTCTGACTCCCATCAAAAGAAAGAGGGGGGGGTGGAACTTAAAAATAAGGAATTCTCAAAAGGCCCCCAATTCATTCCCAAGGGAACAGCAGTAACCAGTCCCAATCTGAGCCAAAGAAGAAAGTGTTCTTTAATAAACAGGGAGCAAGGTTTGTCCACCAGTGTACTGAGTGCTACAAGTATAGGCACTCCAAGGGAGACACCAAATGTCCCTAGAGGGCACAGCACCTCACCAGTGGGCAGACACCTGGGTTGGCGAGTGTAGCACTTGGGGAGGAGGTGATCCAAGTTAGGTTTGGGGAGCAGACAGAGGTTACTGTGGGGTGCATGGTGAATAAGTTGATGGGGCCAACAGCCCATATGCCTGCAAACACGTCTAAGTCTAGGCCGTGGTCAATGGGCAGCGGGTGGAGGCTCTGAGGGACACAGGAGCCATGATGACCACTGTGAGGTATCAGCTTGTGTCCTCAGGGCAGATCCTACCTGACACTTTCCACCAAGCCATAGTCACAGACAACCGCGAGAGTCATTTACCGGTGGCTCTCGTTCCCTTTCAGTGAGGGCGGGGGGTTTCTCTAAAAGTAGCTGTAAGCCCCATCATGCCTGTAGATTGTCTGTTTGGCAGTGACCTTAAGCACACTATCTGGAAAGAGGTAGAGCTCAGATCACACGTGGATGGCTGGGATTGCCTGAGTGGCTTGGTATGACTACAATGTCCATGGCTGCCCGGGAAGGGGGTCAACAGAGCCTGGAGCCTGGAAAAATGGCCCAGGCAGCTTCCAAGAAGAGTAAGGGCAAGGGATGTAGGAAACAGCCCCTGAAGTTCCTGCCATTCAGGTTGATGGGGCACCTGAGGAGGATGCTCCTGAGCCTATCAGGGAGGACACATCCACCCTGGGTGACCTGCCTGAGCTTGCTGGATGCTAAGTTGTGGGTGGGCCCACCAGGGAGGAATTCTGCAAAGTGCAGAAACAGTGCCCTACTCTTAGAGGGCTTGAGGCAGCAAGCAGAGGCCACGGCAGCCGGTGAGGCCTCTGGAAATCACCTTATCTATTGGGAGCATGAACTCCTTTACAGCGAGCCTAAGGTTCCTGGACCTCGGGTACCCTGTGTGCTGGTAGTCTTTCAGTGTTACAGGACCTTCCTACTGGGGTTGGCTTATGATATCCCCCCCGATAGGACATCTGGGGCAAGACAAGACATTCGTCAGGCTTGTCGCACACTTCTTTTGTCCCTGGATGAAGACAGCCTTAGATGCATTCTGTAGGTCCTGTCCCACCTGCCAGGCCAGTGGAAGGTCAGGGAAAAAGCTCAAGGCTCCCCTGACCCCATTACCTGTTGTTGGCATGCCCTTTGAAAGGGTGGGCATCAACATTGTTGGCCCCTTCCACCCCAAGACAGCTTTAGGCAACAGACTCATCCTGCTCTTTGTGGACCACACCACCCACTACCCAGAGGCCATCCCTCTGAGGTTGGTGAATGCACCTGCGGTGGTCAGGGCCCTAATGGGGATTTTTACTTGTGTGTGGTTCCCCCAATGAGGTAGTGTCAGACAGAGGCACTAACCTCATGTCAGAGTACATGAAGTCCATGTGGGATGAGTTTGGAGTAACTTATAAGTTCTCCGCACCTTTTACCCCCAAACAAACAGGCTTGTGGAGAGATTCAACAAGACCCTTAAAGACATGATAATGGGCCTACCTGAGCCCATGAGGCGCAAGTGGGGTGTCCTACTGCTTTGCCCTCCATTTGATTACAGGGAGGTGAAACAGAAGGGTCTTGGGTTTTGCCCATTCAAGCTCCTCCATGGATACCCGGTTAGGGAACCTCTCAGCCTTTTAAGAGAGAGGTGGGAGCAAGCTCCCAGGAAAACCCATCAGGATGTGGTCAGCTACATACTGGCACTCCGAAAGCAGATTCATCACTATGGAAAAAGGTGAAAGAGAATCTTGAGGCCAGTCAGGAAGTCATAAAACTCTGGTATGACCAGAAGGCCACTGTGGTAGAGTTTCACCCCTTCTATCACAATAGCCCCCACATGTACTGGGGCCGGGGGATGAAATTTTTGGGGCAGACCATTTTTGCTCTCCCATAAAGATACAAACACACCAAAAACAAAAGCGCCCTTATTAATCAAGCCTTAATTCTGGACTCAATCACCCTAGCATATAGGAATTCCCTCAAAAAGGGTGAACCTAGACTTACTGGCAAAAACACTCATCTAGTTCTATGGACATTTATAAAAATTATCATGATGGATTCACATTTCCCCCCCCCCCCACGTGTCATGGTTCATCATTGCCCATCCCGCTTTTGTCAAAGCATCCTCTAATGGTGTGCGAGCCCCTCATTCAGGGCTATGTGGGAATCGTTAGAAAGGAACCAAGGGAAGGGAGTATCCAATAAAAATCCCTACCATCCATAACTTTCTGGTCTTTTATTATAAGGTGAAGGAGGGATGATTAAAAAGCAACATGGGACAATTGAGGGTCTATTATGGGGCTCATGTCCACATCAGGTCAGGTCGACATGTTTCAAACCTTAGCTGGCCCCCAACAGGGTCAGGGGCTTTCTTCTATATGACCCTGTAATTTTCCCTACTCACTACAAATGTATTCTGACTTCACGCATTCAATACTAGATTGCTAATTTCTGGTCTGTTCAGTCCGAATTCTTCCATCTTAGCAAAAATTCCTACAGAAAGACATAAAAACCCATGAAAATAAAAGATAAACGTCACAATTGACAGGGATACACATAACATGTACACACATAGATATATTAACATAAATGTGTAGTTGCCAGAACTTTCATATAGACAATTTGTATGCGAATCTAGCTAATTTGCCATTATAGTCGCACTGTGTCAAACCGCGTTTATACTGCACACAATATCAGTCCCACGCATGTGCAAGCCCAACATCCGAATCGTGCTTCAATCGCAAAGTGCACAATATAAATTATATGTTTTAAACTCAATGAAGCACATACATCACTTTCAAAATCTAAAATATCCTTACCCTAATTATGTTAAGTTCCAACCTTATGGAGGAGCAGAGAGGGAGATAGCCAGAAACGGGTACAAAATATCACACTTATAGAGAATCAGTAAAGCATCAATATTGCTAAAGGGTGAGCGGGTGGAATGGAGGAAGTTCGGAAGTTCTATTTCCCTTATGACTTACTTCGTCAAAGGTCACCCTGGTTGAATCAGCTAATGTGAATTCACAGACCTCCTCCCTACGTTACCACGGTTACAGCATGTCAGTGTTCTAATAGGGTCTATGCGGAAGTGGCGCCCGACCGATGACGTGGGGTGGAGCAACGGGCTTGGTAAGTTGGGAAACGTAGTGCTAGCCTCCGCATCGGTACATTTGTGTCCATCGAGGGTTCTGTATAGTCCCTCATCAGGAGAAGTTTTATCCAATGATTGGCAATGGGCTGGAATAGAGAGCCATTTTGTCCCGGCTGTGTGCGTCAATTTTTTGATTTTTACTTCATTTTCACTTTTTGTCCAGCCTTGTCCTCAAGGAGCGATTTCTCTACGGCCGGTCCAAAAGCCAATGAATGCCTACTTACATCATAAATATAATAAACATATGCACATCATAAATATAATATTTCTTCTCACCAGTGACTGGGTTTAGTGTTCATAGAGTGACCCAGCAGATTTTGTCCAAAAACACATGGAGATAAAACCTCATTGTACAAATATACCAGTAAAGGATTATCAACCATGTGTATATTATATATATATATGTGTTCACTACACTTATTGACACTCTCTCAGGGGGCCTTTTGCTATGGAGATTGTAGCTTAAACCGTAAGCAAATCCATATCAATGCAATGGAAATGCTAATGTCTCAAATGCCTCAAATTTATATGGCATACCCAGGCCAAGGATGCAAAAGGATGCAAAAGGAGACTTGAAAATATCCCATGGCAGTGATAACCTTATTGCACATTTGTTACTACAAGGGTTAACTTATAGTCATAATAATGGTTTAGCGTGGGGGTAAACTTATATTTGTGACCATGGAATATAAATCATTCAGGCCATCTATATGAATTTTTAAATGGTACAGCCACCGCTGTTCTCTCTCGAGCAGTATTTTGCGCATGTCATTTCCTGGTCGATATCCTACGTCCTCCAATATAACCCATAGTAGATCATTATCCATGTGTTGTTAACTGAGCTAATGTTTCGTTAGGCAAGTAGATGTCTTCCTACACCTAATGGTGCTCCGATGTTCATTAATTCTTAGCCAAATCTTTCGGGTTGTCATGCCAATATATTTTTTGTCACAGGGGAAAGTGATCATATATACCACGTTCTCAGTGTTACAGTTGGTATGATGTCTTCGAACCCAAGGTCGATCAGTACCAATGACAACTGCTTTCTGTTGTTTGGTAAACTGGCATACTGAGCAGTTACTACATGGGAAATGTCCAACCACTGGGGGAAGTTCCCACAATGTTCTTGTAATCTTTGTTGCATTCTTCTCATTAGGGGCAGATGTGTGTACCAATTGTCCCTTATGCTCATACTATGTTTAAAGGAAATTAGTGGCAATTTCCAATCACAACCCGTCTTTTTTCATATGGTCCAATTCTTGGAGATTATCGGTTTCACCTTATTGGATGCCGGTGTTAATGTGGTCCTCTGTCTCTCTGGGGTAGGTATCCAAAAGGGCCTCCCTGTTATTGTGGGCTCATTTTTTTGCCTTCGCAACCACCCTGGATGGATATCTACATGCCTTTAGTCTATCGGCTAATCTATCTGCTTCTTCATTATAGGCAACAATGTCTGAGCAGTTTCATTGAATCCATAGAAATTGCCCAAACTGCACATTTTCCCTCATAGATTTCGGGTGGTGGCTAACGAATCGTAGCAGACTATTTTTGTCTGTTGGTTTTTCATGCACTTTAGTGGTTATTTCATCTCCCACCATGCTGATATTGAGGTCCAAAAAGGTAATTGATGTCCTGACAATGTTGTGAGTGAATTGTAAATAAGGATCCCTGGTGTTGACTCAAGCGCAAAATTCAGTTGCTAAAGTCACATCACCACTCCTAATCACAAGGACATCATCAATGTACCTATGCTGTAATCGGATGTTTGTTAGATAAGGTTTCAAATCATTGTAAATGTGTTCATACTTAAACTGATAGACGTATAGGCATGCCAGACTTGGGGCAAAGGTACTTCCCATTGAAGTGCCCTTCACCTGATGGTGTATGGTGCTCTCACATTCAAAAAAGTTTTCAGTGAGAGCTATTCTAGCACAATCCAGTACACACTCAATAGGAGTAATAGTATCAATATCGGTGGCTCTGAGAAGATTCCCAATAGTAATAAGGGTTTATTCTTGGGGTACAGATGTATATAGGGCCCCTATGTCCATTGTCATCAAGATGTCGACATTGGAATCAATACTTAGGGTGTAGAGAAGACAGCGCACCTGTTTAGTATCTTTCAGGTACAAGGGCATTTTTTAACTAATAGTCTTAAGAACCAGTCGCAAAATTGTGACAAAGGTTCAAGAATAGAGTTGATTCCTGAAACATTGGGATGTCATGGAGGGGGGGACTTGTTCTTGTGTAATTTGGGCAGGATGTAGAACAGTGCCAATTCAGGCGCTTTTGGTGTGAGGAACCTGGCTTCCTGTTTTGTGATCCAGCCTTTATTCAATGCTTCTTCAACCATGATTTTGATTTCATTAGTGAGTCGTGGGTCAGGTCCACCTCCAAAACCTCGTTACTATTTCTATCCAACAGCAACCGTCTACATTCTTTGTCATACATATCAACTGGGAGGATGACTGTAGTGCCCCCCTGTGTCAGTGGGTTTGATGGCAATGTCACGTCACCTCCTCAAATTTTCAAGGGCTTCCCTTTCCCTAGTTGACAGGTTGTTGAAGGGGATGTTGACGTTCATGGCATCTATCTCTCTGGTAACGGCTACTTCAAAGATTTGTACAGCTGCAGTGGTCATTTGGGTACGTGGTAAAACGTGGATTTTGTCCTCAAATTGGTGTTCTTTATCCTGGTGTCTTCCTCAGGGGAATAGTTGAAGAAGGCTTTCAGTCTCATCTTTCTAAAGAACTCAGCTAGTTCAATTCTTAGATGGAACTTGTCCACCCTAGGGGTTGGTACAATACTAAGTCCTTTATTAAGGACTTCTAACTCCATTTCTGTGAAGGCCACTGTACTGAGATTGACTACCAGGGAACTCTCTGATGTCTGCTGTTCCTTTGGTTCCCTAGGACCCTCTATTTAGGTGCCTTCCTGCTCAGACCCACCCGATTGGTAACCTTGGACATATTTTTGTCACTCGCATGTCTGGTTCCAACCATTGAACGTTTGGTAATCCTCTTTGTCTTCCTCTGCCCCGCATGTGGCTTCTCCATAAAAATGCCTAACATACAGGAAGGGGAATCCTTGGTGAAACTGAGGGTATGCTTGAGGCCAAAAAACCATCGGAAAACCTGGATTTGGTGAGCCAATTTGTGGTGCTGCCATCTGTGGTGTTGGATACCGACTCTCATCATCGCTACTATAACTGCTGTTACACCCAGAGCTAAAGGACCAGTTTATCTCATTTTGTAGGTCTTTTTCTGTTGTGTGTCAGTAGGGTCTTTTGTGTAGAATTCATCAGTCACATAAGGGTAAGTGATGTCATGACTGAACTTTTTAATGTCCTTCTGTAGTGTGTTAATCTTAGATTGTGTGTTGAATTCTTTCTGATGTGTTAGGTCTTTCATTGATTCCCAGTCTTTTTTTTTATACCGTGATGAGAACAGAGGTTTTCAAATTGTTCTCACTAGTCTGAATTTGAATAAGCATTTAATCAGAGATTCTTTTGGCTGTGTTGATAATCAACACAAGCCAGTCCCTGGTACATTTCCACGCCACGTAGGGCCATTCCTTTCGAATGATCTTGACATCTAAAAAGATTTGTGGTTCATTGGTAACAATCAGTCCCTGTGGGGCAACCTTTTGCCTGTAGATATTCAGTCATAATGGCGCCATGTAATGCTGTCTTAATCTGGTTACGTTTTAGTTGTGTTAGAGAATCCCAATCACTAACCTGCGCCAATGCTTGTGAAACATTCAAGTCTCCCAACAGTGATGGGGCCAAAAGGATGGTGGCAATGGCCTCATCATCAAACCCTAACTCATTGGTTTAGGACATGACTCAGGAGTGCACTGCACAAAAAGGGGTACACTTAAGCTAATCTACTTGCTTGGGGTAACTATGTCCCCTAGTTGAGTAATCTGCTAATAAAAGTCATTAGCTTCCCGCAGCTAGTCGCCACTCAAAACTGTCTATAGCAATAGCCCCCACATGTACTGGGGCCGGGGGAAGAGGATAAGTTTTTTGGAGCAGACCGTTTGTGCTCTTCCATAAAGATAAAAACCCACCAAAAACAAATGTGCCCTTAATAATCAAGCCCTAATTCTGGACTCAATCACCCTGTCATATACGAATTCCCTCAATAAGGGTGAACCTAGACTTACTGGCAACAACACTCATCTAGTTCGGGATGGCCTCACACCCCCCCCGGGTGTCATGCTTCATCATTGCCCATCCCGCGTTCGCCAAAGAATCCTCTAATGGCAAGCAAGCCCCTTATTCAGGACTAAGGGGGAATCGTTAGAAGGAAACCAAGGGAAGGGAGTATCCAATACAAATCCCTACCACCTACCATCCATATCTTTCTGGTCTTTCATTATTTGGTGGAGGAGGCATGATTAAAAAGCAACATGAGACAATTGAGGCTCTATTATGGGGCTCATGTCCACATCAGGTCAGGTCGACATGTTTCAGGCCTTCGCTGGCCCCTAACGGGGTCCGGGGCTTTCTTCTGAACCAAATTCAACCCTATATGACCCTGTAATGTTTTCCCTATTCACTACACATGTGTTCTGACTTCACACATAAAATACCAGATTGCTAATTTCTGGTCTGTTCAGTCCGGATTCTTTCGTTTTAGCAAATGTTCCTGCAGAAAGACAAAAACCCATGAAAATAAAAGATAAATGTCACAATTGATAAGGATACACATAACATATACACACATAGATATATTAACATAATTGTGTAGTTGCCAGAACTTTCATATAGAAATAATCTGTATGCAAATCTAGCTAATTTGCCATTATAGTTGCATTGTGTCTAACCGTGTTCATACTGCGCACCATATCAGCCCCATGCATGTGCAAGCCCAACATCTGAATCATGCTTCAATCGCAAAGTGCACAATATAAATTATAACGTAAAAGGTTATCAGCGGTATGGGCTATCTTATGCGCAAACCTATCAGTATCCCCATATAATTGGAAAATGATAATTATACAGTGCTCCAAAGGGTGAACACTTTACACCCTTAAGAAATGATAGAGACAGGGCCCTAAACCTGAACCAAATAATGAGACCTTTGAGCAACACTGCAATCAAACAACTACAGAACTGGCTACAGGATTAAATGGGATGTACACTGTATTCCATGTATGATTAATATCTCCTGTGAAGAAGGAGGATTAAAGGAACAAAGAAGACCCAACGAAGGAACAAGAACATTTTTGTACTTACTTGTTTCATTGCTGTGTTGCTCAAGGGTCTCATGATTTAAGATAAATTATAAGTTGTAAACTCAATGAAGCATATACGTCACTTTCAAAATCTAAAATATCCTTACTCTAATTATGTGAAGTTCCAACCTTATGGAGGAGCAGAGAGGGAGCCTTATAGTCACACTCTATAGCCATAAACGGGTACAAAATAACACACGTATAGATAATCCGTTAAGCACCCATATTGGTAAAGAGCGAACTGGTGGAAGGGTGGAAGTTCTGAAGTTCTATTTCCCTTATGACTTACTTTGTCAAAAGGTCACCCTCGCTGAATCACCTACTGTGTATTCACAGACCTCCTCCCGAGGTTACATCGGTTGCGGCATGTCGGTGTTCTAATAGGGTCTATGCGGAAGTGACGCCCGACCGATGAAGTCGGGTGGAGCGACGGGCTTGGGACATGGGGAAATGTAGTCCTAGCCTCCGCATCAGTACATTTGTGTCCATCGAGGGTTCCGTATAGTCCCTCATCAGGAGAAGTTTTATCAAATGATTGGCAATGGACCGGAATAGAGAGCCATTTCATCCCGCCACTGCGTGTCAATTTTTGGATTTCTAATTCATTTTCGCATTTTGGCCGGCCATGTTCTCAAGGAGCGATTTCCCTACGGCCGGTCTTAAAGTTAATGAATGCCTACTTACGTATATGCACATCATAAATATAATATAGACGCATCAACAAAATAATATTTCTTCTCACCAGTGACTATGTTTACTGTTCATAGTGTGACCCAGCAGATTTTGCCCAAAAACACATGGAGTAAAAACCTCATTGTACAAATATACCAGTAGAGGATTATTAACCATGTGTCTGTTTTATTTTTATATGTTCGCTGCACTTATTGACACTCTCTCTAGGTACTTTTTGCTAAGGAGATTGTAGCTTAAACTGTAAGCAGATCCATATCAATGCAATGGAAATGCTAATTTTTCAAATGCCTCAAATTTATATGGCATACCCAGGCCAAGGATGCAAAAGGAGACTTGAAAATATCACATGGTAGTGATAACCTAATTGCACATTTGTTACTCCAAGAGGTAACTTATAGTCATAATAATGGTTCGGCGTGGGGGTAAACTTATATTTGTAACCATGGTATATCATCACTCAGGCCATCTATATGAGTTTTTAAACGGTGCAACTCCATGAGGTTGGAACTTCCCATAATTAGGCTAAGGATATTTTAGATTTTGAAAGTGACTTAAGTGCTTCATTGAGTTTAAACTTATAATTTATATTGTGCACTTTGCGGTTGAAGCATGATTCGGATGTTGAGCTTGCACATGGATGTGGCTGAGATTGTGTGCACTATACACATGGTTTGACCTAATGCGACTATAATGGCAAATTTAGCTAGATTCGCATACCAATTATGTCTATATGAAAGTTCTGGCAACTACACATTTAAGTTAATATATCTATGTGTAGATGTTATGTGCATCCCTGTCAATTGTGATGTTTATATTTTATTTTCATGGGTTTTTATGTCTTTCTGTAGGAACATTTGCTAAAAAGGAAGAATCCAGACTGAACAGACCAAAAATTAGCAATCTGGTATTGTATGCGTGAAGTCAAAGCGCATGTGTAGGGCATATCAAACTATTATGGGGTCATATAGGGTCCGATTCGGTCCTGAAGAAAGCCCCGGACCCCGTTGGGGGCCAGCTAAGGGCTGAAACATGTCGAACTGACCTGATGTGGACATGAGCACCATAATACAGCCTCAAATGTCCCATGTTGCTTTTTAATCATCCCTCCTCCACAAAATAATAAAAGACCAGAAAGGTATGCATGGTAGGTATTTTTGTTGGATACACCCTTCCCTTGGTTCCCTTCTAAAGATTCCCCCATAGCCCTGAATAAGGGTCTCACTCACCATTAGAGGATGCTTTGGCGAACGCGGGATGGCCAATGATGAAGCATGACACCCGGGGGATGTGTGAGGCCATCCCGATAATTTTTATAAATGTCCATAGAACTAGATGTGTGTTGTTGCCAGTAAGTCTAGGTTCACCCTTACTGAGGGAATTCCTATATGATAGGGTGATTGAGTCCAGAATTAGGGCTTGATTAATAAGGGCGCGTTTGTTTTTGGTGTGTTTATAGAGTTTCAATCTGGCCAGAATGTGTGGGTTTTGGTGCTTGTGGAGCCCAGAGCTACCCAAGACAACTGAACAGGCCCATATGAGATGAAGGAGCGGAAGGGTGAGTCCTCCTACCTGTGGATCTTAAGACCCTAGGAACCCCTTAAGGGTGCTCCACATAAATTGCTTCAAACCCCACTTTGAGAAGTCTGAAGTCAGCTTGCTCTTAGTGACAGATGACGGGGTGGAAGAGGGCCTGAACCTTTCCCTGACCTCCTGTCAACCCAGGAGCACAATGGGTCAAAAGAGGGTGTTAACCTCTCCCCTACTCTGACCCCAGTTGTTGGGGCAGTTTTCTTCTCTGTTCTCCCTCACCCCTGGGTTTACATATTTGTGTACCCATTACAAAGACACTAGAGAGAGGACCATAAGGGGAGGACCAGAATCAAGGAGGAGGTCTCCAAGATGCTGGCGTTAGGGATAATTGAACCCTCCAACAGTCCCTGGTCCAGCCACATAATCCTGAAAAGAACAGAATTGCATACATCATTAGAACGCTGCTTACAATCATACTGTGACTTCAACTGTTTGCAAGTGATTTTCCCATATGCTATACATCCCTCAACAATGTTTAATGTATCAGAATTTTCACTGAACTTCTGGAAATTAAATTGGTAGTTTAAACACATTACACATTTTTAATCCACGTAGGTACACAGAAATTTACAGATGAATAATGTCTTGTAAGAAGAAGCTGGAAGGTTTAATTCTTCTAAAATATTTTTGACAACATAGATTTAAGCTGCAATCTTTTTGTAACATACGTCTGCAACTTGTGTAGTTGCACGCAGTTTGTACCTTGTTTTAATAAAGTACTATTCGCACTTACAACTTTCCTGGTAGCTGAAGAGTGCACCATACAATGTTTACCATACTAAATCATACTCTTCTCCAGTACAATACAGTACAGTACAATACAGTTTCTATTTCGTACATGCACACATATACAAAAAAATTAATACATGCAGGATATGTTGCGGCTTGATTAGTACCTACGTTTGTGTTTTTAAAATGCTGTAGCTGTTTTCAGTCATTTGAAGAGTACTAAGTTGGGTGATGCCATCAATGATGTCATTTTAGATCCCATCAGTGACATCATCAGTTATGTCATTTAACATGTCATAACTGATTTAATATGGGAGGTCATAAGCAGTGCATGGTGGGGGCTCAATTTATAGTTAGCTCAGTAAACAATAACTTGTGAATTTCAGTGTTTGTCTTATGTTTTTAAATGTTAGTTTTCGGTTATTTAAACACCTAACTACAATCTCAATTTAGTTTTTGTTTTTTCAGTGAATTTTTTTTTTTTTTTACCATAAGGTCATATCTTCTTACCATACCTAACTATAACATCACTTTAACCTTTGTTTTTTTAGTGAATTTTTGTTTCTTCTTTTTTAATCATATTCATGCAACTCCTCCACTAAGCGCAGGTTTTGAAATGGCCTCTGGCCAGGCCCTGTGCCCAACCACCAGGCAGGCACCCAAACCCCTGACATGTATGGTTTTGGTATGTGGTTAGCCTTTGGCCTTGTGCGGGGGTGGTTGGCTGCAGGACCTGCACTGAGACTCCGGTGGGCAGCCAACCCCCCTGCGGACATCCACCCCACATGTTTCTTTTTTTTTGGCGGTACTCCCACTGTACCGCCGCACCAGTGTTGCCCCCATGGTACTACAGGACCTTACAAGTTTCACTTACTGAAATTTGTGCAGTCCCACAGTACCATGGGATTACTTCTTGTATGCCGACTCCTGGGGGAATCGGCAGTACCTCATGATTTTTAAACAACTTCAGGACATGGGGACAGTGTCCTGTAAAGGCAGCCGTACCATTTTATTTCACGTTGCTGCCAGCTATTCAAATTGCTCGGTATTGCGGGGCCAATACCAGCTCTGTGGTACTGAAGTGGCCGATGGGAGAAAAACCGACCTCGTTGGATCAGAGACCCCTATTTTTTTAATTTACAGTACAACGGGAGTCCTGTGGAACGAAAGCGGTCTTTAAACTTAAATTTATCAAAAACGGCTGAATGTATTTACACCAAATAATGAAAAGGATGCTTTCTGAGTAAAGTTTTTTCTGCCAAATTTGATGTCATTTAGTTCAGCCATTTGTTTCTGTACTACTTCTCGAAATTTCCTAAGGGAACTGATGGAGCGGGGTTTTGAGAAAATAAAACCTGCTCGGATTGAACCTCAGTAACATTAATTAACAGTGTGCTGTGAAAAATATTATTAAAAACACTAAAATAAGGGGAAATGCTTTTGCGCATGCATAAAACTAATGCATGTTGTAATGCATGGAACTATGCCACAAATTGCTTTGATAAAAAGACTAATGCTGCTTTTGTGCACGTTAATAATATTTTGCTAGGGATAACATGGGATGTGCATGAGTTAGTGAAATGCTGGGATGGTGTGCAATGAAATTACATTTCATGAAAATAATAAATGTTTGTGTTTGTTTTCTGTAGAAAAGCAAGCATGGGCCTACACTTCTGCAAGTCAGTTTGGGGTTAATATTTGGCTGAAAATTAAATGTCCAAAAGAAAGATTCGCATGAGAAGAGGGCGAACGTAAAGTTGTATATGACCTTCATGGTGTACTGAATGTCTGCCAAGCTGCGGATAAGAAAATAAGATTACAAAGTGGAGGTTCCCGTCCGGTCACGAGACAAAGATGGCCGCTTGAACGCGGAGCTCCGTGTCGAGGGGAGCACCAGGCGGCGAAGAGTGCTTTCTGAGGTCCTGAAGACAGCTTAAAATAGGCTGTCTGCATTGCGGAGGACCCGAGGACTACAATGGTGTTTCTATTTTAACTGAAGAGGCTTCCAGTAAGAAATATTGTCGACCTTTCTGTCCTTCCTCCAGAGCTCGAGAGCAGAGAGCGAAGGGCTGCTCAGTGAAGCGCGCGGGAAGAAGCCTCTGAGGAGATTTATGACTCTGGAGAATTCCGGTCTGTTTTTAAACATTTCCTTTCAGTGCGAATTTGCTTAATGAGGGATCACATTTCTGACTATTATTAAACTTGCCTTCACTTCTGTTTTTCTGTCAGCTGTGTGGAAAAACATGTACTATCGGATACATTGTTTCAATTAAATTGAGCTGATTAAGAGAGATGCCTCTGCCTGCTTAATAAATGTATTGAGTTCTTTTTAACAAAGGCAGCTTTATAAAATACAGACTATTTTTTTCACTGCCTCACTTCAACTTGAGGAGAGAATTACACACTTTGTTGCTGGATGCCTTTCCTGCTTGAAGACTGACAGTACGAATTTGTTTAATAAGTGACTTGCATTTCTGGCTTTCATTTGTCTTCACTTCTGTTCCTGTCAGATATGTGAAATTATATGCACTACTGGCCACATTGCGGCAACTAGTCTGTTTTTCTCAGGAATAATGCACCTGCCTGCCTTCTATTTATTCTATTACCAGTAAAATAGTGTGCTGGGTTCCTTGCATCACAAGAAGTTTCCTAAGTATGGTAACCAGACTTGCCTTTATTCTGTTCCTGTCAAGGTGTGAGAAATTATATGCACTACTGACTACGCTGTTGCAATCAGTCTGGATTTTTCAGGAATTATGCATCTGCCTGTCTTCTTATTACTCTTTTATCAGTAAAATAGTGTGCTGAGTTCTTCACATTACAAGAAGCTTTATAAATATAGACTATTCTTTGCTGCCTAATATCAATTTGAGCAGAAGTGCTATATATTCAGCTATCAGATACCTGTACTGCTTGAAGCAACTTTGGGCAAATGAGCTAATATAATTTCTACCAGAAAAGAAGGAGTCTGTGCTTCTAATAATATTGACTTACAAACACTGCTCTTTCCTCCTCTTTCCTCCTGATACTACGTTAAGGCATTTTGTGGGTGTTAGTATAAAAAAACTGACAAAGTGGTAACGCCCTTATTTGATGCGAACAGTTTTATCTCAGAAACCTACGTAGTTGTGAGGAAGCAAATTACCAGAGTACGACTTTTGCACAGTGGCGGCTTAGGATGTCTTCTGGTAAATCAGCTAGTAAATCTTCCAAGCAACCCTTTTATTCTGAGGTATTAAGCCTGAGTCTTTCTGCCTCAGACACCTGCAACACTGTCGCAGCAGCTCAAAAGTCATCTAATCCTATGATGGCGACTGGTTCAGACTCTACTATGGAACGAATACTTCAAGAGATTACTGCTGTTGGACGACGTTTGGATGGAATGGAGACATCTATCTCTGCTCTTACGACGGAGACTAAATCCATACGTGCTGATATTGCAGGATTCCAGAAACGCCTTGATGGTCTCACCGACAAGGCAACCACAGTTGAGAATTGCCTCCAAAATATACCAGACAGAGACCAAGAACTTCTCTTCCTAAGAAGCAAAGTAATTGATTTAGAAGATATAAACCGCCGGGATAATGTGCGCTTTTTTGGTTTTCCGGAAGGAATAGAAGAATCAGATGCTAAATCCTTTCTAAAAGCAACTCTTCCGAACATCATAGGCCTCACTTTTGACCCGCCATTAGAAATGCAAAGAGCACATCGTATTGGCCCCCCTAAAGTGGGAAAGAATATGCAGCCACGTACACTCATTGTATGTTTTTTGTGACATGAACAAGCTCGACAATTAATCACAGCAGCACGTACGCATGGTCCATATATTTTTGACAGTCATGAGATCCGAGTATCTGAAGATTTTTCCAGAGAAACGAATGACCGTTGCAAAGCCTTTCTCTCTTTTCGGCCTCACCTGTGTCAGTTAGACATTAAATATGGTCTTTTTGAACCAGCGCGGCTACGAATCACCAAGGATGGCATATCAAAAGACTTCTTCAATCCAGATGACCTTCGACGCTTCCTGGACAATGTTTCCACCCAACAAATGGAATATACTGATTCCCTATCAGAGATCCATTCTTCACTTTCTCCATCAACAAACAAAAAGATCTATAATGTCCAGCGTAACTCAGTTCGTTCTCACAGCAGAGGAAGAGATCCAGATAGAAGTACACGCTCGTTTGGTGACCGTGCTCAAGCCCTACAAGCAGTAGCTACTCTCACGCAAGAGGGAGACAGAGACAAATCACGCTCTCCAATTAAACCTCTTCCATCACTTGATGACGCTGTTCCTTGAACTTGCTCTACTACTCTGTTATTGATATCTTGAAGAATGGACAAGATAGGCATATAATACTATCTGTTGAAGTCCTGACCTGATGAGTATCTACTTATTTATTTACTCAATTGTGCATTATTTACTGTATAAATTATATATTATATTTTCTAATCTGTTTTAATTAATTTTTCATCCTTCTCCCTTTTCCTCTAAAAAGGTATATAGAATAAGGTTTACCTGTACTTATTTTCACTATGTTATAAAATTTTCTATTTGAGGGCACTGTTATTCTTATTACAATCCTTTGATATATATATATATATTTTTTTTTCATGAAGGAGTACATTACACATAGGAACTATTGCCTCAAATTATGCATTATATTCTTTATTAGTATTTTTACTATTACGCCTTCCTCTTACTGTATATTTATTTTATTCTTTAGATATTCTGTTCTTTATTCAGACTTAGATTTAAAGTGTTATTAAATGTTATTTACATGCTGTTTAATTGTTCTTAACTTAGATTTTACCTCAAATTTCAAAAGAATCAGTTTATCCTCTTCCTTCAGATTTTTCCTGCGCCACTATACTTAAATACGGATATTCTTTATTCTTCTCTGCTTTCAGTATTGTTTATATCCTTATCTTATATGTCCTTATATTTATTATTGCTTATATTTAAGGAAAAATTTAATTAACAATTGTATGACCTACTTGATATGTTTACCTTATATTAATCAATTCTGATAAGATTCAACTGTTACAATAATTAATTATTTCATTTTTATCCCATTTAACTGTTATTAAGTCTTATGATTGTATTTAATACTTAATTCTTCCATTACTCTCTTACCTCTCTCCTTTTCTTCTCATACTGTATCCTATACTATAATATTTAATTGTTTATTTATATCCATAACTTTTCAAATCTTTCCTATACTGTTTACTACTTCCAATATCCATTCGCTCTTTCTATGCCTCTCGCTGTGCGGGGCTTCCCCCGATGCGCATAGCCCGCAAGCCAGGACCCGCAGAGCATAGTTCTACTTCCCCTATATTGCACCTTTTTCCCTGTGTAGTATTTTTTTTTCCACCCTTATTCTTCTTTTTCTTCTCTTTCCTAATTCATGTGTCATTTTAGTTTTTCTACTTTAGGTCCTTTTAAATTCTTCCTCTATATTCCTCAGTAACATACACTCACTATCCTTTTGCCTGGAACCTTTTTTCTTTACCTTGTACATCCTCCCACATTGATCCTTGATTCTTTCTCCTCTCTTTATTTTCCTACGTATAATCTGTTACTTTCTTCACTAAACCGCACATGGCTGTGAATAATTCCTCTGCTTCCCATCCTCTACGCATTATATCGTGGAATGTTCATGGCCTTACACACTTTATTAAGCGTAAAAAAAATACTTTCCTACCTCCAAACAAAAAAGACTGACATAGCTCTTTTACAAGAAACCCATTTAGACGCTCTAGAATCCTCTAAGTTGCAAAGAGATTGGGTGGGAAAAGTCATTCATTGCGAGCTTACGACATCTTCCTCCTCACGAGAATCATCCACGAAAATGCGGTGTAGCTATCCTTCTTCATAAATCCTTACCGGTAACAATAATCAAGACTTGGACTGATCCAGATGGCAGATACATCTTTGTAAAGTTGAATATAGGTGATAAGGTCCTCTGTGTTGGCTCGGTTTATGCTCCAACAGGAGCCAAACGCGCTTCCTTTCTCAGTTTGAATCGTTTACTGGTAGAAATTGGTGCTTCTAGTTACATTATTGGCGGTGACTGGAATCTTGCCCCAGACCCTATAACTGACAGAACGGGTTCCTTAGATAGATGCAATGAAGGAGACCGAGCTCTGTTGGGAGATATAACATCAGATCATGGATTAGTGGACCATTGGCATCTTTGTCATCCTTCTGACCAAGAGTACACCTTTCTCTCCTCCACCCATGGCACACAGTCTAGGATAGACTATTTTCTCATCTTGCATCCATTGGTAGCAATCACCACTGAATCCTGTATTCTTGAGGCCACACACACTATCAGACCATGCCCCTATCCTTATTACTCTAGAGATTGGTTTAGCTTCCCCACGTCATAAACCATTGCGTATGAATATTCAAAGATATCGCTCTCCCAAAGGTAAGCTTTTACTCCGTTCACACATTTCTGATTATTTAACGGTTAATAAATCATCTGTCTTCTGGCAGAATTGTTTGGGCAGCTGCTAAAGCAACCATTCGCGGTCAGTTGATCAGAGATGCTGCGGAAACTAATAAGTCTAACTCTTTACGTCGTACTGAATTAGAGACTCAAATAACTTCTCTCACACGTTTATACACATCCCATCCCACATCACCCAACCGTCGTAAACGTGAGCTTGCTAAACTGGAGCTTAATAACTCATATACTTCTAAAGCGGAGTATGCTCTTCAACGCCTAAAGGGTAGACATTATGAGCAGGGTGAAAAAGCAGGTCGTCTATTAGCAGCTCAATTGAAACAGCCTGAGGCAGCTGTGGCCATTCCTGCCTTAAGCTCGGATAGGGGTGAGATCCTTACGAGACCACATGACATTGTAGATATCTTTGCATCCTTCTATAAAAAACTTTATACCCCTGAAACATCAGTAACTGAGGATCAAATAGTTTCATATTTGGCAGATATCAATCTCCCTTGCCTCACAGATGAAGTAGAGCCCTGCTTGGTGGTGATATTAGCAAAGACGAAATTACTATAGCCATCACCAAACTGCCTTATCACAAATCTCCAGGAGAAGACGGTTTCCCTGCGGAATTTTATAAATGGACTGGGACAGAAACTGTTGATACTTTATTTACTGCCTTCCAGGAGGCAGTTCAAACGCAGTCACTTGGTCCTATTTCTAACAGAGCGTTAATTGCTGTTATTCCCAAGCCTGGTAAAGACCCACTTGTCTGTAGTAGTTACCGACCTATCTCCCTCATAAACAGTGATGTAAAGATTTTAGCTAGTATTTTAGCGGCACGTTTACGTAAAGTCATTCCCTCTCTCGTACACCAGTCACAGGTTGGTTTTGTCCCAGGCCGTTCTTCCAGGAACCATCTCCGTACCCTGGCTCATACTTTGTGGTCTGCAAATAAGATGACGGAAGATGCTTTGGCTCTCTCATTGGATGCAGAAAAAGCATTTGACCGCACTGACTGGAAATATCTTTTTGCAGCCATGAAACGTTTTGGCCTAGGTGACCAATTTATCTCTAAAGTTCGTCTCTTATATGATACTCCGACAGCCCAAGTCAACTGTGGTGGATTTTTTTCCGATTCCTTTCCCATTAAGCGAGGTACCCGACAAGGTTGCCCTCTTTCCCCCCTTTTATTCTTACTAGCAATTGAGCCTCTTGCTTCACTCATTCGGCATTCACCTCATGTACAAGGTATACATATAGCAGGAGGCACTTCTAAATTATACTTGTATGCGGATGATATTCTGCTCACGTTAAAAGATCTCCCTCACTCTCTGCCAGCTTTACTTAAGATCATTGATGGTTTTGCAACTCATTCTGGTTACAAAGTGAACTGGGATAAAAGTGAGGCTCTGCCGATTTCTCCTGGTACCACTAAAGCATCAATCAATGGTTTCTCCTTTTGTTGGAAATCATCCCAATTAAAATATTTGGGAGTCTTGGTTAATAAAGGCTTATCAAATATGGTCACAGATAATATTACACCCCTTATAACACAAATGGAAACTGACTTTGCAAAATGGTCTCTTTTGGGTCTCTCTATGTGGGGAAGGGTACAAGCCGTGAGGATGGTTACCTTACCTCACTTTAGCTATATGCTTGGTATGCTCCCACTTCTTGTTCCTTTGTCTACACTTCGCAGAGTGGATGCCCGAATTCAATCTTTTGTTTGGGGATCTACAAAGCCTCGTCTAGCAGCTTCTAAATTATTGGCTCATCGATCTTATGGTGGTTTGGGATTACCATCCTTAGAACATTATTCTTTAGCTTTACATCTTTCACAGCTAGTTTACTTACTTCCGGGTACAACAGATCCTCCACAGTGGGTCACAACAGAACATTCTATACTTAATCGAAGTGATGGTCTAGATTTCCTTTATGGACTCCGTCTTCCACGTTCCTCTCCCCCGCATCCAATAATGCAAGCTATTTATCAAACATGGCAACGTCCACATCGTATCCTCCGAGTTGGCCACCGATTACACCTTAAAGCCCTACTCTGGGGTAATGAAAGCATTCGTATAAGTGGTTGTGCACTCCAATGGTCTAGTTGGAAATCAAGAGGAATACACACGATTGATCAACTTATCCTAAATGGAGAACTAAAATCCTTTGATTCACTTAGTGAAGAGTTTGGTCTCCCGCCGCATCAGCTCACACGTTACTTACAACTGCAGTGCTGTCTCAAACGATGTCTTGGTTCTTCTCCCTGGTCTCTGAATTCTTCACCCATTTTAGACTACCTTCTTACTTGGGGTCGACATAAAGGGGTATTATCAGGCCTGTATGGTGTCTTGATTCACCACCTATATTCACAACCACTTCTTAAAGCTCTTCAAGAGAACTGGCAAGACCGTCTACACATCATTATTGAAGACGGTGACTGGTCGGATATGATAGAAGCCCTAGATAAGGGTACCCGAGAGGCTCGTTTGAAGTTCTGCCTTTTTAAGACCCTACACGATTGGCATTGGACACCTCTAAAATTACAAAGAGCAGGACTTCTACCTCACTCTAAATGTTGGAGGTGTACTGGAGTTAATTGTGATCTTCCCCATATACTTTGTGAATGCCCTTCCATGCAGAATTTTTGGGCATATGTTGGGAACACACTAAAGGATTTGATTCCTTCTCTCCACACTCCTCTTACCCCTTCTATTATTTTATTACCCGTGGCAGTCCAGTTTGCTGCACCTCCTCGCTGCTGCTCTTGTTGAAAAGCTGTTTTGCACATCTTGCACACAATATCTTTTGCTGCTATTATTTTTTAAACGTCTTGCTTCGTTTTAACTGTATTTTTAAAGTGTTGAAATGTGGGGAATTTGATCTGTGGTGGGCGGTGGGAATCAAACCCTGAGAGGGAAGAATCTGCTCCCATTCAGTGACCCGCCATTTTCTCTCACAGCGCGGTCTAGTTGTTAATACTGGGGCCTATAAAACGGGTCGCTGCGCGAGCTTGCTCGAACCTGTGGCAGTCCAGTTTGCTGCACCTCCTCACTGCTGCTCTTGTTGAAAAGCTGTTTTGCACATCTTGCACACAATCTCTTTTGCTGCTATTATTTTTTAAACGTCTTGCTTCATTTTAACTGTATTTTTACAGTGTTGAAATGTGGGGAATTTGATCTGTGGTGGGCGGTGGGAATCGAACCCTGAGAGGGAAGAATCTGCTCCCATTCAGTGACCCGCCATTTTCTCTCACGGCGCGGTCTAGTTGTTAATACTGGGGCCTATAAAACGGGTCGCTGTGCGAGCGCACCGCTGGCGCGCCACAGGCGCGCCTAAGGCAAGCCCGTCTGCGCCCATCAGCGTCCCGGAGGCGTTCGGCGCCGGAAACGCTGCTGCCTACACACCAGGGAACTTGCACCCAAGAGACCATCGACTTTGTTACAGCAGAGACAGTCTATTGGCAATAGGTAAGTGTGCGAGCTGCCGCTCCCACTTCTCCCTTGCTGTTGACACAAATGGCATTAGTTGTACTGACTGGAAGTGGGCGGCTCTTCCCCCCCCCCCGGACGCAGGATGCATAGTTAGGTCTTGGACCTTGGCCAAACCCGCACCCCCAGTCCAGGATTCAGGGACTGCGAACGACCTAAAAGCAATACTCCTGAACACACGCTCTATGAAAAAGCATGAGTTCCAAATCTTTGACCTCATTAATGACTTCAAACC
Organism: Calotriton arnoldi; assembly: GCA_963921515.1. Lineage (NCBI taxonomy): Eukaryota > Metazoa > Chordata > Amphibia > Caudata > Salamandridae > Calotriton > Calotriton arnoldi. Next base: position 264,151 of record CAWUFW010007514.1, read on the forward strand.
TGATGTCATGTTTTTGACCGAGACTTGGCTATATGATGGCTCCAATCCCATGCTCGCGAATGCAATCCCCCCTGACCACCTGATAATTAGAAAGGACAGGCCTGGAGGTCGGGTGGGGGAGTGGCTATTATTTATAAAAACTATTTTTCCTGCATATCACTACCCACTATAGAGTTAGAAGGAGCTGAGAGTCTTGGCTTTCTGTTATCAGTATCCGCCCATCAGTCAATTGCTGGCGTTGTAATTTACCGCCCACCAGGGCCGGCCGGCAGGTTCTTGGAGTCTTTAAGCAATGCCATTTCGCCTATTGCTGCGAAATATAAGCAATGCTTGGTACTTGGTGATTTTAACATCCACATGGATCAATCTACTGATCCCGAGTCCCTGAAACTATATGAATCCCTAAATATCCTCAATTTGACTCCTTATGTTTTTTCCCCTACACATGAAAAAGGCCATATCCTCGACCAAATTTTCTCAACGGACAGGATTGATGTGGACCCACCCTCTCCCATCATTTGGTCTGACCATTTTCTACTTTCTTTTAAATTACGCAAAGAAAAAGCATAATCTCAATCCCACTGTAAACCACGTGCCACAAGTTTTAGGCCTTTCAATCAGATGACTCCAGAGGCATTAGCCACAGCACTTATGAAACACCCTATTCCTTTTAGTGGCCACTTAGAGAGCGATGTACACCTACTAGAATATTGGCTGGAGGTACGCGCAAATGAACATGCCCCCCCTAAGACCCGAGTGGCAAATGGCTGTAGAACCTCTGCCCCTTGGTTCACTGAGGCTCTCAGGAAAAGCAGAAGTGCCTGCAAACGTCTCAAGAGAGTCTGGAGGAAGAATTTTAATCCCTCGGATAAAATGGCGTATAAATCGGCTCTAAAAGCCCATTACGCCAAAGTTCGCGAGGAAAAAAAGATCTTTCTGTCCTCTAAAATCGAGCAAGCTGGGAACAGTAGCAAGGTACTGTTCAAAATTGTCAAAGATTTCTCCTCCCCCAGTGCCACTAACAGCCTTTTTTCTCCTACAAACGAATGGACGAATCTGATTGAGCAATATTTTTATAAAAAAATTACAACCATTCAAGGCTCGCTTGGGGAATCCCCCACTGCTACGGAAGGCAGCACAAATGGGTCCCCCCCTGTTTTTTCCAACGCTGGAGGGACCCTCCTGCAATTCCCCCCCATAATGTTGGCTGATTCCCTGAAGATACTGAAATCACTGAAATCAGGCTCCACTTCAGACCCCTGCCCTGCGAAAACACTAGCATCGATTGCAGAGGTGATTAATCCAGCTGTGAACCGGGTTCTAAACCTCTCTTTATCAGAGGGCTTGGTGCCTGACAGCTGGAAACATGGGAAAATCCTGCCGCTCTTAAAGAAACCCTTAGCCGACCCTTCTGTAGCTAGCAACTATAGGCCAATTTCGCTGCTGCCTTTCTTCTTCAAGGCTTTGGAGAAATATGTAAATAGGGTTTTCGCGGATTTTGTGGAGGCCAATAACGTACTTCATCCTAGCCAGTCAGGGTTCAGAGCCAACTACAGTACGGAAACAGCCCTACTGGAAGTTTCGGAATCCATTAAAACCACACTTGATAGAGGAGGCAAGGCTGTATTAGTATTGTTGGACCTCTCTGCGGCCTTCGATACCGTGCCCCATGCTCTTCTTCTGCACAGACTTCAGGGCTGTGGCATTGGTGGCACGGTCCTTCGGTGGTTCACTTCTTATTTGGAAAGCCGCCAGCAAACTGTCTGGTCTCCCCCTTTTTCGGCCCCTATTTCCCCGCTGAATGTTGGCGTCCCACAGGGATCTATCCTGAGCCCCACCATGTTCAATGTGTTCATGGCACCCTTGGCGCTTTTGGTGGAACAATACGGCGCTAAAGTAATATCTTACGCCGATGATACGCAGTTATTGTTCACCTGCGAAAAGGATATGCCCCTGAATGGGACTGAGATAAACATCTGCCTGTCTAAGGTGTTCGCTTGGTTTAAACAGAACCAATTGTTGTGCAATTCTGAAAAGTCAGAAATTATTTTTTTTGGACACAACCCGGGAGAGGAATGGCGCAATTGGTGGCCACAGAATAGGTCTCCCCCTGTTAATTTAGCTACCACCGTTAAAAACCTTGGGGTGAAATTGGACGCGGACATGTCCATGAAGTCCCAGGTCCAAGCAGTGGCCGGCACATGCTTTGGCCTACTGAAAATGTTGAGGAACTTCCTTCCACTACTCCCAATTCCTCACAGGAAAACAGTGGTCCAAGCACTGATTGTTTCTCGCCTCGATTATGTGAACGTCCTGTACTTGGGCTTCCCTGACTATCTTCTCGGCCGATTGCAGGTGGGGCAAAACGCCGCGGCAAGAGCCATACTTATGGTAGGCTTCAGGACACACATGACCCCTCATTTGAAGTCCCTACACTGGCTTCCAGTGCGTAAGAGGACAAACTTTAAAGCCCTGGTATTGGCCTACAAGGCCTTCCACAATATGGGGGCCTCATACTTGAGGTACAGAATACAGCACTATGCTCCATCTAGAATCTTGAGGTCTTCCACCCAGCAGCTCTCGACTGTTCCGAGGTTCTCTCGTTCTCGTCTCGGTGGACGTTCCTTTCAGGTGGTAGCCTCTCGGCTTTGGAACGGCCTGCCGCCATCCTTGCGTCAGGCTCAGGATCTTCTCAGCTTTAGGCGAGGTTTAAAAACCTGGCTTTTTTCACAATAATAGCAGCCGATATACGTGGGCAGGTATTGTTCTGTCACTGGTTTCTTTTTCTCAGCGCCGGGACACTCCAGGGAGTAGCTGTGCACTTTATAAGTGCCCAGTAACATAACATATTACATGATTTTAGAAGTCTTATTACTATTACACGCCCGCAACGTCGTCTTTTACATACTGCACTCTCCACAACTAAAAACTGTATCCTGCGACATTGGAAATCATCTAGTCCCCCTACGCAGGAAGAATGGATGGTAGCAATGATTCAAACTGCTTCTCATGAACATATTATTTATAGATTACAGGATCAAGAGGAAATTTTTCAGCAAGTTTGGGTTCCCTTTCTTCACAATCCTTGAATTCTTTTCTTTCCACTCTTATCATACGATATAACCTTATATTCTAATACTTATTTAATTTATATATCTTCATTTACATTTATTTATTCTTTATTATTGATCTAATTTTTATGTATTCATTTAGGTTCTCTCTATTACCTTTTCCTTTTTCTACTCTACAAAACTTATATTACTTATTTTCTAATATATATACTAAAAAAAATGTCTTCCTTTGCTGTATAATTTTATATAACTTATCCATTACTTATTGTTTATTATTACATATGATTTATTGTTACTTTGTATGAACACAAGTTATTTTAGAATATTGTATACATATTCTTGTTTCTATGTATTGTTAATTTCTTTTTCTCAATAAATAAATATGAAACAAAAAAAGATTACAAAGTGGAAGTGAACAGTTTCCTTCACGAGATGGCAGAGGCAAACAATAGAGGCGTAGAGATTTGCAACATGCAAGGAACTGCAGGAAATATTTACTACGATTGTGTTCAAAGTTGTTTCTTGGGATGAATCTGTCGTAATGCTGAATGTTTAAAACAAAGAGACATTAATAAAATGGTCATGATGAGAGTGGTGTGACAGAACACCCCCATCCTTAGCCAATGGGAGATGGATTTCGTTCTCATATTGAAACATATGTGGGTTGGACATTTAGGTTTTAGGGTATAATTGAAAGTCCCTGGTGGGTGTGGTTTAGGTGGTTTTGGCTGGTGTTTAGCTAGCGGGAGATCGTCGCTGTCGTCGGTTTGCTGTTTCCAGATAGAGGCCTACCTGTTTCCTGATTCCTGACTTAATCTTTGTCACTCGACTCCACTTGAGCGGCCTTGCTGCCCTGGCTGGCCAGAGGGGTAGATTTCCCTGATTCTTACTTGGGTTAGTATAGAAAATCTCCTAAATTTGCATATTCATTTGCAAATGTATTTTGTCTCTGAAACTTTTCTCTCTTCGCCTATCCACTCCTTCAAAGCATTGTTTATTGAAATGAGTTTGTTTTATACATTGCCAATGTTTTCTCTCTGTGATAATCTATGATTTGCATTTGTGTAACTGTACTTGATGAGCATTTATTCTCACATTATTTTACGATAAATAACAAACTACAGACTGAGGGCCAGATGTAGGTAAAATCAATTTTGCGAATCCTTAATAGCGAATTTTACCGATTTGCTATTAAGGACTCGCAAAATTGAATGTAGGTAGAAATCGCTAAAATATTAGCGATTCCTTAATATTCCTTAATAGCGAATCGCAAATTGAGATTCGCTAATAAGGAATACCTACCCATTCATTCCTATGGGCTAGGAGGCCCATAGGAATGAATGGGAAGACATTCTCAATTTGCGATTAGCAATTACAGAATCGCAAATTGAGCATGCAATTTCAAGGGTGTCAAAAGGACACCCTGTTGCACCCCTGAAATGTGTATGTGTGCACATGTGGCACACATACATGCCCTAAGGGCATGAATGTGTGCCACATGGCACTTTTAAAAAAGCAAAAAAGTGCTTTTTTAAAGGAAATCGCTAATTACCACCAACTTGAAGTTGGTGGTAATTAGCGATTCCTTAAGGCTAAAGTGCACTTTCTTTTGTGTTACTTATATTGCATTTAAGGAATCGCAATTTGCGATTCCTTAATGCAATCGCAAAATAGGGAATCGCAATTTTTGCGATTCCTTATTTTGCGAGTAGGTTTAATCTTACCTACATTGCTCAAAGCCAAATTGCGATCGCAAAGGCCGAAATTCTGCGAATTTCGGCATTTGCGATCGCTATTTGGCTTCCTACATCTGGCCCTGAGTGTTATTTAGTAGCATAGATAAGTACATATTATTGTCATCAACTTATTCAACATCAAAAGGTTCGTCGCCACATTTATTTGTAAGGAGAAATGCAGGTTCTAAAGTGTATTTAGTGAGTTATGAATAAACTTGCATCACACTGAACCCCAACGTGAAGGGATTAGTTGGGTAGTGTATATGGGCCTATGTTAGTGAAAATTATCAATCCCTGATCGCTGGATCAGAACTAACAAGGCAAAACAGTGTTGTGGGACCCCCTTTCTTGGCCCTGCTTGATGGATCACCAGAAGCTTTGCAGGAAGGAGCTAAGGTGGATGAACTTTTTTGGAAAGTTTGGTGAAGATGTGTCAAACTGCACCAAAGTTCTTAGCAAAACCAATAATGCTCTTCCTGTGGAAACTCTGATCTATCTATAAACTAAACAGTGCTGAAATATAGCTATATATAAAATAGAGATGTATTTTTTTTCAATAAGGAATGATCTCATTAGAAAAGTATGACTGAGAAACCAAGCACGATTTCTAATTGTAGTAGAAGGGGGAATATTTTGACATTTTTAAAATGTTATTACTTAACTGGGATTAGATATGGCATAAACTACTATTTCCATTTTTAACGTACACTCATTTGCAGATCTCATGTACTTTCTAATTTTTAATTAAAATGAAATAATATTGTTTATTCCAGTTTTTTTATTTTAACATAATTTGTATTTTAATTGTATTTCCTTAAAATTGTATTTCCTTAAAAGCGTGTTTCCGATTTTTGTTTTTGTTTTACCATTCATTCATATACATCAAAATAGGTCGATGCTGCTGGTTATATGGTGTTGCTCAAACAAATCATTTAAGGAGCCCTCTACCTCCACTTTAAGAATGGTTCCAACTTTCATTGTACAGAACAGTTGCTACTTGATCTCATGAATGGGCCACATTTTCCAGGGGAGGGGCAGTCAATTACCCCACATTCAGTATCTGCATCCAGGACTCAGATGACTCACCTCATCAAAGGTACCCCCAGATCGAACAAGTTTTGTCTCTGCAATCATATTGGAGTGGAGTGTGGTGCGGAAATGGGGAAACAGGAGCTGCGGGAAAAGCAAAAAGGATGTTATTCACTCTGACAAGGAAGGGTCAATTTTGAGGGGTGGGGAGGTTGACAATAAGCACACTTTGCACACCTAGAGTGAGTCTCAGTGGGTAATTTCAATCAAATCCCCTGGGGTTTTAACACACTTCTGCCCAAGTAGCTCTATCTTGAAATGCAGCTCCTCAATACTTCCTTTTTTGTGAACAAGACCTCTCCCAAGACTCAAACACGAGGGGCTACACATTTAGGGGTCGATTCCGATCTCAGTCGGAAGGGCTCCAAATTGAATTTGGAATTGCCTAAACCGATCCGGAGCCCTTGTTCCTGACCGATTCGTTCTCAGTTCCGAACGACCAAGTACAATGCCTGGAAAGCCTTAGCGCTGACCGAATTGGTTCCGGAAGGCATTCGGAGAGATAGAGCCCTCTGCAGCCGAATTGTACAGCTCTATGGAGTAGGTTTTCCAAGTGAGCAAGTACGATGAACGATTCGGACAGCCTTTCTGATTCGGTTTGCCCGGATCAAAAAGGCTTCCGGAATCGGTCTGTACCTGGCCCCCCTTCACCCGGGGCTCTCCGAATCAGACCTGTAGGGGTACCCAGGGGTCCCCTCTTCCAAACCATGCACAGTGTGGCAGGCACCAAGGGGTGCCCACCACAGGGTACACGATCATCCCCAACCACGCCTTTTGTCAATGCGAGCCTGTGTTTGCGTTTGGAACACAGGCTCCCATTGAAGCCAATGGGAGCCCGACCGAATCGTATCCGGATGCATTCAAATGCATCGTACTCATTCGGTCTGACTCTCCCTATCCCAGCCGTCTGGAAAGCATTCCGGACCCGAGTCGTTCTGTATGCTTTCCGAACGTGATCGGAATCAGGCCCTTAGTAGTGTTAGATGTTTGTGTTTGAGTATGAAGGACATGCAGGGTGTAAGAACAGGTAATAAATCCAGAGTATGAAAGGAGGCAGAAGAGAACATAGACCATGGTAGAAAACATACTGTACATTTACATTTTGAGGTACAGGAAAACAAAAAGGATCAGCCAAGAATATCATACTTGTCTCTGTTATGACACTGTACTACCACTTACGACACTGAAATATGCACAGTTTCAACCCCTTTAAATGTATGCTGAAAGCTGGACCTTATGCTGCTCCCCCTCCCTTGGATTCTGCACTGACCCTTGCAACCTCCTCAACCCCAAAGCCTCCACATTCTCAATAGCGCAGTCTGTTTTGTCTTTTGTATAGTGACAAAGTACTCCTAAAACTCCATTAACTTAATGGTTAGCCCAGTGCAAACTACTCTCTAAGTGGGAAATAAGTAACCGCTACTTACACCCACATTCAACTGCTCATGTGTATTACTCAGGCTTTTCCATTATTCAGTAGCCAGAGGGGCAGGCATTACCATTGCCAGTTCAATTTCTTACCAGACCCAAGATGGTCTGGGATTTGATGCCTGAAGACTAACCCAGCCCGTGACCTCTAAGTTGGTGCTCTCTAGTGAGAGGAGGCCCTAAGTGAACCAAATGCTCTCATTGGCTGCTAAGGTTGAAGTTTAAAATAAACCTTTTTGTGAAATGAAAGGGGCCTGAATTGGCAGCCACAAGATCTGAAAACATGAGGATTTCTTTGTAGCAAATCAGCTAGCAACAGTTTGAAAGTACTTAAGTTATTTTAAGATATAATAGGGAAAACTTGAATACAACTCAAATACTTATTACAGCCGAGATTTACCAATGTTCAGGCAGCATGAATACCTCAAGGATGTGTAATCTTTCCAAATAGTCTTTTTAGTGATGACCGGTGGGAAACTGTGGTCTTTACCACACTGTTCATTATGGAGAATCTTGAATAGCTTCATATCTGGATTTTTATTTTCTAAGAGATCTTGTTGGGTGAGGTGTTCCTATTCCAAGGGCAAAAGGTCCTGGAGATTGTGATTGCTTCCTTTGCCCATCAGCAATATCTCCATCAAAATGAGTCTCCTCTATTCAGTTCTGGATGATTACCATGTAGCTGGGAAAAGCAGAAGTCACTGGTGGACGCAGGGCTGTTTGGCTCAAGCAGACTATAATTGGTTTAGTTGTAGCATTCCATGCTCAAAGGTCTTATCAGATTTGGATGGGGTACCAGTGGGATTATTTAGCTTCCATAGAGGTGTATTCCAATGGTGTTAGGCCTATCAGCCTTAGGGTGGCCTTACTCCTCCATGTTTGCTGATATTGTTTTTGTTGGCCTTAGGACTCTGTGAACTTTACCACTGCCAACTGTGCTAACGTGTGTGCACTCTCTTCTTTAAACATGGTGAAATTGGCTTACACCCAATTGGAACATTTAATGTACTTGTAAGTCCCTAGTAAAATGTTACTACATGTACCCAAGGCATGTAAATTAAATGCTACTAGTGGGCCTGCATAGCTTATTGTGCCACCCCTTAGGTAGCCTTTTAAACATGTCTCAGGCCTGCCAGTGCAAACTGTGAGTGCAATTTTAAACTGCAATTTCGACCTGGCAAAATGCCCCTTTTGCCAGGCCTAAACCTTCCTTTTAATTCATATAAATCACCCTTAGGGTAGACTCTAAATAGCCCTGAGAGCCGGGTGCAGTGTATTTAAAATGTTGGACATGACCTTTTTAACTTTTACATGTCTTGGCAGTGCAAAACTCTTAAAGTCATTTTTCACTATTGCAAGGCGTACCTCTCCCACAGGATAACATTGGGTTACCTTATTACATTTAATAAGTGCTAACGTTCAATTGGGAGCAAGTAGGAATATCAAGTTTGGTGTCTAAAGAATTCTAATTTAAAACCCTCTTTAAGGGTATTATTTGATTTTAAGGCACAGTTCTGAAAATGCTACTTTGAGGCATTTTCCTGTCCTAACCATTTGGTGCCAGCAGCCTATATCCTGGGTCACATGACTAGGTGTAAGTGCCAGCTGGTCTTGCTCCCAGACAGTGACACAAAGGGGGAATAGGTGTTGGCAGGATGGGCCATCTCTGACTTGATAGAGGGAGGAGCTGTCACCTACCACACTTGCATATCACAATGCCTCTGCCTGAGCACACTCACAAAGCGTTTGACACTAGTTGTTTGTGCCCCCAGACAAGCTGGGGCCGGGGCAGGAAGGCAGGAAATTCCAGACACCTGTGGGGGTGGAAACCTCCAGAACCTTCTCCTAGTTCAAAGCTGACACCAAGTATAAATATTGGGCCCTCAGACCCAGCTCTTCAGTTCACCTCTGGGCCCGTGGATACAACAAAAGAAGGATTGCTGTGCTGCTCTACTGCCAGAAGTACTGCTAAACAGCTGCCCTGCTACTCTGCTGTCCTGCTTACTAAGAAGACTGCACCCTTCATCCCAGGTTTAAGTGACTCCAAGGGTAAGCGGACTGACTTCCTGTTCAGTGATATAGGGACATAACAAGCTCTAGAGACCTTCCTGCATGTTGCCAGCTGAACTGCTGCTGCCTCGAATTGCCTGAGGCCTGCTGGCCTTTGCTGGAGCGGAGTTCCTGATCCCCAGGAGGTGCTCCATGGGTCCTGGGCCCTTGGTGGGACATCATTTGAGCTCCCGCCTCAAGAAAAGGAGAAATCCTTAAGTTTTGGACTCTTGGCAACTTCAAATGGACCTGTTAGTGCCAAGATCTTGCCACCTGCACCGCCCGCCAACGTGAAGCTCCGGGGAACCCGGCAACACAAGATCTGCACTTCGCGCTACAGCATCGAGAGCCCTCGGTCACCACCAATTCGAACCTCCAGCAACGATCGTACGTGACATCCAACAGGATCTTCGTTTTACACTAGCGATCATCCGCAACGCCCGGGCTGGTCTTCGTGCAACAGCGATGACCATCCATGATCAATCAATCAATCAGACATTTGTAGAGCGCGCTACTCACCCGTGAGGGTCTCAAGGCGCTGGGGGGGGGGGAGCAGCTACTGATCGAACAGCCAGGTCTTGAGGAGTCTTCTGAAGGTCAGTAGGTCCTGGGTCTGTCGTAGGTGGAAGGGGAGGGTGTTCCATGTGTTGGCGGCGAGGTGGGAGAAGGATCTGCCGCCGGTGGTAGTTCGGTGGATGCGTGGGACGGTGGCGAGGGCGAGGTCAGCGGAGCGGAGCTGGCAGTTGGGGGTGTAGAAGGTGAGTCGCTTGTTGAGGTATGCTGGTCCGGCGTCGTGGAGTGCTTTGTGAGCGTGGGTGAGGAGCTTGAAGGTGATCCTTTTGTTGACGGGGAGCCAGTGCAGGTCCTTCAGGTGGGCGGTGATGTGGCTGTGGCGGGGGATGTCGAGAATGAGGCGTGCGGAGGCGTTTTGTATGCGTTGGAGTCTCTTCTGGAGTTTGGCCGTGGTTCCCGCGTAGAGGGCGTTGCCGTAGTCCAGCCTGCTGGTGACGAGGGCCTGGGTGACCGTCCTGCTGGTTTCGGTGGGGATCCATTTGTAGATCTTGCGAAGTATACGGAGGGTGTTGAAGCAGGAGGAGGAGACGGCATTGACTTGTTGGGTCATTGACAGAGAAGAGTCCAGGATGAACCCCAGGTTGCGTGCGTGGTCGGTGGGTGTCGGCGCAGTTCCCAGCGAGGCTGGCCACCAGGAGTCGTCCCAGGCAGATGGGGTGGAGCCGAGGATGAGGACCTCCGTCTTGTCCGAGTTCAGTTTCAGGCGACTGCTCTTCATCCACTCGGTGACGGCCTTCATCCCTGCATGGAAGTTGGTTTTGGCGGTGGCGGGGTCTTTGGTGAGGGAGAGGATCAGCTGGGTGTCGTCGGCGTAGGAGACTATGTTGAGGTCGTGCGAACGGACGATGTTGGCGAGCGGTGTCATGTAGATGTTGAAGAGGGTCGGGCTGAGGGATGATCCTTGGGGTACGCCGCAGGTGATCTTGGTGGCTTCAGATCGGAATGGAGGGAGGCGGACTCTCTGGGTTCTGTCGGTGAGGAAGGAGGTGATCCAGTCCAGGGCTTTGTCGCGGATCCCCGCGTTGTAGAGGCGTGTGCGCAGGGTGCGGTGGCAGACGGTGTCGAAGGCGGCCGAGAGGTCCAGGAGGATGAGGGCCGCGGTTTCGCCGTTGTCCAGCAGGGCCCTGATGTCGTCGGTGGCGGCGATAAGGGCGGTTTCGGTGCTGTGGTTGCTGCAGAATCCGGATTGGGACGAGTCCAGGGTGTTGTTCTCTTCGAGGAATTGGGTCAGTTGTCTGTTGACGATCTTCTCGATGACTGTCGCCGGGAACGGGAGCAGGGAGATGGGCCGGAAGTTCTTGAGGTCTTTTGGGTCGGCCTTGGGTTTCTTGAGCAGTGCGTTGATCTCTGCGTGTTTCCAGCTTTCCGGGAAGGTGGCGGTCTTGAATGAGCTGTTGTAGATCTTACGGAGTTGGGGTGCGATGATGGAGCTCGCTTTGTTGAAGATGTGGTGGGGGCAGGGGTCTGATGGTGAGCCGGAGTGGATGGTGTTCATGGTCTTGATGGTGTCTTCGTCGTTGACATGGTTCCAGGAAATCAAGCGGCCGGTGTGACTGGGGGACAGTGAGTCTGCGGTGTCGGTGGCTGTCGGAGGGGTTTGGGTGTTGAAGCTGTCGTGGATGTCTACGATCTTGCGGTGGAAGAAGGTAGCTAGAGAGTCGCAGAGGTCTTGTGACGGCGGGATGTTGTTGGAGCTGGAGCTGGGGTTGGCGAGTTCCTTCACGATGTTGAAGAGCTCTTTGCTATTGTGTGCGTTGTTGTCGATGCGTTCCTTGAAGGAGGTCCTTTTGGCCACTCGAATGAGTTGGTGGTGTCTGCGGCTGGCGTTCTTGAGGGCTGCATGGTTGTCCGGAGTTTGCTCGTGGCGCCATTTCTTCTCTAGTCTCCGGCAGGTCTGCTTGGATGTCTGAAGGTCAGCAGTGAACCAGATGGCTCTTCTGTCGGTGCGTCTGTTTGTGGGTTTCTTGATCGGGGCGAGAGTGTTGGTGCAGTCATCAATCCATTTCTTGAGGTTGCGGGTGGCTGTGTTGGTGTCGGTGTGGTCGGTCGGTGGGTCTTGGGCGAGGGTGGTGATTAGCTGGTCTTCGGTGACCTTGTTCCAGCTCCGGTGGGGGATTCTTTGCTGGTGGTTGTGTGCGGTGGTTTTCTTGAAGGAGAAGTGGATGCAGCGGTGGTCGGTCCAGTGGAGTTCGGTGGTGTGGCTGATGGAGACGTGGCTACTGGCGGAGAAGATGGTGTCGAGCGTGTGTCCGGCGGAGTGGGTGGGTGTCGTGACGAGCTGTTTGAGGCCGAGGTTGTCCAGTAGTGTGGTGGAGTTGCTGTCATTGGTGTTCTCGAGGTGGAAGTTCAGGTCTCCGAGGAGGATGTAGTCTGTGGAGGCCAGGGCGTGCGCGCTGACGGCGTCTGTGATGGAGTCGTTGAATTGTGGCCGGGGTCCGGAGGGTCTGTACACGAGTGTTCCTCTGAGGGTGGTGTTGGGATCGGTGTGAATCTGGAAGTGCAGGTGTTCTGCGGTGCTGAGGGTGTCATTGGTGTTGGTCGAGATTCTGAGGGTATTTCTGTGGACGATGGCGATTCCTCCTCCCGGTCTGTTGGTGCGGTCCCTGCGGGTGATCTTGTAGCCATCCGGGATGGCTTTGGCAACGTCGGGTGCCGTTGAGGAGTTCATCCAGGTCTCTGTCAAGAAGGCAACGTCCGGGGAGGTTGAGTCGAGTAGGTCCCAGAGTTCGACGGCGTGCCTGTGGACGGAGCGGGTGTTGAGCAGTATGCATCTGAGGTGGTTGTGATCCGCTTCGGTGGGGGGTGTGGGACATGCCGGGGGGTGCTGGCAGGTGTAGCTGCAGTTACGGCAGGTGAAGGGTCCGTGGGTGAGCTTCGGGGTGGCCTGGAAGCAGGTGGAGGATCGGCCGGCGTTGAGTGCACGGAGGGTGTTGGCGTCGTAGCAGCGTCTGGCGCCTTGGAGCCCGCGGGGGCCAGGGGGTCTGGCGATGGGCGCGGTCCAGGCACAGACGGGCGCAGACGGGCTTGCCTTAGGCGCGCCTTTGGCGCGACCGCGCAGCGGTTGGCATATGTAGGGGAGGGGGGCGGGAGCAGCGGAAGGGAGGCGGGAGCGGGCTCGGTCGGGGGGCGGGGCCGCGGGGCAGCAGCGGCGGGAAAAGGAGAGAGTGGGTGGCGGCAATCAGGGGGCACGGGGAATGAGCAACAGCGGCACAAACACAGTAACACAGGAGAAATAAAAAGGCAAAACAAAAGGCATGCTCTCCTTGCCCCTGTTAGCCCCCCTCCACCCCACACAGAACTCTTTGCAATGGACTTTCGAAGGTAACTCTTTCAGCGGGACTAACCTGGTCCCTGTATCTGGCCCACGCTCCATCACGGTTGGCCTGAATGTTTGACATTCATCCAGTCTCGTTTGGCCAGATAACCGCGAGTGGTGTTTTATGCTTTTAGAAGCAATACTTACCTGAACTTTTTTAAATTGCATTTTCTGATTCTACTGATTGGATTTTTGTTGTTTTGGTCTCAAATAATTTATACAATTGTAGTCTATTTATCTAAATTGTTGTGGGATTTTTCTTGTGTTGTGTATTCACTTTATTACTGTTTGAAGTGCTGCAAAAATGCTTTACACATTGCCTCTAAGTTAAGCCGCACTGATTTTGTGCCACGCATCCAGAGGGTTAAGCACAGGATAATTTAGGGGTTGCTTCTGTTTCACCCTGACAGAGATTGTTGTTGCTGCTTGAGTAGGGTTCACTTCAACCAGTAACCCAATTTGCAACACATGGCATCAATATCACAGTCAGGTGTATCGCTGGATTTCATAATAATTGCGCTACTAATAATAGTTGAACAAATTGTTTTTCATACTGAGTTAATGCTGCAGGTTTTGAAATTTTCTAAGTGCTGCAACTAAAAAGTGACAGCAAAACCCAACATATCAACCCCAGCAGGATTAAAGGCTTAGCTGACTGTGTTGTGTTTGGAATATGTGATGAGCAGTCCATACCGGATCTCTCCTACAAGTTTAACTTTGAGGCATCTTGCCAGTTGTCTTTTGTATTAACTGGCTCACGGGGGTTCATCCACCACTCTAGTAGGTTCGTGGTGCTTTTGGGCTTTTAATATGGCATGCCACTCAAAGGCAGAGGCAAAGTACTTAGGGGAAAAAGTTCAGTTGCCCTTAACCCACCCTCTACCAGGCCCTACGGCTTGATGCTCAATACCAAGAGGACTACCTACATACATATGCCCCCCTGGACAGAGCACTGAGTTGGGCCTCCTAGAGGAGGATATTACCCCAAACAAGATTCGGGCAGCGATCAGCAGTCTCCCCTCGCGCAAGGCTCATGGCCCTGATGGATACACAGCCACATTCTATATAGCTTACACCTCTCTCTTGATTGAGCCCTTAGTGAAAGTATTTCATTTCTTTTTGGCTTCCAGTATAGTCACAGATTACTCTCCTACTCAAACCAGGCAAACCGGCCACTCAATGCCCCTCCTATAGGCCCATAGCACTACTGAACTGAAACGTGTAGCTATTTGCTTCAATCCTTGTGGCCCATCTGCATCATGTCTGGCCTTCTCTTATCACACCAACCCAATCTGGCTTCTTCTGCAACCGGCAGGCAAATGATAATACATGACTGGCGGGGGCCCTCATGGAGGCGACTGAACGGCAGAAGCAGCCAATGGCCCTTCTCTCTCTCGACGCTGAGAAGGTGTTTGATAGGGTCGATTAGTTTTACCTCTATAAGGTTCTAGATAGAATACACCTGGGGCCTAAAATTAAAGTGTTTTTTTCACTCCAACTTCCGGAAACCTATGCTAAACTCAAAATCAACTACTCTTTTTCCCCCAACAATCAGGCTTACCTGGGGCACATGGCAGGGATGCCCCTTGTTACCCTGATATTTGCCCTCATGATGGAGCCTCTAGTGACCAAAATCGACTCCAACCCTACAATACGTGGCATGACAGTAAATGGCAGACAGCATAATTTGGCTCTTTTTACCGATGAAATCCTCTATTTCATTACGGACCCAGAGACTACTCTCCCAGCATTGATGAGGGAGATAGAGTCCTCCCAAGCGTCAGGCTTCAAGGTTACTCCTCAAAAGCGAGGAGCATAGGAGTGGCAGACCTCCTGAATAGCCTCAAGGACCCTGTCCAGAGAAGCGGTTTCCAGTGGGAAACCTCAGCCATTGCCTAGCTGGGGATTCAGCTCCCACCCAGTACTAGAGACATCTACACTAGCAACATCCCCCCTCTCCTCACTTCCCTCTTCAAGGACCTTAACCGTTGGGGGAAGTTAGAGCTCTCTTGGCTGGGCAGGCTTAATAGCCTGAAAATTAACTTCATGCCCCATCTTCTATGTGTCCTACAGACCCGCCCTCTGGTCATCCCCAATGTGACCCATTTGAAGATTTGTGCTAAAATGCTCAACTTTGCATGGGGTGGTAAGTCCTCAAGAGTAGCAAAGCATCCCTGTGCAAACCAGTAGCAAAGGGTGGCCTGGGCTTCCCAGATGTTTGAACTTACATTTTAGCTGCACAACTTCGTCCCCACCTTGATTGGAATCATGATCCCAATGGCAAACCCTAGGCCCAGGTGTAGCAGACTTTCTCCCCCTCAACTTTATTGAGTCTTGCTACCAATCTCGGCGTGGACTGAGGATCCCCAGCTACTTCCTTCGACAGCTGTGCTGCTAGCTTACTGGAGAGAGGTGCGACAGTGTAGGGCATTTCAATCCTATCCATTCCAGCGTACCCCCTGACAAGATGCGACAGACAGGTGGTGGTGGGGGACAGCACAGACAGCAGTGGCATAACATTAGACCATGCGGTGCGGGGGGCCCTCCAAGCTCCAGGGTGTCCCCTCCGGTACTGTGCACAGGCAGGCCTGAGGACTCCTCACTGGGTCCGGAGCGTGGTGGGCCCCCTCAAGCTTTGTTACGCCAGTGACAGACGGGTGCCGAAGCTGAGCACACACAGACACGAACAGGAAACACGTACATCAGAACACAAGCTGAGGAAGGAAACAATTTAAGAAAAAGTTCTCCAAAACAACAGATAAAACATTCAAAGCGTAAGGAAACTGTACTTGGCCAGTGCTCCTCAGCTAAGAACGGATGTGATGTATCGGCTGAGCGAACTAGTTAGGAGGCAGCAAAGAAGAGCGAGACTGAGTCAAACTATGGTAAGCAGCAGGTGGGATCAAAGTCCTTTTACTGAGTACAGCAGGTATTGCAGACAGTGCATGCACGCTGCCTAGGCTCAACCTAAAAAAGCACTATGACGAAGTTAGAAATGACCATGAGGGCAGTGATCCATTTTCTTAGCATAGAATTGTTCGCTGCCTTCACAAAAAAAGTTTAATTATCTTTTTCCCCGCGCTGAAATTTGCCATTTTATCGCCGCATGAAAACAGCACCAAAAAGTCCATGCACAGCAAAGAGCGTAGGGCTGTTTGCCATCTTTGTAGCACCTTGACACACATTGGCGTGACTTTTGAGGGCTTATTTTCTGGAGGGACAAGAGGGGACAATCAACGAAGAGGGAGGGAGTGGGGCTGGACAGTGCAAGCAACAGTGGGAGAGGGGCAGATAGGGCAAGTAGAATTGCAGGAGTAGGGTGGGGGCAGGGCAATCAACAATGAGGGGGGGGGGGTGGAGAATGACGTGCAAGTAAAAGGAATAAAAAATACCTCTGAAAGCGCCGAGTAGTATAAGTACACTGGGCAAGGGAAGCAATACTTGGGCTTTGCTCAAGGGTAGGGGCAGACACATGAAGTGGAAGTAAAGCCGGCACTTGCAGGCCAAAAAGTAGCAAGGAAATGAGAGTGTTGCTGAAGCCAACAAACAGTAAGCAATGGGTCTGCTCTCAGCCCCCTTAGTAAACAAAATGTCTCGCAAATGACAGCGCATGCACTTATTCAGGTGAGACCTAAAGTATAGTGTGAGGGTAGTAACGAACGGGGGAAGGGGCAAACTATCAAAGAGGCGAAGGTGCCCATCAAACATATTGAAGGGCATAAAACAACCAACAGTGCCCCCAAAATATGCGTGTCCTACCTGAGGGGAAACAGCCTTTACCTCGCAGTCTTTACAACGCAGGACCTTTACCACACATTCTTTACCATGCAGGTAAGTACCTCGCAGGTAAGTATTTGTACCTTTACCACGCAGCATTTTACCATGAAGGGTTGGGTAGAGGTCAGAGAGTTGAGGGAAACTTGAGGATTGAAGTGGTTGGTAAGGGTAAAGGGAGGCTGAGGATGATGAGGATTCAGTGGTGGATAGTGGTAAAGGGAGGTGACAGTGATTTGGGGGTTGAGTGGTGAGTAGCGGTAAAGGGAGGCGAGGGTGACTTGTGGGTTGAGGTGTGTGTAGATGTAGAGATTGGTGAGGATGACTTGGGGGCTCAGGGGTAGGGAGAGGTAAGAGGAGGTGAGGGTGAATTGAGGGTTCAGGGGTGGGTAGAGGTAAGGGGCGGTGAGGTGAGGGTCACTTGAGGGCTCAGGGCGGGTAGAGGTGAGGGGAGGTGAGGGTGACTTGAGGGTTCAGGGATAGGAAGTGGTATTATACGTATATGTGTATCATATGTTATGGTATGGCCTGTTGTATTTTATGGTATTGTATGTTTTTGTATGTTATTGTTTGTTATTGTATAATATTGTATGTCATGATCTGTTACTGTATAGAATTGTCTTGCATGGTGTGTCATGCCACGGCCTGTTTATCGATAGTATATTATGGTGTGAGTATGGTATGGCATGTTAGTGAGGCGTACAACCTATGTACTGCTAACAGCACTCAACAAGCATTTGCAAAGCAAATAGGTCTTGCCTTTGGGACCAATTTGCTTTGTAAATGGTTTTTAGCTATGCTGTACAGCATTCCTTATACTGTGCAGCATGGCCAAGTTGGAAAAAAAGCCAACTGTTTCCTTTTGCTGGCACCATGTATGTGTGTGCCTACATAAAACACACACACCCTGACACTTAAACACACAGGAGCAGAAACAAACAGGCATAGGGAGACACAGCTAGACATGTGCACATATAATACTGGCTAGAAAACCTCTAACCCACAAATTATTCTTTTTACTGTATAATTATAATCAGAAGTAAAACGTCCTTGTAGCTGTTCAGACCGAATATTCCAATGTTGCGTTTTCTCTCTGATCAGCAACTAGTGCATCCAACAAATAACACCGAACATTTCTGTTTCCAGCTTTATCTAGATAGGTTTGTTTAACGAATGTGCGACGTGTTAATGTGACATTTTGTGTGTTCTTGCGGAGCGTTGGTTGAATATAGAGGACACATTGTTGAATGCCATCTGATCCATTAGACAACATCCTGCCACTAAATTTGTATGTGTTTCTTTATTTTCAAATGGATATACACGTCTCTGAGTTGAGGGGGGTGTGGCCTTGGAGGTGCTCCAGCAGAAATAGCCACAGAAAGGGAAGGGCCAGGATGTGGTGGGCATAGATGGAGAAGGTGACCTGACAGAGATGACCAGACACAGGGAGAAAGAAGATAACAAGTAGCAAGCAGGAGGGTATTGGGGGACACAAAAAATGGTGATTTCAGAAAGCCTCTGACGTTTGATCTTGGGCTTTGACTGCATAGAAAATGTAATGAAATAAGAGCACGAGACAAGCAGGAAACAAGGACAAGTGTAACATTAACTGTTAATTAAATTTGATGTTATCTCGTTATTGCTAAATACACAATAGCCAATTCAGGGACGTTCAATCTCGCTTTTATGGACCTCACTGCGGCTATTGACAGAGTGAACCGCTACAAACTTTGGAAACTTATGGGAGAGCTCGGGTGGACCCAGCAATAACTAACACACTAATGGCCCTACACTCGAGCACTACTGCAGTAGTTAGATACACACAGGAGGGGAAAACCACGGATCATTTTAACTGCTCTAGTGGGATCAGACAGGGCTGTATTTTAGCGCCGTTCCTGTTTACACTATATATTAATGGTCTAGATTCTGCCCTGACGGCCCTACAAGCAGACACCCCGAGAATAGGTACAAGATCGGTCCCTATTCTGCTTTATGCGGACGACGCGGTACTCCTTGCACGTACCCCAAAGGCCTGCAGCTTTTACTAGATGGGTTTGTGACTTTTATGAACATGATGGACTTGTCCCCTAACTTAACTGAATCCTACATAATGGAAATTGGGAAGAAGTGCAGGAAGCCTAACACTTACACAAAAGGCACACACATTCTAGGGAAAGTACCGGCCTTCTCATATCTAGGAATCTTATTCGATGAAAAACTGAGTTTCAAACATTTATTAGAGGAGGAGTGCCTTGGTTTGACAAAGTCCACCGGAGCAATCGCAAACGTTGCGCATAGATTAGGCCACTAGTCACCTGGGACGATTTTAAAGTTATATAACTCCTTTTGCAGTTCCAAAGTTTTATATGGTAGCGAGGTGTGGGGATTTAAGGTGGCTAACAAACTACATATCGAAGAAAACAAATATTTTAGGCGCTTGCTGAAAGTCCCTCATAGCACCCCTGTGTACTTTGTTCATTAGGAATTGGGGTCCAAGTACATTTCTGATATGGTGGCTGTGAAACCCCTGCTGTGTTGGGTGAAGATTTGGTCCAATGACGAAGCAGGCTTTAATAGGCTGGTAATCCAGGACTGTCTCTCCCTCGATCATGCTCTAAAAATCCTGTGGTTAAAATATTTGAAGGACACCCTCACCGCATTAGGACGAGTAGATCTGTTTACCAACCTTGATAAGGTGGGATCACAGGAAAAAGCGCTTATCAAAGATCTGCTTTTTAAACATGTCACTGCACAACGTGAGGAAAGGGAGCTCAAAAAATCCACGGTCAGAGAACACATTTTAGTTAAGTCAACGCAGGGCATGGAACCTTATTTATCCCTTATAACCAGTGCACATGATAGGTTTTTAATTACACGTTTTAGGCTGAATCTATTGGCTGTACCCCCTGGTTTTACGGTACACACAGAACATAGAGCACCCTGTGGCTGCGACAACAGGTCTCCACAGGACACCTTACATTTTGTCCTCCTCTGTCCGCACTACTCACACCCGAGAAGAGTGTTCCTTAAGGGGCTTCTAAGAAAGCTTAGATTCAGACAGGCACGTGTTGCCTTACTGTTTTTACAACTGTCATCAGATGTTTTTACACTTTTTTGTGTTTCTAATTTTTCAAGATCTGCTTTAAAGCTAAGAACCACTAGGGGTGTCTGAAGGCCACAAGAGTTTTTTGTCTATTTTGCACTGTGTGAGGTTGCTATAAAAGTTTTGATCTGTGGGTTATTTTTTTAGGACCAGGCTCAGTTTTACATGTTGAACAAATACTAACTAATGATTTTATTGTTTATACACTTTTTTTAATCTGAAGTAAAGGTTGTTGGCTCTATTATGAATTTAAGAGACCTAGGGGGACAACAACATTCTATGAATTTCATGCGGGTTTTATGTACACTTGGGTGTTTTTATGAAAAAAGTTTATGCTTGATGTATATATATTTTAAGATGTCTCTTTTATGGTCATATTTTTATATGCCAAATAAAGATTATTATTATTTTTTTTTTCAATAAACTTTGACTTGAAATGGAAAATGTGTTTTCTAAAACACAATCTTGTCATAATCTTCTATTTTTGTTGAACATTGTGGACTGTATGCAGCTGAAAGACACTGTTTGCACAAACCTGTTAAGGTACTGTTCTGTATGTTCAGGCAGAAAATATATACATATTAATTGTGTGAAAGCCATAAGATACACAAAACATGAGCTGGTGTGTAAACAAATTCGCTGAGGCGCGGTGATTTGATATTTTTGTGCAAATATGAGCAGGGCAAGTTGTCGCATAACTAAAACATTTGCCTCCCGGCCTCGGCTCCGTATGATTTTACTTCTGTGAAAGCGGGTCGCTAAAAACAATTGAGGCAATTGAACTGAAAATATTGCTGCGGGGAATATTTAGCTTTTTCCCCCCAGTAAGCCAGGGCGAGGAGGTGCGCACACAGTCACTGACAACAAATAAGCTGTTTTGCTGGTGATAAAACTGCCGAGGCATCGGGAATCAATACAATAGCCAAAGTGAGAAGGCTGTAATTGTGCAGAAATGCTCAGGCCATAATGAATGGCCCTGACCCTGCCTTTGATCCCCGGCAGTCGTTTGTTCATCCTGTCAGTATTGGCATTCAAGCACTGCTCCGTGTTGTCAATCTTCATCTGTTTTCAAACAGTCCTCCCGCGCCAATGCTGACAAACGGCTGCGAGATGAAGGAGAAACAACGCAAACACGCGCACCAGAGCCCAATGAGTGTTTCATCAAGACTGCAGAAGGCGACAAGATTTACAGGCCTGTTTTCAATCACACTTAAAATTGAAAGGCAGGCGGAGCAGCGGTGTAAAATGAGAGCAGTGCAAAAACAAAAGAAACAAGCATTGGCATAGCCAATAGGTCTCGCCTTTGGGACCTTATAAGTGTTTAGCCATGCAACACTTGATGTTGTTGCACCAAGAATATTGTACTGGATAACTAAACACTTATAAGGTCCCAAAGGGGAGACCTATTTTAAAGGACAAGCAGTGCTATCAGGCTTCGGCTGCCACTTAGTCCACCGCATCCCACGTAGACGCTGCAGCCATCTTTGAATGGTTTTAAAGCCAATTCAAAAGCGGTCGCCAGTGTATGTGAATCCCTATCTCAACTGTGAGACTGTTCTCCTGCTTCCCAATTTTTAGAGTAACAGATACTGGTCACCTGTCAGCAAAGCCCTGAAAATAGTCTATTAGAAGTTTATCTTATAAACACATGAAGACTACAGGAAAACTCTCCTCCGCATCTTAAGATTCCATCCTGTAACACTATAGCCTTAATCATGGATTGACGTTTTGGTGCAAAGCACCCAGTTATCCATGTATTGAGGTTCGCATCATATCATAGAAAAATTATGGATTACAACAATAAAAAATCCTGAACATCAATGTCAAGAGGAATCTTAGGTTGAGACCGGTCCAAATATCATCGAACAGCGAGCTGAAAAGTCGCACCTCTCTCGCGAAGGGCACCTACACCATGATGATGCAAAGCAACCCAGAAAAGAGACTTAAGATGCCATTGAACAAGGAATTCAATGAAATGAGACTTCAGAGTAGCACCATGATTCATTTTAGACGCCCTCAACGATGACAAACTGCTCAAGATGCACCATCTGGCATAATACAAACGACATCTGAGACTTACAATATTGGAGGTATGGACTGGTCAAAGTTGTATAATGGCTCGAGAGAACTTATTATTATAATAATAATTCCTATTTGTAAAGCGCGAACATAAGGTTTCAAGGCGCTGGGGGCAATCGGGAGATAAAGTGAGCCATTGCCCAGAGTCACATGAAGCTGAGCTAGGCTACCACCGGTGGCGTGGATTGAACCGTGTTGCCACGCGATCCGGAGTCAGACGCTCGGGACGCTGCGCCACACCTGCCCCATTATACCCAGACACCAAAATATATAACAAAACAGCATGACACAGACCGCATCAGAGTCTCACAATCTAATGATGAACGTCAATATCTGTGAAATGGACTACTCACAATAGCCCAAGCGGTATTAACTTACAACTATATCGAACAGAAGCATTACAGCATGAAACAAACTGCATCCAAGTCTCATACAACCCTCAGACGAACGTTAATATGTGATGCGCACTGCCCACAAGAGTCCTGTGCAATGGCTGGAGCACAGTGAACAAATTCCACTATCAACATCTCTGGAGAATGAATCACAAAATACGGACTTTTTACTGAGAGAAAACTTGTGTACATTACACGCTGCTGTGTGAACCAGCCAGCCAGTGAGGTGACAAGGCACGATACAGTCGAGTAAGGCGGTATATTGGTCTGCAAGAGCAGAGGCCTTATCCCACAATAACGACTGCTACCGTTTCATACAGAAAACGCAACTACTTCCGATTAGAATTGCTCTTCGAAGACTACTCCTGGACTGAGGATAAAAAAAGTCCAGTATGTAGCCAAGAGGCCTCCATTTTTTCATTTATAAAAAAAAGAAAAAGTAGTAGATTTCCAAGAAGCATGTCATAAGAGCAAAACAAGACCAAAGTGTTCAAATGAAATCAGAGTGAGGACGCGTGATTGAGAAATGTTTCTGCACAGCTGTGCATTCCAGTCTCCAAAGATTTCAGTGCCTCGGGTTCACTCACGCCTTACCAACAGGAGCGAGAAACATCAGCCCGACTTTAAATACCAAGACAGAAATCAAGCTCCCAGGTGAGAAGCGGTGCACAGAGAAAGAAAGTGGTTTCTTTGGTGCAAATGACATAAAAAATAAACTTAGCTCGATTACTTAAAATATAGCATTCGTATTATTGTAGATACAATAAAAGTGAACTAGGGGCTATTAAAACGGTGTACCTCAAAAACCTTATTGTCTGTTGAGTTGGATAATGAACACTTATTGTTCAAACTCAAAGTACTCATTTGATGAGCACGATAAGAAGATGAAAGGCCGAGTCAGACCTGCTAATATTCGAACTGCGACCTGCACTCTCCAAACAGATCCCTGCAAAGCCCGCTCACACCAATGGACTATCCTACGCCCGCGTGGGAAGTCTTTGCCTCCTTGCTCATCATTTCTGGAGCTTACCTCACTCTCAGAGCAGCAAGGCATCAAGTTTGGCTGCAGCGTCTTGTATGTTCAGGTGTGTAACCTTCCAGCCGATTAGACAAGAGAGGAGCGGGGGCGAGCGAGCGCGGCAGCCTACTGAGCTGACCACACGCTCGTGCACCATGGCCTTTTGCTTGCGGTTACCCGCACGGCCGCCATGTGTTTTCAATTATCGCGCCCGCGTCTGGGCACGATATTTGGAAACAGATGGCGGCCCTGCGGGTAACCGCAAGGAAAAGGCCATGACGCACGAGCGTCTGGTCAGCTTTCAGAAGCCCCTACATGAAGTCTCACTGCGCGAGCAGTGCTGCGCACTGCAACGCTAGGCGCACTGCAACGCTAGGCGCGAGACGTAAAAACAGTGCGCAGGAACAAACCTAAATGCACACAAGTGGAAGGGTACAAGTACTGGGGCGCTGCTCCGTGGAAGTGAACTACCGACAAAAAGGAGGGACAAATAGAAAAGATTAACCACTTCGCAGAAGGAGGAAAAATGATACAAATAAACTTTCACATATCCGATAGAGACTTCTAGCTGCAGATTCTTTACCTTAGAAAAATCCCCAGGCATCAGAATGGATCCAGAATATTTTCAAACAGTACCCCTGTGTGCCGGTAGCTGGCATCATTTGGCTCCGCATGGCATAGTCTGAGTCATTTGCGACGGAAATGATGTGCGCAGTACCTATATAGGCGCCACCTCAACACGCTGACGTCAGTCCTTTCCTTTCCATTCTAGATAGTGCTGATCCCGTCTGAGCTACACTTAAGTCACTTTTTGACTGGCTTGTTTTGACATTTTGTCTACCTCTTTTAGATTTTCTTTCATGGTGTGAAGGTATGTCACCCAAGAAACTGGCTGGTTTCAAACCATGTGGGGCTTGTCACAGGCAAATGTCAGTGACAGATCCCCACTTGGTGTGCTGGGAGCAGGACCATGACTCCCAAGACCTGAGAGGACTGCCGAGCTATGCACCCCAAGGCACTAAGGGAGCTGTCCTTCAAGTTCCTCTCCACCCAACGACGGTTGACTCCGCAATGCTCGAAGTCCCATTTGCGCAGAAGGTTCTGTGACCGCTCATGGAGCCTGTCCTGACATTCATCGTCGCATTCCAAATCGTCAGAGAAGTTGGGTAAGTCCTGCAAGCATAAAAAGTCAAAGAAGTCTTTGAGTTTGCTGTGTCCGTCGAAGTCTTCTGATGAGACTTGGGGGCATCAGCACTCCAGGCCTCGCCAGTCGCTGGAACCTGAACCCAGGTCCGCTCTATGCTTCCCTTATTTTCCTAGAGCCAGAGCGACTCCTGCCCAACTCCAAGAGTTTTATGAGTCCATACACCTCATATTTGGGCAGCCCGGCGCCTCTGGAGCACCTTCGGGCCCCATGGGTTCGGTAGTGGCCCCTACTGCATCCACAGCGGCGGGTTCCCCCTCGGCACCAGTCAGGCCCCAAGGATCCCTTGCTGGATCTGAAACGGAGTTATCGGAGGGACCGATACTTTCCTTGATGCCCACTCCAGTGCCGATGCCCCAACACGCCATGGAGCAACGTCGCCCGACGCCAACTCTGAAGCCAACTGGGTCCATGGTTGCTGCAGCAGAGTCAGTGACTTATTTATTTGACAGGTCTGGAGAGGGGGACGAATGGGAGGGGTCCATGGAGTCTTATGGTTACCAGCTCCCTGAAGAAGAACAGAAACAGGACAACTGGTATGAGGAACTGGTGGAGGCCGGTCGGTTAGACACCTCACTCGACACTGTGCTGGTTTCTCCTCCAACCGTGGCTAAAGAGGAGGGTGCCACTTTTGCGATGGTGGTGCATAGGGCGACTGAGGTCTTGGACCTTCAGTTGCCCACAGTACCCATCAAGACAAAACGTCTTTACAGCGGTGCGTCAGCCGGGAGTCTCCCCTTCAATTAAGCCTTCACAGATGCCCCACTCGGGCCTGGTCGAAGCCCTGCACAGGGGCTCTTGTGCATTGGATGATTGCCCCGTTCCCGGTGATACCAGTTTTTTCACCCAGCACTCTACCCCAGAGAGCTTGGTGGTCCAAGCCTCCATGTCCAGGATTAACCCCAGCGCATTCCCTACCACACCACCTGATAGGGAGTCTAAGAGGGTGGACAACTTTGGTAAAAAGAAATTCTCTTCTGCCAGCCTAGCACTGCAGTCGGTGAACACCGCGTGCCTCTTGGGCTGATATTCCCATGCGATTTGGGACTCAGTTGCGCAAGTGCTGTCCATGGTCTTGTAGGAGGTCCAAGCCATACTCACCCAGGGTATAGCTGATGGATGAGATGCAGCAAAGTTCATCATATGGTGTGGACTCGACACAACCGACTCACTGGGCAGAGCGATTTCTTCATCAGAGGCCTGGTGGCACCACGCCTGGCTGAGAACAACTGGTTTTCATGGAATGTTCAGTCAACCCTTATGGACATGCCTTCGACGGCTCTCGCCTCTTTGGAAAGAAGGCGGAGTCAGTGCTGGAGCTCTTCAAGGACAGCAGAGCTAAGGCCAGGACCTTGGACTTTTCTACGTCTCCTCGCAAACCCCAATACGCCTTCTGCCACTTTTGTGGCCACGGAAGGGGTCTCCAACCATGCCCATACCTTCCCAGCCACCACAGCCAACAGGCTTCCCAGTCTTTCAGTGGCTGAGGGCGCAGGTCCACAGACGGCGTGGGACGGCCAGTGGTTTAGTCAGTCCACCACCTCCCAGCAGCCGCTGCCTCCAACCCTCTTTAGTTTGCCCCCTGAACATCATGGGCATCCAGTGGGAGGCAGGATACGCCATCACCTGCCCCACTGGTGGTAAGTGGCATTAGACCTCTGGGTTCTCCAGATTGTCCTAAGGGGCTACTCCCTTCCCTTTGTGGCTGCCCCACCACCCATGACGTCTACTTACGATCGGCTGATGGAGGACCATCTCTCAATGCTTCGTCAAGAACTGCAGGCTCTCTTGGCCAAAGGAGCCATAGGGAAGTTGCCTGCATCAGATGTAGATCATAGTGGTTATTCCCGCTACTTGCTGGTGCCAAAGAAGGACAGAGGACTTCATCCTATCTTCGGTCTGTGCCTTCTCAACCTCTACTTGAAGAACGAGAAATTCAAAATGCTCACCCTCGCCCAACTTCTCTCTGCCCTTGACCCGGTAGACTGGATGGTAGCGTTGGACTTGCAGGATGCATATTTCCACATCCCTGTCCTGCCTGCCCACATATGTTACCTGCGATTCACGGGGGTGAAGAGCACTTTCAGTTTGCTGTGCTCCCTTTCTGCCTTACCAGAGCACCTCAGGGGTTCACGAAAGTGATGGTGGTGGTTTCAGCGCATCTGCGGAAGTTGGGAGTTCCAGCCGTTCCTTACCTCGACAATTGGCTGTTGAAGGTGGGCTCTCCCAAGGCAGTCATCTCCCACCTTCAGAGTATGGTGAACCTCCTGCATTCACTGGGTTCACTATCAACGTGCCAAAATCACACCTGATCCCTCTCAGAAGCTCCTTCTCATCGGAGCCGTTCTATACACGGTGCAGTTTCGGGCTGATCCTCCCGAGTGGCGGGTCCAGGATATTCAGGCTTTGATACTGAAGTTTCAGCCTCTATCCTGGATTTCAGTGAGACTGTTGGACCTCATAGCCTCCTGCATCCTGCTGGTCACTCATGCCCAATGGCATATGCATGCTCTGCAGTGGGACCTGAAGTCCCAATAGGCACAGCATCAGGTAAATGGCTCTGACATGCTCAAGATCTCGGAGGGGAATGCTAAAGATCTGCAGTGGTGGTTAACGAACCACAGTTTGGTCAGTGGCAGACCCCTCTCACTTCCCCAATCAGAGTGGACTGTAGTGACAAATGCGCCAGTCCTGGGCTGGGGTGACCACCTAGGAGAGGTGGAGATCCGAGGCCTCTGGTCTCAGACGTAGTCCAAGTTCCACATCACCCAGTTGGAGCTCTGGGTGATGTGCTTGACACTGAAAGCCTTTCTTCCTTTGATCAAGGGAGGACTGGTGCAGGTGTTTACGAACAACACCATTGCCATATGGTATTGCAACAAACAGAGTGGGGTCGTGGACCCTTTGTTAAGAGGCCGCGTGTCTCCGGACATGGCTGGAACGTCAGGGAATTTCCCTGGTGGTTCAACACCTGGTAGGCTCTCTGAACGCCACAGCGGACAAACTCAGCTGCAGATGCCTAGCAGATCACGAATGGCAAGGTCTCTTTCAGCAGTGGGGAGAGCATTGGTTAGATCTGATCGCCACCGCTGAAAACAAGCAATGTCAGCAGTTTTGCGTGCAGGAGATTGCAAGGCGACTCTCACTCAACAGCTCTTTTCATCTCGAGTGTGGCTCTGGCCTACTATACGCGTTTCTGCCAATACCACTCCTGCCCAGATTTCTAAAGAAGATCAGGAACAACCGGACTTGAGTCATTCTTGTGGCTCCAGATTGAACATGGAGAGTCTGGTATACCGAGCTGTTGAGCATGATCATCGGTCCTCCAGTCAGGCTACCTCTTTGAGACGATCCTCTATTGCAGCAACAGGGGAGAGTTCTGCACCCGAACCTGCCCACCCTCCACCTTCATGCGTGGAGATTGAGTGACAACAGCTTTCGACCTTCCTCCCGAAGTCTGTAATGTTATTCTGGCAGCCAGGAGTTCCTCCACCAAGTCGGTATATGCCTGCCGTCGGGACAAGTTTGTAACATGGTGTGATTCCCACAACGTTGCCCCCCTTGCTGCATCGTTATCAAAAGTTGTTTTGTACGCATTGTCCTTGGCCGAGCAGGGCTCTGCTCTGGGCACAGTTAGGGGGTTACCTTTCTGCCATCTTGGCATTCATGCGGTTGCCAGACCAACCTTCCGTCTTTAAGTCACCTGTTTTGGCTAGGTTCCATTAGGGCCTGCAGCATATGTTTCCACCTACTCCTTTCATCATGTCTCAATGGGGCCTCAACCTTGACCTCATGTGTGCACCATTCGAGCCTCTGCACAATTGTCTTCTGAGGTTCTTGGCTATGAAAACTGCCTTTTTAATGGCTAAAACAATGGCCAGGAGGGTCAGCGAACTGAAGCTCTCTCTACGCACCCTCCTTAGACTACCTTTTATCCTAACAAGCTGGTTCTCTAGACATGTGCCTACTTCCTTCCAAAGGCGACAACCCCTTTCCATGGAGGCCAGAACATCACCCTGCTTACCCTCCTTGCTCCTCCTCATCCCTCCAAAGAAGAGGAGAGACTCCGTCTGGATCCAAAAAGAGCACTGTTGTTCTACATTGACCACACAAATGTATTCCGGGTGGATGATCAACTCTTCATGGGCTATGTGGGAGCAAAACAAGGAAAGGCACTTGAGAAGAGGACCATCTTGTGATGGACTGTCCTATGAGTTAAGATCTGCTATGCAATGGCCAAGAAGCAACCCCCTGAGGGCTTGCGGGCTCACTCCACCAGAGCCATGGCTGCTACCACTCTGTTAGCGCGTGGCATCTGAGACCTGGACATCTGTCAGGCAGCAACGTGGGCTTTACTGCACACGTTCACCAAGCACTACTGCTTAGACAGCCAGGTCCATCATGACGAACACTCCGCTCCTTTGGTCCTGCAGGACTTTCTGGTCTAATTGGTTTCGCAGTCCCATCTCCGGGGAGATATCGCTTGGGTATCTATTCTAAAGTAAGGAATCTGCAGCTAGAAGTCTCTATCAGGTAACAAGTTACTTACCTTCGGTAACGCCTTATCTGGTAGAGCCTTTGTCTAGCTGCAAATTTCTTAACGACCCACCCATCCTCCCCCCTCTGTGAATGAATTACGATTTAAGGAAAACCTTCTTAGGGGCTTTAGTTTGTTAAACCAGTGGTCAGTGCTTATTGGGGCTCCGCGCTCCTGACAAGAAAAGTCATAAAAGTAACTGACGTCAGCACACCAAGGTGGCGCCTATATAGGTGCCGTGCACATCACTTCCGCCAAGTGCAGCCGAACTACACCACCTACCTGTGTGTGGGGGTACTGCTCGAAAATCTTCTAAATCCAGTCTTTCGCCTGGGGATTATTCTAAAGTAAGAAATCTGCGGCTAGATAGAGTCTCTACCAGGTAAAGCATTACCATAGGTAAGTAACTTGTTCATTAACCCACTGTGTTTCTTTGTTCATGAAGATGCCAGACAAATATGGATATTTTTGTATGACTTCAAACTGGAGGAATAGGGGTAAATTAGTGACAGCTCATTTTTTTGCAGTGCTTTCATGATTATAAACCTCACATTTGTGCTCCTCACCCCATCAACATATTTTCGTGGAAAGAAGTTTTTATAGAAGCAAACAATTTTTTATCCCTTGCTTGCACAATTGCAAAACTATATGCAAAATGGCTGACAAATTGGTGCAAATCCATATTACATGATGCACTGAAGGACTCCATTTATCAGTTTGTAAGTAAAAACAATTAAAATAACCAGACTTGACTCACTTTCGTCTTTGAAAAATGATCACTGTGTCCGTCTGTTCAAACTTTTTAGTTGTGCCTCCAATGAGAATTTAGCTGTGCTCGCTTTCTGCCTGTAATTGTTGATGAATTCCGGGCAGAGCTCGAGGTGAGCATCAATTGAGATCTACTGTCTCTATTTTTTACTATTATATAACTCCACTGTTTCAAGACTTTTTCACAACTACGTAATAAATTACCTTATCAAAAAGAAAGCATACCTCCGTTTTGTTTCACAATTAAAAAAGATACTCGTTGAATGTGGTTAGACCAAGCTGTGCCATTGCCGAGATATAATCTATTCAAATGGTAAACTTGCCTACCACAATACCTTTGGTATCTCGAAATTGCCACCTAAACTCCCATCCACATGCGCCCCTCACCCAGAGTCCTTCCCTTCACACCACGGCCATCACCTCACTCTTACCTGTTACAATCCGACCTCTGATGCATGCCTACGCCTGGTGGCCTCCTTTTAATGTGTGTTTTTGGTAAAGCATGATAAAAGAAATCTAAAGATTGCTGGCCATGCCTGAGAATGCACAGCCAGACATTTTGTTATCGTTTTTGAACGGTTTATGTTATACTTTAACAAATCCATTCCAAAAAAACAAGCATTGGCTAAGCCGGTAGCTAAGCCCCAAATGCTGCACCCATTAGCGTTGGCAATGCGTGTTTATATTGGCGAGGGCCCGGTAACCAAAAATCAGACCTATTGGCATTGCCAAAGCTTGTTTTTCTAAAGGAGGCCACCGTTAAGGCAATTTGATCAGGCATTCCCAATAAATCAAATCATGAGGCAGACCTGTACAGCAAAAAAATAAACATTTAATTTAATGTGGATGTGTGGGTAAGGTATAACATGGAGTGTGTTATGTTTGCTCTTTCTCTCTCACCCCATTACTATGGCCTGGATTTGCCAGAACATGTCAGAACTTTAATATGACGCCTACTTTCACACACCGTGGACATTTGCTGAGCCTCTACCATGTAGACATCAATTTCACAACCGCCTGTGGAGGGGGAGAGATATGTTCCCACATAGGAACCTGTAGTCACATTTGGACAATTCCTTCAATTCTCCTGCATCTTAATTTTCTAAGATCAGATTGTAGAAGCTTTTCACAGAGGTTTGAAATCTCTGAAGTGCTGCTAATTGTAAAATATGCACTACTGCCTGCAGCAGTGATCCAAGAACCATAGGTCGGACTGTGGGCATTTTCCAGATCATAGAGATTGTAGCGGCCACCTACTATTAGAAAGGTTGAGATCACACAATTTCCCTACTGACCACAATGACTATGATGCTTGATCTTGGGTCTACAATGAAAAATTGGGCCGCGGCCTCCTCACTTCCCTCTTCAAGGACCTTAACCGTCGGGGGAAGTTAGAGCTCTCTTGGCTGGGCAGGCTTAATAGCCTGAAAATTAACTTCATGCCCCGTCTTCTATGTGTCCTACAGACCCGCCCTCTGGTCATCCCCAATGTGACCCATTTGCAGATTTGTGCTAAAATGCTCAACTTTGCATGGGGTGGTAAGTCCTCAAGAGTAGCAAAGCATCCCTGTGCAAACCAGTAGCAAAGGGTGGCCTGGGCTTCCCAGATGTTTGAACTTACATTTTAGCTGCACAACTTCGTCCCCACCTTGATTGGAATCATGATCCCAATGGCAAACCCTAGGCCCAGGTGGAGCAGACTTTCTCCCCCTCAACTTTATTGAGTCTTGCTACCAATCTCGGCGTGGACTGAGGATCCCCAGCTACACCTCTCTCTTGATTGAGCCCTTGGTGAAAGTATTTAATTTCTTTTTGGCTTCCAGTATAGTCACAGATTACTCTCCTTCTCAAACCAGGCAAACCGGCCACTCAATGCCCCTCCTATAGGCCCATAGCGCTGCTGAACTGAAACGTGAAGCTATTTGCTTCAATCCTTGTGGCCCATCTGCATCATGTCTGGCCTTCTCTTATCACACCAACCCAATCTGGCTTCTTCTGCAACCGGCAGGCAAATGATAATACATGACTGGCGGGGGCCCTCATGGAGGCGACTGAACGGCAGAAGCAGCCAATGGCCCTTCTCTCTCTCGACGCTGAGAAGGTGTTTGATAGGGTCGATTAGTTTTACCTCTATAAGGTTCTAGATAGAATACACCTGGGGCCTAAAATTAAAGTGTTTTTTTCACTCCAACTTCCGGAAACCTATTGCTAAACTCAAAATCAACTACTCTTTTTCCCCAACAATCAGGCTTACCTGGGGCACATGGCAGGGATGCCCCTTGTCACCCTGATATTTAACCTCATGATGGAGCCTCTAGTGACCAAAATCGACTCCAACCCTACAATACGTGGCATGACAGTAAATGGCAGCATAATTAGGCTCTTTTTACCGATGACATCCTCTGTTTCATTACGGACCCAGAGACTACTCTCCCAGCATTGATGAGGGAGATAGAGTTCTCCCAAGCGTCAGGCTTCAAGGTTACTCCTCAAAATCGAGGAGCATAGGAGTGGCAGACCTCCTGAATAGCCTCAAGGACCCTGTCCAGAGAAGCGGTTTCCAGTGGAAAACCTCAGCCATTCCCTAGCTGGGGATTCAGCTCCCACCCAGTACTAGAGACATCTACACTAGCAACATCCCCCCTCTCCTCACTTCCCTCTTCAAGGACCTTAACCGTTGGGGGAAGTTAGAGCTCTCTTGGCTGGGCAGGCTTAATAACCTGAAAATTAACTTCATGCCCCGTCTTCTATGTGTCCTACAGACCCGCTCTCTGGTCATCCCCAATGTGACCCATTTGCAGATTTGTGCTAAAATGCTCAACTTTGCATGGGGTGGTAAGTCCTCAAGAGTAGCAAAGCATCCCTGTGCAAACCAGTAGCAAAGGGTGGCCTGGGCTTCCCAGATGTTTGAACTTACATTTTAGCTGCACAACTTCGTCCCCACCTTGATTGGAATCATGATCCCAATGGCAAACCCTAGGCCCAGGTGGAGCAGACTTTCTCCCCCTCAACTTTATTGAGTCTTGCTACCAATCTCGGCGTGGACTGAGGATCCCCAGCTACTTCCTTCGACAGCTGTGCTGCTAGCTTACTGGAGAGAGGTGCGACAGTGTAGGGCATTTCAATCCTATCCATTCCAGCGTACCCCCTGACAAGATGCGACAGACAGGTGGTGGTGGGGGACAGCACAGACAGCAGTGGCATAACATTAGACCATGCTGTGCGGGGGGCCCTCCAAGCTCCAGGGTGTCCCCTCCGGTACTGTGCACAGGCAGGCCTGAGGACTCCTCACTGGGTCCGGAGCGTGGTGGGCCCCCTCAAGCTTTGTTACGCCAGTGACAGACGGGTGCCCAAGCTGAGCACACACAGACACGAACAGGAAACACGTACATCAGAACACAAGCTGAGGAAGGAAACAATTTAAGAAAAAGTTCTCCAAAACAACAGATAAAACATTCAAAGCGTAAGGAAACTGTACTTGGCCAGTGCTCCTCAGCTAAGAACGGATGTGATGTATCGGCTGAGCGAACTAGTTAGGAGGCAGCAAAGAAGAGCGAGACTGAGTCAAACTATGGTAAGCAGCAGGTGGGATCAAAGTCCTTTTACTGAGTACAGCAGGTCTTGCAGACAGTGCATGCACGCTGCCTAGGCTCAACCTAAAAAAGCACTATGACGAAGTTAGAAATGACCATGAGGGCAGTGATCCATTTTCTTAGCATAGAATTGTTCGCTGCCTTCACAAAAAAAGTTTAATTATCTTTTTCCCCGAGCTGAAGTTTGCCATTTTATCGCCGCATGAAAACAGCACCAAAAAGTCCATGCACAGCAAAGAGCGTAGGGCTGTTTGCCATCTTTGTAGCACCTTGACACCCATTGGCGTGACTTTTGAGGGCTTATTTTCTGGTGGGACAAGAGGGGACAATCAACGAAGAGGGAGGGAGTGGGGCTGGACAGAGCAAGCAACAGTGGGAGAGGGGCAGATCGGGCAAGTAGAATTGCAGGAGTAGGCGGGGGCAGGGCAATCAACAATGCGGGGGGGTGGAGAAGGACGTGCAAGTAAAAGGAATAAAAAATACCTCTGAAAGCGCCGAGTAGTACAAGTACACTGGGCAAGGGAAGCAATACTTGGGCTTTGCTCCAGGGTAGGGGCAGACACATGAAGTGGAAGTAAAGCCGGCACTAGCAGGCCAAAAAGTAGCAAGGAAATGAGAGTGTTGCTGAAGCCAACAAACAGTAAGCAATGGGTCTGCTCTCAGCCCCCTTAGTGAACAAAATGTCTCGCAAATGACAGCGCATGCACTTATTCAGGTGAGACCTAAAGTATAGTGTGAGGGCAGTAACGAACGGGGGAAGGGGCAAACTATCAAAGAGGCGAAGGTGCCCATCAAACATATTGAAGGGCATAAAACAACCAACAGTGCCCCCAAAATATGTGTGTCCTACCTGAGGGGAAACAGCCTTTACCTCGCAGTCTTTACAACGCAGGACCTTTACCACACATTCTTTACCATGCAGGTAAGTACCTCGCAGGTAAGTATTTGTACCTTTACCACGCAGCATTTTACCATGAAGGGGTGGGTAGAGGTCAGAGAGTTGAGGGAAACTTGAGGATTGAAGTGGTTGGTAAGGGTAAATTGAGGCTGAGGATGATGAGGATTCAGTGGTGGGTAGTGGTAAAGGGAGGTGACAGTGTTTTGGGGGTTGAGTGGTGAGTAGAGGTAAAGGGAGGCGAGGGTGACTTGTGGGTTGAGGTGTGTGTAGATGTAGAGATTGGTGAGGATGACTTGGGGGCTCAGGGGTAGGGAGAGGTAAGAGGAGGTGAGGGTGAATTGAGGGTTCAGGGGTGGGTAGAGGTAAGGGGCGGTGAGGTGAGGGTCACTTGAGGGCTCAGGGCAGGTAGAGGTAAGGGGAGGTGAGGTGAGGGTGACTTGAGGGTTCAGGGATAGGAAGTGGTATTATACGCATATGTGTATCATATGTTATGGTATGGCCTGTTGTATTTTATGGTATTGTATGTTTTTGTATGTTATTGTTTGTTATTGTATAATATTGTATGTCATGATCTGTTACTGTATAGAATTGTCTTGTATGGTGTGTTATGCCACGGCCTGTTTATCAATAGTATATTATGGTGTGAGTATGGTAGGGCATGTTAGTGAGGCGTACAACCTATGTACTGCTAACAGCACTCAACAAGCATTTGCAAAGCAAATAGGTCTTGCCTTTGGGACCAATTTGCTTTGTAAATGGTTTTTAGCTATGCTGTACAGCATTCCTTATACTGTGCAGCATGGCCAAGTTGGAAAAAAAGCCAACTGTTTCCTTTTGCTGGCACCATATATGTGTGTGCCTACATAAAACACACACACCCTGACACTTAAACACACAGGAGCAGAAACAAACCGGCATAGGGAGACACAGCTAGACATGTGCACATATAATACTGGCTAGAAAACCTCTAACCCACAAATTATTCTTTTTACTGTATAATTATAATCAGAAGTAAAACGTCCTTGTAGCTGTTCAGACTGAATATTCCAATGTTGCGTTTTCTCTCTGATCAGCAACTAGTGCATCCAACAAATAACACCGAACATTTCTGTTTCCAGCTTTATCTAGATAGGTTTGTTTAACGAATGTGCGACGTGTTAATGTGACATTTTGTGTGTTCTTGCGGAGCATTGGTTGAATATAGAGGACACATTGTTGAATGCCATCTGATCCATTAGACAACATCCTGCCACTAAATTTGTATGCGTTTCTTTATTTTCAAATGGATATACACGTCTCTGAGTTGAGGGGGGTGTGGCCTTGGAGGTGCTCCAGCAGAAATTGCCACAGAAAGGGAAGGGCCAGGATGTGGTGGGCATAGATGGAGAAGGTGACCTGACAGAGATGACCAGACACAGGGAGAAAGAAGATAACAAGTAGCAAGCAGGAGGGGATTGGGGGACACACAAAATGGTGATTTCAGAAAGCCTCTGACGTTTGATCTTGGGCTTTGACTGCATAGAAAATGTAATGAGATAAGAGCACGAGACAAGCAGGAAACAAGGACAAGTGTAACACTAACTGTTAATTAAATTTGATGTTATCTCGTTATTGCTAAATACACAATAGCCAATTCAGGGACGTTGAATCTCGCTTTTATGGACCTCACTGCGGCTATTGACCGAGTGAACCGCTGCAAACTTTGGAAACTTATGGGAGAGCTCGGGTGGACCCAGCAATAACTAACACCCTAATGGCCCTACACTCGAGCACTACTGCAGTAGTTAGATACACACAGGAGGGGAAAACCACGGATCATTTTAACTGCTCTAGTGGGATCAGACAGGGCTGTATTTTAGCGCCGTTCCTGTTTACACTATATATTAATGGTCTAGATTCTGCCCTGACGGCCCTACAAGCAGACACCCCGAGAATAGGTACAAGATCGGTCCCTGTTCTGCTTTATGCGGACGACGCGGTACTCCTTGCACGTACCCCAAAGGGCCTGCAGCTTTTACTAGATGGGTTTGTGACTTTTATGAACATGATGGACTTGTCCCCTATCTTAACTGAATCCTACATAATGGAAATTGGGAAGAAGTGCAGGAAGCCTAACACTTACACAATAGGCACACACATTCTAGGGAAAGTACCGGCCTTCTCATATCTAAGAATCTTATTCGATGAAAAACTGAGTTTCAAACATTTATTAGAGGAGGAGTGCCTTGGTTTGACAAAGTCCACCGGAGCAATCGCAAACGTTGCGCATGGATTAGGCCACTAGTCACCTGGGACGATTTTAAAGTTATATAACTCCTTTTGCAGTTCCAAAGTTTTATATGGTAGCGAGGTGTGGGGATTTAAGGTGGCTAACAAACTACATATCGAAGAAAACAAATATTTTAGGCGCTTGCTGAAAGTCCCTCATAGCACCCCTGTGTACATTGTTCATTAGGAATTGGGGTCCAAGTACATTTCTGATATGGTGGCTGTGAAACCCCTGCTGTGTTGGGTGAAGATTTGGTCCAATGACGAGGCAGGCTTTAATAGGCTGGTAATCCAGGACTGTCTCTCCCTCGATCATGCTCTAAAAATCCTGTGGTTAAAATATGTGAAGGACACCCTCACCGCATTAGGACGAGTAGATCTGTTTACCAACCTTGATAAGGTGGGATCACAGGAAAAAGCGCTTATCAAAGATCTGCTTTTTAAACATGTCACTGCAGAACGTGATGAAAGGGAGCTCAAAAAATCCACGGTCAGAGAACACATTTTAGTTAAGTCAACGCAGGGCACGGAACCTTATTTATCCCTTATAACCAGTGCACATGATAGGTTTTTAATTACACGTTTTAGGCTGAATCTATTGGCTGTACCCCCTGGTTTTACGGTACACACAGAACATAGAGCACCCTGTGGCTGCGACAACAGGTCTCCACAGGACACCTTACATTTTATCCTCCTCTGTCCGCCCTACTCACACCCGAGAAGAGTGTTCCTTAAGGGGCTTCTAAGAAAGCTTAGATTCAGACAGGCACGTGTTGCCTTACTGTTTTTACAACTGTCATCAGATGTTTTTACACTTTTTTGTGTTTCTAATTTTTCAAGATCTGCTTTAAAGCTAAGAACCACTAGGGGTGTCTGAAGGCCACAAGAGTTTTTTGTCTATTTTGCACTGTGTGAGGTTGCTATAAAAGTTTTGATCTGTGGGTTATTTTTTAGGACCAGGTTCAGTTTTACATGTTGAACAAATACTAACTAATGATTTTATTGTTTATACACTTTTTTAATCTGAAGTAAAGGTTGTTGGCTCCATTATGAATTTAAGAGACCTAGGGGGACAACAACATTCTATGAATTTCATGCTGTTTTAATGTACACTTGGCTGTTTTTATGAAAAAAGTTTATGCTTGATGTATATATATTTTAAGATGTCTCTTTTATGGTCATATTTTTATATGCCAAATAAAGATTTTTTTTTTTCAATAAACTGACTTGAAATGGAAAATGCGTTTTCTAAAACACAATCTTGTCATAATCTTCTATTTTTGTTGAACATTGTGGACTGTATGCAGCTGAAAGACACTGTTTGCACAAACCTGTTAAGGTACTGTTGTGTATGTTCAGGCAGAAAATATATACATATTAATTGTGTGAAAGCCATAAGATACACAAAACATGAGCTGGTGTGTAAACAAATTCGCTGAGGCACGGTGATTTGATATTTTTGTGCAAATATGAGCAGGGCAAGTTGTCGCATAACTAAAACATTTGCCTCCCGGCCTCGGCTCCGAATGATTTCACTTCTGTGGAAGCGGGTCGCTAAAAACAATTGAGGCAATTGAACTGGAAAATATTGCTGCGGGGAATATTTAGCTTTTTCCCCCAGTAAGCCAGGGCGAGGAGGTGCGCACACAGTCACTGACAACAAATAAGCTGTTTTGCTGGTGATAAAACTGCCGAGGCATCGGGAATCAATACAATAGCCAAAGTGAGAAGGCTGTAATTGTGCAGAAATGCTCAGGCCATAATGAATGGCCCTGACCCTGCCTTTGATCCCCGGCAGTCGTTTGTTCATCCTGTCAGTATTGGCATTCAAGCACTGCTCCGTGTTGTCAATCTTCATCTGTTTTTAAACAGTCCTCCCGCGCCAATGCTGACAAACGGCTGCGAGATGAAGGAGAAACAACGCAAATACGCGCACCAGAGCCCAATGAGTGTTTCATCAAGACTGCAGAAGGCGACAAGATTATAGGCCTGTTTTCAATCACACTTAAAATTGAAAGGCAGGCGGAGCAGCGGTGTAAAATGAGAGCAGTGCAAAAACAAAAGAAAAAACAGTGCGCAGGAACAAACCTAAATGCACACAAGTGGAAGGGTACAAGTACTGGGGCGCTGCTCCTTGGAAGTGAACTACCGACAAAAAGGAGGGACAAATAGAAAAGATTAACCACTTCACAGAAGGAGGAAAAATGATACAAATAAACTTTCACATATCTGATAGAGACTTCTAGCTGCAGATTCCTTACCTTAGAAAAATCCCCAGGCATCAGAATGGATCCAGAATATTTTCAAACAGTACCCCTGTGTGCCGGTAGCTGGCATCATTTGGCTCCGCACGGCATAGTCAGTCATTGCGACGGAAATGATGTGCGCAGTACCTATATAGGCGCCACCTCAACACGCTGACGTCAGTCCTTTCCTTTCCATGCTAGATAGTGCTAATCCCGTCTGAGCTACACTTCAGTCACTTTTTGACTGGCTTGTTTTGACATTTTGTCTACCTCTTTTAGATTTTCTTTCATGGTGTGAAGGTATGTCACCCAAGAAACTGGCTGGTTTCAAACCATGTGGGGCTTGTCACAGGCAAATGTCAGTGACAGATCCCCACTTGGTGTGCTGGGAGCAGGACCATGACTCCAAGACCTGAGAGGACTACCGAGCTATGCACCCCAAGGCACTAAGGGAGCTGTCCTTCAAGTTCCTCTCCACCCAACGACGGTTGACTCCGCAATGCTCGAAGTCCCATTTGCGCAGAAGGTTCTGTGACCGCTCATGTAGCCTGTCCTAACGTTCATCGTCGCATTCCAAATCGTCAGAGAAGTTGGGTAAGTCCTGCAAGCATAAAAAGTCAAAGAAGTCTTTGAGTTCGCTGTGTCCGTCGAAGTCTTCTGACGAGACTTGGGGGCATCAGCACTCCAGGCCTCACCAGTCACTGGAACCTGAACCCAGGTCCGCTCTGTGCTTCCCTTATTTTCCTAGAGCCAGAGCGACTCCTGCCCAAATCCAAGAGTCCATACACCTCATATTTGGACGGCCCAGCGCCTCTGGAGCACCTTCGGGCCCCATGGGTTCGGTAGTGGCCCCTACTGCATCCACAGCAGCGGGTTCCCCCTCGGCACCTGTCAGGCCCCAAGGATCCCTTGCTGGATCTGAAACTGAGTTATCGGCGGGACCGATACTTTCCTTGATGCCCACTCCAGTGCAGATGCCCCGACACGCCATGGAGCAACGTCGCCCGACGCCAACTCTGAAGCCAACTGGGTCCATGGTTGCTGCAGCAGAGCCAGTGACTTATTTATTTGACAGGTCTGGAGAGGGGGATGAATGGGAGGGGTCCATGGAGTCTTATGGTTACCAGCTCCCTGAAGAAGAACAGAAACAGGACAACTGGTATGAGGAACTGGTGGAGGCCGGTCGGTTAGACACCTCACTCGACACTGGGCTGGTTTCTCCTCCAACCGTGGCTAAAGAGGAGGGTGCCACATTTGCGATGGTGGGGCATAGGGTGACTGAGATCTTGGACCTTCAGTTGCCCACAGTACCCATCAAGACAAAACGTCTTTACAGCGGTGCATCAGCCGGGAGTCTCCCCTTCAATTAAGCTTTCACAGATGCCCCACTCAGGCCTGGTCGAAGCCCTGCACAGGGGCTCCTGTACATTGGATGATTGCCCCGTTCCCGGTGATACCAGTTTTTTCACCCAGCACTCTACCCCAGAGAGCTTGGTGATCCAAACCTCCATGTCCAGGAATAACCCCAGCGCATTCCCTACCACACCACCTGATAGGGAGTCTAAGAGGGTGGACAACTTTGGTAAAAAGAAATTCTCTTCTGCCAGCCTAGCACTGCAGTCGGTGAACACAGCGTACCTCTTGGGCTGTTATTCCCATGCGATTTGGGACTCAGTTGCGCAAGTGCTGTCCATGGTCTTGTAGGAGGTCCAAGCCATACTCACCCAGGGTATAGCTGATGGATGAGATGCAGCAAAGTTCATCATATGGTATGGACTCGACACAACCGACTCACTCGGCAGAGCGATTTCTTCATCAGAGGCCTTGTAGCACCACGCCTGGCTGAGAACAACTGGTTTTCATGGAATGTTCAGTCTACCCTTATGGACATGCCTTCGACGGCTCTCGCCTCTTTGGAGAGAAGGCGGAGTCAGTGCTGGAGCTCTTTAAGGACAGCAGAGCTAAGGCCAGGACCTTGGACTTTTCCACGTCTCCTCGCAAACCCCAATACGCCTTCTGCCACTTTTGTGGCCATGGAAGGGGTCTCCAACCATGCCCATACCTTCCCAGCCACCACAGCCAACAGGCTTCCCAGTCTTTCAGTGGCTGAGGGCGCAGGTCCACAGACAGCGTGGGACAGGCAGCCAGTGGTTTAGTCAGTCCACCACCTCCCAGCAGCCGCTGCCTCCAACCCTCTTTAGTTTGCCCCCTGAACATCATGGGCATCCAGTGGGAGGCAGGATACGCCACCACCTGCCCCACTGGTGGTAAGTGGCATTAGACCTCTGGGTTCTCCAGATTGTCCTAAGGGGCTACTCCCTTCCCTTTGTGGCTGCCCCACCACCCATGACGTCTACTTATGATCGGCTGATGGAGGACCATCTCTCAAAGCTTCGTCAAGAACTGCAGGCTCTCTTGGCCAAAGGAGCCATAGGGAAGTTGCCTGCATCAGATGTAGATCATAGTGGTTATTCCCGCTACTTGCTGGTGCCAAAGAAGGACAGAGGACTTCATCCTATCTTCGGTCTGTGCCTTCTCAACCTCTACTTGAAGAACAAGAAATTCAAAATGCTCACCCTCGCCCAACTTCTCTCTGCCCTTGACCCGGTAGACTGGATGGTAGCGTTGGACTTGCAGGATGCATATTTCCACATCCCTGTCCTGCCTGCCCACATATGTTACCTGCGATTCACGGGGGTGAAGAACACTTTCAGTTTGCTGTGCTCCCTTTCTGCCTTACCAGAGCACCTCAGGGGTTCACGAAAGCGATGGTGGTGGTTTCAGCGCATCTGCGGAAGTTGGGAGTTCCAGCCGTTCCCTACCTCGACAATTGGCTGTTGAAGGTGGGCTCTCCCAAGGCAGTCATCTCCCACCTTCAGAGTATGGTGAACCTCCTGCATTCACTGGGTTCACTATCAACGTGCCGAAGTCACACCTGATCCCTCTCAGAAGCTCCTTTTCATCGGAGCCGTTCTATACACGGTGCAGTTTCGGGCTGATCCTCCCGGGTGGCGAGTCCAGGATATTCAGGCTTTGATACTGAAGTTTCAGCCTCTATCCTGGATTTCAGTGAGACTGTTGGACCTCATAGCCTCCTGCATCCTGCTGGTCACTCATGCCCAATGGCATATGCATGCTCTGCAGTGGGGCCTGAAGTCCCAATAGGCACAGCATCAGGGAAATGGCTCTGACATGCTCAAGATCTCGGAGGGGAATGCTAAAGATCTGCAGTGGTGGTTAACGAACCACAGTTTGGTCAGTGGCAGACCCCTCTGCCTTCCCCAACCAGAGCGGACTGTAGTGACAAATGAGCCAGTCCTGGGCTGGGGTGACCACCTAGGAGAGGTGGAGATCCGAGGCCTCTGGTCTCAGACGTAGTCCAAGTTCCACATCACCCAGTTGGAGCTCTGGGTGATGTGCTTGGCACTGAAAGCCTTTCTTCCTTTGATCAAGGGAGGACTGGTGCAGGTGTTTACGAACAACACCATTGCCATATGGTATTGCAACAAACAGAGTGGGGTCGTGGACCCTTTGTTAAGAGGCCGCGTGTCTCTGGACATGGCTGGAACGTCAGGGAATTTCCCTGGTGGTTCAACAACTGGCAGGCTCTCTGAACGCCACAGTGGACAAACTCAGCCGCAGATGCCTAGCAGATCACGAATGGCAAGGTCTCTTTCAGCAGTGGGGAGAGCATTGGTTAAATCTGATTGCCACCGTTGAAAACACGCAATGTCAGCAGTTTTGCATGCAGGAGATTGCAAGGCGACTCTCACTCAACAGCTCTTTTCATCTTGAGTGTGGCTCTGGCCTATTATACGCGTTTCTGCCAATACCACTCCTGCCCAGATTTCTAAAGAAGATCAGGAACAACCGGACTTGAGTCATTCTTGTGGCTCCAGATTGAACATGGAGAGTCTGGTATACCGAGATGTTGAGCATGATCATCGGTCCTCCAGTCAGGCTGCCTCTTTGAGAGGATCTTCTATTGCAGCAACAGGGGAGAGTTCTGCACCCGAACCTGCCCACCCTCCACCTTCATGCATGGAGATTGAGTGGCAACAGCTTTCGACCTTCCTCCCGAAGTCTGTAATGTTATTCTGGCAGCCAGGAGTTCCTCCACCAAGTCGGTATATGCCTGCCGTCGAGACAAGTTTGTAACATGGTGTGATTCCCACAACGTTGCCCCCCTTGCTGCATCGTTATCAAAAGTTGTTTTGTACGCATTGTCCTTGGCCGAGCAGGGCTCTGCTCTGGGCACAGTTAGGGGGATACCTTTCTGCCATCTTGGCATTCATGCGGTTGCCAGACCAACCTTCCCTCTTTAAGTCACCTGTTTTGGCTAGGTTCCATAAGGGCCTGCAGCATATGTTTCCACCTACTCCTTTCATCATGTCTCAATGGGGCCTCAACCTTGACCTCATGTGTGCACCATTCGAGCCTCTGCACAATTGTCTTCTGAGGTTCTTGGCTATGAAAACTGCCTTTTTAATGGCTATAAAAATGGCCAGGAGGGTCAGCGAACTGAAGCTCTCTCTACGCACCCTCCTTAGACTACCTTTTATCCTAACAAGCTGGTTCTCTAGACATGTGCCTACTTCCTTCCAAAGGTGACAACCCCTTTCCATGGAGGCCAGAACATCACCCTGCTTACCCTCCTTGCTCCTCCTCATCCCTCCAAAGAGGAGAGACTCCGTCTGGATCCAAAAAGAGCACTGTTGTTCTACATTGACCACACAAATGTATTCCAGGTGGATGATCAACTCTTCATGGGCTATGTGGGAGCAAAACAAGG
Source organism: Calotriton arnoldi (assembly GCA_963921515.1). Taxonomy (NCBI): domain Eukaryota; kingdom Metazoa; phylum Chordata; class Amphibia; order Caudata; family Salamandridae; genus Calotriton; species Calotriton arnoldi. Next base: position 308,085 of record CAWUFW010007514.1, read on the forward strand.
AAAGGCACTTGAGAAGAGGACCATCTCGTGATGGATTGTCCTACGAGTTAAGATCTGCTATGCAATGGCCAAGAAGCAACCCCCTGAGGGCTTGCGGGCTCACTCCACCAGTGCCATGGCTGCTACCACTCTGTTAGCGCGTGGCATCTGAGACCTGGACATCTGTCAGGCAGCAACGTTGGCTTCACTGCACACGTTCACCAAGCACTACTGCCTAGACAGCCAGGTCCATCATGACGGACACTCCGCTCCTTTGGTCCTGCAGGACTTTCTGGTCTAATTGGTTTCGCAGTCCCATCTCCGGGGAGATATCGCTTAGGTATCTATTCTAAAGTAAGGAGTCTGCAGCTAGAAGTCTCTATCAGGTGAACAAGTTACTTACCTTCGGTAACGCCTTATCTGGTAGAGACTTTGTCTAGCTGCAAATTTCTTAATGACCCACCCATCCTCCCCCTCTGTGAATGAATTACGATTTAACGAAAACCTTCTTAGGGGCCTTAGTTTGTTACACCAGTGGTCAGTGCTTATTGTGGCTCCGCGGTCCTGACAAGAAAAGTCACGAAAGTAACTGACGTCAGCACACCAAGGTGGCGCCTATATAGGTGCCGTGCACATCACTTCCGGTGCGAATGACGCCAAGTGCAGCCGAACGACACCACCTACCTGTGTGTGGGGGTACTGCTCGAAAATCTTCTAAATCCAGTCTTTCACCTGGGGATTATTCTAAGGTAAGAAATCTGCGGCTAGATAGAGTCTCTACCAGGTAAAGCATTACCGTAGGTAAGTAACTTGTTCATTAACCCACTGTGTTTCTTTGTTCATGAAGATGCCAGACAAATATGGATATTTTTGTATGACTTCAAACTGGAGGAATAGGGGTAAATTAGTGACGGCTCATTTTTTTGCAGTGCTTTCATGATTATAAACCTTACATTTGTGCTCCTCACCCCATCAACATATTTTCGTGGAAATAAGTTTTTATAGAAGCAAACAATTTTTTATCCCTTGCTTGCACCATTGCAAAACTATATGCAAAATGGCTGACAAATTGGTGCAAATCCATATTACATGATGCACCGAAGGACTCCATTTATCAGTTTGTAAGTAAAAACAATTAAAATAACCAGACTTGACTCACTCTCGTCTTTGAAAAATGATCACTGTGTCCGTCTGTTCAAACTTTTTAGTTGTGCCTCCAATGAGAATTTAGCTGTGCTCGCTTTCTGCCTGTAATTGTTGATGAATTCCGGGCAGAGCTCGAGGTGAGCATCAATTGAGATCTACTGTCTCTATTTTTTACTATTATATAACTCCACTGTTTCAAGACTTTTTCACAACTACGTAATAAATTACCTTATCAAAAGAAAGCATACCTCCGTTTTGTTTCACAATTAAAAAAGATACTCGTTGAATGTGGTTAGACCAAGCTGTGCCATTGCCGAGATATAATCTATTCAAATGGTAAACTTGCCTACCACAATACCTTTGGTATCTCGAAATTGCCACCTAAACTCCCATCCACATGCGCCCCTCACCCAGAGTCCTTCCCTTCACACCACGGCCATCACCTCACTCTTACCTGGTACAATCCGACCTCTGCTGCATGCCTACGCCTGGGTGGCCTCCTTTTAATGTGTGTTTTTGGTAAAGCATGATAAAAGAAGTCCAAAGATTGCTGGCCATGCCTGGGAATGCACAGCCAGACATTTTGTTATCGTTTTTGAACGGTTTATGTTATACTTTAACAAATCCATTCCAAAAAAACAAGCATTGGCTAAGCCGGTAGCTAAGCCCCAAACGCTGCACCCATTAGCGTTGGCAATGCGTGTTTATATTGGCGAGGGCCCGGTAACCAAAAATCAGACCTATTGGCATTGCGAAAGCTTGTTTTTCTAAAGGAGGCCACCGTTAAGGCAATTTGATCAGGCTTTCCCAATAAATCAAATCATGAGGCAGACCTGTACAGCAAAAAAATAAACATTTAATTTAATGTGGATGTGTGGGTAAGGTATAACGTGGAGTGTGTTATGTTTGCTCTTTCTCTCTCACCCCATTTCTATGGCCTGTATTTGCCAGAACATGTCAGAACTTTAATATGACGCCTACTTTCACACACCGTGGACATTTGCTGAGCCTCTACCATGTAGACATCAATTTCACAACCGCCTGTGGAGGAGGAGAGATATGTTCCCACATAGGAACCTGTAGTCACATTTGGACAATTCCTTCAATTCTCCTGCATCTTAATTTTCTAAGATCAGATTGTAGAAGCTTTTCACAGAGGTTTGAAATCTCTGAAGTGCTGCTTATTGTAAAATATGCACTACTGCCTGCAGCAGTGATCCAAGAACCATAGGTCGGACTGTGGGCATTTTCCAGATCATAGAGATTGTAGCGGCCACCTACTATTAGAAAGGTTGAGATCACACAATTTCCCTACTGACCACAATGACTATGACGCTTGATCTTAGGTCTACAATGAAAAATTGGGCCGCGGCCACCGATACGGGATCAGGCGCAAACATTCAAGTGTTAGAGTCCAAGATCCAACTTAACTGAGTGGAACAATAAGTCTTACCATGGCATGTATGCCAGATTGGACGTTGTTTGCCCACATCACCTTCGACAAGGTTGCAAATAATCTATAATTACTTTAATTAACTGGTGCTCAAAAGCTAAACATTTGCTTGTGATCCATGACCTGATCAAGAGGGAGATGGTGTAATCCCAGGTTAGCAGAGACGCTGCACCCACCCTCCAAGACACCGCACGGCCACCAGATTTAAAACTCCTTATGAAAGTGGCTGAGGAGGAAAGTGATGATCCATCAGAAGCTACTGATATGCTCCAGCATTACATTCTCCAGCTACAATTCTTTTGCACCTTGTACGGTTCGGTTTTCCTATGCCCTGAACACTCATCACCCCATTAATTTCCTGTCCACGAGGGTATAATCAATGCATCTATCACTGACATGCACTTTCTCTCGATCACCATGCTATTAGGATTTCTTCTGGCAGGAAACGGAAATAACTTGGTTGGACTCAGACTCAACATGCCCAATCCTGCATATTTGTTAAGCTTCCTGCTGTGTTTCTGCACACAGATCCTTCCTGCCTTCACCAGGAATGAATCTCTGTGTGGAATCACAGATGGAGACACCAGATGAAGAAGATTTGCATCTGGTGCAGCTTGTAACTAGGCAGGTCAGGGTCTCCCGCAGAGACACTGCCATCGCTCCACCAGACGTGTAAGGTGGCCAGAGCACTGAACGGATCAGAGCCATGGCGATGGCGAGACAGGACTTCTGCATCGTTGTCCATGCAGGAGCTCCAAAGGAAGAGACTCTGAAACTACAGAGACTACAAATCTAGGCAGCTACCCTACTCCTCCTGGTGCCCCAGAGCAGTTCAAACTTCTCTGCACTGTCTTCTTGGAGAACCAGGACCAAAAATACCTACATCACTGTCCCTAAACTATGCACATGGTCACACCCCGAGAGCCAGCAATGCTAACCCGATCTGAGGTAAGGCTCATCCACAAGTCACGTGGTGGCAACACATTCTGGGTGGTTGGAACACAGCTCTGAAAGGGTCTGCACAAAGATCTTTCGTTGCAACCAAATCAGTTTGGTGTAAAGAAAAACGCTGAAAATGAGCTTCTTCAAAGAGTTCTTTCCTTCCTTCCCAGCAAGACATCGCCAGCCCTTCCCAAGAAAGTGAGTTCCACTGCACCCCTCCCAATTCCGGGACCTGAATATCCACTAAAGATTTTATAGCGCTTTATGGAGTCATAAAAAGCAAGAAGGGGCTGGGTCAAGATTGCTTGCATCATACTGCACCAGCAGTACCACAAAGTGACTGTAGGCAGTGAATGGTGATAAATAAGCAAGTCTGAAATTCGACAGTTCAGCAGCTTCAATTGAGAATTCTGACCACCTAGGAGGGATCTTTTTACCTTGGGGACTTGGAGTAATAGCAGATGGAAATGTCAAAGTGCAACCTGGAAACAGCTTATTTTATTGGAATAAATGCTATTTATTAAACACAACAATCCAAAACCCTCGCATGAACAGCGTATTTTAGGATTTAACCAGAAGTTTGCAAGAAAGACACTCTTCCGCGACAGAGGCCTTCCATCCGTTTCACCCTCCTGTATTCCCAGTTCTGCCCCTTACCTTGTATACAGGGTGACAGGAAGGCAGATGGTGCAGAGTGGAGACCAGGATCACCTCAGCGAGGAGATGCGTGCTCAGGTAGTGTGTGTGTCCCTGTTGAACCAGGAAGTCAGCATTGCGTACCCAGAGCTTGGCCAGAATCCAGTCCCACTCGGAGTCGTTGGGCAGAAAGATTGGACTTTCCGGCCCTGGGGTTTGACTGATCTGCAGGAAAGGAGAAACGATGAACCACATGCAATATTGGTCAAATAAAGAAGAAGCAATGATCAGAAGTCCAGGCACTTGTCACTGCTACAATGCGCTTGGACATCTAGTTTTTCAGGACAACCACAATGAATCAAAATGGAAATTGTTCACATTGTTCATGTTTTTCCAGAAAATCTGGCATGGATCAAGAGCTCCTGGACTTACCATGCCTGCCTCAAAAGTGCCATATAAGTCAATATAAATCCGTCTTGGGTGTCAAGATGCCAAGCAGGTTAATATCATTTAGGAAGAATACTCTTGCAGAACCTGTTCAGGATTGCATGGCTCTGGCTTGTGGCCTTCTGGGAAAACAGTAGGAAGGGGCGGGGAAACCCTTCGTTATAGGCCCTCGCCTGAGGCTCGGGCCTATAACTCGGGATCAGGGCCTTTAACAGCCGGTATAGCCCTCGGCAGTGGGCTATAAGGCTATAATAAAGACTGATCAGTAGCTTTGCACTGTCTTTTAAGTGGAAGGTTACTTCTTGAAATTGGTCTTCTGCAATTAAAATTGTAGAATGTCTTTGAGTCTAGGCCAGTTTTTAAATCTATGTGACCTTCAATGAATTTGAAACAGACTTAGGACCTGATTTAGATCTCAGCGGACAGATATCCAGTCCACCGAAATATAAACCCTATAGGATATAATGGGATTTATATTTCGGCGGACAGGATATCCGTCCCCGTTGTGATGGAGTAACCCATCCGCTGAGATCTAAATTAGGCCCTTAGTCTTTGTGTTTTTATTCATCCTAAATTGGAATGCTTTTGTGACCTACACAACGCAAATGTTTTTAAGTAAAAGTGAATTATGTGAGTTGTCGTCTTGCTTCGCTTGGATTAAACAAAGTGGACAAGAAAACAAAAATCGGATCCTAAGGAGTTGAGAAAGGAAAGCCCAGGCATGGAAGGGTCTTTTTCTGGTGATATGGAGCACTTAGGCCACCTTCAGTAATTTAGTGTCTCCTATGCTAAAAGACACCAGATGATGAGTAACCTGCAGGCCCTTGTCATTTGTAGTCAGCGAGTACCTAGCACAGCGTGTCTCTTAGGTGAGGCCAGGGTGCTGCTAGTTACCTGGATGGCGATGGGAATGAGATCATCGGCTGGGGTTCTGTAGAGGAGGCACATGGGGGCTGCGAGGTACTGCTGGACACCTTGGACCACGTTAGCAGGAAACCCTTCAAGGACCTTGTAATCCGCAATAAAGATGTTGCCTTTCTGCAAAACACAGAAAAAAGTTTTTAAAAAGGAGCATTTGCTGAGTTGTGTAACAGGGCTCCTCTGTTGAACATGGAGGTAATGCAAGTACAGTGACCAAATTCTAGGCCGCATAAAGCTCTTCCAGTCTTCAGCTCATGACCACTTTGAACAAAGAAAAGTATTTTTGAGGCACAGCAAGTATCCTGGCTGTCCCTCTAGAATTGAAGACACTGACGCTCAGCCTGACCTTCATCTGGTTGTAGTCTGACATGAAAATCCTTGTCCTAGAAAGAAAGGTTGCCAGCTCCATTCCTATCAAAGAACTTTTCACCCATTGCCATATGTAGACATTCCTACCTGTAGCTCATCGTGGAGGCTGGAGTGGTCTCCTAAGGAGTGATTAACCATCTCATCTGTCACCGGGAAGTTAATTGGAATTGTAGTGCACTTATGGATCTGCAACGGGTTTGCCCCATTCAAGAACTGGTAGCCGAAGAAAGAGTCTTCCTTCCAGTGATGAGACACATACTCTAAGAGAAGAAGTGAACAACGTAGAGAAACTAGTGAGCAGAATCATCCTTAAAAGAGTGATGAAAGGCAAGTTCCAGATCAGCAATAGAAGGAGTGAGGGCTCTCATACCCGAGACTTCTGTCTTCTTTTTCCAGAAGACCCTCTCAAGGTCTTCAAAAGTCTTCCAAGATTCGTGTAGATTTAGCAGGCCCTTCAGCTTCAGCTCCAGGACCCTGAGCATCACAAGAAGAAACAGAACAAGATGACCATCCCGTTCAATTCAGAAGACCATCCCTATGTCATTTACGTCATCTTATATTTTATTGTTATGTAGCAATCAACTGAGACCACAAAGTATTATGCGAACAACCATCAAGACCAACTATGTAGTTTTCTGCTGAAACACTAATATATCATCTTTACAAAGGAGCTGTTTTATAAGTGGGAACAGGTGAGAGAGAGGAGAACCATGTGGTCCATATGACACCGTGTCCACAGAACACAGTCAATGATCTACATTTACCATAAAGTACACTATTGTGCCGTTACCTGACTCTCTGCACACCAACTTGTTTTGGCACCCCAGACATACAACATTATTCAGATATCAGCTATCTGGTTCACAGAACCTAATGTCCAATATTGCGTATTGATTCCCTAAATGGAACCCAGTGCCAGATACCTTCCATAAACACCACCCGAATAGAAACCAGTGCCATGTATCAGATATTGATCTGCACCAGCATCTCCAGTGCCAGGTACCAGATATCAATCCCCTTCTCAGGTTCTGCATCAATGATTGCAGGGCTGCAGGACAGTGCAACAAGCTTAGCGGCTACACCCATACCTAGACTGCAGGGTGTACAGGACAGGGGAGATTGGTGTCTCTCTGGCAGAGTTCCTCCCCTCAGCATTACTGCTGTAGAATTGCAGATGAACATTCTTTCTAAGGAAGGAATCACCAAACCAGGGTTCAGGGTTCAAAACTATGGAACAGTATGCTTTCTGGGTGCAACACTTTGTTTTCAGGCTTTAAAGAAACTCAACTCTTTGCTTTTTTAGTCTAGTTCTAGTCTTTTGCATAGTGTGATGTGTGTCCATTATGCTCCTCCTGAAGAAGTATCCAAGAGATATGTTGTGGCATTCTGCTGAGTGACATATTGTGTCTCCCAATCATCCAAATTAATGATGTCATATTTGGCTCACACTGTGGCGGTAACATTCCTATACCTCGGCTGCAAGTTGTGCTGGATAGCGGGAGATTAGTGTGCGTCCCCAGCAGAGCTCCTCCCCTCAGCATTAATGCTGTAGAATTCCAGATGAACATTCGCTCAAAGGAAGGAATCACCAAACCAGAGTTTAGGGTTCAACACTGTGGACTAGTACCCTAATGCCATCTGGGCCCAACACTCTGCTTTCAGGAATGGATAAAGCTCAACCCTCTGCTTTCACAATCTAGGTCTTATCAGCTTCATATTGTGATGGGTGTCTGCTAAGCTCCTCCTGAAGTAATGTATCCAAGATATAGGTTGTGGCATTCTGCTGTGTGACGTATTGTGTCTCCTCATCATTCACTTGTGATTTTGCTCACATTGCGGTGGTTGGTTTGGAGAGACCTCGATAGAGCTGCTGATAACATTTTAGCTCCTTGCAAGGTCCATGCTGCTCTTATGACTACGGTAATTAAATCTATGTGTAGACATATTTATTTATTGAAGTCTATAGAGCAGAACTGTCACCCTCTTAAACACTTTGAGGTGCTCCAGCGCATTGATGTTTTCTACATGTGCAGCACAGTAGTTTGTGTATATGACAAAGTATTTGGAAGGCGTTAGGTCAGGTTGTGAAGTATAGTCTTGTGGGATCAAATTGGGGAAAGATGGGAAGGGGCCTTTATTAGAAAAATTAATCAAGCATTGGCAAAGACAATAGGTCTGGCCTTGGCAAGTGTGCATTTTCTTTTATTTTTCTCTGCTACATATGCAAACAAAATATATGGCAAAAACATTAAAAATATCAAAATAAAGGAGTGGCGCACAAGCCCTGGTACTGAAGTAGACTTTTCCTCAAGAGACTGTATACATATGATCAGGAAAAATGTGATAGGTCACAGTTCAATTTAGCCAATGGATGAAGTGGGCTGGCCCATGTTGTATGCTGTGGTGAAAAATGTGAGCAACACTTTAATAGACCAATGGATGAAGAGCGCGGAACACAAGCCCCATGTTTGATTGCATTTTTACTATGGGTTTATATTTTTTTAAAACAGGAGGCTGGCGAAAAAGCTAAAACAGTTGTTAGGCAGAACTAAGAAAGAAGAGCAGAAAGGAGTGGCCCTTGAAGGATACTGGCAGATAAGGTTTAGTCTGCAGTTGGGTAGGTCTTCCTTCTGCAGTCTTTGATCTGTGACCGGTGCTGGTGGGAGGAGCTCAACACTGGAGTCACTTCCTTGGTGAAGAAGCTGTAACTTGGCTTACTGTGCTCAGTCAGATACGTTTTTATGGGACCAAACCTCTATAGCTGTGAGTCTTTTGTTGACTTGCCGTTGAAATAAGTGAGCATGTTTAGTGTCCCCAATTGATGTTTTCATGCATATACTAGGAAGACCGTATTACTCCGATATGCTCTCATTTGAATTAATTGAATTTCTGCCTAAATAAGGCTGTCTTAAGCGATTTCCTAAATTTAATCCAATTTTGGTGAACACGCCTAAGATATTGCAAGACGGAAGTTGGGAACTACAACTCCCATCACTCCTGCACAAGGAGACTGTCTGCAACTCAGTTCCTTCTGTCTACAGCCTTTACGTTAATTAACGCTGAAGTGTTCAAAAACGTATCCTTTAAGTGACTGTTCAAAAAGTCTCCTATTGGCAGCCGCATATGCTACTACGCCGACAAATGTGGATTTGTTCTGGAAAGTCATACCCCCAAAGAGGCTGTCCGAACTAAATTACCACTGCATTTGTTCACCGCCGAGGTTTGAATTTCTTGGGATTCGTACTGTGCTCTGGCCAGACGAGCTTTAACCGAGCCGAGGAAGTGCTTGCAGCCTGCATTACTAAAAAGTAAATTTCTTCATCACAAACCTAAAATGCTATGTGCTTTGCTTAGAAAATGAGTTAGAATTGGTTTTGTAGCTCATTTTCACTCCCTTCTTTTTCATTTAGGGGTACATCTTGATTTGCACGGTTTCACCAAGCCACGCACTTACCAAGATAGATAGAATCAATAAATCTAATAATGTCTCGAAGTAAAGGTAAACTACAAATTTCTTAGGCATTGAGGGGTAGCATCCACGTTTCTGAACAGTTTGTTTCCCACATTTGTATACTTTCACAACTACATCTGCCTGGGGCAAATAATGGGAGCTTTGTACTTCTTTGACAAGTGCAAATCTCCGCCAATTCGCCAGAATACCCAAGAGTAATTAAAAGTTCCCTCACCTCTGCTCCAGTAAGCTTTGCGCATGGTGCTTAGAATCTTTCATTAAATTCCAGAATCAAACGGGAGTCAGTGGAGGGATCTAATCATTGAGGTTATGTGACCGCCTCTTTTATAGGTTGAGCTAAAACTTAGAGCCTGATTTGGATCTTGGCGGATGGGATACTCAGTCACAAACATGACGGATATCCCGTCCGCCGTATTACAAGTTCTATAGGATATAATGGAATTGTAAATTGGTTTGTGACGGAAAAACCCTGTCTGCCAGGGACGTAATCAGGCCCTTAGTCTCTTGACATGCTAGCTTCTAATATGTCCATTTGGATTTTAATATCCACAAAGAGTTTTTACTCCTAGTAGCATGTGGCCACCAAAAATTACACATTTTCACAGCATCAAGGGCCAGATGTACGAAGATTCCCGTTTGCATTTCTTAAATAGCAACTCTGTAGGAATTGCTGTTTAAGAGATGCAAATGGATATGTACAAAATTTATGATTCCCTAATAGCGATTCCTACAGATTAGGAATCCCTATTAGGAATAACAAATAGGAAATGCCATTGCATTCCTGTCTATGGTCGAAATACGAAATGGTTTGCATTTCCTAATGGTTTGCATTTCATATGGGCATATGTACGCTTCATGTCACAATAAAAAAATGCATTTTTATTGCATTTTTTTGCTTTGCGCATGGTTACCATTGACTTGAAGTCGATGGTAATTGCATTTCCTAAATGCCCAATTCGCATTTAGGAAATGCTTTGTACATGTGCTTTAGGAATCGCAAGTAGGCAATCCCTATTTGCAAACCCGAAATCGCTATCGCAATTTCTACAGCGTAGAAATCGTAAATTGCAACTAGTTTCGTTGGCCCTTTGTACATCTGAAAAGGCCATTTAGCATTTCTTAACAGGCCGAAATAGCAATTCGGCCCATTAAGAAATGCTAAATGGCTTCGTAGATGTGAGCCCTAGTGCTGCACGCCACCTCTCCTCAGCCTCCCACCTCTGAAGACCTATCTCCTACCAGGATACTTTTCTTATACCTACCCCTTTAGGTAATACTTACGCTGCCTCACGTGTCAGCCCCAGACTACTCATCTTAATGAGGGAGAACTTAAAATCACTGTCCAAATCGTCCAGACTGTTGACATCCAGCTTCCAAGGAGCACCGGGGTAAGCCTTCCACCTGTAGAGTTGCAATAAAAGATTACACTTATACAGTCATTTTGCAAAACAATATTTATCCAGGTTCAAAATAAGAGTTACTTGCATTACATATAAAACACCCATAAACGTTACCCTTTGCAGCTAGGATGATCATACATTGCCCAGTTCAAACTCTTCTCCCTGCAACAAACCCTACTGTCATTTAGGGTTACCACCGAGCTAGGTTTTTACAGGCAAGGCTGGTATTGTTGTTAGAATATCAGTAAAAGCTTTGGGGGAAAATCACTAAAACCAGGTATTTTTTAACAGAGAAATATAAACTTAAAACAGGTGACAGACTATCCATTTTTACTAATTCAAAGGCCACATCTACAAAACACCACAAATGAAGAGATGCTCTTGGACTTGCCCCTGCTAACCCTAGACTTGCCTTACCGAAAAGAAGCCTGGTTGTTCTTCAGCTCAACTTCTCGATGTTGTAAAAGAAGGGGTTGGTCGTCTTCGTTGATTAATTTAGCTGAAAGAACATCACAGCGTTAGGAAAGGGATGATGGTTGAGGATAAGAAGTACATCCCCATGTCACCCTATTGCCTTGTACTCAATATGTACTTTCACCTACATTTGGGGGGGGAATCCCACATAGGTGACCAGTGGGCATGAACATGTGTGACATCTCACTAGGAAGCCTTGAACCTGAACCCAATGCCACCATAAAGATAACCTACTTTATCAAAGCTGTCCCAAGGCTAGCCTACTCAATACCACCATGATAGTATCGTATTTCATCTGTACTATCCCACCTCCAACCTGTTTACCCAGCACCATTCCATTTACTAAACACCATACATTACCCTGTGCCACCTCAACACTATTCTATCCAAGGTCATCCCAGGGCTGTCCTAATTACAACTCACTATCTCAACGCTATTTCACGTATCTAGTACCATTCTAATGCTATCCTGTTCACCCAGCTTTATCAGGCTTAACTAGTGGCATCACAGCACTAACCAATGTATCAAATGCTACCTTATGTACCCAGGGCCACCACACAATTAAGCTATTGTCTCAATGTCATCCCAATGCGTTCCTGCTGAATACCATCCTAATGGGAATATAGAACATTGGAATGGTGAGAGCTCCCAAGAAGGCAATTAATTGTCCCAGGTCAACATCAGTTGCCATCGGTCTCCTGCTCCAACATTCCAATGTTTGTCTTTCTATTTCTCCCTGTTTATTTTAGAACTTTATCACCCTCAGACGCAAAAGAGTTATAATGCTATTAGAACATTCCAACCACTGGCTATACACGTTTTTAAACATCATCTACGTAGTTATAGGCCTTTACTTATGACTTTGGCCTGTGAGTAGGAATAGGGCCTTCAGCAACTGGTATTGCCCTCAGCAGTGGGGTACAATGCTGTTATAGGATATTCTGCCCTCATGGGGTGGAATGTTCAAATAGCCTCACGTTCTGCTGTAAAAGGCTACTCCAGCCATTAATTTAAAAGTCCAGCTCCTTTGTAATAGGCCCTTGCCTTCCGCTTGGGCCCATAACACTGTAGCGGGCATTTAATGGCTGATACATCGCATTACTATGGGCTGTAATATTTAACCTTTATTATTCCAATCCCAACTTATTTATCTAATGCCATCCAATTTACTAAATGGCATCCCATTTACCCAACACCATCCTATCTGCCTAATGTCACCTCAATACTATTTTGTCTATCCAGTGCCATCCAATGCTATCCAGTGTACCATACACCATCCCAGTGTTTGCCTATTTACCCACTGCCAAGCTAATGCTATTCTACTCACACAGCTCTATCCTCTTTACCCAGAGCCACACCAGCATTTTTCTGTGTTAACCCAGGTACTGTCTCAATGAAATACCTGTGCAATGTTGGTTGTTAATGGTGCACTGTCTTGGTTTGTTCCACAGTCTAAACTTGCCGTAACCACCAAAATGCACCTATACTCTCCACTCACGACTATTTCCTCGTTAATGCACTTTGTGCTGCATTTAGCCAATGTCTCATGATTTTGGGGAATTCCCTCATAGTAGTTAATACCATTAGTGACCATATTTCACCAGATCTCATCTAATCCTTCGCATACTCAAGCAAGAATAAATAGAAAATGAAGGGTTTCCTCGTGACCCGGAGGTCTGAGGAGTCAACAAAAAGTCTTCAGCTTATTATTCTTTTTTTTATTAATAGTTTTTGTTAAAATCACAAATGATACAGTCATCCTGAATTGTTACAAAAGGAATAATCCACGGATACCATTCAACATTTAGAGCAATCTTGTGCAACATCATATCTTATTATATTGTGCAATAGACATGTATTAAAGCCTCATTCTCTCATAACAGATCCACCAAGAGACAATAAAGCCTTCTACAGGCAAAGTAATGACCATTAAGTAAAAAGTGTGAGATACAATGCATCCGAAATATCTATGGAATTGTGATGATCGTGATTTTTCCCATACAAGAGCGTTGTATTGACGGGGGGACTATACCAACGGCAGAGTTCATAGGTTCTCATTAATGGAGGTTTGTAGGGTGTGTCTTTTGAGCTACTGTATCCGAATGTGGTCCTCTACATTGTCTTGCTCCTAGGTTAGAAGGTAGGATTCTAATGGTCCCCATATATCCCTGGGTCTAGAGCTAGGTGGCAGCAACTCAGCATATGTGAGTAGCTGATCCTTATAATATATTAAGTCTTGTAGCCAATCTTTGAATTTCGGTGCCGATCCTTTCTCCTATCGACATGCAATCTGCCTTTTGGCTAAAAGGAGACAAAGTGACACATATCTTTGACATCCCTCTTCTACTTCTCCCTGTGTCCCAACACCGCTACCAATGGCGTGAGTGCTAGAGTGTGTTCAGTCATTAGTGTTAATGCTTCTTCGACCTCCCTCCAATAAATTTGAATCTGAGGGCATGACCATGCGAGATGTAGGACGTCAGAGCCCTCCATGGCACATAACATCAAGCATGTGTCACCCTCCTCGACTAATAAAATAAAGAACATCTCGGCTAAAGCAAAGGCAAAGGTTCGCAAATTTCCCAAGATCAAGTGCACCATGCCCTGGTCTTCATGGCTGTGGTCTTACCCGTTCCTTCCCTGAGCTCCACCGTTATGTATCCTTCGATCCAGCGGTAGCATGGGAAGCGGAGGGACTCCCCACTAGGGGGTTCGACAGTCACCTCGTTGCAGTACCAGCTGTCCTGGGGGAAGACTGAGAAGGGCTCCTTATGGAGGCGAACCAGCAGTACCTGGCCCAGGTCCTGTTCAACCTTCACATTGTACTTGCCCACCTGAGGAGCACAAAGAGAAATTATGGGATTGATCTGTGATGAAATGGAAAAAACACAAGCACATACCACAAAGTGGCAAAATGAAAAACCTTAACTCATCATGAAATATCAAAGCAAACCACAACATGCAAAGGATTATTCAGGATGCATTAAGGTTTTTGTGTAGCGCATGACTTGATGTTGAGTTTGGTTTTAAAAATGTGTTTGTATTTCAGTCATTTTGAAAACTTATCTTTAAATTTATGGAGTCTGTCATTCAAGAAACTGACCCCTCAGCAGCAGTAGATGGTGGATTCTTCCCAAAATTGCTTACATTGCGCCACATATCTTACAGTGCCAAATTACAGCTTCCATTGCTTATGATGATGAAGCATCCATTCCTTGCCTTGTGCATTGATCTTCTTTATGCATGTGGGCATGGGAGTAGCTTAGATTGGAAGGGGCATTGTCAGACTTCCAGGTGTCACACAATGACATCGGCAGTGCAGGCATTAATGGGGCTTTCTGGCATATGGATCCCACTCCCCTCGCTGTAGCCTATGCCCTGTCTGAACCCTTCTCCTCTACCGCCTGGCTTACCCGTTAGCCCTTTTGTGTTCTGCTGGGCTTCCTTTGCCGTCCACCCAATGGCTGCCCATTCTCAGTGTTTTTTTTTGTAATCTATTGAAATTTCATTAGAGCAAATCTAAACCAAATAAACCATTCAACAATTTAAAGACAGAAACAAGCATGTGATTTTAAAGGCCAATCCACCAAATTATCCTCATAGCTGGTATGTCCATCAAACCTACTTAACCTATTTGAAGTAAGCTTGCCATGCACCCCTATGTTCTTAAACATTCGGGGAGCTGATCGTACATAGTCCATACCAGGCCATCCCTTGTAGTCAGCTTGCCATGCACCCATATGTTCTTAAACATTCGGGGAGCTTATCGTACATAGTCCATACCAGGCCATCCCTTGTAGTCAGCTTGCCATGCACCCATATGTTCTTAAACATTCGGGGAGCTGATCGTACATAGTCCATACCAGGCCATCCCTTGTAGTCAGCTTGCCATGCACCCATATGTTCTTAAACATTCGGGGAGCTGATCGTACATAGTCCATACCAGGCCATCCCTTGTAGTCAGCTTGCCATGTTTGGCGACGTCAAGTCACCCCATGGCTTTGAATCATGTTTCCTAGCACCATCAACCCCAACCCTTTCATAATTTACTACATCAATCTAATTCTGTTTCCTCAGCTATGCTAGGAGTGCGAACTAATGCTCACAGGATGTTTGACAGTCCGCCACCAGTGCTGCTGCGTGCCAGGATTTCCAAAGCTGGCTAGTCTTCATTCAGCCACTCTACACTTCCAGGCCCAGATTAACCAACATTTGGCGCAACAAGCAAGATACCTTGCTGCACTGCAATGCGTCAAATGGAGAGAGTAGGAAATGTGTCATATTTACTATCAAATGGCACATTCCTGTTCTCTCTCTCTCTGTGCTGACAAATTGTGGCTGCCGGGCGCCAATGCAAGCACCCTTGCAAGGGAGTCTGCATTACTGGTAGGATTGTTTTTGTTCAGGAAGGAACCTTCCTGTACGAAAACAATCCTCAGAGGCATGTTCCTGTTTCTATGTGTATTGCAGAATGCATCATATGTAGAAAGGGGAAATAATGAACAGAAATAAATATATTTTCTGAGGCTGTCCTGATCGCAGCCACTGACGAAATCCGCACCCTCCTCGACAGGGGACAATCAGTGGCCCTGATCCTCCTCAACCTCTCCGCAGCTTTCGACATTGTATCCCAACACACACTCACTGAGAGACTCCACCACATTGGGATTCAGGGAGACGCCCTCAGATGTATTGCAGCCTTCCGCACAGGATGAATACAGAAAATCTGCCTACCACCCTTTGCCTTAGAACCAAAGAGGACCATTTGCAGCATTGCTTGAGGTTCATTCCTCAGGCCCACCCGCTTCAATACTTACATGACACACCTGGTCGACATCGTCGGAACCCATGACTTCAACATCTTATCGTACACCAACGACACCCAGCTCATCCTCTCACTCTCAGCAGACCCCTCCACCATGCATGACGGATGTCGCCAACTGGATGAGGACCAACTGTCCTAGGCTCAACACGGACAAAAAAGAAGTGCTGATCCTTGGGAATAAAGCCTCCTCGTGGAATGACACCTTCTGGCCCGCCGAACTCATACCTACCCTCACACCTACAGACCATGCCCTCAACCTTGGCATCATCCTGGACAGCAGACTCACCATGAAACAACAGGTCAACACAGTCGCCTACGCCTGCTTCCACACTCTCTGCACGCTCCGAAGGATCTTCAAATGGCTCCCCTTCGACACTAGGAAAATCATCACTCAAGCCCTAGTCACCAGCCGGCTGAACTACGGTGACGCACTGTATGCAGGAACACCCACACAACTCATAAAGATACTCTAGATGATGCAGTACTCAGCGGCCAGGCTCATTCTCAACCTACCCAAACGGCCTCACATCATCCCCCACCTCAGGAACCTCCACTGGCTCCCAGTTCAGAAAAGATACTAATTCAAGATGCTGACACACGCCTACAAAGCCCTCCACAACCAAGGACCAGCCTGAAATTCCACCAACCCTCCAGAGACCGTCCCTCTGCCTCCCTCACTCTTGCACAGACACCACGCATCCACTGAAGCCACAGTGGAGCCCGTTGCTTCTCCTACCTCGCCGCCAAGCCCTGGAACGGGCTCCCCCTCCACCTCCAGACACCAGCCTCTCTGGTGGAATTCAGGAAGAGACTCAAGACCTGGCTTTTCGATTGAGCCCAGCAACCCAGCGCCTGGATACCCTTGCGGGTGAAGAGCTGCGCTATACAAATACGAATTGATTGATTGATTGATATTTCTCCTCTGTACGCCTCACCTGGGAGGGCTTAGCATTTTGGCGCCTTCCCAGGTTTATTAGTGTTAGTAAATCTGGGAATGCTCCAAAAACCATGGGTAGATGTGTAGGAAAATCCACACTCCACCCATGGAACGCCTTCACAACACAAAGTAACTCAAGGCAGTGACTTGCAGTGACTTGCACTGCCTTGCGTTACTCCAGATTTACTAAGCAACGCAAGGTGACTTACTAACTCTGATTTAAGCGCTTGTGTTGCCTTGTGCCACCTTGAGTGGTTATACGTTTTTGAGGTGTGGGAAATGTGTTAGTTTGATTGTGTATTATGAGCGTGTAGATATTTGTATAGTGGTGTGAATATTTTGATGTACGTGTCTGTTTGTTTCCAGGATAATGGATTTATGGATTAGCCAGACTAAGATGGCATCAATGGCGTGGTATACTTTAGGGTGGATGATTTGATGTTGCTCCATATAGAAGGTGAGTTTTATAAGTGAAAGGGATATTGTGTGAGAGCAGTGACAGTTATTGCAAATTAAATGATGGGAATGAGTGTTTCAAATTCGCTCGGTTAGAATTTTTTGGGGTGTGGGGAATGTGTTCATTTGATTGTGTATTGTAAGCATGTAGTTGTTTGTGTAGGGTGCGACTATTTTGACACATGTGTCTGTTTATTTCAGGAACGTGGGTGGTCAATTTTTTTGACCATACATGCTTTTTTGCAGAAGTATAATATGCAAGGAATATGGACGCTCCGGTACTTGGAAAGTAGAAAGTTTGATTAGACCATATAGGATGTCAGTAGCAACAGAGGTTTCTTTGTATTACCAATGTGTACTGAGGTAGGTCGTTTTTTTGTTTTTAATTGTTGAATATTACTTGTTAAATGCACCTAATGTAATATGGATAACACATTAATTTGTGTAGTCTCTTGAACACAATGGGCATGTTTCTAAAAATGAAGGATTTGTAATAATAAAGATATGTGTATAGTCATATGCTTGTTTGGTTTATCCTTGTTAAGTTACTTTGTCCATGAGGTCCTCTGTCATTATTAGATGATCAATGAAATAATGTGGATGATCTTTACATCGACGATTGATTTAATGAACTTCAAAATTTCTGTACATTGTGGAATGGAGTCTTCACATTTATACAAATGTTGTGATTTAGAAAATTTATGTATTTTTATTTAAAATTCAGTCTCTGTTTTGATGCACATAACTTTGTTATGGGGTGGTTGTATATTGGGAGATGTATTTTAAATATTTTAACCTAAAAGGGGCTTTTGCATGTTTATTCACAGCCCTGAAGAAGTCCTGTTGGTTGGATGAAACGAGTTCGCTGGGCTGAGAATTTATTTTGAAGCATTCAATTTTGCATAACAGACATTGGCTTAAGTGGTCTCTATGGACTGAATGGAGAATGAACTTATATTTGGACACACATTGGATGTTTGTTGATTATTCTATTTAAATTTTGTAGGTACTTTAATATTTTTGAGTGCTCCCCTTTATAGTAGTTTCTTGGTGTTTCTTGTTGATAGTTGGTAACTTGAGCATGCACAACAGATGCTTGAGATTCTGGAAGTGTGTGTGTGTGGGGGGTAAGGAGGGGGGTTGAGGGAGGTTGTTGAGTTCTCTTCCTTTATTGTTGATCTCTGTTGCACGACACTGACATATCTGGAATCCATATTTCTTGTAAGCAATTGCTTGCCCAATTACATTTTTGGTTGATCAGATGGCAGGTGGAGATAACGTAGGTGCTGGTCTAGGGAGGGTCCATATATGGAATGTGAATGGCCTCCTTGACCGAGTTAAATAAGAAGCAGTCTTGCAAGCGGCATGACGCCGAACTCCAGATGTCCTTATCCTCCAAGAGACCCACCTGTCGGGTAATAAATGTCCCTTAATGGTCTGTATGGGTTTTTTCGAAAGCATATCATGACAGCTTCTCTAGGGGATCATGAGGCATGGGCATTCTCCTCCGGTAAAGCTTCCCATTTAAGGCTAACCAGGTGTGGTACGCCAAGTTGGGCAGATATGTCGCTTTCACGGCCTGCATCACGGTGTACCACTCTCCCTGCTACACAGTGCACCACTCTCCTTGCTTTGTCTCATTGCCCCTACGCCTTTGACAAAGATCTTTCTTGAAACTATAGGGGTGCTCCTGGTGTAGTTACCCCTAGAGTCATAGATAATGGGTTAGTATTGCAATGGGGTGGTCAACTTGGAGTGGGACAGTTCTGTGGTCAGAAGGGAGCTGACCTCAGAGATGACTCCTCTCTCCCAATTCATGGCAGCACTATGTCTCACGGACCCTTGGAGGGTGCTCCATCCCAGTGAGCGCGGCTACACCTTCTACTGTAGAACCCATAGGTCCTTTTATCGACTAAACTACTTCTTAATCCCCAATTCGGAAATCGGTAAAGTGGCTGGGGCCAAAATCCTGGCGAGGGGTCTGTCTGAGCACTCTCAGATAGTACTCCTGTGGGGGGTGGGCCTTGAGGCCAGCAGGTGCAACTGATTTCTAGACGCATGGCTACTAACTAACCCAGAACACAGGTGGCATATTGCAGATTCTGTAGACTCCTTTTTCCAACACAACACAAACTCAGTGACCTCATCAGAGGTCTTTTGAGAATCATTCAAGGCCACTCTAAGATAAGACATAAACAGTTACCATGTAGGGGTCAGATGGAGCCAGCAACAGGTAGTGTTAGACGTGGAAACCCAGGCAATGGAACTGAAGGCCAGACATCGGGCCATGCCATCAGAAAGCGTTCTCAGGAACCCACTACATACCCAGGAGGTCCTCAAACAAACTCAGTTAGAAGAGGCCAGTAATCCCTGGTGGGTGTTCCAAAGGTGCACCCATCAATGACCAGTAAAGTAAAGGCCAGTAAAGCTCTATACTTGCTATGTGGTAATACTGCACAAAGAGATCCCAAATGTCCTTCCTACAAATGACACAGATTCAGACATCAGGGGTAATGCAAATATGGTCTTAGAATTCACAATTTACTATGAAAAATCCTATTCCCGTAATACACGACTGGACAGAGAGGCTTTAGAATATTTTGGCAGTGATCGCCCCATGAAATGATTAAGCCTTGAGGAAAAAGAATCACTGGAAAGTTGCTAGAAGAAGTAGAGTTAGTGGAGGCCCTTCAACAGCTTCAGATAGGGAAAAGTACTGGACCCAATGGGTTTCCTGTGGAGTTCTTCAAAGCCTTTCATCTAGATTTACTGACCCTGTTAGACAGATGCTTTTGGAGACAGCCAAGACAGGTATGCTCCAGCCAGACCTCCAGATGTCGGATCTCATGGTGATTCGCAAGCTAACCACAACCCAGAACCCTGCTCGTCTTACTGCCCGATATCTCTGCTAAATTTGGATACAAAGATCTCTGCCAAAGTCCTAGCAAATCATTTAGTTGTTTTACCACTGGTATCAGCTCGCTAGTGTCCAAGGATTGATCAGGCCTTATGCCTGGCCGAGCGACCAGGCATAACATACGGAGAGTCTTTAATGCACTGGCATTGGCGAATTGGTTGCGGGGCCTATGGGGATCTTTGTTGCTGACTTTGAAAAAGTGTTTAAGTCAGTAGGGTGGGATTACCTCTTTTTCCTTCTGGAGAAACTTAACTTCGGGCCCGGGTTCTGGCAATGCATGCATTTGCACTTCATTGATCTCTCAGGGTTAGGGTTCATAAAGCTGTTTCGGGGACTTATTAGGGGCCACCTGGCACCATAAAGGGGTCCCCCTAATTATTTGCCATAGCTATAGAACCGCTGGCACAGTGGATAGGGTTATTCTGCAGATTAAGAGTTTTAACTGAGCACCGAGAATTAAGGCTAGGGTTGCCTTATACGCCAGCACTGTCCTGGTGTTCTTGAGTGATTTACAATGGCCCGACCCTCGCTTGATACAGCTTCTTCGCACCTTCGGTAATTTCTTGGGGCTCTGCATAAATAAGACAATATCCTCTCTATTTCTCACAGATGCACCACCTCCCGACATGGATTGGGCGTGAGAACTTAGGATAGCAGTGCAGGGCTTCCGCTGCTTGGACATATTTGTTTGCACAGACCCCTGGAAGGCCTGGGCTGAGAATATCCAGCCTCTACTTGACAGGCTTACAACTGATGTAGCTTTATGGTTGGTACTTCCTCTTTCCCTTTTGGGCTGTTTGTGGATATTTAAGATGGTTACACTACCACGGTTTCTTTACCAACTGCAAAATTACCCCTCCACACCCCCATAGCTTCTTTATTAAACTTATTTGCTCCCTTCAGGGCTTTCCTTGGCAGAAAGAGGCTGCCTGAATTGCACTTCAACGAATCGTCATGAACTTCTGAGAGCTGCAAACCCCCCCCCAGCGCCTTGAGACCCTTTCGGGTAAGTAGTTGCTATCTACCAACCCCAGATCGATTGATTGTATTGCTAATATTCATGGGGCTTCTTGCTACAGAGCTGCTCATCTTGTAGTCCTGAATGAGTGATGGTGCAAACATGAGGGATATCTGGCTTTTGCCTCTGAAGGGTGTGCAATGCAGGGAATACAGTTTCCTAACTTGCTTTATGGTGGCACAACCCACCAGGATCTCCCACCTGCCACTAGAACAGTAGTGGGGATATGGCACGTTGCAGTCAAACTCCTGGGATGGAAAGGTTAGCTCACTAAAGAGACCCCATTGTGGGTCAGGAATAGACTCTGCCAAGTTAAACAATTAGTGGGTTTTCACCATTGGGAAATTAATTGGGATATCTAGATTCGGGTACATGATGCAGGGGACACATATAAAATCCTTTGCAGAGCTTCAAATTTAATTCCACCATCACTGTAGCCAATGCTTTATGTACCTGCAACTCTGCTATGCATTGACGTTGTATACTAAAGAGCTTATAGATTTACCAGACTTTAATCCATTGAAAGCTAAAGTTCTAAGTGAGAAGAAGTTGAAACACAAAGTTTCCTACATTTATAAATCATTAGTAGGTTTCAGCAGCTGCGGGAGGTTTGGGAGAGTTACCTGGGCACCCTCACAGACTACGATTGGTGGGAGGAACTTGCCTCCCTGAGAGAAACTCCAATTGCATCACAATTTAGTATCATTCAGCAGCAGTACCTGCATCGCACATACTTTACAAGACCTTGACTATGGAAGAGAGGTTTCATTCACACACTGTGGTATCTCCGCTGTGGGACAGCGGATGGAGACCTGATCCACACGGCGTTGAGCTGAGAGTTACTGGTTCCCTTTTTGGGGGTGGATCTTAATAATGGTAGGTGATGATCTGGGCTGGAAACATGCATGTGATCCCAAAATGTCCCTCCTGAACATCCACACGGATCTGGACAGTAATCGGTACCCTAGGGTGCACTTGTGGTTGCAAAGAGTGATATCACTGTAAATTGGAAAAATACGTGCAAGTAAGAGTGGTGGGGCCAGGTAGGGGGGTGGGGGGCAGATTTCGACAGACGCTGGAAAATTCATTATTTATTTAATTTTCCCTCGTGATCGTCTGCCGAATCCCCCCCAAACTGGCCCCACTGCTCTTACCTGCACAGGCCGCTCCTGGGTTGGAGAAAGGGACTGGACCACTGCATATTGATGAAATGGCCAATTTACCTAGCCAGGGTTTTCCCCCACAAACATTTCAAAATATGGGAGGAGAGGGCGCAATACAGGGGAATCGCCGTAGACTTCATTAGATAGTCCTCATGGTCATTAGATGCTAAGACCTGCTCCTTTTCTGCCAACTCATGACGTGTATTGTTTGTTTTGTAATGTTGACTGAGCATGACCTTCATGCGGGTGGGGATGGGTACTATGTAGTAATATGCAGCCCACTGCCATGGGTGATGGAAATTATGTGCCTATGTTTTCTGCTACGAAACAAAAATGATAATAAAATGTGTTAAAAAAAGGAATTATTTTTTACTTAGTTCAAAAATCTAATTCAGTAGTAAAATTAGATTTTTGATAACTTTGTGATATACTTTATGCTTTTTACAAGTAAATTAATTGTGAACTAGTTTGCCTCTTATCCGCACTGCAGAGGTCCAATACACATCAGTGGCTGGCTTGCTTATGACCCCGCTCCTGGAGATAGTTGCTTGGCTCCTGGTAGGTTGGGATGTTGGTTAGAAGTGGTCATTTAGCAGGATTAGCCATCTGGGAGGAGGACAGGAATAGCTGGCAGGGCAAATGGCAGCTTTTGCTCTTCTTCTCTTGACTTGGAGATGTCAAGTGCTGCTGTCAAGAACTGCAATCATCCATTCTCAAGCCTGCTCAAGCCTTTTTGGCTCCACCCCCACCTGAAGAAAAAACTGTTCTGGCCCTGACATAGAGGAGACCCTTCATCTACATATTGGACTGGCTAGATGAAGGACACGTGCCACCTTGTTTTCCGACTGGTGGGATGCTTTGCAGTAAACCAAGAGAGGAAGTGCTGAAAAGGAGTTTGGAGGTTTGTGAGAAAATAGGATTGGATGTAGGCAATTTTGCTAGCACACGGGATAAGAATTAATACTTCCTCACCACATCTTCAGATGGTTCAGGACCTGGAAAAGAAGCATCTTGAAGAAATAGGACTTTCCTTGATTGCTAGAAGAATAAGACTCAAGGACTCCTGAGAGGATGTGGCATAACAATAAGAGCTGCCGACTGGGGAACCGGGTTCGAGTCTCTGCGTCGGCTAACCATCCTGTGATTCTGGACAAATAACTTGATCTCCCAGTGCCTACAAAAACATGACTGTGTCCTGGTGTAATGTAACTGGTGCTCATGTAAAGCAGTCCAATACCTTTGGATGGAGTTTGCGCTATATAAAACTGCAAACAATCTGGGTAGCACCCAGGCACTGGAACTGCTTTCCAAGGGTTGAGTGGTTGGCCTCCTGTTACCTGCAACATGGACACAAAAAGCAGAACAACTGACTCCAAGAATACCCAGCTTACCACTGAGGGCTGGGCCCTCTAAGAGCCCTAGCTGGAGAGGGATCTACTGCCTAGAAGTCAGTACTGGGTGACCAGGAGGAGCTTGCCCAAAAGTTGGAGAAGAGTGGGACTTGGTTATTATTTTCCTCTTCTGGAGAACTGGCACAAGATGCTGAGGCTTCACCAAGGAGGGCACACCCTCAGTGGGCAAGAAAACCAGGTTTTCCTTGTCAGCGCTTTGCAGCTTGGCCTAATTTCAGGGCTAGTATACCACATGAAAATACTTAACTTGCCTAGTTAAACGTGTTAGAGTTACAGAATCATATACATTTTGCATATGTTGAACGTTATTTCTAAATTAAGCCATCACAAAGGAATGGAAGTGGCTTAAAATGTAGTTTCTATATATTGTGTAAAGCTCTTTTTGATCCTTCCATTGTCAGTCCTTGTGGCCAATCTCTGAGCTGTCAGGAGCCTTATATTTTTGTACGCTGCTGGATATTGGTAAAGTGATCCAATGTGTCCTGCATTGCAAAAAACATCAACAAGCACTGGGAAAGCCAATAGGTCCAACTTTAATGTGTGAAATTATGCAAACAGTGTTTGACAACCTTTTGTTGGCATAGTAAAGCCAGACCTGTCGCCTTTGTCACTACATGTTTAGCAGTGTATATGCAGTGCTCCAGTAGGCAAATGCAAACATTTCAAAAAGCCTGGTGCATTGAAAAAAAACGAAACAAAACTATTGATTTCTGGATATGATGCATAAAGAATTTAATTTGCGACTGTTCAGTTCCAACAGCATGAGGTGAAGACATAATGCTCCTCGATGCAGAGCCAAAGCCCACTATATGTCGATTTTAAAGAATTGGTAACAATAGGTCTTGCAGACAGCTCTGCTCTCTAGTCAGACCTAATAAAAAGGATTGTTTCTTTTTTTAGAGAAAGTGCATCTAGTAGACAAATACATGTATATGGCAAAGTGTGATGATTGAGTGTACTTTTCAGATGTAAAATAGTCCCTCAAGCATTCTATTGGAAGCACTTCCAAAGAGGAGTAAAAATACACTGAGACAGTCATTAGTATGATGTTGAGACCAGAGCACTGCTCTGGGCTGATCCAAGATGTGATTGATCGTGTCTCAAGCCAATGGTTGAAAGGGCTGGTGCAAAGCTCACTTCCTTTGTATTGAATGGTTGTATGTCAGAACGAGTTCCTTTACAACGCCTACCTTAACAACGCGGTCTCTACTATGACTGCGTCTTAACCACAAATTGCTTTACCACGCATTCCTTTACCACGAATTTTTGTGGTAAAGGCATGCATGGTAAACAGCTCTCCGTGGCTAAGTTTACCATCCCCCTCCCTCTCACCCACCCCCTAAATACTACCCCGAACTCCCCCACCCCCTAAAAACTACCCCGAACCCCCCACCCCCTAAAAACTAATCTGAACCCCTCCCATACCCTAAAAACTATCCCGAACCCCCTCCCACCCCCTAAAAACTACCCCGAATCCCGCCACCCCATAAAAACTACCCCAAACCCCCTATCCCATACCCTAAAAACTACCCCAAACCCCCTCCCCCTAAAAACTACCCCAAACCCTCACCCCCTAAAAACTATCCCAAATCCCCCCACCCCCTAAAAACTACCCTGAACCTCCCCCACCCCCTTAAAAACTACCCCAAACCCCTTACCTGTCCTCTTCTCTTTCGAGTTCTTTTCCTTTTTCACGCCCATCCTGAACACTAGACCGACTATGCCTTAAAGACGCACATGCGTATGTGTGGTTCAGGCAAAGTCGTTGTTCAGGCAAGTGGTTGTTCAGCTTACAGGCTTTCAGAACTCGTGGCTCTTGCCTCGTTGTTCCGGATGTTCCCCGTATTGAACACAAGAGTCTGACATGGCCGGAGCTAAAAGTCAGGCCTTTTGGCTTTGCCTTTGCTTGTTTGATACCTGTTGACACTCCCATGCTCTAAGGCTCTTTATGCCTTAGGAGGGTGGCGTTATATCAGAAACAAGGTAAAGTACAGTGCAGTTCGATGGATGCAGAAATTTCAAATTCACCATGGTTACTCATGAAAGACAGTGAATTTCCTAGGCCACAAGGCAACATAGAGGCTTTGATGAGGAAGAGAGAGTGTGAACCAGGGAACTTAGTACAAAGTGAAAGAGAAGTAAGAATAAAAAGACTTCCTGTTTATTTGGGGGATTAGATCTGTGATTAGTGCATTTTATTTGATGTTCTTTTTAAGGAAATGAGTAGAGTTGTATAGCTTGCATTGCTTTGGGATCATCAATGTTGTTTTAGGTTGTGGCTTTTATATCTGAGTTTTACGGGTATAGTAATGCTTGTGTGTATGTTGGTGTTTGGTTTGCATGGTCTCACCTTGTCGGTACGTCTCTGTGTGTTGTGTTTGGTCGTGTACATGTCTTTACAGGCGGTTGGGCATCAGACCTATTTCAATCATATATATTAATAGGTTAAACCTCTTATAGCTTTTTTATTTACAAATTGTATAGGGAGGAGATGAGTTATATTATGTTTATTCACTTACAAAAAAATGGTGGTGAGATGCACACCTCTATACTCCTTTTATTCTACTTATATTCCTTGTTTTATGTACTCTCCACTTTCATAGGCGTGCTCGCTTGCTCCGCGCTCCGCCCACTTGCGCTGCAAACTAGTAAGAACACGAGGGCACCACATTTCGATCCCCATCAAGCTGCACAGCCAATCTATAACGAGTCCAATGAATTAAATTCATAATCAACTCTTCAGTTATTCCACAATTTTTTCCAATATTATTCATCCTTTTTCTCCCTTTTTTTTTTTTCAATCCATTATATTCATTTTCGTATTTATTCGTTGCTGTTCATAAAAACACAGGAGAATGACTGTTTCCACATGTCACGCTTCATTTAAAATCACCCAATGCATTTCGGGAAAATCCCTTCTTCAGGGGTAACTAAGATACAAAAAAATTCATCTTCATCAGTTCCTTAATAATGCTTGTGATACAATAAACATGCTAAACACAATCATGTTACAAAATTGTTCAAACTTTGCGACAATGTTACTTTCAATGCCTGTTGCTCATTGATTGATTGGGGAGCGCCAGCTGCAGTTTTTTGCGATGTATTTACAGGGGTATTCTGGGTATTGGAGTTTCACAGACCAGCAGTATCAGAGTGAGGCGTCCCGCAATTTTAGTAATCCAGTGCTTAGTTTAGTGCGTGCTTTATGGCACGTGATAGTTCATCTGATGATAGTTGGGGTGATAAAGGCGAGCGTTAGTTTACACCAGTTTGTTGCAGCTTTCGTTGACAAGATGTGTGGGAGTAGCACGCAGGTTCCACCGCGAGATGGATTTGAACAAAGTTAAACACGAGAGGAAATTCAGAAAAGCTTTTTGACTTGGAGGTTTAAACAGCACATGTCACGGTAAGCGTGCTGCAGAATACCATTATAACTGAGATTATACATAGGCCCCAGGGGTGAACAGAAGGTCAGGAACCAGCAAGTATTTATGGATGCCTGGATTTTAGATAAAGCGAGGCGGTCTGATAGTTGAGACATGTAATATGGGTAGTGCTTAAAGTTATGAGTGTAGAAATAAATGAGCAACAGGCATTGAAAGTAACATTGTCGCAAAGTTTGAACAATTTTGTAACATGATTGTGTTTAGCATGTTTATTGTATCACAAGCATTATTATGGAACTGATGACGATGAATTTTTTGTATCTTAGATACCCCTGAAGAAGGGATTTTCCCGAAATGCATTGGGTGATTTTAAATGAAGCGTGACATGTGGAAACAGTCATTCTCCTGTGTTTTTATGAACAGCAACGAATAAATACGAAAATGAGTATAATGGATTGAAAAAAAAAGGGAGAAAAAGGATGAATAATATTGGAAAAAATTGTGGAATAACTGAAGAGTTGATTATGAATTTAATTAATTGGCTCGTTAGAGATTGGCTGTGCAGCTTGATGGGATCGAAATGTGGTGCCCTCGTGTTCTTATATTATGTTTAGCCAGTCTCATCCCATCCTCTTCGCCAAAATGTGGTAATCGGAACCAAGTACACATGTGCTACTTCAAAGCTTAAAGGCGTTTATTTCCTCAGAGATAAGATACACCCAACTGCCTCACAGACAGGCACAGCTTACATAAACAGTTGTCTGTTCAAACTGTAGAATGTTCACAACATTCATGGAATGCTCCTATGTCATAGCAGTCACAGCCTAGCTGAGACTGTCAAAACATAATATAACATCCTTCTCATTAAATCCTTTTGTTACAGACCCTTACACAAGAAGTCCAATACCGGTCTGCTCGTTATCCCGGTACCTTCAGCATGCTGAAACAGTGGCCCCCTCCCTTTCCTGCTCATGCACAAAAACTGCTCCACCCTCTTAACCAGGCAAAGGCTTTCCTCTCCTGACCTGCCAAGCTCACCCATATTCTCCTTACCCTTCTGATCAGTACTACTTCTCCTTATTCTCAAACCTATCTCTCATCTTGTGTGTAACATGTCATACATTCATAATGACTCTAGACATTTGGCCCTTATCAATTCAGATATCCTTAAGGCTCCAAAAAACCTTACTGTTAAGATGATCCCAAACAACACCTCTTGCCAGTTGGAGGTGCACGCAGTTCTCATCTGGTCCACCAACACTCTCAAAATCCCACCAGCTTCCTCAAAGCCCCCATCCTTCCTTTATGAGCCTTTTAAATGCGTGGCTCTGAATATAAGATTCCATCTTAATCACAGCAGGACTAATTCTTGCAGAAATCGTGGCACAGGTTCATTTTTTGTCACCACCTTGTTAATCATTTGCTGCTGACCCCAAAAAACACTCATTATTATGAGTTGAAGTGGAGTAAAATGCAGGAAGCAATCTCACAGAATGGTTAAAAACACTGTTTGGACAATAGTGAATTTACTGTATCTCCAATAAATTTAGAAGCACAAGTTTCCAAAGCCCAGTGGACTGAATGTATTACTACTTTATATAAAAGTGTTGCTCGGATGTAAATTTACCTTCAAAAAACAAAGACAAAAGAGGTTTGGCAAAACAGGAACAGCTGGTTTAATTAATCACTTCGGCCGGGCACACAGTTACAGAAGTGGGTCTGAGGACTGTCTCAAAGTACAATCGATTTGAGTGCCATTATATAAACTTCTTGGCGCATCATAAAACAATTTATAGATCCTTTTTAGGAAGAGGAATGTGGGCCTTGTCATGGAGTCATAAACTACTCCCACCTGATAACAAATGCAGGTGAGTCTCGACCTTGCATGGACACAATGAGTGTTCAGATGTCCGGCATGGGGAACGCGCGATCACTCTGTGTGCTGCTTGTGTTGTGTCCTAATTGGCTGAGTGTTCCTAACTTCCTGTGGCATCTCATTTTATGGTGTTTTGGGAACATGCGCTTCTCAGGCCATGTGCGCTTTATTGGGGTCAATCTCCCCAGACCACTGTGGTGTCGTGCCTATCTATGAGGATCAATCTGGGTTTTTCCTGTTCACACGTTTGTTCTGCTGATTACGTGCCACCCGACCTGTGATCTGTCAATGAGTTGCCTCAGGCCTAGGTCAGAAGGCCTGCCTGACCACATATTTCTGACTCAGGGTTGATGGAGAAGTCACATTGAGTGATTTAGACAACATTGATTCGATTTCATTTTTATGCACAGATGTATCATTGCATACATTGACATCAATATTAACAAAAGTCCTGCCAAAATTTAATGAAACAACCCTCTGTTACACAGCAGACGAGTGAACTGTTACTAGTCTTACAGGAAAACAGGTTTAAGTGTTGAAATAATTGGCAATATGAAATCATAGCAAGCGGTTGGACCAGATAATCTGGCAGCAGTTTTGTTTAAAGCAGAACCGTTTTGGTGGGAATCGGTCCTTAGCTTGTGGGTCTAGTCAAGAGGGAAAATACCAGATTTATGGAGATGTACAATTATTAAACCCTTTAAAAGGAGGTGCCCTAAAGATGTTCCGGCTAAGTATTAACTGTAGATTGATTTCTCTGTTGGGTACCACAGCAAAGATTTATGATCTTACTTTACTGAAATCTTTAGAAGCCCTAATCAATATCAGCCAAAGAGAACAAGGGGGATTTAGGCAAAATCACTCTATAATTGATCTTTGCATGGTCCTCTTGGCAACGGTGAGCAGGCGGATAGCAACGGTGGGTAAGTTATACTGCTGCTTTGTTGATTTCTGAGCTGCTTTTGACCGAGTTCACTGTGGTATCCTTTGGGAAAAGTTAGCTGATGGAAAATTCATCAGGATCTGCTGTTCATACTACAAGAATTGCATACTAATAACTGGGTCCAGGTAGACCTATATGGCTCAGGAACCCTTTCTCGATAAATTCCAGTGGAGAGTGGCTCAAGGCAGGGGTAAGTATTAGCATACTGGCTTTTTAGCTTTTTCATCGCATATCTCTTGACAGCATTGGATGACACCAATTCTTTCTCTCAAAAAATAGGGGGAGCTCACGTGTACCGTCTTATGTATTTAGTTATAATGCACTATATTTCAATTGCTCTGCAGTGAAAACCTCATGCTCTCCATTTGTATTGTGAAACTAACAGACTTATTATTAATGTTGAATAAACTAAGACCCTGATTCTTTCAAAGCGAACAAAGTAATTCAAGTGGTATTTACATTTTATTCTTTTGGAGCAGGTTGCTGGCTATAAATATCTGGGTCTCACATTCTCTAGTAATATAAAATGGGATAACCATATAGTGAATCTAAGAATGTCCCTCCTTACATCCGTCAATACTTGGAAAATGTTTGACTGACCTTATGGGGGCCTGTCAGTAGGGCCCCAGAGAAACGCTATTAGACGCAAGCATGTAACGGGCCAAATTACTTGCTGTTGACCCACGTGTCCAATGGAAACCCTTGGAAAGTATATGGGGCAGATTTACAAGAAACGGACGCATCTGTAGAGATGCGTCAGTTTCCCTCCGCCAGCCTGCGATACCGTTGCGCCACCATGGATGTGCCATATTTACAATACCATGGCACAAGGATTGACAGATGCGTCTTCTGACGCATCTGTTGGCGCAAAAGTCACGCATTGCTGGAGTCGTGTCGCAAGCACGACAAAACTACAGCAATGCATGGTGAGGCCTATACTGATCATACTGCGCCACTCCTTACGCCTGCTTCAAGCAGGCGTAAGGTTTTGACGCAATGGCATCCTTGAAGTGGCGCAGTGAAATCTTGTAGATTTCACTGCGTCACTTCTACGAGGCTTTCCTGCGTGGGAACGTCTACCCTGCATACATTATACCTAACGCAGGTATATTGTGACGCAGGGCTTTACAACGTGATGCATCTCCCTAGATGCGTCACGTTATAAATTGGCCGCATTGTTTGCGCCATCACTGCGTCACAAAAGTGACGCAACGGCGGCGCAAAAGTGACACAAGGGGCTTGTAAATCTGCCCCTTTGTTTATAGACTCTTCTGGGTCTCCCAAAATGCTCGGTGATCCAAGCAGCAAGATGGGAGTTTGGTCTCGAGTCTTGGACACTTTTAGTTCAGTCTGGAGCTTTAAGATTTATTTTCTGTATTAAAACTGTATCTAGTAATGGGAAATTCTATTTTTGATACTAAATGAAATTATGCAAAGACCCGATGAATTTTCTTGCCTCATTCAGAAATTTGCAGTGGATGCTGGCTTGGGAATTGACATTTTTAAGACCAAAGATGCCCTTATGCTAAATAAGGCGAAGAGCACTCTCCATGATGGGGTATGGGAAGGCACATTAGCAGCTGATAGGGCATATCTTATGTCTAAGCCTGGGGTCTCCAGGCTTTTCAGTACAAGGGCCACATCATATATTTTACAAATATTCGTGGGGCAAAAAAAAAAATCAGTTTTATAAATGAGTGAATAACATTTAAATGAGTGAATGATTAAAGATCTTGCAGCAGGGGTTAACACATTGTAAGCGACTCTCCCATGGGACGTGTGTGTGGCCTCCTGGGTTATTTTCTATGATCTCTCTTGCACTGACATTTCACACTGCATGCACTCAAGTGTTCTAAGCAAGAACAAGTACTGAGCAAGAACAATGGTGGAAAAAGCTAAAGCCAAAACCCACCACAAAACATGGAAATAAATTGAAACTATCAAAACAAATGCCAGAAGATTGTTACACGCTGTAAAAAAGATGCCAAGTAGGATGAAAAATAAAAATAATTGAGAGTTCAACTACTGGTGCCCGTCATCACTCACAATCAGGATTACCCAAGCAGTTGTGGTGGTCTCATGCTGGGCCCTGGGCCCACATGCAGATCTGAATGACGGACACAGACACCGTTGGTTACTGGGTAGCAATGGCCACGAGCACGTGCGCTCGGCCCCTTTTATTGTCAGGGTCACCTGACTGGTGACGCCTGTGAGGGGTGGGTGTACAGTGTGGTTGAGGCACAAAGCAAACACTAGACCGGTGATCAGGCGATCACTACATCCCTCCTAAACTTTCTTTAAAGTCAAAAACAAAGTCCAAACCTGTGGGGAGGAAATAGGATTGAAACACAATATAATACAATAACAAAACTTCCACGAAGCCTCTTTAACTGCTTGCCATCCGCCGATAATCGAATCCTTGCAGGCGGGATCACTAGTTCTCTTTTGGCACGATGTCGGGGTGCTCTGTGGACCTAGTCTTTCTTGGACTCCATAATGTGGACGGGTACTCCTCAGTCTCTCTCTTTCTGTTCCATGTGCAGTGAAGGTACATGTGGAGTGATGGTGGACGAGGTATGTTCGGTGTTCCACCACACAGTCCTGGTCGGGTATTCGCTCCATATGAGTAGTCGCAATTCTCTCTGCAGATAGGTATGCAGTTGCAGGACGTCCCTCTCACGGATGCCCCTCTCTCGTGGGTCTCCCCTCACACCGGATGACCCTGAGGCCCTCTTTTGCCAGGCTTCCACTGAACTGGGTGGACTTCCGCCGTGTCACTCCAACCACGTTGGAGGAATCGCTACGGGCCACCTCTCGTGTCCCACGCTCCGCCTGAAAGGGTTGTTGTTGGCTCCTGCCCTTTCTCACGAGACCTTCGTCCCCCTGGACCCTGCAAACGAGCGGTTGTGGATCCATCTCTCTTGTCGGGACCCGCTGCCACCGGTGTCCCTGAGGCCCTTGCCCCTTGGATATCCACGGTCTCCCGTTCTATCCCAAAGGTAGGTGTTACCAATGGACCCTCCTGCTCGCCTCTGCCGTTACCAGGAGATCTGGGGACTCGTAGGTAGATGTCGTAGATAGGCGTTGACTCTCAGTATCCCTGATATTCTCCAGGCCCGGTGTTCCGATGGTCATGCACTTTTCACCTTCCCTTCAGGTGTTTTCCTTCTGGTGTGTGAGTTGACTTGTTACACACCTCATTACTCTTCTCCTTTGCTTTTCTTCTTCACCATGGCGTCTTGCCGCTCAACTTCTCTCTTCTTTTCCTTCCTTCGCGACGCGGTCTGGTCCTCTCTTATACTTGTCTGCCCTAACCAGGCTTCTCCGTGTAGCGTGCACTCCACACGTGTCTTCCCGGTCTTGTCCTAACACTCTAGGACACTGCCTTTACTTCGCTCTGTGACTGGACCTGTCGTCGCGACCTTCGTTCATTCAATTACTTCCAATCAATATTGTCAGACTTCTCTTCTGACCTCTTCTTGGTCCTCGTCCCGGACCTCTCCTTGGTCCTCTTCCTGGACCTTTTCTCGGTCGTCCTCTTCACGGACTCTTCCGTCATTCTTCTTGCCGGACTTCTTGTCAGACTCTTCTCTCTGACTTCTTTCTCGGTCACGGCTGTCTGACCTCTTCTGCGGTCACTGCTCTCGGACCTCTTCTGCGGTCACTACTCTCGGACCTCTTCTGCGGTCACTGCTCCCTGACCTCTTCGTCGGGTACTGTTCTCTGACCTCTTCTGCGGTCACTGCTCCTCGCGCCGGCCTCCGCCCCGGTCGCTTCTCGAGCTTCTTCCGGTACCGTCCGCGCCCGGTGTACCTCTTCTGCGCAAGGTCGCTTCTTGCGCTCTTCTTCTGTTCGCGGTGGCGTCCTTTCACCACTTGGTGTGCACACTGCACACGTACTCCAGTCACTCAGAAACTGGCTGCCTGGATCGGCTTCTTCAAACTTTTCCATCCAAGTGCGTTGCTCACTGCTGTCATCACTCCTGCGGCGACTACCCCTGGCCAGTAGGCGTCACCGCACTTCACGCACCCTTGGCAACCGGTCCTGTTGAGGATTCCTTGCAGGCTCACTTGTGGAGGTCTGCCACCTCCGCGTGGGCAAGGGCACAGTTTGTCCACTTTGCTCTACTGTGTCCTAGCTTTCCCAGAGCTGCTGTGCATTGCATCTGTCCCCTTTGCCTTCTTTCTTTTCCTTCACTTACACAGCCTGGATCTGCCTCTCACTCTGTGCACTTATTTATTTTCTTGGTGCACCTACTTGCCATCAGGGCAGCTCACCCTCAATCAGCCCTTCATGGTGAGTCACAGCCGCTTTCCTTCCTACTGTTGACTGTGCTCCTGTTCCCTGTTCGTTGTAATGCTGCGCGCGATCCCGCGACTGGCCACTAGATGGCAGTGTCTCTTTAAATGATTACGTTCATCTCAGCAGTGTTTCAACGCTGCGGATCTCATGCTCACTGCTCTCGTGGACGGGGCACCTTCACTGATGGCCGCTGCTCGCACCCATTCACCAGGACCCCTCCCGGCCGCGGGACAGCTCCCCTCAAGGCAGTAAGTGTATTACTTTTCTCTGGACAGCCCTGCCACTAGTCATCGCTCCGGGCATTGCGGTTCCAGTCTCTTTCTCATGCTCCCACACGCCCTGGGCACTCACGTTGTCCTCACTAACCTGCCCAGCAGCGCTCCAATCGGCCCCCTGCAGCTTCACACACGCTGCGGGCCTCACTTTATTGCCTCCTTGCTCTCGCGGCCGCAACTGCCACTCTCTTTCACCCTCTCTTCTCCCTGGCTGCACCGAGACTTTTCTGCAGGCGGGCGCGGCCAGGTCTCTCTGGGCGGGGCACTGACACCTCCGGCTGCTCTCCTTCACGCACGCCGCCGGAGGCTCTCTCATCGGGCAGCCACACCTCCTCCCCACTCACCCGGGAAGTTTATTGTGCTTCCTCGGGCACTGTGGTTCAATCTCTGCAGGGAAGGAGGGTGAAACCACGCAGGCTTGGGCAGTCCTTGGGCGATGCCGCGGCGGCCAGCCGCTCACCGTGTTTGCGGGCGTCCTCCCACCGCCGCGGGCTCACGGCTCCCACGCTGCTAGGGATTGGGGGGGGTCTGGCTACAGTTCATGCTGGCCACTCTGATCGGCCGCAGGCCACACGCTGGATCTTTTCACTACTGCACCCCCGCCGCAGCAGCTTCTCACAGTTCTCACGCTGCGCGGGGTGAGGCAGCAACAGCTGCCTGGGACTGCGGACTTCGCTCCGAGGCTGTCTCACTCCTGGCCTCCTCCTTCCTCTACCCCCACCGCCGCAGCCTCGCTCACTTTACTTCGCTGCGCGGGGGTGGCCTGGGGCTGGCACTGTAGACTGCTCGATCCGTTGTGGGGCAGGGTTCTTCCTCCTCGCGGGGACGAGGGAGTGGGTAGCTACTCCACTCTCCGTCCTCCCGCTTTAGGTTCACTTCACTGCCCCTTATGCCCGCACTCCAGCTCACCTTCTGCCAGCAGATTGTCGCGACCGATGCGGGTGGGCTCCGCTCGGCTCACACTTCCTTCGGGCCTCAGTAGGCTGGTGGCAGGCACCCCACTGGTGTCGCTCTCCGCCACGTGGTCTCTCGCTTCCGCCACGCAGGTCACACCACGGACGGATTAGATGCCGCCCCACTTTCTCGGGCATCGCAGGTGCGGGGCGGGCCCCCGATCACCTCTCACCTTCACCCCGGGGCACTTCACACTCCCCCGCGGGTCTTCACTTCGGTGCGGGGTGGGCTCCCGAACACCGTCTTCACGCCTGGGGCTCTTCACATGCCCCTCAGGCGATCAGGCGCTTCTCACGCCTGCTCCAGGGGGTGCCCTCGACACGGGCCACACTCTCCCCCTCACCACCTTCCAAAAAGGCGGCTGCACACGCGGGCAGTTCCCGCTTGTCGCCAATGTGGTGGTCTCATGCTGGGCCCTGGGCCCACATGCAGATCTGAATGACGGACACAGACACCGTTGGTTACTGGGTAGCAATGGCCACGAGCACGTGCGCTCGGCCCCTTTTATTGTCAGGGTCACCTGACTGGTGACGCCTGTGAGGGGTGGGTGTACAGTGTGGTTGAGGCACAAAGCAAACACTAGACCGGTGATCAGGCGATCACTACAGCAGTATCACTTTCATCACTCCAGCATCCTCCTGACTGGCCATTGCTTTTGGACGGTCATCTATCGCCATCTTTAGTGACTTGCCTTCTTTGACTGCAACTCAGCGGCACCAACACTGAACACATGGGGTTTTGTATGGGGGCAACGCTGCGGATTTGCGATCACATTATGACGCCAAGATCAGGGAACAATGGGGACGGTTCAATCCTGCCAAAGCAGAGGTGTCAATCCCCTCAGCAGAACCTTGAGGGAGCACTGGATTCCTACCAGAATTCATTAGGGTCGTCCCTTCACCTGCTGTGTGGCCCTCCATGCAGGTTCCTGTCTCTAACTCTAACAAATGGATCCTGGATGCCATATTGACTCCCAGGAAGCCTGTTTTAATCACTGCTGCCACGGACCACAAGAGCCAGAGTTCCTAGGGGGCCCTGCTGACGCCCATCTGATCACGCGCACCAGGAGGCGCTTTAAATACCGGCGCAGGCTCCCGCAGCGCGGGAAGCCTGTTTTAATCACTGCTGCCACGGACCACAAGAGCCAGAGTTCCTAGGGGGCCCTGCTGACGCCCATCTGATCACGCGCGCCAGGAGGCGCTTTAAATACAGGTGCAGGCTCCCGCAGCGCGGGAAGCCTGTTTTAATCACTGCTGCCACGGACCACAAGAGCCAGAGTTCCTAGGGGGCCCTGCTGACGCCCATCTGATCACGCGCGCCAGGAGGCGCTTTAAATACCGGCGCAGGCTCCCGCAGCACGGGACGCGCCGGGCATGGCCAAGGGCGGGCCGTCTGTGCCTGTCTGAGGCCGGGCTGGGCCACCCCTCTAACAACCAGACCCTGGGCATAAGGAATATTACTTCACGAGGTACTGTGTAATTCATTTATTATCTCCATCGCTGTTAGGGGGTGCTATAATGAGCAAACGTAAGACCGTTAATGACCAGCGGGGCCAGGGAGTTGTGGGGACACTTGATGCCTTTCTTCTGAGGGCCGAGTCAGCCCTCATTCACGAGATCGAGCTAACTGAACGCCGGCTTTCGCTGGAACCCCAGACTTCCCAGAAACGGATAGTTCCTGCTGGGCACTCTCCGCAAAATAATTCTCAAGATCCCCCGCGCGCAAGCAATACAGCTACTAAACACAGGGTCAGATCATGAAATCACTAGACCCCCTGAGCAAGTAAGCAGGCCAAATATAACTACGAGGGGTCAGAAGGCAAAAATAAGACGACAGTAACAGTGAGCCGCCACCCAAAAAGAGAAAGGGCCGGGGTCCTCAGATACAAAAACAAAACCAACAAGCATTGGCATAGCCAATAGGTCTCGCCTTTGGGACCTTATAAGTGTTTAGCCAAGCAACAGTTAATGTTGTTGCACCAAGGATATTGTGCTGCATAGCTAAATACATATAAGGTCCCAAAAGCGAGACCTATTGGCTATGCCAATGCTTGTTAATTCTGTTATTCGATTCCTGTCACACAAACTGTTTGAAAAATAAACAATGCCCTTTAAAAAGATTGAAAATATTGATTTTTTTTTTTTTCCCTTTTAAGATAACTTAAGATAAGCGTTTGCTTTTTGTTAGTGTTTTGGGATGGTTTTTTCTTTTAGTTTTTTAAACAATATAAGCCAATAGCTTGGCACTCGCAAAATAAAGGAGAGACCTGTTAATTTTTATCAGTGCTTGTTTTTCTCTTAGTCACCCTAAATGTGATGGCCATGCTCTGACATGGGTTCCGTTGGTCACTGTCTGTGGGGACCTGGACTGTTCCGATTAAAGGAGGGCGAAGGCTGCGGGTGTTCAACTCACTGAGCGTTTTTACTACAGGTGGGATATCCTTTCTCTAGGAGAGTATTTGTTCACATTGATCTCTGCCGTCCATCCTCCCCTCAAACACCCCCCCCCTCCCCAACCCCGAGGCTTCTTCTAGCCAAGAGCATACGTCTAGTGCTCGGCCAGGGGGCACTGAGAAGCTCAGCTTTGATTTCGAAGCCGGTGCATAAATGCACAAAACGTGGAGAGTTCTAAAAGAAGAACTACACATCAGAGTATGGAGAGACAGGGAGTACAAAGTCTCTTATTTCGTATTTTCACGATCATCTCACCACAGCGCCAGGGAGGCCTCAGCAGCAGGCAGCTCCGTCCCTACCACTAAACTGATAGACCCCACGCGGGTGATAAAGACACATGTAAAGGGTTCTGTCTCCAGGGCGCGGCTTGTATGGAAAACGTTAAAGTATGCTCAGGTTAAAAGGTGCGCACCTTTTAGTCGCCAGAAGGATACCCCCCGCACGTGGTCCACTCCGGTCCAGTCATGCACACGCGACACGCCCATGTAACCGCGAATAAACTGATTAAACGAGACGTGCGTACTTTGTTGGATTATGGGAACACATGGCCGGAATGTATTATTTAGCATGCAAGATCCCAGAAGCCCCCCATAAACCAAGATGAGGGGCCATAAAGCAATTAGCGTGTCATAAATCATGGAGGCGCTATAAATCATTGTGACAGGCACAAGTGACAGGCCATAAATCACACATTGTGGCTAGCTCATACATCAGGGTTGTCACATCACAACCCAGGCCTGTCCCCCGCCTGTCGTCCTTTCTGGCACCTTTCACTGTTCCAATCACACGTGCCGCTTTGGGGGTCATTGGGTTTCTCGTTGGTTTAACTCTGCTTGTGAGGGGGGCAGCCTCTTACTGCTGCACAGGCCCGTCTGTGTGTTGTGTGCCCTGCCGTCCATCCGGTGGGTCTGGGCTCCGAGCACCCATGCTCCGGGTACTCCCCCTGTCGGGCCCACTCACCCTGCCAAGGCACCCCCAGGTGAGCTGCATTTCTTTGGCACACCGCCTTACCAGGTGAGCAATCTAACCAACTAATGTCCCCCCTAAACTGGTCAACCCTTGCGGGTCCGGCTGTTATGGCGCCGGCCCTCGATGCCACCCTTGGGGACGACCTCTCCAAAAATGGTGAAAGGTGGCGGGGCAGCTAGACGTTTCTCCCTTTGGAAGCCTAGGCGACCTCTCCAGTCTCGGTGCACTGTGCACTGCACGCTGAAGTGTGTGCACAGAGCTGCACTGATGCACTGCACGAAAACACACTCACTGCAGGACGACTGCATCCATGGTGCGGCCGAATAACGACAGAAAACCTGAGTACAAGGGGTTAAATCCGCGCCAGGATGTACAATATGTAGGCACGTTATGATGGCTCTTGTGCATGGCACACCGCAGACCGCACTGCTCCAAACTGACACGCGTGTTGACTGTCTCGGCAGAGAGGCCACGGATTGAATGGGCGTACAGTTCGAATAACCTTCTCGCTCTCCTGCCGGTCACTGGTTCTCACTGGGGCCCCGCGTGAAGCGCTGACACTGCTGCGGCAAACAGCGTCTTTTACTGCACTCGCACCCCCTTCCTAAATTACTTTCCAGCTCCTACGGGCAAATGAGTTCGCAGTCTGCGCTATGTGAGAAAACTGTACTTGTCAGGCGAGACAAGGCTAAAGCGAAAAGGTAACGTTCATGCGCACCACTTATACAGGCCCTGCTGCAAAGACAGGTGTTCTCTGCCACGAATGTACCTGGCTGGGATGAGCTCCTGCTGCAAAAACCTGTGTCTTACCGCAAGTCATGGGTTTGAATCTTGGCAGAGCTGACTCGCCCTTTCATCCTTGCCGCAAAGATCTGTGCCTTACCACAAGTCATGGGTTTGAGTCTCGGCAGAGCTGACTCGCCCTTTCATCCTTGCGAGGACTGAGTTGGGTGGGAGCAGCGAAGAGAGACTGCTCCCATTGCGTCCACATACATTTACATTTTTGAAGCTCTTGTCAATGCAGTCATATGACCCTCCGGCAGCAGGGGGAGGGGGGAGAGGAGGGAGCCTGCACGATTCACTTGCGGGAGCGAGCGGCGCCAGGAGCGATAATTGCTACCATATGGCGCCGCTCGCTCCCGCAAGTGAATCGCCAAACGTGCACGGTGTAGGAGAGTAGGATCTGCTTCACATGGGTACCCCCACTTTTTGCTGATGCTTCACTGTTTTTCGACATTAGTCTGGCTGGGGCCCTGCTAATCAGAACCCCAGCCTAGCTGCTTCCTCTCTAAAATGGTTTCCATGTGCCTTAGGCCCATCACTGATTGGAATCTGGAGTGCCCTTATAAGTCCCTAGTATATGGTATACTATGTACCAAGGGCATAGGTACCTCAGAGGCCTACCAGGGGCTGCAGCATGTATTATGCCACCCCTGGAAGGCCATCCAAACTGACACCACAGGTCTGCTACTGCAGCCTGGGTAAGGTGGTGCATGCACCCTTACTGTGATATAGGTTACCTATATCACTAAATACATACACACATATAAACCTATAAGTCACTCCTAAGGCAGGCCTTATCAATCCTAAAGGCAGAGTGCATGGTTCCTATGTGAGAGGGTGCCCCTGCATGAGCAGGGCCCCTCTGCAGTGTTCGGAGACCCTTCTCTGATGCTGTTTGTAGTGCAGCCTGACCATATACTCTTAAGCGCATTATAACCTCGCGTTAAATGCTAACTTTGGAATGGCTGCACCTAAACATGTCGTGTTTGGTGTCAAACATCTTGGAATACTACCCCCGCCAATTCTGGCAGCGGGGGTAGCATTCCACCCTTCTAGAGGGAAAGACATGTTAACTCTGGCTAGCCCGGTAACTTCTTTCCAAAGCCCTGGCATCACAAAATGGATGCTGCTGCCACAGACACGAGTCTGGCCTCCTGCTGCTGGACGAAACTCCGGCAGGGGAGGCCTGGACAATAGGTTTCCTGCCCCAGGGAGGTGTGACCACCTCCCAGACAGGATAATGTGTATTGGGGCTGGGCGGGAGCACTTTCGGGTGCTTTGAAGTCCTGCACTGGGGGCACACTTGGTGTCCCTGTGCATACCCCAGTTCAAACCGGATCAGGGGCTTGCAGCCCCTGCTTTGGTGCGAACTGGACAAAGGGAAAGGGATGTAGCCACCCCTCTGCCCTGACCCACCCATAGGTGGGGCCACAGAGTAGTCCAACCCCTAAACTTAGTATAAGTATAGGAACCCAGTCCTTAGGACTTTAGATTATCCCTGGACGAAACTCTGAAACAGAATCCTGGACCTTCGACACTCTACTCAAGATTAGAGGACAGAAGAATCTCCCTTGGGGTCAAGGAGTGACTCCCCTGCTTGGCAGGCACCAAAGACGCATCTGTCCGGTCTGCATTTCTGAAGCTCCCGTCGGACGCCGAAGTCTTCGCATCACCAGAGGTGGATTCTCAGACTTCCCGAGGCTACCCTGAGTTTCCAGCAAAGCTGAGGCCCGTAGCTATCGTGGGTGACGTGAGACCGTGACCCCTGGACACCGAGCACATTTGCAAGTGCATCCTCTTCTGGGTCTCCCACGAAGTCGTGCTTTGGGCTCCGAGTAGCCCTAGCCACCAGCACCAACTGCACTGAAGATCACTGGCCTCCACTCCACGAGTGTCCTGTGAGCC
Organism: Calotriton arnoldi; assembly: GCA_963921515.1. Lineage (NCBI taxonomy): Eukaryota > Metazoa > Chordata > Amphibia > Caudata > Salamandridae > Calotriton > Calotriton arnoldi. The sequence goes on from CAWUFW010007514.1 coordinate 349,898, forward strand.
AGATCCATGTGCGACGTCTCGAGGCTCCTTCGCGGTTGCTAGCCCGTTGGCTAGTAGCCCTTAACGAAGGCCAATCTTTTTCTTCTTGGGAATCCTGGTTGCTCCAGGCCCGTCCTCACTTACCCTTGCTGGGTGAGTTTCCCAGACCTTGCTGGTCTGCACCATCGACGATCTTCATCTTCAGCGAGACTTGCCGTTGCCAAGGCTTGTTGGGTCCAATCCGGTCGTCGACACCTCAGCACTCGACAGACATCGTGTACCAGCCCGAATCCTGCTCCTGGTTGCCGACAACGCCTCGTGGACCTCGTGGCTGAAGAGTCAAGATGACCATCCACGCACCTGAAGCACTCAACATCGGTGGGCATCTGTCCATCGCCTTCCTGGTCACTGGCTAGTGACCCAGACTCTGTCCCCTCTGCTTTCAGGTTCTTCAGATCTCCGATCCACTCTTGGATCCACCCGGACACTTTCCACTTGGTCGCCAGCAGCACTTTGCAGCAGATCGCCATTCAAATCGACGACGAAACCCGACCCCGAAAGGCACCTATGCACCCGGCTTCCCTGGGTGAGGTAACACGAGTACTCCGGTGCTCCGTGGGTAGAGACTCTTCAAAGTACTAGTTCTCAAAGGGTTTGCTCCAAGTCCTCCTTTAAGTGTCCCTTTTCTTTAATTTCCTGATTGCGACTTTCTCCATAGAAGTTAACGGCGTATCGCGGTTGTGTATTTACACTGCACGCGTCCCCCGTGGGTCCCCTGTGTCACTACCTTGGGTGGTTCCTTGTGGTCCAAGCACTTCTAGAGGCTCTAGGCCTAGTGTCTAGTTCAGTCGTGGTTCTTATACCACTTTATTGGTATATGGTTTGGTACGCCCCTAGGGCCCAAACGTGTATTTGTGCTATTACTGTGTTTAAATAACTTCTAACTTGTGTACTTCGAACTCTAGCCTCATAAAGAGACTAGAGGGGTGTGTTTAGCAATAAATACATATATTTTGAATATATACCTGGTGTGGTGCTCTTTCATTTGTTCACTCAAGAGATTATAGACTGGTAAAACAAGCTGCTTTACATTCCTTCAAGACTTAGTCCAAAGGCTGCTCTCCATAGCTACCACTAGGATAGCTTTCAATAAGGTTGTCTTTAACCTATCTCCAATAAGGGGTTGTTTGGACTGGTGCAAGGTGCCCACTATAATTAGTGGACAGCATATGTCAGGCCAACTTCTCACATTGGTGTGCAGCGTGTGGGATTCCAGCTTGCTATTGTTTTACCAGATAATCTCAATTGAATTGATCAACTGAAAACCACTAAAGGTACCTAAGGTACATATAATTTAAGCTTAGAATACAGTAAGTTCTATTGAACTTAGAGTTGTGTGTTAAGGGATAGCACACCCTTTCTACAACTCAAGAGAGTTTAATAGGCCACACTAGAGTAGGTAGTGCATACACCACACCACACTAGTAATGTCTTTAAAGGTAGGATCTAGAGAATCCTTACCAGAAGCCAATGGGCTTCTTCCCTCTAAGTATGATACCCTCCCATTCTTGGAATTGAGAGCATTATGTAACTTGAGGAAATTAAGGACAGGCCAAAGTCCCACCACCCAACACCTTAAAGAGTTGTTGGTGGCTTATGACCTTAGTAAGCCCTTGGGGACTGAAGGGGTAGGAGCTGAGGGTGGGGCAGAAGAAGAGGAAGGGACCAGGGGTACCAATACCCCTAGCCCCCTCTGAAACTGGCCAGGAGGGTGACAATGACCCTGACCTGGATAACCCAATCCCTCCTGTGGAAGATGAAGAGGATGATCAGGATGATGCCCTCTTTGTCCCCCAGGAAGGATTATGAGTGTGCCCAGAAAGTCTAGATCTCCTTCTCAGAAGTCTAACCACTCTGGCACCTCAATAGGGAGCTCTGTCTCATCTCATAGGAGGGAATCCTCTCATGAGAGGAGAACAGAGGCTGATTCAATATGAGGAAGCTCAGCTTGAACTCAGAAGGAAGCAGGTAGCCTTAGACAGGAGTTCTCAGATCAGTTTAGAGACAAATGAAAGTTGGGACTAGAGATCCCATGGTGGCAGCCATGTCCCTAGAGATAGGGAAAGGTCCTATGACCATAGGAACCTGAGCAAGATTTGTAGCCTCCCTGATCATGAATCGGGGACTGACATCCGGACTGAAGTCCGGATAACTGCTCTAGAGAGGGCCTGTAAAGTTACAGAAGGTCCCTCAGGAGTAGCCCTTGGGCGAAGTGCTACGCTGCGCTCGCGTAGTTTGCGAAATTTGCGCTCACACACAACGTGAGTGGCACGTAGCACAGATGCGGACACGTCGTGGACGTAGCAGTGGTCGTCAATGCCAGTCATTTAGGACTTGCTCGCGGTCCATCAACGCCAAGTTGGCGACCGCGAGCAATCATAGATGACTTTGGCCGCAGCACTTATCTCAGCACATTCGACGATCAGCTAACATCAAGTTGCCGATCAGACGAGCGTGGAAACTGCAAAGCCTCCAAACGAGCATTCTCAACCGCTAGTGAGGTCAGGTTATCAATTTGCGGTAATGCCCTTGGTCTGCAGTATGCCTTGCCACCGTCCAGCGATTGAGTAAACTACCAGTTCACAGCGTCTGAGAAGCTGCCGCTGCAGCATATCTAAATCTACTCGAGCGGCAGTAAAAGACAGCTCGGACTGTGCAAGTCGCCATGGTGGCAGCCATGTCGCTAGAGATAGGCAACCGGCACTATGCAACCATAGGAACACTGAGCAAGATTGTCCCGTAGCGCTACGCAGAACTGCGTAGCGACGACACTGCACTTGTGCGATAGCTGTTCGAGAGCAGTGCCTGCGAACTACAGCCCACCCTTACTCAGGAGCAGTGGGCAGCAATCTTGTGGCTCTCCTTTGCAGACAAAGGTAGAGATAAGCTCCTCACTGTTAGAGAGGAGGATGCTGATAATTACAAGGTCTTGAAGAGTGCTCTTATTGATGGGTTTGGCCTAACCACTGAACAGTACAGGTTGAAGTTCAGAGACACCCAAAAGCACAGACTCAAGACTGGGTAGACTATGTGGATTGTTCTGCCAAGGCTCTGGAAGGCTGGTTGATGGGCAGTAAGGTGTGTGACTTCTCAGGATTGTACAATCTGATAATGAGGGAGCAGATTCTTAATAACTGTCAAAATCAGCTGTTGCATCAATACCTGGTAGACTCTGATCTGACCTCTCCCCAAGAATTTGGAAAGAAGGCAGACAAATGGGTCAGAACCAGGGTGAAGCAGAAGGTACAGAACCAAGGTGGGGACACCAAGAAGCAAGATGCTAAGAACTCTGAAAAGGGTGGGGAGAAGGGTAAAGATCAAAAGTCTTCATCAGGCCCCCAAAAATCTTCTTCAGGTGGGGATTCACAGTCTACAAAAGGGAAAGGCCAAAGAAAACCATGGTGCAAGGTCTGTAAGCAAAAGACCCACTGGACCAGTGATTGCACCAAGTCCAAAGACTCAAGTCCAGCACCCACCAATGCCCCTAAGGCACCTGTTCCCCTAGTACAGTTACAGTTGGTGAGAGTACTCCAGCCAAGGGTTTAGTAGGGTTCACCCTGGGTACTGAGTTGGGCTCTGACCTAGTCAGAGAACTGACTCAGGCTGTGTTAGTCTGTGATGGAGGCATGGATGTGCCCTCCTCTATGAGTCCCAGTAATCTGGGCAAGTACAGACAACAGCCTTTAATCAATGGACGAGAGGCTTTGGCATTTAGGGACACAGGGGCAAGTGTCACAATGGTGACACAAGACCTTGTGAATCCTGGGCAAGTTATACTTGGTGAGATGTACCAAGTGACCAATGCTAGCAATGTCAGAACAGACCATACTCTGGCAGTTGTTAACTTCTCCTGGGGAGGGGTAACTGGCCTTAAGAAGGTTGTGGTGAGTGCAAACCTACCAGTCGAATGCTTGCTTGGCAATGACTTAGAGACTTCTGCTTGGGCAGAAGTGGAGCTCAGGACCCATGCAGAAATGCTGGGGATTCCTGCAGATGTGTTTGCTGTGACCAGGTCACAAGCCAAAATGTCTAGCACTGAACAGGCCTAGGATTCTGGAAGAATGGACCAAGTGCCTTCCAAGAGGAGGAGTAGTAGGGTTAAGGCAGTGCCTTCCCCCTTGGCTCAGGAGGAAGATCAGTCCCTTGAGGGGGATGATCTCAGTCCTGAAGAAGGAACTGTCCCAGAGGAACTTGAACCTGACCAGGTTGAGTTCTTGGGGACAGGGGGACCTTCTAGGGCAGATCTGAGCCAGGAGCAGCAGAGCTGCCCCTCCCTTGAACCCCTCAGACAGCAAGCTGCTGCTGAGGCTGCTGGGAAAGCTAGTGGTCCCCATACAGTGTATTGGGATGATGGACTCCTGTACTCAGAGAGTAGAGACCCCAAGCCTGGTGCTACCAGGAGGTTGGTTATACCTCTGAAGTTCAGGGGCTTCCTATTGACCCTAGCCCATGATATTCCCTTGGCAGGTCACCTGGGCCAGAACAAGACTTGGGACAGAATTGTCCCTCACTTTCACTGACCCCACATGTCTGAAGACACCAAGGAGTTTTGTCGCTCCTGTGTAACCTGCCAGGCCAGTGGCAAGGCAGGTGGCACTACAAAGGCCCCCTGATACCACTACCTGTGGTGGGGGTGCCCTTTGAAAGGGTAGGGATTGACATTGTTGGTCCCATGGATCCCCAAACAGCATCTGGGCACAGGTTTATCCTGGTGGTAGTGGATCATGCCACCAGGTACCCAGAAGCTATTCCCCTCAGGACCACTACAGCACCTGTGGTGGCAAGGGCCCTCCTGGGAATTTTCTCAAGAGTGGGCTTTCCTAAGGAGGTAGTATCAGACAGGGGTGCTAACTTCATGTCTGGGTACTTAAAAGCAATGTGGAAGGAGTGTGGAGTGACTTATAAGTTCACCACACCCTATCACCCACAATGCAATGGTTTAGTTGAGAGATTCAACAAAACCTTGAAGGGCATGATTAAAGGGCTCCCAGAAAAGCTTAGGCAAAGATGGGACATACTCTTGCCCTGCCTTTTATTTGCATATAGGGAGGTGCCTCAGAAGGGGTTGGTTACAGCCCTTTTGAACTTCTGTTTGGCCACCCTGTGAGGGGTCCACTGTGCTTGGTGAAGGAAGGATGGGAGTTACCTCTCAAGCCCCCAAAGCAAGACATAGTGGACTATGTACTTGGTCTCCGCTCCCGGATGGCTGAGTATATGAAAAGGCAACCAAAAACCTTGAGGCTAGCCAGGAACTTCAAAAGGCCTGGCATGACCAAAAGGCTGTTCTGACTGTTTACCAGCCAGGACAGAAGGTGTGGGTGCTGGAGCCAGTGGCCCCAGCAGCTCTCCAAGACAAATGGAGTGGACCCCACACTATTGTTGAGCAGAAGGGTGAGGTTACCTACTTAGTAGACCTAGGAACACCCAGGAGTCCCCACAGGGTTCTCCATGTCAACAGGTTAAAACCATATGTGGACAGGGCAGACATGGGCTTGCTCATGGCTACTGATGAAGGGCAGGAGGAAGAGAGTGACCCACTCCCTGACCTGCTCTCACAGAACCCTGACGATGGGTCAGTAGATGGTGTAGCCTTGGCAGGCAGCCTCACTACCCAGCAACAAACTGATTGTAGACAGGTGCTCAATCAGTTTAGACATATGTTTTCACTGACACCCAGTCAGACCACCTGGTGCACTCATGAAGTGGACACTGGGGACAGTCTGCCTATTAAAAATAAGATTATAGGCAACCTGACCATGTCAGGGACTGTATCAGGACTGAAGTCCAGAAAATGTTGGAGTTGGGAGTTATTGAACCCTCAGATAGCCCTTGGGCTAGTCCAGTGGTCCTTGTGCCAAAACCTCACACCAGTGGTGGAAAAAGAGAGATGAGGTTTTGTGTGGACTACAGGGGTCTCAATGCAGTCACTAGGACTGATGCCCATCCAATACCAAGGGCAGATGAGCTCATAGATACTTTGGCCTCAGCCAAATATCTCAGCACATTTGACTTGACAGCTGGCTACTGGCAGATCAGACTAGCTGATTCTGCAAAGCCCAAAACAGCATTCTCAACCCCTAGTGGGCATTATCAATTTGTGGTAATGCCCTTTGGTCTGAAGAATGCACCTGCCACTTTCCAGAGGTTGGTGAATACAGTTCTCACAGGTCTGGAAGCCTATAGTGCAGCATATCTAGATGATATTGCTGTCTTTAGCTCCACCTGGGAGGATCACCTGGTCCACCTCAGGAATGTTTTACAGGCCCTGCAAAAGGCAGGCCTGACTATCAAGGCCACTAAGTGCCAGATAGGGCAGAGTCAGGTTGTGTACCTGGGCCACCTTGTGGGTGGAGGCCAGGTTCAACCTTTGCAGAGCAAGATCCAGACTATCATGGACTGGACTGCTCCAACTACCCAGACTCAGGTGAGAGCCTTCTTAGGCCTGACTGGGTACTATAGGAGATTTGTCAAGGGGTATGGATCAATAGTGACACCCCTGAATGACTTAACTTCTAAGAAAATGCCCAAAAAGGTTCAGTGGACAGCTAGCTGTCAAAAGGCATTTGATGACCTGAAGCAGGCCATGTGCACTGCTCCCATTCTACAGAGTCCTGATTACTCCAAGAAGTTCATTGTTCAAACTGATGCATCTGAATTGGGGGTAGGGGCTGTACTGTCACAATTGAATGAAGAAGGTCAGGATCAGCCAGTAGCTTTCATTAGCAGAAGGCTGACCCCTAGAGAGAAACGTTGGTCAGCCATAGAGAGGGAGGCCTTTGCTGTGGTCTGGGCTCTGAAGAAGTTGAGGCCATACTTGTTTGGTACACACTTCCTGGTTCAGACAGACCATAAGCCCCTCTTATGGCTAAAACAAATGAAGGGTGAAAACCCCAAACTGCTTAGGTGGTCCATTTCCCTACAGGGGATGGACTTTACAGTGGAACATAGACCTGGGAGTAACCATGCCAATGCAGATGGACTCTCTAGGTACTTCCACTTAGAACATGAAGACTTAACTGGGCAAGGTTAGTTTAATGTCCCTACGTTTGGGGGGGGTTGTGTAGGAGAGTAGGATCTGCTTCACATGGGTACCCCCACTTTTGCTGATGCTTCACTGTTTTTCGACATTAGTCTGGCTGGGGCCCTGCTAATCAGAACCCCAGCTTAGCTGCTTCCTCTCTAAAATGGTTTCCATGTGCCTTAGGCACATCACTGATTGGAATCTGGAGTGCCCTTATAAGTCCCTAGTATATGGTATACTATGTACCAAGGGCATAGGTACCTCAGAGGCCTACCAGGGGCTGCAGCATGTATTATGCCACCCCTGGAAGGCCATCCAAACTGACACCACAGGTCTGCTACTGCAGCCTGGGTAAGGTGGTGCATGCACCCCTTACTGTGATATAGGCTACCTATATCACTAAATACATACACACATATAAACCTATAAGTCACTCCTAAGGCAGGCCTTATCAATCCTAAAGGCAGAGTGCATGGTTCCTATGTGAGAGGGTGCCCCTGCATGAGCAGGGCCCCTCTGCAGCGTTCGGAGACCCTTCTCTGATGCTGTTTGTAGTGCAGCCTGACCATATACTCTTAAGCGCATTATAACCTCGCGTTAAATGCTAACTTTGGAATGGCTGCACCTAAACATGTCGTGTTTGGTGTCAAACATCTTGGAATACTACCCCCTGCCAATTCTGGCGGCGGGGGTAGCATTCCACCCTTCTAGAGGGAAAGACATGTTAACTCTGGCTAGCCCGGTAACTTCTTTCCAAAGCCCTGGCATCACAAAATGGATGCTGCTGCCACAGACACGAGTCTGGCCTCCTGCTGCTGGACGAAACTCCAGCAGGGGAGGCCTGGACAATAGGTTTCCTGTCCCAGGGAGGTGTGACCACCTCCCCAGACAGGATAATGTGTATTGGGGCTGGGCGGGAGCACTTTCGGGTGCTTTGAAGTCCTGCACTGGGGGCACACTTGGTGTCCCTGTGCATACCCCAGTTCAAACCGGATCAGGGCTTGCAGCCCCTGCTTTGGCGCGAACTGGACAAAGGGAAAGGGGTGTAGCCACCCCTCTGCCCTGACCCACCCATAGGTGGGGCCACAGAGTAGTCCAACCCCTAAACTTAGTATAAGTATAGGAACCCAGTCCTTAGGACTTTAGATTATCCCTGGACGAAACTCTGAAACAGAATCCTGGACCTTCGACGCTCTACTCAAGATTAGAGGACAGAAGAATCTCCCTTGGGGTCAAGGAGTGACTCCCCTGCTTGGCAGGCACCAAAGATGCATCTGTCCGGTCTGCATTTCTGAAGCTCCCGTCGGACGCCGAAGTCTTCGCATCACCAGAGGTGGATTCTCAGACTTATCCGAGGCTACCCTGAGTCCCCAACAAAGCTGAGGCCCGTAGCTATCGTGGGTAACGTGAGACTGTGACCCCTGGACACCGAGCACATTTGCAAGTGCATCCTCTTCTGGGTGTCCCAAGAAGTCGTGCTTTGGGCTCCGAGTAGCTCTAGCCTCCAGCACCAACTGCACTGAAGATCACTGGCCGCCACTCCGCGAGTGTCCTGTGAGCCAGATCCACGTGCGACGTCTCGAGGCTCCTTCGCGGTCGCTAGCCCGTTGGCTAGTAGCCCTTAACGAAGGCCAATCTTTTTCTTCTTGGGCATCCTGGTTGCTCCAGGCCTGCCCTCACTTACCCTTGCTGGGTGAGTTCCCCAGACCTTGCTGGTCTGCACCATCGACGATCTTCATCTTCACCGAGACTTACCGTTGCCAAGGCTTGTTGGGTCCAATCCGGTCGCCGACACCTCAGCACTCGACAGACATCGTGTACCAGCCCGAATCCTGCTACTGGTCGCCGACAACTCCTCCTGGACCTCGTGGCTGAAGAGTCAAGACAACCATCAACGCACCTGAAGCACTCGACATCGGTGGGCATCTGTCCATCGCCTTCCTGGTCACTGGCTAGTGACCCAGACTCTGTCCCCTCTGCTTTCAGGTTCTTCAGATCTCCGATCCACTCTTGGATCCACCCGGACACTTTCCACTTGGTCGCCAGCAGCACTTTGCAGCAGATCGCCATTCAAATCGACGACGAAACCCGACCCCGAAAGGCACCTATGCACCCGGCTTCCCTGGGTGAGGTAACACGAGTACTCCGGTGCTCCCGTGGGTAGAGACTCTTCAAAGTACTAGTTCTCAAAGGGTTTGCTCCAAGTCCTCCTTTAAGTGTCCCTTTTCTTTAATTTCCTGATCGCGACTTTCTCCATAGAAGTCAACGGCGTATCGCGGTTGTGTATTTACACTGCACGCGTCCCCCGTGGGTCCCCTGTGTCACTACCTTGGGTGGTTCCTTGTGGTCCAAGCACTTCTAGAGGCTCTAGGCCTAGTGTCTAGTTCAGTCGTGGTTCTTATACCACTTTATTGGTATATGGTTTGGTACGCCCCTAGGGCCCAAACGTGTATTTGTGCTATTACTGTGTTTAAATAACTTCTAACTTATGTACTTCGAACTCTAGCCTCATAAAGAGACTAGAGGGGTGTGTTTAGCAATAAATACATATATTTTGAATATATACCTGGTGTGGTGCTCTTTCATTTGGTCACTCAAGAGATTATAGACTGGTAAAACAAGCTGCTTTACATTCCTTCAAGACTTAGCCTGAAGGCTGCTCTCCATAGCTACCACTAGGATAGCTTTCAATAAGGTTGTCTTTAACCTATCTCCAATAAGGGGTTGTTTGGACTGGTGCAAGGTGCCCACTATAATTAGTGGACAGCATATGCCAGGCCAACTTCTCACACACGCGTTGCCATTGAAGGCAATGGAACGCGTGCACGTTTTAGGCTGAAAAGCCGAATCTATGGCAAAAGGTCTTTTTGCCTAAGCAGCGCATGTGTGCTGCATAGGCGAGACCTAAAAAGCCCCAAAGGTAACGAGGAGTGAAACTATAAATATTGACATATTGTGAACAGGGGCTCAGTTCAACGCTGAAGACCAATGGGACCGCCAGATTACCAACCAGGTCGAGCGAGGAGGACATTTGGAAAAGGCTTGAGACTATGGTATCTGTATTAATTGATCCATTGTCACAGAAACTATCCCAAATCGAAGATAGACTCCTCAAATTGGAGGGGCTGGTTATAAATAGTTGCCTGGTCCACCAGGACCCATACCTTGGTAGAGGTTCTGATATTCTGTTAAATCGGGGACCGGGAATTGGGGTAAATCAAACTGTAATTAATCCTGACAGTGGGCAAGTACACTACACAAGCACTTTTGGTAGTTTTCCCAATGTACCAGCCCCCGCTGGATCCGCCCAACAACTTGTAGCATCCGCATCCTCATCCTTTGAATATATAGGGCACAACATAGCAGGTCCAAGCACTACACGTACACAAGCTGTGAATAACTCTAATGGGGCCCTAATTACCATAGGGAGGCCTACGTTGGGTATTGCAGGGAGAGATATTAATTCCCAGAATCCTCGAGGGTTTAACCTGAGACACTACAAACCCAAATGAGACCCTGCATCTCCCACCAGAAGTAACTCCCTACACGATTGTGCTGGCAAATGTCCCCCCCCCTACCTCTTCATGCCCCTGCACACTGGACAACCCTGAGGAATAAATCATTACATCTACTGAGCTCTAGAACTGGTCTAACCAATATTCTCTTTGCGGAATTTAAAATGGTGAGAAGAATAGGATGGGTCAGCAAAACAAACAAGCTTTTAGCTGGTGATTGTGTGGTTTTAACCTTTAGGTCCCCGAATCTGGTGCAGTCCATCCTCGGCAGGGCTGGTAACCAGTCCATTATGACCGAGGGAATTAATATTTTACCATTGGGGTACTTTTACCAACCAGCAAAGGCCTTATGGAACAAACCTGTGGAGGAGAACCATCTAGGTAACATGCAGTACAGGTATAGGGTCCCAGTCAGTAATCGTTTTGATACTTTTAACCCCTTAGAAGATATTGACTGACTAATTCACCCTAGAGACACTTATCTTACTCATAAGTATGACTCTGGTGGTTATATAACCGGTAAATTACCAAAAAGAAATCTACTCTCGATTATGGGCAAAAAGAAATAAATAGCTACCCCTTAACACCGGCTCTTAATGAGCAGAGAGAAGAGATATTGGTTGCCAGTAATTTGAATCTGAAAGCGTGCCTTAAACCTAATACACCCATAAGTTTAAATCAGTTACCGATCAACAACTGCGAATTGTCTCCTAGCAATACTAGACTAATAAGGCCCTCAGGTAACATCAACAGTGTCTCCTGTAATTTTGTTTTTTGGAACATTGCAGGGTTACGGTCTAAACTGACTAACCCTATATGGTGTGATTTTATATTAAATTTTGATATGTGTTTCCAGGAAACGTGGACAAAGGACATAATGCATGTTAATGGCTTTAAAACCTTCCACACCCCAGCCGTTGAGGTGGTTAGTGGAAGGGCAAAGGGAGGGCTTTGCACTTACATTTCCAATAGGTTGAATGTAAAAGAAATAGTGATGCATACTTAAGAGATTTATTACCAACTAATCAAAATCCATGTGGATAGGATGCACTCTATTGCGTTGACAAATTTTTACAATAATATTCCCCCGGAACAAATTGGGGTAGTTGTGAAAAAACTGGGTAATGATTTGAAATCATTGTACAACGACAATGCCAAGGATGTATTTTTAGCTCTCGCCTGAGCCAGCGCATGTGCTGCGCTGGCGAGAGTTTTAGTAAGCGGGTTTTGGAAGTGCAAACAGCAGTGGCTTTCATGGCGACCAGCTTGCGTTCACGCGCGATCAGGCGCCATATGGCTTCCCTCGCGATTACTTTCACTTTTGCGGCCGCGCGGCCATTGCTTGTTGTGTCGATTCCCATGAATTGAATTGAAATTGACTTGTATAGCGCCTACTGCCACTGACGAGGCATCCAAGCGCTGTTTTTGGACCCTGGTCTTTTAGTTAGAACACAATTTGTACCCACATAGTGCACTTTACGGTTTGATTAAAGTGTTGGTGATAACCCAGTTACTTGTTCATAACATGGCTTCTGACAGTAAGTTCGGCATGTGACTAGTCCTGCTCCAGCCCTGCCGGCCTTTCGAGGCCCGGGCCTGGTGTCAACACTTTCCATTCTCTTGTCACTGACCATGCGCCAGCCCCACTGGCCCCTCAGCAGCACGGGTGACGGAAGCAGCCATCCGTGATGCTGCGGATGCTTTAAATGTTGAAACGGAAAAGGTCGCTCTGAAGCAAGCCCCGGGTTTCTCATAGCAGGTCTCTGATGGTTTTTTAACATCTCTGGCTTCAGCACACATGACAATCATGCATGTGCGCTGAAGGCCCGCTGTGACATGTCACGTGACCCAGAGGTCTGGAGGGGCTCACCATGTGCACCCCCTTTCACTGGGCATGGCCGTCATCCGCTCTCCGGGCTGTGGATGCTGACAGTGGCGGCAGCCCCAGATCAGAGACAGGACGGGCCCTCCCACCTCTCGCCTGCCAGGGAGGGCTTCTGTAAGATGCACACTTTGGTATTATAAACAAGCATTGGCATAGCCAATAGGTCTCGCCTTTGGGACCTTATAAGTGTTTAGCCATGCAACAGTTGATGTTGTTGCACCAAGGATATTGTGCTGCATAACTAAATACTTATAAGGTCCCAAAAGCGAGACCTATTGGCTATGCCAATGCTTGTTAATTCTAGGGGGGGGGGATTTTAACTGTGCTTTATGTCTAAATGTTGATGGTAAACTATGTGGACTCACAAATGAAGACGGGACTAGTAATACTCATTTTTGACACTCAAAATCGGGGGAACTGTGTAACAAAGTGTTGTTTGGCCTTGACTTGGGGTTTGCAAATGAGTTGTGTTATGCCTGCCCTGATGAGTCATACTTTTAATGGTAGAGGTTCCCATACCACCATAGACTACATACTACTGTCAAATAGTCATGCTAGCAGAGTTCAATCATTTCATACACACGATAACTCACTGAGTGACCACTTTCCACTGAGCATTTCTGTCTTACTGCCAAAAAGACCATCTGGTAGACTGGATGAAACAGATCAGGTCTTACAAAATCTAACAATTAATAGGACAAATGGTCACGCTTTGCGCTGGTTGATGGTGGACCCCGCAGAAATTACTAGACAAGTGGTACCTAAGTGTAAATTAGCGTTTGATGTCTGTCTGAGTGAAACAGCGTTCTATCTTCATTAAAAAAAATATCTGGAGCCGTAAGGGAGGCACTATTCGTGCAGAACCGAAAAAAAGGGAAACGACAGGGGTGGTTTGATTCGAAGTGCACACGAGCATATGCCAACTTAAAGTATGAACTACACAAGATCCCAAGAAACCACTGCGATGTTAGACAGGCTAGAGGTGCGTATAGGCTAGCACTTAAGGAACGAAAAGCATCCCTGAGAAATGAAGCATGGATGTCCCTGCACAAGGCCTCCTTAGCGAAAGATAGCACTGCTTTTAGGAAAGCAGTGAAAGCCCCCTATTTGACTCCTGGAGGCGGCCCAACAATTGAAATAGCAATAACAGAATAACAATGGGTCGAGCATTTCAATACGGTGTATAATGGCGAGGGGAGGGAAGATGCGCCAGATACTCAACACCACGGGGATGCTGCCCTGGTACCTATGCCCCACTATATCTATCTCCAGTTCACGCTGGATGAAGTAAATCGGGCCATCTCCGCAAGCTTAGGTGGTAAGGCTCCTGGGCCGGATGGGGTCCCTGTAGATTTGTATAAGTCAAATGTGACACTATGGGGACCGCTTTTAACCCAGGTAATCACTGCAAGCTGTTTCATCTTTCTTAACAACTTGGGCAGAATCAACCATAGTGCCAATATTTAACAAGCATTGGCATAGCCAATAGGTCTCGCCTTTGGCACCTTATTAGTGTTTAGACATGCAACAGTTGATGTTGTTGCACCAAGGATATTGTACGGCATAACTAAATACTTATAAGGTTCCAAAGGCGAGACCTATTGGCTATGCCAATGCTTGTTTTGTTTGCAGTGGAGTGATCCTATTTTTACAGTGCTATTGCCATTTGTATAGCATTGCGGCGCTGGAGAACCAGAAAATGGGCAATAGGTTACAAGTGAGGGGAGGTGGAAAAGAAAAAATGACACAAATGGAAAAAGGAATTAAAATGAGGCATCTGTAATTAATTAATTAAAACAGGGAGCAAGTGTCCTATTGTGATGTGGAACAAAGTAGGTTATGTCTTAGTTATCAGCAAGTTTTTATTTGCATTTCATGTTGTCCTTATTTTGATGTTTATTGTAAGATGCTGGGTACATGTGTGGTGGTAAATTCACTTTTTATTGTGGTACATGCCCTGGAGCCACCAGCAGTAGGGAATGGTAGAGACAGACGCAGAAACGAGCAGGCCAGAATGTAACAAAACCGGTATTACGGCTGGGGTTCACAGAAGTGTAGTAGGGGGCTATCTCGGGCTGAACAAGAAATAAAGTCAAAATATACATGTAAGTGACTCTTCTTGGAGGACATGCACATGTTTTTGGGAATAAAAAGGATAATTCAGCAGTAATTAATTTAAAGGATTGAATAACGCAATGCCCTGCAGCCAAAAGTTTACTTTAGACCAACATTTCCTTTTACTATTTACGACATTTGTTTCCAACAGCAATGCTGTGTTGCAGAATCAATGGGGGGTGGAGGCAGCTGATGGTGGAGGGGAGTAAGAGTGAGATTTAACCTAAAAGCAACACGAAGAAGGGTATGGAGATTAACCTGAAAGCAACATGGAGGAGGGTGTATGTAGGTAGTGGAGCGAAGCACAAGGACGAGCACAACAGGAAGGGAGCCAGGGGACAGAGAGCAACATGGGAGAGATTTACATTAGTGAGGGTAAAAGAATAAGTAGGGAAGCCATGCAAATATGGTTTCACAGGAGTGAACACGTGGGGGCTAGAGGCTTGCTAGAAAGAGTGGACATCCTTATTCCCCACACCCCAGAAGAAGACTGGGGGGCTGGTCTGGAGGGCAGCCCACAGCGTAGGGAGAAGCGCAGCCTGTTTCAATAAGTCTGGACTCTTGTGTTTCTGACCACTGGGTTATGACCTCCCGCCCACCACCTGCTTGAGCGTTGCTGCTTAAAACCACCTCTCCTCCCCCTGTCAAATTACCCCTCCACCCTCCCTCAGGGGGGTTCCTTGTCCCTACCTGCCCTTCCATTAGCCCTCTCTTCTTTATCCCCCTAGTGGTAGGACGCGTTCTCGTCGGCTCAGTCTTTAGTAAGTGTAGTATCATCAGCAGCTGTCAGCCTCTGCATCTTTCTATTCATTTGTTGAACCTCATCTACCTGTTCATGCTGCCCTCAATGGCAGCTGATTTGAGTGCAAGAAAGGTTGGCATGCGTAGTATATCTTTGTTTATAGGTTTTATGGACATGTGCATACATTACAGTGCAGCTCTGCTGAGAAATGTCAGTAGTGTTAAAGTAAAACTGAAGCAGCCCTGTTAAGAAGTGCTGATACTGCACCACGAAAGATGTACTGAGGTCAGTACTCTCCCATTAATGTGTAGCGGCCAGTGTAAAGGTATAGGGGTTCCACTGAGAAGTGCCGGTACTATCCCATTGAAAGTAGAAGCACTCTTGCCGTGAAATCTTTCTCCTACCAACTGCAGATATAGCAGCCTGCATAAAAAGCGCCTGCACTGTCCTAATAATAGACCAGCAGCCATGAAGTGAAACCTCGGTAATGTCCAGCTGAATGTACAGCTGCCCTGATAAGAAGTACTGGTGCTGTGCAATAAAAGTACCGCAGACTCATGAGTAGCGTCTGTACTGTCCCACTAAACGTCTGGCAGCCCAGTTGAGGGTAGGTGCCCTTGTAAGTATAGCACATTTGCTGAGAAGTACGAACCCTTTCCACTAACAGTGTAACAGGCCTCGTGAGAAGTGCTGCTGCCATAAGCTGCCTTGCCCTGAGTGCTGGTGAAACAAGAAGTGTCAGTGCTCAGACCCGGACAGTATCATCTGGTGTCACTATTGTCCTGCTCAATGGTAATCACGTTATCGACCACAAAAGGTAGAAGGGCGGATTCGCCGGTCCCGGAAACTTCTCAGCAGCGGGTACTCAACCCGCCGAGTTATCTCGCCGGATGTCAGCATGGCGGCAGCAGGAGCCAGGTAGCCTGCTCTCACTGACATTAAACTCCACCGCTGAGCTGCAGGGAGAGCGCGAGCTCCAGCCCTCTAATCCCCGGGCTGATAATGTGGATTAGGCATCTATTAAAACAAGCGCGGGCGCCTCGCGCTGAAAGTTAAAAAAAAAAACAAGTTTGAGGAGGAGGCAGCAGGGGGAGAGAGGAGGGGGCCTGCGCCTGTTTCCCTTGCGGGAGCGAGCAGGAACCATCTGTTAATTACAAACAGATGGTTTCAAAGCTCGCTCCCGCAAGGGAATCGCCAAACGTGCACGCGTTGCCATTCAAAGCAATGCAATGCGTGCACGTTTTTGCCTGAAAAACGGAATCGATTTCTAAAGGTCTCCTCCTATGCAGCGCATGCGCGCTGCGTAGGTGAGACCTAAAAAGGGGGATCACCAGGACCCTGGCTGTTATAGGCCAATTTCACTGCTGGACTCTTTGATAAGTGGTGGATCGAATTATCTTAGAACGCCTACAAGATTGGGCCGAGGACAACAAGGTTTTATCTGATATTCAATATGGTTTCCGTGAGGGCCTATGGACGGTCGAACAGAGCCTAAATTTAACCATTATTATAGGGAAGTACACATGGGTGAAGAAGGGCAGGCTGTTTTTAGCTTTCGTAGATCTCACGGCAGCTTTTGACTGTGTTAGGCACGGCAAGCTCTGGGAGATCCTCGAGGGTATGGGAGTGGAAATGAAAATTATCCACTTTCTTAGACGGATATACAGTGATGCAATGGCGAGAGTGCGGTATAGTATTAACGGTGAGTGCTCTGCCCCGTTTCCAATAAGGGAGGGGGTTAGGCAAGGCTGTGTGCTAGCTCCCTTACTTTTTAATCTTTACATCAACGGGCTGGGCGTAGCTTTGACTAAACAATGCCAAGACCTAACTCAAATAGCTGGACGCCCAATACCTGCTCTTCTATATGCGGATGACTCAGTTCTAATGTCACGCACTCAAGTAGGATTGCAAAAGGTTCTAAACAGCTTCTCAGCCTTTATGCGCCATCTTGGCCTTAGGGTGAACACCTCGAAAACCTTTATAATGAGGTGTGGTCATGGCACTCAGAAATGTAGGACTATGTATATAGGTGAGCAGAAGATAGCGTTCACAAAGAGATTTTCATATCTCGGTATACTTTTCGATCAGAATGACCAATGGACCCAAGCAGTGCTAGCAAAAGAGTTGGCGTTTTTAAAGTCCACAGGCGCCCTTGCTAATTTTTCAAGAAAGTTGGGTAGGAGGCCGCCAGTAGAGCTCATTCAGATCTATAAAGCAAAATGCATCTCCACGGCCATGTATGGGGCAGGGGTCTGGGGTTTTGCTGATGTACCCCTTACAAATAGTGGAAATAGCGTTTTTATGTTTTGTCTTAGCAGTACCGAGTAGTATATCATCGTATGTCTGCCACTCTGAGCTGGGTTTACCATACATTGCTGATCTCATAAAAATGGAGCCTATCCTTCTATGGCCTAGGATCTGGACATCGACAAAAACTATACTTAACCAGGACATTTTACTAGATAGTTTAAAACTGGAAGGGGCTTTAACTATCCCTTGGCTAAGGTATGTCCGAGACTTTGTGTGACCTAGGTCATCTAGAATATTTTACCAACCCTAGCACTATGTCGACGATTATGAGAAAAGAGCTAAAAAAGAGTGCCTTTCTCTACTAGATACACTCAGATTATCGGCAGAGATCATAAAGCCTACTGTGCGGTACAATCAATTGATTTTAACAACCTTTAGTATACAACCTTATTTGAAAATGGTACCTGGTGGCTGACAGGTTTTTATTGACCAGATTCAGACTTGGGATCTTCCATAAACTTGTAAGTTTCCCAAAAATGAATGATTGGGCACGAGACATGCAATTGTGTCCCTGCGACAATCACTCAGAACAATCCACCATACATGTGATTTTATTTTGTAGATTTTATAATGAATTAAGGAAAATGTGGATTGTTACAATCTTAAAATCTTTGGGGATCAGACAAAGCCGCCCTGCGTTTACCGTATTACAGTTTTTGGAAAATTAGCATATAGTCTGGAGAGTGGCCATGTTTTTAAAGAAAGTACTTAGACAAAGGAAATGCATTGTAATATAACCATGTAGTTTACAATGAGTTAAGGGATACTGATTTAATGGAATGAATTTTATCATTAATTGCACATTTGATAATTTTTAACTTTTGTTGTGTAGTGAATTATGTGTTTTATGTGCTTTTATGATTGTCTGAAATAGCAATCGAATAAAGTTATATTTTGACTTTGACCCCCAGGAGCTGTGAAGCAGACTGCGTGTCTTAGGGCTGCCCCCTGACAAAGAGAGGCCACAATATAAAGATCTCTTGGCCACAACGTAACACTTCCCTCCTCTGATCCCATCTGCTGGCAGTGGGTAAAGGCCTTTGAATAGGGTCGTCCTACAACATTGTTCTTGTAATGTAAGTGATGACCCTTCTGGCTGATAACAGATGGAAAATCCTGGAATTGTGAAATGTCGATGTAATGTGTTTGAAGAGATAGTGTGATGCTGTGCTCCAGCAATGTCGGGGCACTATGCCTGGGGACATGGACTCATGGTGACCCTATAGTCAGGGGCGTAGCTTGGTCAGTAAGGCTGGGAGGGTGTGAGCTTCAGATTTTCGGACACTCACGCTGGCGTTTCATGTTAATCATTATATGAGAAGTAATGCATGAGGGGGCTTAAAGGCCACTGTAAAGGGAAAGAAGTGTGGATTGTGAGAGGAGACTTAAAACACAGTATTTTGTAAAATATACCATGTTTTAAGACCATCAAAATCGAGATGACAGTGTGTATGTGTGTGTTTTTGTCTAAGTGAGCATTTAAAAATCCCAGGTGAAATCCAAGAGGCACCTTACCATACCAGACTGAAAGCTTCTGTACCCAACTCTTTATTAAAGAAATACATGTATTAGGGGGGTGTAACACCTCAAACACCCCCCTGAAGCTACGCCCCTGCCTATAGTAGTGCAGCATGAAAAGGGGTGAACACTGTACCTAGATACTGCTGAATCTAAAGATAAAATCACACGAGCGGCCGAGGTGAAGCGCACTTGCATGCACTTTACAGCCCTTAGAAGCCAGGAAGCTGCTCGGTGTGCGCTTTACAAACAAAAATACGCACAGCGATACGTTGCAAAAGGCAGAAGAGAGACCAAATGAGTCCCGTTTGTAGGGGCCCAAACCAGAATATCAGCAGCAGCGGCTGAACTGCAGGTAGGGGCTTCTAGAAGGCGAGGTCACAAGTTTTGATTCTGGAAGGAGATCAGGAGGAAGAAGTCACAATTTGCAACCAAAGAGAAAGCATGAGCAGTACTGCCGGGTCACGGTGAGACTAGAGAGCCCCGGGGGTTTACGGATAATTACAGAGAATATATATTCACTGAGAAGTCCCTGGCAATCCCATTTCTGAATTCATTTACTGTTTCATCACCTCCGTGACTTCTGGGAGTTCGTTCTATGTATTCAGTGCCCTTTCAGTGAAAGTATATTTTCCAATATGGTATTTCTTGCGGGCCCTGGCACTTGCACAACCCTTTCCTCTTGGAATCACTTCACTGTGTACTAAAAGTGGAACAACAAGCATTAGAAAATGCATTAGATTTCACCTATGTGAATAATAATTAGATTTTGTTGTTATAAGTTGTAGTTTGCTGAGTATTTGTACAATATAAGTTACAGAAAGTCTGTTAAAGTGTTATGACTTGTTTATGTACAAAAAGGAAATATTTTGTGCTGTTACTAGTGGTATTATAAAGTGGGGAGATTAGGTAAATGGTGGAGGACAATGATAAAAAAAAGTACCTGATAAGTAGGCTTGAAAGTGGTTTAGCTATGAGGAGAATAAGTAAAGGGTGGATGAAAAACCATTCAAGTACAGCGTAAGCGCTGTTTTTCCAAATCCCAAAAAACAAGATTACGAAAACTACATGAAAAGGTTTTGTTTGGTTATTGTCCATTGTTAAGATAAACAAAATGAAAATTAACTTTATATTTTTCAAATGAGCATTTGAGCAGCTGTGCAATATTAATGAACGAAGCACACTGAAAGTGAGATTGTTTAATTGAGATGGGCAAGTTTTTTGTTTGTATTACAGATTTCTCTCACAAAGTTTTTTTATTTTATTTTGCACTGCACATTTTTTTATTATTGTGAAAAAACGTGATCATGAACAAACTCAGAAACAAGAATGAGCATATAGTAAATGTTTGCACATGCATTGCCATTGGCATTGTGTTACTTAGGGTTTACAATTTTTCTTTATTTAAACAGTACACTGTGACATTTTCAGTTATTGTGCTATATCTTTGAAGTTTGTATGTTGTAACAAATACTGTATATTTTTTCAAGGCATTTGTTATAATAAGTCCCAGTGCCACTGCACATGCTGCACCATTGAAATCATGACCCTAGTGCCTGCAAGATAACTGCGCTTGTGACTGCCGGTTTAGTTGTAAAATATAGCAATAATCGGTGTTTAGTGGGGTCCCTAGAGCTTTTGACCACGGTGCCACTGCACCTGCTGCACAATTCAAATTATGTCCCTTTTAACTGCAAGGTAACTGCAACTGTGACTGCCTGTTTAGTAGTAACATATAGCAATATTTGATATTTAGAGGAATTATGACAACTTTGGGCCCCGGTGCCACTGCACCTGCTGCACCATTTCAATCATGACCCTATTGCCTGCAAGGCACCTGCAAGTGCTGTTTAGTAGCAAAATATAGCAATATTAGGTGTTTAGTTGTGTGCCTAGCCCCTAGAGCTTTTGTTCCCGGTGTCACTGCACCTGCTGCACCTTTTTAATCATGACCCTAGTGCATGCTAGACATCTGCACTTGTGACTGTCTGTTTAGTAGTAAAATTTAGTAATAATCTGTGTTTAGTGGGGTCCCTAGAGCTTTTGGCCCCGGTGCCACTGCACTTGCTGCACCATCTAAATCAAGTCCCTTTTAACTGCAAGGTAACTGCAATTGTGACTGCCTGTTTAGTAGTAAAATATAGCAATATTTGGTGTTTAGAGGGAAAGATAACAAAATGTAAACGGTATGCAGCGTTAACCAAAAGAAATATGTTCGAACCACCAACACGGATGGGAATGAGTAGTTAGGTCATGGGAAACTGATAAGAGAGACACAGAAGGGAGACCAGGCTACAACCAATAGAAACAGAGGAAAGTAAACTGGCAAGCACACAGACCAATAAAAAGTGAAGGTGGGATGTAAGTCCCTTTAAGACATTAAAAACAATAGATTTCACAGGCGAAACCTAAAAATGGATTCAAATAATACATAATAATGGTTTGTCCACTAGATGGCGATAGAGACTTAGAATTCAGTATACTACACCGAAGATTTCATTTCATGTAAGAAATAATGTGGGCAGTGAACTGGGCTCTGCCGGCGGAGTTCATGGAGTTTTTGGCGCGCCGCACTCCGCTTGGAGTGCAAAGTTCAGTAAAGAAAAACTCCACCGAACTGCTGGCGGAGTGGAGTTTACCGACGTGTGCTATCCTTAATTAAATAATGCAATTTAAAAGTTTAATATTACCGGACAATACGCCTTTCCATTTCATTATGTGAACAGGGGGAACATTCAGGCCCTTTTCTACAGGCACCACTCCAAAATGCTCCGGCGCGATAGGCGGCAGATTTTTTTGAGTTTGGGAGTGGCACTGGAGTCGCTAATGTGTTGTGTGCACTGTGCAGCTGCAGGGTAGGAGAGAGCCAGGGCGGGGGAGCGAGACCAGGTCTATGATCTCTCAAATAACACTTTCTAGACTCTTCCCTCCTCTATCCCTCCTTTATCCTATTCAGTCAAACTAACAGACTCACATGTCCCCTGCACAAATTTAGAATTTATATTTCCCTAAACTAATCCAACTCTAATCCTTTGGGTTCTAGAGTAGCGTGCTACTTGCCAAAAAGCACCTCAACGCCTTGTCAGGGGTAGTAAGTGCTATATAAATACAATGACAATTACGCTTAGAGTCAACCGCAGGCTGGGACTTGTAGGCATTGATGTCCAATAGGAAGGGTATACTACACGTTCCAGAATGCAGTGTGCTACGAAGCCAGGACTGGATGGAGAAGTGGGGCGACAGTGGTGACTCAAACAGCTGAAGGCCAATTTGCAGGAGTGTCCATTCACCTGTCCTAACAGTATCTGTTATGCTTTGCAATGTTATAATCTGCTTTAGAATGTAATACTATGCCATACAAAGCTGCATAGCTACATAAAGAGCTATCGAATTAGCTTTGGCCACTGCTTTGAATGGGCAGTATTGTCTAGGACCGAGTACCTGCACTTCGTTAATTTGAAAGGAGGAATACCTGTACTTTTCAGCAAGGCTGCAATACTTTTAATGGGAGAGTAGCTGTGAAGTGCTACCTTTTGAAAGGGAGAATACCTGCACTTTTCAGCAAGGCTGCAATACTTTTAATGGGAGAGTAGCTGTGAAGTGCTACCTTTTGAAAGGGAGAACACCTGCACTTTTCAGCAAGGGTGCAATGCTTTTAATGGGAGAGTAACTGCACTTCTGAGGAGCGCTTCCTTTTAAAAGGGAGAATACCTGCACTTTTCAGCAAAGGTGCAATGCTTTTAATGGGAGAGTAGCTGTGAAGTGCTACCTTTTGAAAGGGAGAATACCTGCACTTTTCAGCAAGGGTACAATGCTTTTAATGGGATAGTAGTGGGACTTATCTGTAGCAAATAGGTACTTTGGGATAGTGAGTACCTGCCCTTGTATATTTCCTTTTCAAGCACTGGGTTCAGCTCAAGGTGTACGAAATACAGGAGAGATGCACATTAGTATGAATACGTTTTCAGTGTTTTCCTCTGTATTGTCTGTTAAAAATAAAGGATCTGGGGATGTTTTGTAGTTTAAGTGCTTCCCTTATTCCTATGCATTATATGCCACAGCAAGTATTCCAGTCACTTTCATGCAGGGAGTACCTCACTCAGTTCTGCTATTTTCTCTTTGCATTCTGGTGTTTGTAGTTTGTACTTAATGGGGGAAACCACTTCTCTCCTGTGCTTCGTTTTGTCTGCTCCATTTGGCAAAGGTGAGAAGGAAGTGGCAGCAACAGTTGCAGGTCCCCTGGAAGGGTGTAGTTTCTAAGCCAGGCTTCATAGCTTACCTGTCTGTACAACATATTGTTATCAGTTTTTTTTAATATTCAGTGGTCTTTGGTTCCACAGAGAAGAGAACTGATCTATCGTCTCATGCAATTGTTTATTTGGTCTATTTTTGCTCCTTCTAGGAAGTGTTTCCATTGGAAAGCACGAGGGACTGTTTTACAGCTGAAAAGTACACCCCGTTTGCTTATTCAATTCTTTATCTCTTGTGTATTCTCCTGCAGAAAGCAATACTTTTTGCTTATTTTGTCCCAGCCTTAGCAAAGTCAATAGGGCAGGTTTTAGCGTGATAAACAGTATTTGTGCATGCAATGTGTTTAAACAGCATTTGTGAGTGCCTGTGCCTAGGTGCATTCCCACATTAAAGCCATCCATATTTACTTTGCCAATGCTTGTTTTAGTGTGCTGGACTGAAGCAGGTCCTGCTTGTCTCCACATCTACTGGGTCCATTGTCAATCCCTTAGTCCAAACTATTATGTCAGAAGTACTGAGCATTTGAGATGCAGAGCTAGCGTTTATCAGGACGATGCATTGATGTCTTGCTCCTGCAGTCAGTTGATGGCTTTCAGCAGTGATTGCTCTTGTGCCTCTGGTGTCTTTATGAAGACAAATAATAGAGAGATGCTGGTAGTTCAAGGGGACTCATGTCCTCCTCTTCCTTCTCCATGAGTCTCTGGATTATCATTAGGGCCAGTGAAGGACCCTGGGAAAGCTAGCCGTCTGAACTTGTAGTAGCCCAGGAGGCAGCTGAATTCGGTCTTCTCTAGGTTCTATTTCTTTCCACCTGTGAATTAGAGGGTGTTTGCTTTTTGGGTCCAGTACTGAAAACAGCAGCCTCCAGCAAGGCTGTGAAGGGCATCATTAATGCAAGCTCTTCTGCATTGCACTGGTTTGATGATATATGCCTATTTACGTTCTATTAGTCTTTTCCTGGTGATGACATTAAGCAAGGCGTTGAGAATACAAAACTCCTGGATGATGCCTGCTGCTTTTAGAACCTCAAGATTTCTCCCTATGCTCTCGGCTTATGAAAATGTATGGTATCTGTGCCTTCTGAGTGTAGCGCTCGGGGAGGAGGTAGTTAGCTTTGGTGAGCAGACAGAGGAGACATTAGTTTCCCTTGGGTATAAGGAGATGGTGCCAAAAGTCCATATGTTTGCAAATACTTCTAAGTACAGGCAGTGGGTCACCATCAATGTGCAACGGATGGAGGCTCTGAGGGAAACAGGAGCCAGCGTGACTACTGTGAAGTGTCAACTGGTGTCCTCATAGCAGGTCCTCTCTTTAGGCAAATGCTCTATTTGTCTCTTCGGAGGTCTCAGATGTCCCACTTTCAGACTGAAGACATTGATCCACTGGGCCAGCTTGCACAGCAGGCTTTTCTTGGCAGACAATAGCACTGGGGAAACCACCAGATTATGCTGTGTTGGGGAGAGTCTGGGCATTTCCTGAGCAGACAGCTGTGCCTCGGCAGCTGGGGATGCACCTGGCCCATCTTGGTCTCTCCAAGCAGAGTGATCAGACAGATGTTTTCTGATGTTGGCAGCTGGCACAGTCATGGGTGAGCATGGCTGTTACCCATTCCCACAGGGACCTTTTCACCAAGATGACTCCCAGCAGCCAGTTTCTTACCAGGACTTCCATCAGGGCTGTTCTCTTGCATGTGAACGCCAACACAGAAACATTGCCCTTCCCTGCATTACATCTACCTGCAGGATTTGTGATCAGAACTAGAATATTCCCAAGTGTACACATTGTTTTTCAGTCATCAGACCTGGGTGACCTCTTACCCATAACTCAGGACTTATAACTTTGCTTTGCATAATGCCATATAATATTTTCAAAATGTTATCCATTTGTTCTACTATTAGTGTTAGACCTGTCAGCCTTAGCATACCCTTCCCCCAACTTTTTACCTTCCTCTCCATTTTTTCTGATCTCGTTTTTGCTGGCATTAGGAATCCCCACACTTTACCACTGCTAATCAGTGCTAAAGTGCATATGCTCACTCCTTAGAACATGGTAACATGGTCTTATCCCCAATTGGCATATTTAATTCACTTGTAAGTCCCTAGTAAAGTGGTACTACATATACCCAGGCCCTGTAAATGAAATGCTACTAGTGGGCCTGCAGCACTGATTGTGCCACCCACTTAAAAAGCCCTTTAAACATGTCTCAAGCCCGCAATTGCAGAGCCTGTGTGTGCAGTTTTAAACTGTCATTTCGACCTAGCAAAATAAACCTTTTGCCAGGCCCAAACCTTCCGTTTTAATACATATGTCACCCATATAGTAGGCCCCTGCACAGCCCAGAGAGCAGGGTGCAATGTATTTTAAAAGTAGGACATGTACTTTTAAGTTTTACATGTTCTGGTACTGAAAACCCGTTAAATTTATTTTTCACTACTGCAAGGCCTATCTCTCCATAAGATAACATAGGAGTTGCTTTATTACATATTATAAATGTAATTTCCAAATAGGAAGGGATAACGAGTTCATATTTGGTGTCTCTGGAATCCTAATTTAAAATCCTAACTTATGTCTTCTAGGCATTAATGAACAGACCCTGGCACGTTAATATCCGGATGGCATTGCCTAGGTTGGCAGTGTCCTAGGTCTGACTTGAAGCTGTGTCTGCATGTCTACACAAGTCTGGCCGCAGGGTCTGTGTGGACTGAGGGCCACCAACACATTGGCAGTATGTGAGAGGATGCAGAACTGTCTCTTGTGATTCATGGCTGCTAGAACAGAAGCCAGCAGTAGCAGCAAACTGCCAACCCCAAGGGCTAGAAAGAGATTCAACCATACTATTCCATCACCTCTTACATCACAGACACGCCTCAGTTGCCAATAATCCCCAAAAACTGCTCTAGTGAGCACAAAAACGAACCATTCACTCTCACATGGATCACCCTTGTGGGGTGTAGCTGGTCCCCCGACAGAGTGAGAGTTCACGACCTGAGTGCAGTCTGCCCCTTTCACCATGCCAGGGGCCCAAAACGACCATTTTTTACATTATCCTATGGAGGCATAGGCAGTGCCGGACTGACCGTAGCAGGCACCGGGCATTTCCCCGCTGGGCCACCAGGGTTGGGGGCCGGTTTTGAGCCCCTGGGGGCCGATTTTGTTACATGGCCGTTTTTGCAGCATAGCTGCAATATCGGCCGCTGTAACGAAATTGGCCGAAACCGGCCGTGGCAGACAGCTCGGCCGCACCCCCAACACCCCGGGGGGCCGGCCGAGCACTTTGCCAGGGCCGTTTTTGGCTCCCAGTCCGGCCCTGGGCATAGGCTACTTGGACTCCCTGGCCACCTGTGCCCATAACTAGTCCATTTCCGTACTAAGACTGTGAAAGGTCTAGCAGTACCAGCAATAGCTGATACATGAGTGGAAGCTTTGGAATTGCACACTTGCAGCCGGATGCAGCCTGCCTCTCAGTTATAATGCTGCATACCTCCCCAGAGGGAGAGACAGATTCTTTGCTCCTAGGCAACTGATGACTCCCAGTATTCACTAGCACATGACCAGCTCCTTCCCAGAGGACCTAAGGTATTGCCCTGGTATTCTGGTCCACCACTGATCTGTGTCCTTTCAGGCATGGGTGGCTACCACTGTTGTGAGTTCCTTATTGGGCTCACTGTGCTTTTTCCCCTATGATAGCCTAACTGCACATAGGAGGCAGCTTTTCCTTTGCACACATTACAAAATATCACACTTGTTTTTGTGCCACACTGTTATTTTACAAAAAGGCTGCTTAGGTTTTGAAATTCAGCTCTTCTGCTGGGATTCAGTCGGAACATTTCGTACAAGGTCAAACAACATTGTGCCCTCTTATTCTCTGTGGTTGGACACTAACACCTAGACATAATAGAGAAATCCAGCTGCTGTTTTGGAAACATGTAATTCTTATCACAGAAGCTGGGGTTTGTCGTTTGAAAATGGAGAGGAGAAATTCTTGAAGAGCTAAGGTCCTGAGACGAGAAAGCTGCACCATCTGAGATGTAGCACAACTACTTATGAATGCCAGGTATGGGGTCGGCTACTAATCCCAGAGATCTCTAATATATATCTGTGCTTCTATAATGAAGGTAGACTTGGGCATCTCTGTCATTCAATATGACAGGTCTTTTTATTGCGTACGCTCCATTAATTATGCTAACCATGTTGTTAACCTGCATATGTTTTCTAATTGCAGTACAGTTGTTACATAATAGAGCACGGTAGTTTCAATAAATATTGAAAACTTTCCTTGTGTCTCTTTTCTGTTTATTGTGGACATGTATGAGTGACAGAATGAAAGGTGATGACTTGCTACCACGATCCCCGAGAGGGTCTAGAGTGTTGTATTCTGGGGTGCAAGCTTACTGTTTTCTCTGCGAAGGTTAGGAGAGCAAGGAAGGCACTATGAGCTAGTCTGGATATGGGCCCATAGGTACTGATGTGGTATGTAATGTAATGTAATGTAATAGGCTATTTGTAGAGCGCGGCTGTCACTCCGAGGAGCATCATGGCGCTGAGCGGAAACCAGAGAAGGAGGCAAAAACTGGTTAACTGCTAACGTTAAGAGAGAGGCATCAAATCAGAGTTTTGCAGAGGGTGTCTGATGCAGTGAAGATCCAGGTTTTTAGGGCTTTCCTAAAGAGGGTCTCGGATTTGATCTGGCGGAGCTGAATAGGGAGTTTGTTCCATGCCTTGGAGCCTATCACTGTGAGCGATTTTCCTCCCTTCGAGGCTAATCTAAAGGCTGGCATTTTCAACAGATTAGCATTTGATGATCTTAGACTCCAAGAGGGAGTGTAGCGCATGAATCTGGTTCGAAGATATTGAGGGCCCAAGGAATGGAATGCCCTAAAAGTAATAATGAGGACCTTGAACAAGATGCGTTTATGGATTGGCAGCCAGTGGAGTGGTTCTAAGGCCGCTGATACACATGACCTCCTAGGCCATTTCAGCACTAAACGTGCTGCAGCGTGCTGGACCATTTGGAGCTTGTGTAGGACCGACTTATTGGCACCTGCATAGAGGCTGTTACAATAATCCAGTCTGGACGTGATTAGGGCAACGGCAACTGTCTGGCTGAGATGGGAAGCAGATCAAAAAATTTCTTTAGACTTTTTATAATGTGAAAACATGTGCCAACAACTGCCAGTGATTGCTGTTTAAAAGAGAGAGTGGCATCAAATATTATTCCCAGGTTCCTAACCACGTTCACTGTATTTGGTGGAGGGGTGGTATTCGCTGGCCACCAGGGTTTAGGAGAGAAGGAATTCTCTTGGCCTAAAGGTAAAATTTCCGTTTTTTCGGAGTTACACTTAAGATGGTTAGAATTCATCCAGCTAAAAGTAGCGGTGAGGCACAGGCGAAGGTTTTCTTCCGCCTGAGTGGTGTTACTGTCCAAGACCAGAATTAGCTGCGTATCGTCCGCATATGAGAGAGTCTCTATATTAAAGGACAATATCAGCCTAATCAGTGGGGCCATATAGGCATTGAAAAGGGTGGGGCTAAGACTCGAACCCTGGGGTACGCCAGAGAGCAGTGGTTTTTCTTGCGAGTTATATTGGCCTAGTGTGATCACTTGTCTGCGATTTTGCAGGAAGTTCTTTATCCAGGCTAGGACTGTACCAGAAATGCCAAAGGATGCGAGACGGTCTAGTCCCTACATACTGATGTTCTGTGGTCCCAGGCATAGTCCTGTTTCTAAGCAGAATCCCTGTAACACCGCCAAAGAGACCTGCCCTAAATTGGCATCCCCTGACGTCCCCCATTGAGGAGGAGGAGATACAGATTGTCCGCAACTGGATGTTGCCCGTTGCCAAAGAACTGCACGCAGGCCCAGGATGGCATCTAGGAAACTGACGAGGCAGCTGCTAACCACAGAGGTGGTCTCCCAAACCAAAGCTTTGCCTCCTCTGCAAGGATCTTCGGAGACCACAGTGGACCTGTTCCTCAAAGAGGTAACTTAGGTGAGTCATAGGCTGGAGATGATGGATGCAAAAATTACAGACCTTACCACCGAAACGAAGTCGACCCGTGCTGAGATCTCTGGCTTCCATTACAAGGTGGAGATGCTGGATCACCGCTTATCTTTCGAAGACAGGGTCGAGCTCCTGCCAGACAGGGACCTGGAACTTCGTACTTTGCACAACAAAATTGTGGATCTTGAGGACCAAAGACAGAGGGATATTGTACGCTTCTTCAGGATCCCTGAGAAAAGCAGAAGGCGCAAATGTTGGAGGCTTTCCTCACGACTTCTTGCCAACCCTCCTTGGGATTGCCTTTCCACCCCCACTTGAGAAGCAAAGAGCGCATAGAATAAGATCATGGTGGGCCGGGGCCTCATCTGGTCTGAGACCTATTTTTGCCTGCTTTCTCCGGCACGAGGAGGTACGTCTGATCCTGACAGTGGCAAGGGCTCATGGGCTCTATGACTTCGATGATCACAAGATCCAGTTGGCAGCAGATTTTTCCAAAGAGACAAGCGATCGGAGAAAGGCTTTCCTCTCTCTCTGGCCCCTCCTCCACAAAAGGGGCATCAAATTTGGTCTCTTCGAGCCAGCATGCATGTGGATCACCATGGACAGCAAATCCAAGAACTTTTCTGATCCAAGGGAACTGGCCTTTTTGGATGGACTACATGAATGGGCCATGGACGCTTCCCAGTGCCCTCCTGATCTCTCAGCTCTGGAGGGGGACCCTCTCATCTTGAGGAGCTCTGAAACACACCCACGAGGGCCCCGGCACCAGGATGAAATTCATTGCATGCAATGTGATAAGGAGAAGGTATTAAATGCTGTGACGGAACACACACAGGATAGAGGGTGCAACAAATCCTACTCACCACTAAAGCCGAGCCTGCTTGCTGTCTGATGTATTGGACGCAGATATTGATACCTCAGAATTTGCCCGGCCTGCAGCTTCAGTATAGAAGACTGCATGTTTTATACTTATGGGATCACCTTTACCCCTGGCTCTTTGACTCATTTGATTATTGCAGTTCATTGTTTAATGTTTGATACTAGAGCCCGCCTATTAGTGGTTCGGCAAAAACAAACATCCACTTTCCCTCCCCTCCCGCAGAATACCATGCTATGTTATGCTCCACTTAGTTGCACTATTCACAGACTATGACACACAAAACTCCCTCCTTCACCCCCCTAAATGTACACCCTATGTGGTTATGATTCACATGGCTGCATTTCCCCCAAGCCCCTCCCCCGGTGCATCGTCTCGCCTAGTGCTGAGAAACAGTGTGTCCTGCCTTCTTATCAATTGCCCTTCCACTCAGCTTGTAGGCGTTGCAGCTGGCCTGCTTGAAGCCTTTCTCTTTCCCGTCATTGCTCACCCACCCTCTGATCTTTGCCATTGCCAATGTCCTGAACTCTTTGTAGGGCCTGCTCCACACCATCCTCCTTTCCTCTTGACCACTGAACCCCGGGGTCTTCTGAATGTGACAGCCCCTCAGGTGTAGACCCGCCGACTACAGTTGATTGGTTACGCATTGCAGGGTATTGACTGCATGACTGTTCTTTGGTTCGCATAGCATTGTGTTGATTTGTGCATTGTTCTTTTATTTTTCCCCTAATACTTTTTTTTTTTTTTCATCTCTCTTGGGTATTTGGTTAGACTCCTTCTCTCTTTTGCATGTTCTTTCTATAGCTTATTCCCCCCCCTCCACCTGCTCCTTCTCGTCTGCCCTTTCAACATCCTGTAGACTGCCAGAGGGACCTGACTAACCTCCTGGCTCGCCCAAAATCGTCCATGACCCTCGGACTCCCCCCTTAGTTGCTGCTTCGGGGAGTGATCACCAAGAAGAAGATAAAGCAGGTCATCTTGGATCTACCCTATCTCAAAGCCCCAGGTTAGGAAAGCTTCCCGGCAGAGTTCTACAAGTGGACCAAATCCGAGGTGGTGGATATTCTCCATGAGGCCTTTGTTGAGGATGATTGCTCAGGCTCCTTGGGTTTACTGTCCAACAGGGCACTGATTTTGGTCTTCCCCAAACCAGGAAGGGACCCTCTCCTTCGTGGCAGTTATCGCCCCATACGTCCCTGCTCAATGAGAATGTCAAGATATTGGCCAGCATTCTAGCTATCCACCTCAGGCGAGTCCTCTCCTCTCTTTTTCACCATTCACAAGTGGGGTTTGTCCTGGGCTGCTCTTCATACATTTAAACACAAATAGGGCTGTCCCTAGTTGGGCTTCCTACAGGTTCCTACAGAATCTCTAGAGATGCAAATCCACTAGGGGTATCTCACAAAAAGTGAAGGACTGGCCTCGCACACCACCTGGTGTCATGCTTCATCATAGGCCGTCCTCGCCCTCTAAAAACTTCGTTTGATAGAGGGCGGGCATACACCTGAAGACAGGGATGCACTTCTAAAACTAAGTGGTGGCCCGTAAGTGAGTGAAAGTGTAATTTAAAAACCATTAAACTTGTCCCCAAGTAGTTTAATTAAGGGGCAAATCTATGGTATTAAAACAAGTGAGCGGTAATCTGGGAATTCATTATCCCTTTACCGAGAAAAATGGTCAACATGTTTCTGCTCTGCGTCCCATATGGGTACATAGCATTCGTCAGGACCGAGATGGGTAATGGGCTCTACCTTTCTACACAATGTGTATGAAAGGGTTACCACTCTAAGAAACGGGGGTGAAGATAACTACTCCCCATGTAGTGCAAAATTTAAAATGTAAGAGTATCCAAGGACACTATCCTATTAGCTTCATGGGAGGTCGAGGGTGGAAGAGCCTACTGTGGCTTATTTGTCATTTTCAGCGCTTCCAGCAGTCCCATCTGTTCATCCGCTTCGCCTCCCCGCCGGATAGTGTCCTTGGATACTCTTACATTTTAAATTTTGCACTACATGGGGAGTAGTTATCTTCACCCCCGTTTCTTAGAGTGGTAACCCTTTCATACACATTGTGTAGAAAGGTAGAGCCCATTACCCATAATGAATTCCCAGATTACCGCTCACTTGTTTTAATACCATAGATTTGCCCCTTAATTAAACTACTTGGGGACAAGTTTAATGGTTTTTAAATTACACTTTCACTCACTTACGGGCCACCACTTAGTTTTAGAAGTGCATCCCTGTCTTCAGGTGTATGCCCGCCCTCTATCAAACGAAGTTTTTAGAGGGCGAGGACGGCCTATGATGAAGCATGACACCAGGTGGTGTGTGAGGCCAGTCCTTCACTTTTGTGAGATGCCCCTAGTGGATTTGCATCTCTAGAGATTCTGTAGGAACCTGTAGGAAGCCCAACTAGGGACAGCCCTATTTGTGTTTAAATGCTATATAGGAGGCTGGCTCGTCCCTAGGCCCTGTGCCTCTAGTTCCCTCCCCTAGTTTAACACTAGGGCTAGTGTGTGTGACTGCTCTTCATACAACCATCTTCTCACGTTAGCTCATGCGGTCTGTCTATGTTTGTTTTGTAAAGCGCATGGCTACCCGAAGGCTTACCTGCGCTAGCAGCAGACCTTCGGATGAGGGCTTGGCACTGTCATTGGATGCCGAGAAGGGCTTTGACACGATAAAATGGGACTACCTGTTTGCCGTGCTCCAGAAATTTGCCCTTGGTGATGACTTCACCTCCAGGGTGAGGTGGCTCTATGACTCCCCCGCAAAGCAGGTCAATTGTGAGGCTTTCTTTCTGACCCCTTCCCGGTCCATAAGGGTACCTGTCAGGGTTGCCCACTCTCCCTCCTGCTATTTCTCCTTGCGATGGAGCCTTTAGCGGCGTCCCTGTGTCATTCAGATTAGATCATAGGAGGTCCCTCAATGCTGTATCTATATGCAGATGACTTTTTACTTACCTTAACGGTCTTACCCTCCTCCATTCCCGGGGTGCTGGAGACCATTGACGCTTTTGTGACATTATCCGGCTTCAAGGTGAACTGGGGAAAGAGTGAGGCCTTGCCACTGTCATGGATCACTACAACGCACAGCTCTCGTTGTTACCCATTCCAGTGGAAGAATTCCCACCCCAAATATGTGGGCATACTAGTTCACGGGGGCCTGGAGCACATGGCCGCAGATAACCTGGACCCACTTCTGGTGCAAATGAGATTGGACTTCACAAAGTGGTCTCACCTGTATCTCTCACTCTGGAGACGGACTCAAGTGGTGAAAATGGTTACCCTCTCCTGACACGTAGATGTTGGGCATGCTTCCCCAATTAATACCCCACTCAGCCCTCCGTCAGATAGACAAGACCATTAAGGCCTTCATCTGGGGTTCAGTGAGACCGCGCCTGGCAATTCTGAAGCTTATCGCTCATAGATCAGCAGGGGGACTGGGCCTGCCTTCTGTAGAGCATTACTGTTTAGCCCTACATTTGACATAAATGGCATACATACACCCCGGGGTCCAAGACTCCCCATTATGGGTCGCAATTAAATGCAGACTCTAGGAGGTCTTGTTGGGATTACCGGCCCTCTATCTTCCTAGCCTTGCCGCCGGTGGGTCCCCCAACCCCTGCTGAAAGCCATGTATGCCACCTGTATGCAGGCTCACAAGCTCTTTTCGGTGGACACGCCTTTCCATGACAAAGCTCCCCTTTGGAACAATACTGGTATCTGCCTGGGGGGGCATGCTTGATTGGGGTCTTGCCGTAGAGCGGGAATCCTGACTCTTACACACTTGATCTCCGTCAGCAAACTCAAGTCCTTTGAGATGCTGTGGGTCGAACTTTGCCTGCTGCGTACGCAACAGTGGCGCTATACCCAACTATGACATTGCCTGCTAAGCAAAATGGGTCCCCAACCTTGGACCATCCCCAGTTCCCCGGTGCTCTCTTACCTTAATGCTGGGGTCAGTTTAAAGGCGTGATGTCCAGATTCTACAACCTCCTGATTCACTACCTCTACTCCCAGCCACAATTGGCTAGCCTCAGGATGACGTGGCAGGCCGGCCTGCAGGTGGAATGTGATGAGGAGGATTGGGCAGAGCTTTTGGAGGCCCTGGAATGGGGAGTTTGGGAGGCATGGATGAAGTTCAGTCTTTTTAAGATCCTTTCACCCTGGCACTGGACCCTGCACGGCTTCAGGTTGCAGAGTTGCTTCCTCACTCTGCCTGCTGGAAATGCGATGACGCGCCTTGTGATAGTGTTCATATCTTATTGGTTTGTCCCGCCATTCATCCCTTTTGAACAGCAGAAGGGTCTATGCTCCGGGAATCTATTGATGTGCCCTAGCCAATCGCGGACCCCCTAATTCTCCAACATGATTATCGGATCTTTCGGAGATGACTCGCCATGTCCGTCGCTTGCTTATCATTGTCCTTACAGCTACCAAGATATGTATTAGGCAACACTGGCATTCTCCACAATTGCCATCGCATAAGGAATAATTTGCGGAGATGTACAAGACTGCATCCTACGAAAACGTAATTTACAATTTAATGCAGATATTTTTCTTCTCACATATTCCCCCTCTCTGAAGGATGCCCCCCAATTCGCTTTGAGTCTCAAGTCTTCCTCATTCCTGTCATTACATCCCACCCCCCACCCCTTTCCCCCTGCATTACTATACTTAGGCTTCACCTGGCCGGCCTCTCTTCCTTGCTTTGTAGTTCCGCCTTCCCTCCCTTCTTTTTATTCTGTCCTTCTTCGCTTTGCTTTCCTCCTTCTATAGC
This sequence comes from Calotriton arnoldi, assembly GCA_963921515.1. Taxonomy (NCBI): domain Eukaryota; kingdom Metazoa; phylum Chordata; class Amphibia; order Caudata; family Salamandridae; genus Calotriton; species Calotriton arnoldi. Next base: position 384,954 of record CAWUFW010007514.1, read on the forward strand.
TTATTTTCTCATCCCTCTTTTTTTCTCCCTTTCTTATATATTATTATTGCTTGTTATTGGTGCATGAATCACAATCAACATTTGTATCTCAATATGGGTCCATACTGGACTTGCATGTCACTGTATTCGCTGTTATTTTTCAGTACTTAATTTATTGTGAAGTTGAATTTTAAATTTCAGTTCTGAAAATGTCCCTTTTAGAAAGTTGGCAGTTTGTTGCCTTAGCCATTTGGTGCCTGCAGCCTGTCTCTGGTCACATGACTGGGTGTAGTTGGCAGTTAGGCTTTGTGTTTTCGTCCCAGACAGCCACACACAATGGAAGCTTAGTTGTGACTGGATGTGCCATCACTGGCAGGATGGGAAGGAGGAGCTTGGCCCAGATCCACTTACACCTGAATAGGCTGTGTCCCATCTACACAGAAAGGGCCTATCAACCCTACATGGCCACTTCAGCCAGCTTGGAGCCAGGGCTGGGGAGGCAGGGAATTCCATGTATTTTAAAGATACTGTCTAGAAGCTTCTCCCACCTTCCAGAACCAGGGCACCAGGGTATTAAAGAAGGACCTCAGGCACCACAACTCTTCAGTAGACTTTTGGACCCGTGGATACTCTGCCAGGAATAAGGACTGCTGTGCTGCTACAAGGACTGTCAATTTGCTGGACTGCTATTCTGAAGGAGCAACTGCCCTGTTGTGCTGACCTGTTGCCCTCTTGCCTGGGAAAGAGGAAATGGACCTGCAACCCATCTTGAACCCAGGACCCCAGCCTAACTCTAAGGGTTAGGCTGCTGGCCTCCTGATCTGAGCCTCAGGGACACAAAAGGCTCCCTAACAGCTCCTGGACCCGTCTTCAGCGAGTTCCTGGCCCCCAAGTGGTGCCTTGGTGTGGCTCAGTGGGCTCTTAAATCAAGCTTTTGGGCTCTTCGCCACTGCAAACAGGACGGTTCGTACTGGAACTGCACGTCTCACACCAGAAATCAGCACGAGCCACCGTCAGCCTGTCTCTTTTCACAGCAGCATCGACAGCCCCATGCTACCACTAACTCAAAGCTCTAGCCCGCCCATCTGCAATGCACGGCCTGCTCTTCGTGTCACGCTGACTGCTGCGCACAAGGTTCTCTTTGCTGTTGGCGACCCTCTCCAATGCGAATGGAACTCTTGCCACAAAACTTGAGAAGGTAAAACTTCAGCGGGACTTATCTGGGACCGTATCTGCCCGCACTCCATTGCGGTCGGCCTGAATTTTTTACTTTGACCTAGTCCAGTGCAACCAGATAGCAGTGGTTGGCGCTTTTTACTTTCAGGTGCAATATTGCAGTTTATTCTTTAAAAATTAATAACTCCAGATCTACTGATAGGATGTTTGCTGTTTTGATCTTGTTTTATTTATTACATTGTGCTCCATTTTACTAACCTGGTATGTGATCTTTTTGTGTGGTGTTTTCACAGTTTTACTGTTTGAGTTTTGTACAAATACTTTACATATTGCTCCAAGCTAAGCCTGACTGCTCTGTACCAAGCTACCGGCCGGTAAGCATAGGTTAATTTGGGGTTTGCTTGTGCCTTGCCCTGACTAGGATTGTGGTTGCTGAATGACAAGGGCTCACACCCCAGTCAACCAACAAACCAATTTCTAACAATTAACAATTACAATAGCTTGCCTATGTTTCATCTATATGGTGCATATGTTTTTAAGTGATGCCCTCAGCTACTTACACCGTTGCCTTTTTTACTGTAAAATGAAGGTAATGGGCCCCACACACGAGTAGGTTTTATATTTTCTCACTGTACATGTGACAACAAAAAGTAAAAAAAAAACATCTTTGCACACATCTTGGTGACAAAGAATAGGGCATTGTGCTCAGTAGTCAGACAGAGATGGCTGATCAGGTGAGGGTGATTCATCTCCAAGGGCACAGGCACTGGCTCCAGAGATTAACTGATACCCTCTGTGCTGTGTCAGCCTGGGCAGCAGGCGGCCTTGATCTCAGATGTGCAGGTTCCGATTCTCCTCTCCAATTAGCATATTACGTATCTACTAGTAATTAGAATTGGTCTTTGTAGGTAAAGGTATACAATCTAATGTATTATATTTATGTTTTTGCTTCTATATACAATTTTTATGTTCACTTTTGACTTTTGTCTATGTATTTATGATTTTCATTACCATTGTGCTACATATGTTTTGTATGAGTTTGGCATATAATACAACCTTTAAGTAGAACAATTCATATATTTCTGTATGAACGTTAATTTGAGGCTAGGCTGAGAGGAACTAACCAACAACCTGTCCAGTCACTGGCAGGACTTACTGTTTATCCCAAAGTGAACCCTTCATTGGGTAAGATATGAGGAAAGGATCATGGCATACCTCGCTATTTTCCTATGCTTCACACGGCAAGTAGGTATATTGTCAATGCTAGATGGGGTAAGAGGGACCCACAGGGTGAGAAGGAAACTTTCAGCAGGTAACAATATGAGCAAACCACCATCAACCACTAGGCCTACAAAGTCAGAAGCTAATATATGTGCGAGAAACCAGGCTATTGGTTAAGATATTTGTTAGCCCTTCTCAAGCAACAACTTCAATCCTTGTCATGGTTAACAACAAAAGTCACTGAATTAACCTGTGCTAAACTCTCTGGTAGCTTGGCACAAAGCAGTCAGGCTTAACTTAGAGGCAATGGGTAAAGTATTTATGCAGCAAACAAACATAAATAAAGTGAAAACACAACACAAGAAAATCCCACACCAGTGTAGAAAAATAGAGTAAAATCTCAAATTATTAGACACCAAAACAACAAAAATGCAATCAACAGAAACTGAGATATGCAATTTCAAAGCTTTAAGGTGAGTATAGCGCCAAAAGCACAAAGTGCCACTCATAGTGATCTGTCGTGCGAGACTGGGTGAAAGTCACAGGTTCAGGCCATTTGTGATGGAGAGCGGGCCGGACACAGGGTCCATTTTAGTCCCGCAGTGTTACCTCCTCAGAAGTCTGGCACGAAGAGTCCAGTTCAGGTGGAGGAGGCTGCGAGGAACAAGCCTAATGATGCTTATTGTCGAGACTGCTAAAGAAGTCATACAACAGTCATCAGAAATTTTGGAGCTCGAAAGCAAGATCGAAAGCACACTAGCGTTGGATGAAGCCAAAAAAAAGCTAGAAGACATAGACAGGGACATGAACTCCTACACAGAATATTTGACAAAGAGAAAAACGGATAAGTTGAAAAAAGATGTCAGCTTTTTTAGTAAGGAGAGTACTTACCATAACCTATCTGAGAATTACTATAACCAAACAGATGGCACTCAGAATGAACAATTTTCCCACAGACAATTCAATCGCAAAGTCACTACATTTTCTGATACTCCAGATTCTGACAAGGAAGGTCTGTCTAATCAGTTTGACCAATGAGGCAATCGTTATAATTCAAGACCACAACAAAATGCTCAGCCTTTTTTAGGGAGATGTTTCACGAGGAGAGGCAATTGGCGGACAGAATACCAACCGAGATACCGGGGCAATCAACAGGTGGACTACAACCAATATCCGGTGACACGCAACGCACAGTAATGGAGGGAGTGAAGAAGATCCCCATTTTCAATCTTAGCACCTCTAACCTTGCTCCACCCACTTACTCTTTGTTATCCAGAGGTCTATCTTTTGCCCCACATTTTGGACTCAATAAGTTTGAGTTGTTTACTGTCCTGATGGCCTTCTTCAGGAAGATCTGCCTTAGATCATTTTTTTCCCAGAATGACATGCTAGTTGGACAATACAATTTATCTGGCCTAGCCCCAGCATCTACGTTCACACCTACTGTGAATCAACTTCCACCGGAAGTCGCAGTCTTTGAACAGGTGGTATATGAGAAGATTATCTCTGTAACTAAGCATGTTCCCAAAACACCGTTTAACCTCAACCAAGACGAATATAAAGCCTTGGTAGATTTGAAACAGACACCAGTAATTACCATCAAGAATTGCAACAAAGGTGGCGGGTTCATGATTTTAGACACTTCAACGTATATCACCAAAATGGAAGCCATGTTAGGTGATATCAATTTCTACCTACCTATCAAACGTGACCCTACAAATACAACCAGAAACAAAATACATCGGGTGACCAACAAAGCACTTGGAGACAACCATATATGTGGAAAAGAATTGGCATATCTAAATGTAAAGTACCCCAAGATGGCCAGCATCTATGGAGTACCTAAGATACATAAAAATGAAAATAATCCACCATACAGACCGATATTGACGACTATAGGCTCCATAACTGAGCCGCTATCAAAATACATCTATGCCATACTTTGACCTCACGTGCCCCGAACACCTGCGTATGTCCAAGATACTAGGCACATCATTAACCTCATAGAAGATTCTACCTTCTATGCTGGTTCTCAGCTACTGGTTACTTTGGACATAGAAGCCCTGTATAGTAATATACCTATACAAGGAGCACTAGAAGCAATTAGCTGGTTTATCACAGACAATAACATCACATGCCCAAAAAGCTTTATTCTAGATTGTCTTAAAATTGTACTTGAAGACAATGTATTTGAATTCAACAGTCAACTCTATAAACAGAGCAAAGGAGTGAGTATGGGGGCATCATGACCTACCATGCGTTTGAGCTAGAGTATATATAAACAGACCTCAAAAAGACCGCCAGAAATCATTCCACGGGGACGGCTGATGAAATCACACGTATTTATCCGTGCGGTAAGTTACCTGAGGCAATCTAAACGTTTAGTCAGTAATGCTGTGTAGTGGCTCGAGCTTTTAAACTCTTTAGTTTAAATAATATCATTTGTATAAGGGAGAGTGCTATGTTTGCTAACTATCTTAGGCGCATTGAGCATAACTTTATCCTAACCACTGGGAGAGCAAATGGCTCTCTGGATAAAACGGAAATTTAGAATAATAACTGTGGGCTGCTAAACCTGCACAAAAATAAAAAATAATAAATTCTATTTAACTCTCCTTCAAATATAACTGATGAAGTGTAAATAGTCATTAATAATAATATATAAATGACGTGTCTTGTTACACACTTAACAGATACTAGGACTGAATACCTACAAAGGAGACTATCTCAAATCTGCCACTGGGTGCAGAAAATAAAGAAACCCACACCTATCGCCGTAAACCACTAGAAAGGTGACGGTCTCAAATTACCTTGCGGATACAAGGATTAAATATTATTATCCTGAACCAAAGGGTGAGCCTACTAAGTCTCGATACATTAACATGAATAATAGTGGCCTCCAACCATTTGGTCAATGTATTAATTTTATATATATATATATATATATATATATATATATATATATATATATATTCGCTCATTTTGCACCGTTTGTTCGGATCACTCTCGGACGGGTGCTATTACCGTGGTGGTGCCCCCACGTAATATTGCAGCTCAAATTCTTTCAGTCTTCAACAAAAGAATTACAGCACTCGCGGGAAAGTTGTACCGGTGATTTTATTCCGGAACCACAACAAACGCGTTTCGAAACTCCTTCTTCAGTGTCTACCATCTGCACTGAGAGGAGCCATTTAAATTACCCTGCGTCGTGTAGACATAGACATAAAAATGGACTCTATAGCCTCAACATGAGCGCCATCTTATAGTGGTGTTCTAACGCGAATTTCATATAGTATAACATCACACTGTAATAAATCGCATCACATGTGTATTTACAATTTCATATAATAATTTAGCCGTGGATCGGCTTTCATGCTATGTAAGTCTCCAAATATTCGGAAACTCGATCACTTATAAAAATGCATCATATTGAACATTCATTTTATATAAAACCATGAAACAAATCATATGAAATTCTCAATCACGCCATAAATCGGCATATACTACTAAAGGCACTCAATTAATCTTAACCTTGGTCTCTCATGACCTCTCCATATCTCGCCTTCTATTGGCACATCAATACTGTCTATGTCGAAACAACTCATAGCAAATTAGAAAAATTTAGAAAAAGAAGAAATCAGCAGAATTCATAAATGTTTCTACATCAATCACTCCCAGGATCCTCATCTGCCTAGGTGCACTGACAGCTCTTCACCGCTATTCAGGCCATTAGGTGCCCTCATTTGCATATCAATGATATAGCGGGACTCTAGCCTCCTAAGCCTCTGAACTCTATCTCCCCCCCTGGGGTTTAGTGGTACATGATCTATACAAAAGTATTGCAACAAATTTCTGTTGTTCTGATGTTTAATAGAAAAATGCCTGGCGACTGGATAGTTCAAGTCTTTGTTCGCGATTGCCCGTTGGTGTTCCAATATGCGAATCTTAGCGCTATGTATAGTGCTGCCTATATATCTGAGCCCACATGGGCATGTCAGACAATAGACAGTATGTGTAGTATGGCAAGTCAGAAATTTCTTAATCACATACTGTTTCTTCAACCCTGCTACTTGATAGGAGAGTACTCTTTTACTATTGGCACACGCCTTACATTTCCCGCAGGGGAAGAAACCTCATCTCTTTCAATGTTCCTTGTCTGCCAGGTAACTCTTCTAGGTGGTTGTGGACCAATTTGTCCCGCAGCGACCTAGCCTTCCTGAATGTAACTAAAGGAGCATGGGGAATGTCCTTTCCTATGATGGCATCTGTTTTCAGGATATGCCAATTTCTTCTCAACATGCCCCTGAAGGTATTAGCATCATCCGAATAGGTGGTAATCATTCGGAATTTACCTTCATTGCTGTCTTTGACACTGGACAGATCATCCTTTTTATCCAAAAGTTTCTTTCTAGGGATTCTCTCCACTTTCTTAAGTGTGTTTTCTAAGAGATCCCTATTATAACCTCTAGCCATAAACCTAGCTATGCTGTCTTTTGCTGCGGCTTTAAAGTCGCATTCCCTGGAACAGTTACGTTTCAGCCTGAGGAGCTCACCATAGGGTATGCTGTTTATTAGTTTAGGAGGGTGACTACTGCCGGCATGTAAAATAGAATTGCCGGCAGTCGGTTTTCTATACAATTCTGTTTCCAGCACCCCTCCCTGAACATAAACCCTTAAATCGAGATAGTTCACTGCCACTGAACTGATCTCTGATGTGAACTTTAAATTCACCTCATTTTTGTTTAAATGTAGTATGAATTCCTCAGCCAAACTTGACGACCCCTTCTATACAAGGAAGAGGCCGTCAATGTATCTGTGCCAGACAACTATCTGTCCGGGTTACCTGCTCCTCCCACCAGCCCACGAATAAATTCGCGTAGCTCGGGGCGTACCTGCTTCGCCCCCAGCTACGCGAATTTATTCGTGGGCTGGTGGGAGGAGCAGGTAACCCGGACCCAAGAGAATGCTAAATGGGTCAAGGAGATAGTTGTCTGGCACAGATACATTGACGACCTCTTCCTTGTATGGAAGGAGTCGTCAAGTTTGGCTGAGGAATTCATACTACATTTAAACAAAAATGAGGTGAATTTAAAGTTCACATCAAAGATCAGTTCAGTGGCAGTGAACTATCTCGATTTAAGGGTTTATGTTCAGGGAGGGGTGCTGGAAACAGAATTGTATAGAAAACAGACTGCCAGCAATTCTATTTTACATGCCGGCAGTAGTCACCCTCCTAAACTAATAAACAGCATACCCTATGGTGAGCTCCTCAGGCTGAAACGTAACTGTTCCAGGGAATGCGACTTTAAAGCCGCAGCAAAAGACAGCATAGCTAGGTTTATGGCTAGAGGTTATAATAGGGATCTCTTAGAAAACACACTTAAGAAAGTGGAGAGAATCCCTAGAAAAACTTTTGGATAAAAAGGATGATCTGTCCAGTGTCAAGGACAGCAATGAAGGTAAATTCCGACTGATTACCACCTATTCGGATGATGCTAATACCTTCAGGGGCATGTTGAGAAGAAATTGGCATATCCTGAAAACAGATGCCATCATAGGAAAGGACATTCCCCATGCTCCTTTAGTTACATTCAGGAAGGCTAGGTCGCAAGGGACAAATTGGTCCACAGCCACCTAGAAGAGTTACCTGGCAGACAAGGAACATTGAAAGAGATGAGAGGTTTCTTCCACTGCGGGAAATGTAAGGCGTGTGCCAATAGTAAAGAGTACTCTCCTATCAAGTAGCAGGGTTGAAGAAACAGTATGTGATTAAGAAATTTCTGACTTGTCATACTACACATACTGTCTATTGTCTGACATGCCCATGTGGGCTCAGATATATAGGCAGCACTATACATAGCGCTAAGATTCGCGTATTGGAACACCAGCGGGCAATCGCGAACAAAGACTTGAACTATCCAGTCGCCAGGCATTTTTCTATTAAACATCAGAGCAACAGAAATTTGTTGCAATACTATTGTATAGATCATGTACCACTAAACCCCAGGGAGAGATAGAGTTCAGAGGCTTAGGAGGCTAGAGATCCCGCTATATCATTGATATGCAAACGAGGGCACCTAATGGCCTGAATAGCGGTGAAGAGCTGTCAGTGCACCTAGGCAGATGAGGATCCTGGGAGTGATTGATGTAGAAACATTTATGAATTCTGCTGATTTCTTCTTTTTCTAAATTTTTCTAATTTGCTATGAGTTGTTTCGACATAGACAGTATTGATGTGCCAATAGAAGGCGAGATATGGAGAGGTCATGAGAGACCAAGGTTAAGATTAATTGAGTGCCTTTAGTAGTATATGCCGATTTATGGCGTGATTGAGAATTTCATATGATTTGTTTCATGGTTTTATATAAAATGAATGTTCAATATGATGCATTTTTATAAGTGATCGAGTTTCCGAATATTTGGAGACTTACATAGCATAAAAGCCGATCCACGGCTAAATTATTATATGAAATTGTAAATACACATGTGATGCGATTTATTACAGTGTGATGTTATACTATATGAAATTCGGGTTAGAACACCACTATAAGATGGCGCTCATGTTGAGGCTATAGAGTCCATTTTTTATGTCTGTCTACACGACGCAGGGTAATTTAAATGGCTCCTCTCAGTGCAGATGGTAGACACTGAAGAAGGAGTTTCCGAAACGCGTTTGTTGTGGTTCCGGAATAAAATCACCGGTACAACTTTTCCTCAGCTGAAAGTGCTGTAATTCTATATATGTATGTATATACATGTATATATATATATATGTATGCATACATATATATATATATATATATATATATAAACACAATATTGCAGATCGCCAGCAAATCAGGTGGAGAATCCCCATTAGACAAAGAACGAATTTAAAAGAAAGGATCAAGTCAATATAATGAACTTCAATATATAATATCTCTAAGTAAGTAACTGCATGGTTAATAAGCAGTGAGTGTTTAAGAATGAATATACACTATTGGATTGTGTGTATGGGGAGAATAGTTGTGACACTGTTCTAGTTAACGGTCTTACCCCATGAAATGAATGACTAACGGAATAGAAGAGTTTCTAGATAAACAAATTTAGTGCCTGTTTTTGGTAATTTCCTCCTTTGTTAAACACTGATACATGCTCTGTTTTTATATTTTAGAATCAACAACATTGTTTTTAATATATAAACCTGTCCTGAAGAAGGTGGTTTTAACCAATCTCATTCCACCGAAACGCCGCGTCGACAACTGTTTTTAATATAGTATTGTTTTTTATTTTTCTTTCCTAAGTGGATATCTTGCATGTATGATTCTATGCGAAAATTTTCTTGTTGATATATGCTTCTTTTGCACAGTACGTAATTGCACAGTATATGGATTAGTAAGAAAATCATCAGATTATGATATCTGTACTCCAAAGTGGATGTACTAATCTATAACTTAGATAAAGACTAAGAATTGTGCTTTAGAGTAAAGAGTAACTATAAAAAAAGATTTGCGCCCTCTAAGAATTGTTTTTTAATGCTTTTTATGAAATTATCTGGTTTTAAAAATTATTTGTATGATTATTTTGTAAAATAAAGGAGATATTTTTACTAAAAACAAGGCCTAAAGTCTGTATGTATTATATGTATGAATGGGTATGAGATGTAGAATTGGTAGTTAATCCAGAAAGAACTACATAGGGAACGTCTTTTTGTTATTGGTGAATCTGACCCAGTTCCCTTTGTACCTGACAGGTTTCTCTCTTATTTTGTTTTTGTATTCGAATTAAACCTGAGGTGGTAGCGGCGCCGTACCAGGACATAAGCTAAGGAACTTGGGTATCCTCATCTGTCGATCACACAGGCAAGTACCGTTTTGTGCCATATGGGATTTTTCTATCGCCACTATCTTGCTTTATGTTCTGCTTGTCAGTAATTGAGGATCTGTAAACAAGAATGGTTCTGTCGGGAAAGACAATCGCTGTGCTCAATGCATACAATACGATCTGAACTTTCAATTTTTCAGATGTGAATCATAATTTGCATTCAAAGGACACACCAAAGAACCAACAATTTTAGTAAAGTTAGTTATTTACTCAATTTTTTTGATTATACACAATAATGAAGGCTGTCTACAATACATAAGCATACGACAATAAACAAGTGACTATAGTGTGGAATAAGTGACTTGTGGTAATACGTGAAAAGTGCTATACATAGTTAACACACATGGATAAACATAAATGGACAAAAAGAAAAATACTAATTTGTCATGTCCGTTTCTTAATACATGTATCCCAGACAATAATATTGCTTTTATATTCAAGGTAGGGAACTGGATGGACTATGGGTGACTGTAACGTCGACGTTTCGACCCTTAGCACCCTAGGCATCCTAGGCATCAGGGGCGGGTCTTCATCAGGACAAGAAGTGACAGCCGCAAGCGATCCTATTGACAAAAAAGGTGGGCATCCAAGTGGGACCAATTATGTTGAGTAGTCAGTTAAGATGGATGCCAAGGCCCACACCAGAGGGTTGTGGTCTTCAATTAATGTAATTATCTTCACCAGCCGGTTGAAGATGTATTAATTAGTGGGGAAAATTGGCCGCCAAGGCGATCCTAAATTCAATGGCACACGTCCTCGTTTGTGAAAACGAGGACGTGTGCCATTGAATTTAATTACATTGCATAATTGAAGACCACAACCCTCTGGTGTGGGCCTTGGCGTCCATCTTAACTACTACACGTATCACCACATGCAAACTATGATTCACACCTGAAAAATTGAAAGTTCAGATCTTATTGTATGCATTGAGCAAAGCGATTGTCTTTCCCAACAGAACCATTCTTGTTTACAGATTGTATATACCCAGGTTCTGAGGGACACAGGGTTACCCCATTATCTTTAATGGTTTGTCAGTAATTGAGGGGCCGCGTCAGGCAAGAATCGGGCAGCTGCAATGCTGCCCTTGACATTTAACAGCACACGGCGAGCCGCGCGCACTCGACATATTTCGTAAGGGTACCCTTACTTTGATCCCCTTGGTTTGAGGAGTATTCAGGGCATGGATATGACTGTTAGTGAGCACGGGCAGCCCAGCTGTTGTCTACAGCATGTAGTACGACACAATAAGTTGGGCGTATTTGACACACGACACGGGCCCCATTTATTAATTTTTACCAAGTAACCACCTGGCTTTAGGAACATTAGTGGTATGCATTGTGGGCTACCCTACTTTCGAGACCTACATCATTGCGTTAAGGAGCTCTATATTGTTTAACCTGCTTGGTATGTCCCGATATGGCCATTGGTCTCCCTTAAGCCTTGACCCACTCTTTTGCCACTATCTCCCTGTGCAGTGGGATTGCCAGCATGCCAGCTTCATAGATACTGCCATTTATTAGTTAGATCCGATATCACATGCAGTTGGGACATCATTACATGTTTCCTCCTGTGCCCAACACCCTATAATTAGTCCTCCTTTATTCCCATAGCCCCCCCGCAACACTGGCCCATATTTTATGAATATCGAGGACCCCATACGTGTTTGGCACACTGGAGTAGTCTGCAGCGAAGTACCGGAGGAGTCCCACTGGCCCTCGGTCATGCCCAGTAGACGAGTGGATAGGTCAGTATTGTTATCGTCTTTATCGCTATGTTAGCCTAGTAGCATGTCCTGGCACCCTTACAAGTATGTGCTTTATCTTTTTAGGGAAAGGCAGCTTTCTAACTCCCAACTCTAGAGCATTATACAATTCTGTCGGCTACATCCTCCACCAGCATTATCCATTTGTGGGGCAGGTGAGTAGATAGTCGTAATGACATTATTACCACTTTAATCAATTTGTTATCGGACCTCACCCTACCTCTCTTTCTACCCTGCAGCCCAAACACATGTGTTTTTACTTGTATCTAATTCCCGAGTTAGATGGCCACATAATAACTACAGTCTGAGTCAGTGCATCTGAGACGTAGCATGTAAACATTTCAGGTAACCTGGTCCGGACTTCTTTGATCTTGACTCTAGGTTTTATTACGTTTGGACCACCACAGATGCCTGAATAAATAAATCATGACACGTGTATTTCTGTCTCTACATAGGAACGGTTATCATTTTTGGAAATTTATTAAGCCATCTGCACCAAACCCTGCCGTATCCAGTTGATTTAACATTTCATGGGTATTACTCTCCTTTTTACTGGTCTATAGACTGTCCATCCTTGCACGATACTCGGTCTAAGCACCTGTAGAGTTCCTACTTGGATCTTCAAAGACTGATCATCTGTACCTTCTTTTCTCTCTCGCTTAGCATGTCTTGTTCCATCCTTTCTCTTCTTTCACGTCTTAATGACTCTTGGAAAAGTCATCATATTTTATCCACGTCTCACCTTATGACCACATATTGGGGAGTCTCATTCTCTATATATGCATGTGTGATCCTGTTTTCTGGGTATTTTGTTCTGAAGCACTCTACTAGCATTTTCACGCAGAGCAGAGACCAAATAAATTGCATGAGAGAGGTTGAATACATGTGGGTGACTCGCTGCTCAATAATAGATTTATTATTGTTCACTCAAGCTCAGGAATATATATGACACCGAAAAAATTGTCAACATTTTACCCAGCTAGGCCAGCTGTGTGTGGTAGGTGTTTGCAGCCCTTAGCGGATTTCCTGCATCCGACATGGGTGTTTCAGCTGAATGTTCGTTTCCTGGAAGGTGTGGTGTGGGTCTTGTCATGGGCTGTAGGGTACGAACAGGAAGGATCAAGAAAAATATGCTTCCTTGGTATAGTACCAAGATGAAAACATTTTAAAATGAAAGCCCAAATTGTAGCAGTGCTTTTGGAATTGGAAAAGCACTGAGTTTCCATTCATTAAGGGGCATATTGAGCCCCAGATGTTAAAATTTGGAAAAATGATTTGGCAGAATTGGCGCTTGCCGACGAGCAGCACATGAAGCTTACCCAAAGAGACCAAAACGTTATGGATGATTTATTAACTTGTGGTGACGTGCTTATTAAAATCACAGATCCCCTTCATATTAGACCTCCTTGAATGACAGGAGAAAGGAGCATGTGAGACGAGCTAGTGAAAACAGAGCAATAGGCTGGAACAGTCATGAAATAATGTGTCATTCTTTGCGGTTGACCCAACCCACATTGGGGGGGAACCAAGAAACCATGTTTTGTAGATGTGCACCCTTTGTTGTACCTTTTTGGCTCGGAGTATCCTCTTTAGGATGAGCGGATCCTCACCCACCAAGGTGCCATACTTCAGCATGGGGTTGTGCTCCATGCTGGATGGACGGTGCAATACCCAGTGGGACGGGACCCTTTGTTGGAGGTTTGTTCCATTCCCTTCCATTTCACTAGGTTGGAACTACAATGTACAATTTTTACAATAGGGCAGCTCAATAATTTCTGCTATATTTGTTTACTGAATGATCCAGGTCTGCGGGTATTGATTGCTCATGTAGATCTGTTATATGTTACTGTAAATGCTTGAAAAACGTTATTCAACAAACACAGTTAAAAAAAAAAAAGGAAGAACATTGGGAAGCTCTTGCTGCTTTTAGGTAACCATTAGCTCAATGTGGAGTCTTAGGACATTATGCACAGCAGCATAGGCTGACTGCGGAAAGTGGTCTACAAAATATTCAGGGAATGTTTCCTACAATCCCTAGAGGTGAGAGTTTTTTGGAAAAACCAAAAAGGAATTGCAGGATACTGCCTCCCTTTTATTATACAACAACACAAAATACCCTGCACCTTTATCTACAGGTAAAACCCAGGTTACTCTACACTGATCTCCATTCCAAAGCCTCAAATAGGTTTTTTGAGTCACCCTCACACACCCTATTGGTGTCATGCTTCATCATTAGGTCTCATCCTTTTCCCTAAAAACCAGGATGGGCTCAACCATATTTCAGGGAGCACCTCTGCCATGCCACCGCTTTAGAGTGTCATTTTGTTTTTAGGTATCAGCTAGACAGAGCATGTGCTGTCTCAAAGAGACATGTGTTTAATCTGTGGGCTTCAGACCATCCACAGGCTTCCCATTTGCTACCTCAATCCTCTGTGTCATATTCTTTGTCACCATTTGTGCCTGGAATGAATGGTCCTGCCTCTTCTTGAGTTTAGCCTCCCCCCCCCCCTCCAGAGCAGGGACCAAGTGCTTCTAAACATCCACTGCTCCCATTTTTACGGCCATATGACTTTTTTCTTTCCTTTTTAGCACTTTACACCGTGCACGTGCTTTTACCAGCTCCTCCCACCTGCCCTCGTGCCCCGTCCACAGATCATTCCCTCCCTTCACTGCTTTCCCCATCTTTGCTGCCTTTCTTTTTCCCCACATCCTCTCTTCCGTCTCTGCTTGCTCCCTTGCACCTCCTGGTGCTTGCCCCTTCTGCAAATCGCCCATCCCCTGTCACTGCTTTAAACCCTTAAACCCCTATTGTAGTCCGTTTCGTTCTAGTGAGTGGTGGTGTTTTGCCTTTTAATATCCTGTTAGTGTGCAACTAATGTGCTGAGTGAAGCATATGTGCACGGCTGTTATTACTTGGCAATCGGGTAGTCTCTGTTTATTTTCTGCATGTGTGGGTACTAGATGTGTGTGTGAGTTTACACCATATTTCGTCATTCGGCAATGTAGTTTATAGCTGGAAAATCAGACCTCAAGTGAATCAGGTATGAGTTGTCACAGGGCATGTCAGAGCTGCGTCTTCTGCTGTAATTGCATAGCCACGTTTCTCCTGTGCGAAATGATTGAACTGTTCGTGTCTCACCTTGTTGCTTCTCATTTTATAGGGTGGGGACTCCATTTCTTCAAATTTCTTCCGTCTGGACATTTTCTTACTTTTTCCACATTCACCGGTGTGCACCATTGTTGCTTAACTTGAATTCTCTTCAAAGGAGCCAGGCTGAGTTTTGATGTCATCATGGTCTGCCTGCCCCTCAGTATTCATGGCAAAAGTAGTCCTTTTAATGTGGTTACCAATGCGATATATATCCTCATGTTCACTACTGTAAACCAGCTTAACACTGTGATTCTTTCTGTTTTTTGGTGCAGTTTTATATAGTGCCAACACCACCCCAAGGTATTGGAGCACTTTACATTAGCACCAGTTCCTTTACACAAGGACACGTTCATTTTTGTAGGCACGGAAAGATTACGTGATTTTCCCAGAATCATGGATGTTAAGCCAATGCCGAAACTCGACCCTGGTTTCCCAGATCTATAGTTGGCAGCTGTGGCCCTTATACCACATACTGTCCCAAGAGGACCCCACATCATCTCCCTAGCCTTGGCCTCAGTTCCACATTTTGTGATTACGGCCAAATCACTTAATCTCCCTGTGGCAGCCAGCATTTGCTGTTGGTTGCTGTACACCTCGCGTCCGTTGCTGTTTGCCCTGCTGAACTCCATTGCACAGATCCCCATCTCCCCCGACTCTGCTTTTCAAATTTTGTTTTGTGCAGTTTTATATAACGCCAATACCACCCGAAGGTATTGGAGCACTTTACATTAGCACCAGTTACTTTTTTTTGCAGTTTTGTATAGTGCCAACAACATCCGAAGGTATTGGAGCACTGTACATTAACAGCATTTAGTTTTCACGAGAACATCGAAAACTTAGGCAAATCATTGAATCTCCCCGTGGCAGCCCGCATTTGCGGTTTGTTGCCTGTCTACCTCCCGCCTGTCGCTGCTTGCCCACGCTATACTCCTGTTGCACAGATCTCCTCTTCCCCCAGCTCCCATCCTTCCCTGACCCTGCTTCTCACATTTGTTTTTTTGTGCAGTTTTATGTATGGCCAACCCCACTTGAAGGTATTGGAGCGCTTTACATTAGCACCAGTTGCTTTACACAAGGACACATTAATTTTTGCAGGCACAGGGAGATTAAGTGATTTGCCCAGAATAAAGGATGTTAAGCTGACCCCGAAACTCAAACTCGGTTTCCGAGCTCCATAGTTGGCAGCTCTGGCCCTTACGCCACATCCTGTCCCAAGAGGACTCCACTTCCTTTCCCTAGCCTCGGACTCAGGATCACATTTTGTGATTACGGGTAAATCACTTAAATCTCCCCGTGGCTGCCTGCATTTGATGTTGGTTGCCCGTCCACCTCCTGCCTATCGCTCCTTGCCCCCGCTGAACTCTGTTGCACAGATTCCCTCCTTCACTGACTCTGCTTTTCACATTTTTTTGTTGTGTTTTATGTAGCGCCAACACTACCCGAAGGTATTGGGGCACTGTACATATGCACCAGTTACTTTTTTTGTGCAGTTTTATATAGCGCCAACACCACCCGAAGGTATTGGAGCGCTTTACATTAGCACCAGTTACTTTACACATGAACACATTCATTTTTGTAGGCACAGCGATATTAAGTGATTTGCCCAAAATCAAGGGTGTTAAGCCGACGCTGAAACTCAAACCCGGTTGCCCAGCTCCATAGTTGGCAGCTCTGGCCCTTACGACACATCCTCTCCTGAAAGGACGCCATATCATGTCCCTAGCCTCGGCCTCAGTTCAACATTTTGTGATTACAGATAAATCACCTAATCTCCCAGTTTCTAAACGAAACAAGCATTGGCAAACCCAGAAGGTTTTGCCTGTGTGTAATCTATTGTTTGCAGGTTTCGGCAAGACAGCGCATGCCTCAAAGAGATGTGTTGTGCTCTGCCTGTAAGCTTACAGGTCACCCATCTCCTACCATTGGTAAACTTCAGCGTCACTCATTTTTGTTGATGCCTTTCGTCATGGCATGTGGGAGCAATGCCCTCTTCTTGAATTTAGCCCTCCCATAGTGCCTGGACCAAGTACATGTCTCCTTACATCTGCTGTTCAGCATGGCTAAAAGTCACTGAAAAAAGTGCTATGCGCTTTTTTGTGTTAGGAGGTTCAGGACATTAAACTCAACATGAGGGGGCCAAAGAAACTCGGTGTCAGCTCAGCATACTGTGATTTTGGGCTTTTAGTGACTTTGGGCCATGCTGAACATGGCTGTTTGAGAAATAGAGACCCAAGCCTTACAGGAACCTGCTTACTCTATCCTTCAGCGCCAAGACACCTTCGGGTATTCGCGCGCTTAATAAATTTATTAACATAACATTAACATGTGCTGCTAGACAACATGGCTAAAAGACATTCACATTGACAAGGCCAACAGCTCTTGGATTGCCGAGACCTATTGGCTTTGTCTATGCTTGTTGATTTTTGGTGTCATGAAACTTTGGCATGCAAGCACTTACAAATGTTAAATGCAATACAGCTTTAGATTTTGTACCTTCACTGATGGCTACTCGTCAGCGTGCCTGGCTCCATGGACGTCCACTCAAATACAGCCTCGTCAGTGGCATAGCAAGAAGGGTTAAGGGGTGCGTTCCGCCCAGGGCGGCACTCTTTTTGAGGGCGGCAGAGGTGAGCAAGTCCTGTCTGTCGACAACCACCATCCCCCCGCCCCCCACGGCAAGTCGTCCATCGACCACCACACACCCCCACCGCTCTTACCTGCGCCAGGGGGCAAACTTAGGGGCCGCTCGGGTGGCAGTTGGTCTAGCTACGCCATTGAGCCTCGCTGGAAAGGTTTTTTTCCCTGCGAATTACTCACTGTGAAGAGAACATATTTTTCACCTGCCCTAGTCCTCTGCTCTAACCAATCACATGCACTTGCATGTCAAGAAATACGTACTTTTGGGAAAAGGGCAAGGACGTGTTTGCTGAAAAGTACTTTATTTACTAAAAACAGCAAACTTTTTAAAGAGAAAAATGATTTTTCAGAAAATAAACTGATGCTTTAGGATAAACCCTACTTTATTAAAAATGACAAGCTGGTATTTGATTAAGTTAATGTTGTTTCAGAAAGTGTGAACTAATGTTCGGGAGAAAATGTGTAAAGTAATTTTACAGAGGATTTTTTGGTGAACTTTATGCTCAGAGGGGAGCTTATTGCTGAAATATGTCACAATTTCCTGTTTGGCAAGAGGGCTCGATTGTGCTGCAAGTGTTTCGTGACTCGCCTGACAGCATTTCGTTACCGGAACTAATAGCTTTTCATTATATAAATACGTCATATAAAATGTCCTAAGAGTGAACCAGTAAGACTGCTGTAACATAGATGACGTCACAGGAGTGGAGGTATGCTGCTAGAGCACCCCAACCTGAAGGATAGCTCTGCTGGTTGTGGGGTGGGGTGTGTCTTTGTTATCCACCCCCTACAATGAGCTTCTCAGTTTTAAAATGCTCAAAATTTATTCGGAAGCTGCAGGAGGGATGCAGGATGTGAACTAATTGTAAATCCGTCTCGGAGAATATGTGCAGTAAAAATTACTACATGTACACATTTTTCATTTAAAGAAATTTCTAGTAGAGTCGCGTGTAAGGTAGGGAGAGGCGGATGAACCCCTTGAAACATCCTCTTGTGAACTTTGGCTCCCTCAGCAGGCTGCATTAAGTATTGCAATTGGGTTATTTCACCAGTGTTGCTTTATGGAGGCAGCCCTTGCCCCCAACCCCCCCCCCCATTCTTCCTGAGGACTGTAAGGGCAGGTAGGTGAATAGAAGGATGGGTAGGTGAATAAGGTGGGTGGATGCATGTCTGTGCAAAGGAATGGCTGGTGATTGGTTAGGTGTGTGCATTTAAGGGTGGATGGGCGAACGAATTGATGGGTAGGGCGAGTGACTGTATGGGTGAGTATCAGGCGCGCAACGCCCATTGGGCTCAAAGGGCTTCAGCCCCCCCCCGTCGTGTGTGGCTGCCCGGGATGAGACAGCTTCCCGGGCACACACACAGCCGCACCCGAGTACTTCACAGGTCTTAACAAGCATTTGCAATGCAATAGGTCTCGCATTTGCAAGAGTTTGAGCTATTAGAATTGTAAATGACAATGCCATTTATTTATGTGTTTTGAAAACCAGCAAGCGGTGAGTAAACAGGCACTTTGTACTTGTAGTCCTTGCTTACAAGAAGCAAGGCTGGTAGTGAAAGAGGTACACTTACTGCCAGCTTTGCATTGCAAATGCTTGTTTATTTTTTATATTTTGCAAAGCACACTAATACCTTCACGGTTATCATTCCACGATGCCCACCAAAAACAGTACAGAAAAAGAGTAAAGCATGTCCATTAATCAACAAAATTTTGAAAAAGATTTTGTGACAGACTTGTGACCTGAAGTAAGATTCAGCAAATAAGGGAAGAGTTTTATGACCTGGTCGTTGCTTAAGAAAAGACCTACCTACACCTCTGCATTTACGAATTTTATGAAGAACTAATAGTCCAGCTGATGCAGAGCGTAGACCTCCAGAAAGATGGTAAGGAGTGGTAAATGTTTGTATAATGCAGGGCCGTTCTCATCGATGGCTTTAGGACAAATGCACAGACTTTTAAATTTAACATGCTTTCAAACGGGAAGCACTTGACTCAACCCGTTTGTAATAAACCTGCCCGTGCCCCTATCCTATTGGTTGCACATTACGTGGACAGGACTCTCTCTAGATGGAACTGTAGTCTGCTTAGATGCCCCAGTCCCAATTTCCACCTAATGTACCTGCACTCTCACCAAGATTAAGGTTTTAGGTAGTGTGCCACCTATCGGGTAGTTCACCCTAGCGAAAGGTGGGAGGAAAGGTTTCAGGGTAACAGGAAATAGAAGCGTCTGTCAGGTGGACCACGGAGCCCCCTTGCAATTTGAATACCTTTAGATCACTTTCGGTCACAGCCATTGAGGATCTCAAATGTCCTCAGCAGTAGAATTAGTCTACCTCTGTTACAGCACTAATCCAATTGGGTGTATTCTGGGGAACCAGGCAACAATGCCATCCTTCCACACCAATTGCATCCTAGTAAACTGGACTCCCTCCATCCCTACCATTTTCGTGCCATCCTCTCCTGCCAAGAGAATTTTTACCATAATTTAAAGTAATAGACTCTTATCTGGAGTTTAAACAATAACTGAAAACGAAATTACATTACAGAATTCAAATGGCTTAAGAGTGTCTGACCTGGTTGGCAAGCTAAGCACCCTGCCATCATCTATCCAAATTTTGTTACTGGGCAAATTCCATGTGATCTTCGACACGCCGTAGCATATCGGGTGGTGTCCATCCCAGTCCCAACCACAGCTCCCGGCCAAGCCAATATGAATCCTGGCTAACGCACAAAGACCTGTTGAACAAAGCTCACTCTCAAATTTGGGTTAAGTCTCAGTGCGTATCAACAAGGTGATCCCCCTACACTGGCAATGGAGACAAGCTCCCGGAGTAAAGGTATGATGCAAACACAAAGAGTTACTAGTATTGATCACATGACTAAATTGTCACCAAGAAACAACTAAGTGTAAAGCAGCACTGATGAGAGACTTAATAAAGGGTCTTCATAAGGAACAACAATCAAAACAGTGTCACTATTTGCAAGCTTCAGATTTAGGGTGCCAAAGCATATCTCTTCTCGCATCAAAGATGTTCACATTTGGTGATCAGTGGGAGTATGAGCAGAAAAAGTGGCTGTTACGAGATACTGAGGTCAAGAATCAGTCAGCCAAAGCTCAATATATTTTTCAAGATTCTAGGTTAAACTTCAAATAAACTGACGGGGAGGGGGCACAAAGACAGGTGAACACTGCACATTGCATTAGTGTTATGAAAAGCTCATTCACACTCACTAATTCTTAAACCATTACTGCACTAACATCCATCCACAAATCCCTATCCTGCCCAAACAAATACTTGTGAAATACAGGCAAGTTGGATAGTAATTAATAAGCCACCGATGACGTATTCCAGAATAAGGCATTGCACTTCAATCACTAAGATAACAAGCATTAGCAGAGCCAAGAGGTCTGGCGTTCCTATGGTGCATGCGCAGAACTAACAAGACGACAGGTAGATATGGGTGTACTGGAAACATACACACACTAAGTAAATTCATGCATGCAGACATGGTGGTGTGTGCATGCACTCTTGTGAAAGCCACGCTTGGTCACTTTGGCAAGTACTGTTTTTTTAATATGTCAATTACTATAAGCATTAACCCTTTTTCAAAGCAGTCTCAATGTTGGCAGATGCGGAAGGCCAAGAGTAGGAACCAAAGTTTCTGAAGATCACATAGTCGGACAACAGGATAGGCACCAAGGAGGAAAGATACTAACAAACTTTAAAGATAAAAGGGGGAGTGCAGTGGTTGCCGTGGATGTATTAACAGGTGCTCCCAGATAAAAAGACATATACCAGAGATAAACTCGGCTAGTCATACAGACTGGTATGTTTAAAAGGCCAGTTTTGGCATGCACTGGTATCTGACAACAACCTACCTGTCAACACGTCCCCAACTTTAAATCGGGTGCCATCATGTGGAGGAAACATGGGTGCTCATGCAGACAGTGCAGTATGCGGGTTAGGGAGGTGCAACCTTCGATGTGTTCATTCGACTGAGTGGTGAGTAATGGCGGGCGGTTCCCGAAGTTCGCGGGATGTCTGAGGTCTAGCTACGATAGCTCTATGTGGTACTGATCAGAGCTCATGTCAACACAGTGCTTTAAATGAGCCGGTACTCACCGGTACTGAGTACCGGCACTTCTGAATTTTCCGGCCGTCAGTACCGGCACTTTTCTTAGGTGAGGGAGAGTACCGGTACCCTCATTGAGAGCACAGCAGGCTCAGGTTACTTATCTCCTCCTGCTCAGGGCAGATGCCGCCCTGCTTCCGAGGAGCTTGCAAGTCACTGAGCTGCTCAGTGGCCTGTTGCACAATCACTGCTGGAGATTCCAGCAGCTCTCACTTGAATGTCTCCAGACTGCAGGGGGTTGAGAGGGCTTGCCTTGCGTCATGCTGTGATCAGCAGGACAGGGTCTAGACAGACCCTGCACTGTTGATCAGGTGCGCAATGGCTATTAGGCTTAAAATGCTTAAGGCCCCTTCCTCCATCAGGCGTGTGAAATGGGCTGGGGCTCCCAGTCCCAGTCAGTAATCCTGTCCCATTTAAGGAACTGTACTGGCCCTACTAAAGTGAGCGGCAGCGACAGACAATCCTCTACCTTCCCCAAAGCCGATTTTTTTCTCCATCTTTTTGTTCCGCACAGAGGCTGCTTTCCTTTGTGTGCCCCTCTGTTGAAGCAGGAAACGAACATTTGTAAAGTGGATAAATGATGTTTACTAAACGCATTTCTCATGCGTTTTGATATGTGCTGTAACTGGTACAGAGGTTATTATGTATCATCATATCTTGCCCTTAGCCCCGCCCCTAGCCCCGCCCATTTGCCACACCTCTAACTCATTTTAATGAGTACCTGCACTTATTTCTTTCCATTTAAAGCGCTGTGTCAACACCATCTACAATATAGCAAACAAAGTGCTTCGAGTCAGCTCTCTCCCCTTGCAGCCACAAGCTCGTATTTTTTATGTTTTATTTTAGAAAAGTTCTACAAAATTATAATCGTCGCGTCTGTCCACTTGGTATGTTCACATTAACCATCTTTCCTGGCAAGTAATTAAAGTTTTATTTACACCGATAAGAAGCGGTTGCAGAACATTAAATTGCGATTATTTTCTGTGTTTATAATTGTTTCTTAAAATGCACCTTTTTAGGTTTCACCTGGCGTTAGCTGCTCTCGCCATGCGAGGGCTTCTTGGAATCGATACGGATTCCGAAGCTTTCAGATGCCCCGCCCATCTTTTTCATTCGCTGGCGTCATCCTCCATGGTAAACGCTGGCTCATGATTGAAAAGGAGGCTTCTTAGTCCCTCCTGGTTACCGCCTTGTCCACTTTTGGCCACGCCCACCGGGACTGGATCTTTTACTCTGCAGCGTGACACACTGTCTTCTAATTGCTCGGTGAGCACTTTCTTTTTTCATTCCCAGAATGGCGTGGCGATAGCTTTTTAGGACCGCGCTTGTTTATTTATTTAATTACCATTTGCTATGCGATTTGCTTTCACCGCGCTTGTTTTTTTTTTACTTTTAGGCAGTGTGTGTTCTTCTGCTATTTGGTTAGGTGCCTGGTGTCCAAAGCAAAATGTTCTGCTGTGTTCGCAGTTTTCAGAGGGCTTGCCACGAAGTTCGTCCACTTGTTTTATTTTGTGTTTATTGCTTGCGGAGAGGTGATTTGCAAGCTTGTTGTCTTCGCGTGGCGTGGCGATAGCTTTTTAGGACCGCGCTTGTTTTAATTTGATCTGCGATCTCGATTTCAAGCCCCTAGTGTTGCAGTCTTTATTTGGTAAGGTTTTGCTTCTGTACTGGGTTTTTGGTTCTGTTTCGGTATTATGTAAAGAAAGGGTTTGGGCATGTGATTTGTCACCTTTTAACTTGGTGTGTTTCTTTGGTTGTGTCTTTGGCAATATTGTCTAGCCCTTTAAGAACTTTAACATGTTGTCATTCTTTTAGCCTCGCATTGGAGTTTTAGAGCTATGACATCTTAACTCATTGGTGCCATAAAGGCTTTTGTATTTTTATTTATTTATTTATGCGTTTTTATATAGCGCGGACTTTACCCGAGGGTGTCAGAGCGCTTCACAACAGGATCAGCAACATTACATAAGGAGGAGGATACAAATGAGCATAATACAAAGACAAGCGTTACATTGCATGAGGAAAAAGTGACAATTGTGCAAAAACAAACAAACCAAATACAAAAGAGGAATGAGTTCCAATAGGAAAAAGTGACAGATGTGCATGAAACATGGGATACCAAATACAAATGGAGGTATAATACTGCAATAAATGGCAGTCACACATGACACACTGGGAAGGCGCTTCTATAGGCTTGGAGTACAGAATTTCCTATAGTGGAAGAACTTCCTTGAGGTAGTAGAGAGGGCGTGGATTCAACAGGGGGTACATGGGGTACAAAATATATGATACATGGGGTACAAAATACACTAAAGGCAAAATACTGTAATAAGTGGCAGTAACTCGAAGCACACTAAGAAGGCCCTTCTATAGGCTTGGAATACAGAATTCCTATCATGGAAGAGCTTCCTTGAGGTAGTAGAGAGGGCGTGACTTCACAGGGGACTTATAATGGGGGAACACGCACATAAAAACCAACACAACACATAAAATAAGGAATGAACAGACACAAGTACAACTTTATACTGACGAGCGGACTTCCTAGAGGGGCCTAAGACCCGAACGTATTAGTTCTGGAAGTGTCTTTGGAATAGAAGAGACTTGAGGTCAGCTTTGAAGATCCGGGTAGAGGAGGTGGCACGGAGCAGTGGGGGAAGCGAGTTCCAGATTCTCACCGCATTGCCCGAGAAGGATTGAGCCATCGATCTTTCCCTTTTGAAGACGGGGGGCTCAAGCAGAAGCTTTTCCGCATTGCGAGAAGGGCGAGAGCCACCGGACAATTTCAGTTTTGTAGTCGGTCTTTTAGCATCTGGTAACGTAGCCTACGTGTATTCTTTTCCTTGCTATTAATCCAGATTTAATAAAGTACTTTGCAACATTAAGCAAAAATTGAATTTTCTCAGTTCCGCTCGGCACTGATTTTCTGTATAAACTTTTTTCTCCGTAATCTTTTTTTTTTTTTTGTACCCCTACCTCCCCCGAATTGTAACTTTAGTTCAGGTCAATTGGTGTTGGTTGGTGAATGGAAAACTCTGACCAAGATATCCGATGAGTTCGGAGACCCCATTTGACCACGTTAACTGCGGAACGCTCTCACCTAACGTGATCGTCCTCACAACGAGCTCCCAATCTGACGCTCCAGAGCGCAAGAAGAACCGACCAGGACCTGCTGATGTTCCCAGCAATAATGGCATCCATGGGAAGAATATAGGAACTATCACTTTGTCCCCTCTCTCGCATACACGCATAGCAGGTCACAGCACCATCATTCTCTGAGTCGGACACCGTGTTGTTGGGTAAAAACTGACGGGAATTCGTAGTTTTAGCACCCCTCCCTTTAATTGTGAAGTTGACACTTTTGTTCCCAAAGTCGAAGTCTGGCGATCGCCAGTAAGGGCAAGAACTGTGATCGGCGAGACAGATTCCTACTTGGCGCAATAAGAATAACGAAGCAGTTCACAGATATGCTTTCCTACCAAAAAACAAAACAAAAACAGCGACACAGAATGCGACCATTCATAATTATTTGACAAGTACACACAATCCATGCACTCCAGGGATTACATCCGAAATTGGTGCAATTTTTGTCAGGGGGGGGGTGATATGCATGGAATAACTCAGCAGAGATGTTATGAAGCTACAAAGTGCAGTATTGCATGTCAAGTTTGGACAGTTTCGTGCCCGGTTTAATGTCCCCAGTGATAAAGGGGTGCGCTGTGAGTTTACATTGCTAGATGCGCCTACATTTAAACTATGCAGTAGACTTTTGTACCTTTGCTTGTTTTAAGACAGGAAGTGAGGTGGTGTGTTTTTGACAAGTAGCCCTGCTTGGTTTCAAGCAATTCAGGATTCCTTTCCTGGTCACTCCAGTCTTAGCTGCCTTCAGCCTTGCCAAATGATTGGATGTTGCTGCTCGGTGGCCAAGGGCAGGCTCCTCCACTCCGAGCTGGCGCGTTGCACTTCTAGACAAGGTACCTTTGGGAGGCATGATCGGGTGGGAAACTCGATACCTGCTTTCGGAATGGCGCGTCATCACTTAACACAAAGCGTTTCTTACGTAGTTTGTTTTTCAATACATTTCCAACAATACCGTTGCTTAAAAAGCAAGTGATGGAGCCTTTGAACCACATGTATTTGAAAATATCAAGTGATTTAATACCCTTGTCTTTAGTTGTGTAAAACTACTCGGCAGGGTCCAGAGCATTTTCAGTAGATAGCTTGTGCCACGTATGTGATGCTACGGATTATGTCCGACATAGTAAGACAGAAGTGGGTGGGAAGCATTTATGGTAGCTTCTCAGTGACGTCACGTAGGTTCCACTTATCTTCCTTCACATCTCAGTAGGTTGTACACATTTTTAAAATGCTTCTTTCTAACAAAGAACCTTTTGGGTGACCAGCAGCAAACTCCCAGAGGTCACTAGAATTCCCTTTTCCGATAGACACGGTGTTCCAGATGGTGGATTTACACTATCAGTCACACCCCCGAAATCAGTAGCTGCTACCGACACAACACACACCAGAAATTGCATCTTTTTGCTACTCTGAATCCTGGATAAGTCAACTCAGTGGTAGTTCCATTCATTGTTTGGGATCGCTTGAAATGTGGGGCTTGATAGAGGAAGAATTTGCCGTTGTTTTTTTTAATTAGTTTTCAGCAGACTCTCAATTAACATTTAATATTGTCACCTTTGTGTGCTTTGCAGGTAGGTTTGATGAATACCACCTGAAATGTACAGCAAATACCACTTGAAATGTATAGCTTGAAATGCTTAGCGACAAGGATTGTTATTGGCATTATTTCTTTTTGTGTTCAGGAAATATTTTAACAACATTTTCTTTTTTCTGATGAACATCCATTTAGGGGATTCATCTGCTTAAATTGTGCCCATATAATCGTTGTTTTGTCTAGACTTTATTTAGAGCTCATCCTAGTTATTGGGTCTTTTATTTTTACCCAACCGCTTGCATGCTTTCTGCTCTCTGAATGTTCTACCAGTTATGTCTTATCTAAAGGTAATCGTACCCTGGCAGTATCAGCACTTCTTAGGCTGAGATGTAAAGTGTACAGGAGGTTTGCTGCCATGGGTGGAAGTGTTTCCATAAGTGATGCTAGACAGGTGCAGTGAAAGCACATACAAGTTAGGGTATTATAAAGATTGTAGTTAGCCTTGGTAGATAGACAGGACATTTACACACAAACTGATCTCTCTGGGGGCTCTCACATGGTTAAAAGTAAAATAAACTGGGGGCGTGGCTTGGACGTCGGAGGGAATGGCTGCCTAGCTCCGCAGCTCGGCACATCGTTAGGGGGATAATAATATATACGAGCGCAAATGGGCGACCAGGACGACAGCAAACACGAGGCTCCCGCTGCTGACACAACGGAGACTTGATTGTGTCCAGCCATAGCGGAATCGGAGGAGTGGAAGCAGGTTTTGCAGGCTTTCTGCGGAGGGAAGCGCGCGCCCGTCGGAGCTCGCAAAATGGCGCTGAAGCTCGCCGGGAAGCAAAACGGAGCCTGCACAATGAATGCGACCTGCTAAGGAGATGATCGATCAGCGCCGATGCCGAATATCAGCTAGTGCCTATTGCCAGCCGGTAAGAGCTAGTACGAGCGCTCTTCTAACGCCGCCTGTTACTCGAGAGGGCCCACTACGTTCTGCCTGACCCTAAAATGGCCGCCAATGCTCGGCGTCTTCTCGTCCTCATTGCCTAATGCACAGTCTTAGAACACGATTCTCAGAGCGACCAGCTCCAAAATTATCCCTATGATGCCAAATCGTTCCATCAGCTCTTACATTGGCTGATAAAATTCAACAAGACCAGCGGCAGAGCCAGCAATAAGCCACAACTGCAGATGCATATGAGAGTTTATGGGAGTGCCTGTGTGGGTGCCTTTGTGAGTGCCATTTCTGGGAGCATTCCTGGGAACTTCCAGATCCTTTACCCCCACCTTAGTCCCTGCCTCAATTGCTAAGCCCAACAACAAAGACAGCAAAGCCAGCAAAGCCAGCAAGAGCCAGCAAAGTCAGCAAAGCCTGCACCCATACACGGTTGCTTTTTGTCTGTCCACCTAATACTTACCTAATACCTACCTTGACAGCAGAGCAGAGCTGGGACAACTCACAAACAAGATACAGGGACCTTCTGTCTGCGCAACAACCCAAGAGACTATAGTCCCTCTTACATACCACCTGGGCAAGCTCCGACAAAAAGAACGCCTCTAAAAGCGCAGCTGCCCCTCAAAGAAAGGCAGGATCAACCAGGCTCTACCAGCCCCAACCAGCCTTAACCTAGCACGCTAGGGCGCTTTATATTGATACAATAACCAGGACTTAGACATACGGCAGATTTGGTTCGACATAGGTAATACTTGCGGCGAATAAGGAGGAAAAACAGAACACAACAAGCAACAAGAGAAAGACGAAACTGGGAGAGTTCTGCCAGGTGGAGCCAAGCGGAGCCAACACACATCAAAATGGCGGAGGAAAAAAATAGGAACACTAAGAAGGTCAGACCGGACCCCACCACCTCGGACTCGCCTATTAAGGCCAAACCGGACATCCATAGCACTATGGAAATGATACTAAAAAATTAGCGGAGGTCCATGACCTAGCAAAATCTACAAAACAGAACACAGACGCCATGCAGCTGGAACTCACGGCAATTAGAGCTGACATGAATACAATGAATGTGCGATTGGATGATGCGGAACAAAGGATAAGTGCCACAGAAGATATCACGACTCAGGCCTGCAAAGAATTGGTGCACCTCCATAAAATCACCGACTCTCTGAAAAGACAGAACGCAGAATTGGAAGACAGAAATAGAAGAGGGAACATACGAATTTTTGGCATCCCAGAAAAATCGGAGGAGGACGCGGGGTCTTGTGTGGCCTTCCTGGAATCATGGATTCCCATGATAACGGGGATAAAATTCAGTCCCGGCTTGGAGCTGGACAGAGCGCACCGAATCCCTACTTTTGCCAACCCGCACAGAATTGGTACCAGACCGATGATATGTAAACCACTCCGCTTCCAACACACAGAAGCCATCCTAACATATGCCAGGAAATCACACCAAGTAACTTGGGAGGGCAGGAAGATCACATTCACGCAGGACTATTCTAAAGACACCGTCGACTTACGGAAAGGATTTCTCCAACTACGCGACAAACTGAGAGAGAGGAAGATCCTCTTCTCATTCATTGGTCCCTCGAGGTTTCGAATTATGGACAATGGCAGAGCAATGATCTTCACAGATCCTCAAGTACTGGCGTTACATCTTGAAGGGGCCCCGACCCAAGAAATGGATCTTGCTACAGGACTTTCCAATAAGAGGAAGACGTGATATCCTTTTTACCCTAATTTAGATATTCACAGCTCAGTGGTTTTTGTTTGCATGAGACTTGATATCCTGTTTCTACCCTAGCCGGGAGGTTGATTCCTCAGTTAGTTTAAGTATTAACCATGACAGTTACTGTACTGAGCGTAGAGGGAAAACTGAGACCGACTGTCATGTTTACTTTCATACTTGATGTCAAGTTCGAATATGTGGGATCTTGTTGAGGTTTGGATGGGACCACTAGGTTCCAGTACAGCGCAGCACAGCGTTGTAATCACGTTATA
This sequence comes from Calotriton arnoldi, assembly GCA_963921515.1. NCBI lineage: Eukaryota > Metazoa > Chordata > Amphibia > Caudata > Salamandridae > Calotriton > Calotriton arnoldi. The sequence goes on from CAWUFW010007514.1 coordinate 414,506, forward strand.
TATGTTCTTTAAAAGCTGGAAATCTGATTCTGGTTTTGCCATATATATTTTCATACTTAGTGTTAAGACCAAATTTGTGAGGTCTTGTAGGATTATGGTAGAATAACTAGGTTACAGCACAACGATATAATGAGCAAGACGGAATTCTAAATCTGATTCTGACATATTTGTCTTCATACTTGATACTAAGGCCAAATTTGTGAGGTCTTGTTGAGGTTGCGTTGGGATGACTGGGGTCCGGCATAGCGTAGCACAACGTTGTAACCACGTTATATATGTTCTTTAAAAGATGGAAACCTGAGTCTGATTATGCCATAGTTACTTTCATATTTAGTGTTAAGACCAAGTCTGTGGGGGTCTTGTTGAAGTTACATTGGGACCACTAGATCCCAGCACAATGTTGTAATCACGTTATATATGTTCTTTAACATCTTCGCAGCAATAACCATGCGGGGAAAGGCTTTAGTAAACATGTTAATTCACAAATTTACTTAAATATTCAATTGTTCAACTGTTCAATATCCAATTCCCCTATCGGTCTGCCGACAGTCGGTTCTGTCGTCGCAGCCCCTACACTCGAATTTTCTTTGGGGATGAGAGGGAGGGGGGAGGGAGGGAGGGTGGTAGTAGATGGGGATTTAGGAGGGGAAGTAGAAACTGAAAAGGTTGTTCCTAGCTTATTTATTTTTCTTCTATGCTTATTCTTCTGTTTATGGTCATATTCATATTTATTATTTCAATTATGTTTTTTTGCTACAGTAGGCACACATCATGACACACATGAAACACACCAAGGCACAGATTTTCTGACAACCAGCACGATCTTAGGACCGGAGTCAGTAAATATCACCCGATATCATTACTCCCACATCATAGCCCTAACAAACACTGTAGCGATACATCAGCCCATATGATGTCTCAGCACACAACTCTCACGGAGGATCTTAACATCGTTTCATTGAATGTTAAGGGCCTAAACCACCCGATGAAACGTAGGAAAATATTCGATTACTTAGCAAAAACTAAAGGAGACATTATTCTTCTCCAAGAAACAAAACTGTCCAAAGAGGACATAAGTTTCATCAAATACAATTGGATTTCTCATCTGACCGCCTCACCGGCGTCCCACAAAAAAAAGGAGTTATCACCCTCATCGCCAAAAAATCAAACATTTCACTTGTTTCCCATACACACGATGACGAAGGTAGATTGTTAGTCACACATCTACAAAGGGGAGAGGATCTTATTCATGTGATCAATATATACGGTCCAAACTCTGATGAACCTCAATTCTGGGAAACAGTCTCGAATACCATAGCAAATCTGCCCCAGGACGACCTTCTGGTGGTGGGTGGGGACTTTAACATGCCACTAGACCCCCTCCTGGATAGACAGTCAAGGTGCAAATTTCACCCGTCTCGATCGCACGACATACTGCGTAGAATTTGTACTAGATTCAACTTGAAAGATACCTGGCGCCTACAACACCCTGATACAAGGGATTACACATTCTATTCGGCCCCTCACAACTCCTACTCTAGAATAGACTATATTTTAATATCCTCCACATTTACACACTACCTAGATCAAACAGATATAGCCCCGATTCTCATATCCGACCATTCATGTATACACACCACACTCGCAGGCACTCACCCCACATCGCCCCCGAAGAGATGGCGCTTTAACGAGGAAATACTGTCAGACCCTGAAAACAAAGCGAAAATTGACAATGCGATTAAAGAGTATATAGAATTGAACGATCTCCCAGAGATCCCCATATCTACCTTCTGGGACGCTCTTAAAGCCACCATTAGGGGCGTTATTATCGGAATTAAGGCCCAAATAAATAAAAAATTAAATCTAGAACTTAAAAATCTAGAATGTGAGATTAAGACTCTGGAAAAAAAGCACTCGGAGCGAGTGGAGGATCAGGCTATCCTAAACGCGTTGACCAAAAAGAAGTACGAATATAATACAATTATAAGCAGAAGGGCTGGTGTCTGGATCAACAAATTCAAGGCGCTCCAACTTTGTGAGGGCAACAAAGCGGGGAAGTTATTGGCCTCCTACCTTAAGCATAAACAGAGACAATTCACGATCTCCTCGATTAAAGATGACAAGAATATCACCCACACCAAACATAGCGAAATTTTGGATACCTTCCAAACGTTCTACAAGGACCTCTATAGTAACAGTTTAATAGTCAACTCAGATGCCTGCGAACAATACTTACAGTCATTAGACCTCCCCAAACTTTCAAACACAGATAGCTCAAAGCTGGGGGCACCTATCTCGGATCTAGAGATATCGTCGGCGATAAAAACACTTAAAAGTAACAAAGCTCCAGGGCCAGACGGCTTTTCTGCCTCTTTTTATAAGGAATTTGGCACTTCACTCCAGCCGACGTTAAATAGGCTCTTCAACTCTGTAGCCCATGAGGGCAACATTACTAACTCAATGAGGGAAGCCAATATCATTGTCATACCCAAAGAAGGCAAGGACCCGCTCCTACCCAAAAACTATCGACCAATTTCCTTAATAAATGTAGACTGTAAGATCTATGCCAAAGTCCTAGCAAATAGATTAAATAAATTTCTTCCCTCTCTGATCAGCAACTCACAGGTGGGTTTTCTCAAACATCGTATGTCTAATGACAACACTAGACTACTATGTCACATCTTAGAAAAGGCCAAAAACGCTCCGACACCCCTAATTGCTATCACGCTAGACGCGGAAAAGGCGTTTGATAGAGTGTCATGGCAGTTTCTGAGACAATGTATGCAAACTTTCAACCTAGGTGAACCATTCATCTCCATGGTAATGGCCTTATATGTTAACCCGACGGCCAGGATAGCCATTAATGGCACCCTATCGGATTCATTCCAGTTAGAACAAGGAACTAGACAGGGCTGCCCCCTCTCTCCGGCTCTCTTCCTCCTAGCATTGGAGCCGCTGATCCAAGACATTAAGCTCCATAAGGACATCACCGGGGTTCTCTTTGGCGACTTGCGAGTAAAACTAGCCGCATATGCGGACGACATATTGATCATCACGGAACAACCGGAAGAATCCATCATAGGCCTGATGACCACGATAGACGCATACTCTAGACACTCTGGTTACAAACTCAATCGCGATAAATCTGAGGTCAAACCGCTTAATGTACATAGTACGCGTGAAATGCTAGGCAACTCGGGCCTCACATGGCAACCGAACCATATCAAATACCTGGGGATAGAATTCTGCTCCACTATTCTAGAGACACTCCAACATAACGAGACCAAAACACTGGAAAAGATCAAATCATTATTGGATGCCTGGTCACCCAGATTCATAACTTGGTGGGGCAGAGTTGAAACCATAAAAATGATGGTCTCCCCCTAGTAAATTATTTGATAACAATGCTGCCCCTCATTCTTTCCGAAGATTTCCATCACAAACTAAACAAACTTCTCTCGAACTTCCTGTGGAGAGGAAAGAAGGCAAGAATTAGCATGAAGAAACTCAGGCTCCCTAAAAGGTTAGGTGGGGTTACTCTAGCTGATTTTAAACGCTACCAGTCGGCCTTCCTCGCAAGACAGGGCTCTCATTGGCTGACAACCCCAGTAGGATACTCACCTGTATGGCTTGACATTGAGAAACATATCCTTGATGGTATACCCCCGGCAACCCTTCTAACCATGAATATGAATCGAATTCCTTGTTCAAGCTCTATACTCAAAAACACTAAATCTTCCCTCTTGAAAATAGACAAACTACTAGACGTCAGTGTTAAGAAGTCTAATTTGGTATCCATTTGGAATAATAGCAAAATTTTATATAAAAAATGCACCTTGTACAATGCAACATGGATCAGTAAGGGCATATATTTTCCCCACCAACTCTACGCAGGCACACAACCCTTATCCTTTAAGGACCTACAGTCCATCTACCAACTTGAGCCAATTGAATTCTACTATTTCTTAAAAATAAAAGCTGCCTTAGCTAAGGCAAATCTCTCAGCCCTAACACCATCCCTCCCGCAATACCTCTCAAAAGTAAACGCGTTAGGTCACCAGGTCTCCCGATTCTACAAACTACTAAGCCCACAACACTCTACACTTAATAAGAAGACCATAGCCTTTTGGGAATCGAAATCCAAAACCCCGATCTCAGACTCAGACTGGTCCTGGACATGGAACGCAGTATTTAAAAATAAAATCAGTCCAGTGCTATCACATACAAAATTCTGGTTACTACACAGGGCATATTGGACTCCAGCCCGACTTCACAAGCACAAAATCCGCGCAGACGATATATGTTGGAACTGCAATGGAGCAGTGGGAGACTTGGAGCACCTACTGACCCTTTGCCCGTGTGTGACTACCTATTGGGATAAAGTTCTTAAATTCATATCTAAACTCTTCCCCCTGGATATAAGTAGGGACCTCCAGACCCTAATATTTGCCCCTACTGGAGCAGACTCCTTGGGGGATGATGACAAAGCACTCCTTGACCTACTTCTCACAGCAGCTTTTAAGATAGTACTCAATAATTGGAAGGATACTAGTAAATCATCCTTTAAACACTGGCTGAATTGGGTCACTAACCTGCGAGGAGCTGACAATATAGCGCTCCACAACTCCCCGTGGAAGTCCCCCAGTAGAGGCATGTGGGAATCCCTTGATCTCTTCTTTGAATCCTACAAACCACCGTGAACAGTCTCTTATAATACCCTATGCTACCACACAATACCAAACAGAGACCCTTCATGACAAACATCCTTACCATGCCACTTAAAGAAATACACATCAAGGATCCCTGACGTCTAATTGCTGCCCATATCTAATGCGGGGTGCTATATCTGCTCTGAGAAATAGCCAAAAGTCTTGCAACCACAAGACGCACACCAAAATACATAGCCTTCCCTACTATCTGTCTCTGCCTTCAGACAAATATCTTATGCCATCTATACTATCGTCACTTATGTCATTCTGATGTCGCAGTGCTGATGATGTATTCACTTCTTCTATCCCTGTTTGCGATTTCTAAAATTTGAAATGTGCTGTATCTCCTTTTGCAATTGATATATTATTTATTTAGTTATTATGTATTTTGTTTTTCTATTTATTTGCTATGCTATATGTATTATATATGGTTTTGCTTCGAACAATCAATAAAAAACTTTATTGAATTCAAAAAAAGTAAAATAAACTATTAACTTACAGAGGTTAAATTTCAAGAAAAGACTCTTTACTGCCTGCTTGTTTCTAGGGCATGCACCCAAGAGTTGGAACTCCTTATTTTACGTAGGCAAGTCCGAGAATTTAAAAAAAGAGCAGAGGCAGCAAAAAATGTATTCAGTGAAAGGAGGGGGTAGAGGGTGAGGCAGAGTCAGACCGATCCGTATTTGGAATGTGGATATCCTGTGACAGGAGGCTGTCCAAATAGGCCTATAGTGCAGGCAGTCACTGTCAATGTCACACCACTGGCTTTGTCCCAGCCCTACCCTACCTGTCATTCACACTAGCCAGTCCTAGTCTCGCCCCTCTTACATGGCATTTATTCCTCGTTGCTCTTTCTCTCTCCATTTCTCCCCTTGCCAAATCCTTCGCCTTTTTAGGTCTTGCCTGAGCCAGCGCATGCGCTGCTCTGGCAAGTTTTAGTAAGCGGGTTTTGGAAGTGCAAACAGTGGCTTTTGCTGGCGACGAGCCTGCGTTCACGCGAGCGTGCACGCGCGATCAGGCGCCATATGGCTTCCCTCGCCATCTGGACGCTCGCGTGAACGCAAGCTGGTTGCCAGCAAAAGCCACTGTTTGCACTTCCAAAACCCGCTTACTCACGATGACTTTCACGGCCGCGTCAGTTTCACGTATAATGCTTAACACAATATTACTGGGTTGTCGCTGATGTGCCTTTGCCCCCTCTATAAAGTCGTATTCACTCTGTAAGTATCTGCTTGAGCAATAACTGTCAAGAAAAATCATTTTTCTGTGGTAATTAATTCAATGTGTCTAACAATTGCAAACATCTGTCTGATAGCTTTATACCTTTACTTTGCTTCTAGTAGAACGTATCATTACGGGGTCCGCATGAACACCTGCGCACTATGCAAACACTGATACCAATATATTTTAAACAAGGGTTTCATTTTAAAGTTGCCACAAACGGTGGCAAACAATTTCCCACACAAACAAGGAGACCAAGCCTACCATTTTCGTCACAAGTCGCCAACTCAAACCCATCCAAGAAAAACATATGTTGCCCAAAAATGTATTCCGCCAACATTACTGCTCCTTCAAAGACACCGCTTCGGCTTTTCCTTCCTAAATGCGGACATTTCACAAGTCTGCCCCTCCTTATCAGCTCATCGCAAGCAACCGTACACTTGGGAGGCACAGCTTATGTCCCATAAAATTCCCTGTGTCCCAGCACACAGTGGTGGGGCAGGGTGTTGAAGTTGAGCTTTACATGGCCCAAAGCGTTAGGCCGACTTTAACAACACTTCACTGTAGAATGCTCACACGTCTTTGTGTATGTTGACTAGGCGCTCCAGGTGGAATCATGGAGACAGGCCTGCTGTGATAACGCTCAGTAATGAAAGCCTGTGTGTCTGGGTAGCAGCCTGGATTACCATATAGCCCAGATAACGCATTTTTTTAAAATAAAATTTACAGTAGGAATAAAACATCCTAAAACGTCATGCTAATTAAACAAAATGTGTTTGCTTTCAGAAACATATTTTTTATTTCAAACAATTACAATTGTTTACTTTATGGATCTCAGCAACAAAAACCACAGGAAAGTGCCACTGAATATCGTTCCGCCGCAAAAATGGCAATTTTTAGCACATCCACAAAATGGAAAATAATATACAGAGACTTTATAAAAAATAAAATTAAAAAAAAGAACACTTTAGCATCTGCCTACTTGATGTATATTTCATACTCGCTTTCATTACAGTACCGCATCGTTACTGCTTTTGTGTACCAAATATCATATGATACATTTTGGCTTATCTTATTAAATACACAATTCGCCTTTTTTTTTTTTGAAAAATACAATATCATCATACCACTACTGCCACAAATCAATATAGGTTTGATTTCAGTGCATCACCACACGGTGCAGTCAGTGAAGGCATTATTTCAATAACATTATTTATATTCAACATTTAAATGCATTTCGGTTGACCTGGGGTAAACTGAATTTCCAGTGTTCATTATATAGCCCAAAAGCCCAACCGTAGGTGTGTCTGGCCGTTCACCAGGGGCACGTAAAATAACAGTAAATGTTTGAGCACCCAGGATAATGTTCTGCATGGCTAAATATTTTTGAGGTCCCAAAGACGAGATCTATTGGCATTGCCAATGCTTGTTTTAGTAGTGGAGTGTGTTCGGGCGGGGAGGAGGTGTCCTTGTCTTCGTAGGGGTGGGGGCTGTTATTCTTGGGAGTGCAGTGGGTGCGTGCCCTGGCACAAGGGGGGGGGGGGGGTGCCTGCGCTTACGCAGCTCTGCCTGGCTGCTCTCACGACTCTGATGTTTCTGTCCCCTCTAATTAGCCGCCTGCGGCTAACTCCTTATCAGCTCCTAGCAGACGGCAGGCCGGGCATCCTTTCCGTAGCAGAAATCTCTAACATGCAGCCCTCCTCCCCTTTGTAGCAACCCCTTCACTGCCTAGCCTTTCCTCACGACCAACGCCCCTCTCTCCCCCCACCCACACACACAACCCGCCCCCCCTCCCGGCCACTCACTGCCTATCCGCCTCCTCACAGCCAGCGCCCTCGCCGCTTTTCCTCCTCACTGCCCCTGTTTGTTGTCTGACCTCTTTTTACCGTCCTTCCTCCTCAGACGCAGCGCACCGTTCTCACGGCCTGCCACCCTCGCAGCCCCCACACATAGCCAGCTTTTCTGGCTGCCCTCCGGCACCTGCCATGCCCATAGCAGACAGCTGTACTCTTTACAGCATAGCCCTTACACCTCACAGCCGGCCCCCTCACCTCCTGCCCTCTTCACTGCCACACTCCTCACATCAGCCCCCCTCCTTCTCTGCCATACCCTGACGCCCTTCATTCTGCCCCCTTCAAAGGATGCCTTCTTCACAGCCTTCCTCACCGCCTGCCCCGCTCGCTGGCTTTCCTTCTCACCGCCTGCCTCCTCGAAGCCTGGCCTCATATACATAAGTAAAACAAGCATTGGCCTAGCCAATAGGTCTCGCCTTTGGGACCTTATAAGTATTTAGTTATGCAGCACAATATCCTTGGTGCAACAACATCAACTGTTGCATGGCTAAACACTTATAATGTCCCAAAGGCGAGACCTATTGGCTATGCCAATGCTTGTTTGCTTATGTCCACCACCAGGCTCTGCCTTGTCTCTTCCTAACCACTCTCCTCCTCTCCCCTGCCTCTCAAGGAACATTTGGAAAAGAGTAAACATGCATTCTTTTGGAGTGCTCACTGCAAAAGTAAGAGCCCCCCTCAAGTCAACGATGGAAAGATACAAATCATCCAATCACAATACTGTGAGACCAAAATGTTCCCGTGCTGAAACAACACAAAAAAATGAGAAAATAGCAGGCACCTGGGATGGGCAGCAAAGAAAAAGCGCAAATATCGGACCCAAATCCCTCTTTAACTATGTAAACTAGTGAACATAACAGGTCTGCCAACATGTCTGTAGCTAATACTCAATAAGTGTGTGTGTATATATAATATATATTTGTAAATAATATATATATATATATATATATATATATATGTGTAAAAATTGCTGCTTGTACTGCAGATCCCTTATACAATAGTGCAGATGTTTGTTAATTCCTGCATCTTCTTGTATCACTTAGGGAGATTTAACTTCTGTTCATTCTGCACTGTTTCCATGCGCTAGTTGTACTTCAACGAGGACTCTGGCCTGCCAGTGAAGAACTTGACATTTATTTTTGGAAACACGGCTAACATGCTTTTATCCTCAAGCTTCTCTTAACGCACATGCTCGTTCTTGTTCGTTCCTGTCCGTGTTTTGTTTTTAGTAATACTCGCTACTAATGGCAGTTGCTCATATAACGCAGTGGCCTTATGTCGATCATTCAGGCGCACAAAATATCTCCTATGCATCTAAGAGCCCTTTGTGGCGATTTGATAGTTGTTGGGCTTCGCAAAGGTGTCGGGTCCTCCGTTGAACTTTAAACTGTGAAGTCTCGTGCTTCGGTGAAAAAGATTGCTGTTGCATGAGATTGCAGATAAGCTTCTTCTGACTCTCTTTTTCTTATAACTTTATGGCCTCTTACCTTTTATTTTCCTTCCTCTTTGTTACTGTTTCACAGTGTGAATTCACATTGGATGCTGCATGCTCTGAATTCTTTCTTTGAGGAATAGATTCCTGAGTTTGTCCTGAACAATGTACTGGAGATTTGGGATAACCAGCAGAACGGGTATTAAGCTTTTGTTGTGTCTGCAGTTTACCTCTGTTTTGTTTTTGCCATTTTTGTCTTTGTTAAAATAATTTCGCTTGCATGTATTGTAGAACTCTGAAATGTCATGCCACCACTTAAGAGAGTCCTTTTTATTTTAAAGTCAATTGACTTATAATTATAGACTCTCTGTATTTAGAACAACATACTTAAGTCAAGTGTTTTTGTACTGCCATCCTCCTGCTTTGTAGCGCAATCTACTCGTGTTCACACTTGTGCAAGTCTCAAAGTCCTGTGAAAAATCTCTACATATGGTAGTCGTGTACAAAAACTTGAAATAGAAGACCGTGCCTTTCAATCCGATGCCTGTGTACCAGTCACTGTTTCATTTACTATGCCAAACCTGTTGACAAACAGGGCATCCGTAAGCCTGCAGTGTTAATAATTTCTATGAGGAAATGGGAAGGCTAAAACAAAGATGTACATCAGTGATAAAACCAAAGTAACGAATTCATAGTGAGTTTTTTTATTTTACTTTAAGTTGACAATAATTACCAATCCTTAATAATAATAAAAATGCCATAAGGCAGCAACCCTACCACAAACCTCACCCTAAAGCAGTGCTTCCCAAGCTTTTACTTCCCAAACTCTCACTGACTGACTCACTCTCTCACTGACTGACTCACTCTCTCACTGACTGACTGACTCACTCTCTCACTGACTGACTCACTCTCTCACTGACTGACTCACTCTCTCACTGACTGACTCACTCTCTCACTGACTGACTCACTCTCTCACTGACTGACTGACTGACTCACTCTCTCACTGACTGACTGACTCACTCTCTCACTGACTGACTCTCTCTCTCTCACTGACTGACTCTCTCTCTCTCACTGACTGACTCTCTCTCTCTCACTGACTGACTCTCTCTCTCTCACTGACTGTCTCTCTCTCTCTCTCTCACTGACTGTCTCTCTCTCTCTCACTGACTGACTCTCTCTCTCTCACTGACTGACTCTCTCTCTCTCTCACTGACTGACTCTCTCACTGACTGACTGACTCACTCTCTCACTGACTGACTCACTCTCACTGACTGACTGACTCTCTCACTGACTGACTCTCACTGACTGACTGACTCTCTCACTGACTGACTCTCTCACTGACTGACTCTCTCACTGACTGACTCTCTCACTGACTGACTCTCACTGACTGACTCTCACTGACTGACTCTCACTGACTGACTCGCACTCTCTCTCACTGATTGACTCTCACTGACTGAGTGACTCTCTGACTGACTCTCTGACTGACTCTCTGACTGACTCTCTGACTGACTCACTGACTGACGGACTCTCTCACGGACTCTCTCACTGACGGACTCTCTCACTGACGGACTCTCTCACTGACGGACTCTCTCACTGACGGACTCTCTCACTGACGGACTCTCTCACTGACGGACTCTCTCACTGACGGACTCTCTCACTGACGGACTCTCTCTCTGACGGACTCTCTCTCTGACTGACTCTCTCTCTGACGGACTCTCTCACTGACGGACTCTCTCACTGACGGACTCTCTCACTGACGGACTCTCTCACTGACGGACTCTCTCACTGACGGACTCTCTCACTGACGGACTCTCTCACTGACGGACTCTCTCACTGACGGACTCTCTCACTGACGGACTCTGTCTCACTGACGGACTCTGTCTCACTGACGGACTCTGTCTCACTGACGGACTCTGTCTCACTGACGGACTCTGTCTCACTGACGGACTCTGTCTCACTGACGGACTCTGTCTCACTGACGGACTCTGTCTCACTGACGGACTCTGTCTCACTGACGGACTCTGTCTCACTGACGGACTCTGTCTCACTGACGGACTCTGTCTCACTGACTCACTCTGTCTCACTGACTCACTCTGTCTCACTGACTCACTCTGTCTCACTGACTGACTCTTTCACTGACTGACTGACTAACTCACTCAATCTCTCTCTCACCGACTGACTCTGACTGACTGACTGACTCTCACTCACTGACTGACTCTCTCACTCTCTCTCTCACACTGACTGACTCTCTCACTGACTGTTATACAGGTACTATTTCCCAACCTTCACCCTCCTGTTATTTATGCCCCCCCATAACAAAAAAAACCATAACAAGCAACCATTGGGACAGGCAGATAGAAGTTGCCAGCATTGAAAGGACAAAAAAAAACTCAAGACATTATTTATTGTTAATACTTTTTTAATATGGTTGTTCAGTTGTACATAATGCTTTCTTGGTCATATATACGGTAACAAAAATGCTTCTGACACTTCTTTGTTATAACTTTTCAGCATGCTGCAGACTTCTGTACAGCACAGCTTAAAGACATAGGCAAAGTCAATATCTCTGGCTAAACACTTATAAGGTCCCAAAGGCGAGACCTATTGGCTATGCCAATGCTTGTTTGAGCAAGTTGTCATACAAGAATCAACGGTAAATGTGCCTGTTTAACTTTGTGTTTATTTACAGATTCATTGGGCTGCATTGTGGTTTCCCTTTGAGTTATTGTAAAATGTAAATTTAGTACAATGCACCTGGTAGCAGGGCATCAGCCTTATAAAATTACAAATATCAATGAGCTGAACAAAAAGTTGTGCACCTTTTATGGATTTGTTTGAGTGCACGTGCCGTTTCAGCAACCTAGATGCAGTTTGTAAGGAGAACACAAGCACACTTTACAAACAGGCAGCAGTTCAGAATGAGCGTTGTCAGCTGAACATTACCTGTGAGTGGCAGGCGTTTCTGCCAATTGTAGCGCCTCCGGAATGTGAACGATATTAGAGGAGCGTCTTTATTATTTTCAATATTGCCTAACAATTAGCGCGCATTGTTCATCTGTAGTTTTGTGAGAGCATGCCCTCTTCCCCCATCTACGCCCCAGCACCTTCCTCCTCTCACCATGATCTCTGAAATGCATTTGGCACACACATTTTAGCGGGCGTTGGTGCTACATCGAAAACAGTGAGGTACTCGCTGCATACCTCGCTGTAACCAATTATTTCGCTCCATCGCACTATAAATACATGACCTCAATCTCACAGTGCCTCGGCCGAGTGACGCCTGTGACAAGTACTCGTTTTCACTGCAGTTACTTGTTGAGGAATGAAACTGCCAAAGGTTTTTGTTTGACTGTTTCACAAAGCTTGGCTTCACAATAGTATGTGTCTACTGAACAGGTATCTCTGGAGATGCACTATTGGGAATACCGTGTAAGCAAGAGTTCCGTAATTGTGTAATCTGGAGCAAAATGCGTGCAGCGTTTATAATTCCACATAGCGCCGATTAGACGGCTTTTGTGCGGATGGTGCTCGGTCACTGGTTTCACTATCTCACTTCCACCCAGGGCTTTAAGTGGGATGAAAAAACTGGGGGCGGGGGTCTCTCTAAGGGGGGTGGCCGATGCAGTTAAGGACGCGGGTTAAAAACGCATAAATTAAAAAATCTGTGCTAATGCGCCCGACTGGTATTTTGCAGCTTCTGTCATTGCATCCAGATATATAATGCAACAGATAACATTAGCCTACAGCAAGCCAGGACTATTGGCTTTGTCAATGGTTGTTAGTTGCATAAGATAAATAAGCAACAACTATGGCTTCCTTTTTTATAATATTGAAAATGCTTCAGTTCAGAAATGTTGAGACTGAAAGAACAATAACGAGCCCCTTTGAAGTTACCTCGAAGGCAGTGAAGGGTGGCACTGCTGCAGAGCTGAGATGTTTTTCCACCCTGAGGGGGAGGGCAAAAATGGAGGGCCCGATAGGGACCCGTCTCAGCACCTGCTTTTTAGAACTGCTGGTGCTGAGCACCGGCAGGATCCGGCCCACTTAAAGCCCTGCTTTTATCTATGACTACTAAGGAAAGTAACCTATTTTATTTTAGGATACCGAAGCTATGGGGCCATGTCTTTGCCGAAGAGTTCAGAAAGGCACCCCTGCTGACTTTGAATAAACAAATGTGAAACATGCCCCCACACCCTGTCACCCCCGAACATCAATAGTCACTCAGCCGGTATCACAGAAACGGTAACTCAGCAAGATGGCCCATGCCAGTAACACGTTGTTTTCCTCAGATAAAAAGTCTCAACCGTGTGTAGATGCATTTGGTATTTAAATCTCAGACTGGATAATGCGCCACAGATCTTCAGTGACTGGAAGCCGCCTCCTCCGCTTAATGTACGACCTTGGCTGTGTACGGCCGCTGATTGCTGCAGACCCCAGGGCCTTGCATGTACAGTTTTGTTTATATTATTCACTTCCCCTAAAAGCTTGATACCCTACCCTGCACACACAATAAAATGCAGATTACTCGCTGCGCATCTCAAATGCTACTCGTCAAAATGAAAGGAAAAAAAATCAATGGCAGAACGAACAGACTCAAAGGCGAGATATACTGGCTTTGCCAATGCTTGTTGAGTCAGACAAAAATGCTTCTTGTTCATAATGTGGCCAGTGTCTGCCCGAGACAGGCCTCTCTTGGGTGTCACCTTTGTTCAAGGTCCCACTGCAACGCTAACCAGGGGGGGGCTGACAGGCCCGTGTGCGCACAAGATAGCTGAATGAGTTCAGCACCTGCCGCGCAGGGTCACCCTTTCTAGCCCTGGCTGGGTCTAGCTAAGCGCCTAGAGGTCCATCGCCACAAGACGCCACGAGTGCTGCAAGGGCTACCTTATTTACAATAAAAAGCGTATGCTCATTCTGTTGTGCGCTGTGAAAACTGGCCCTGCATGAGTAGTATGCAAAGTTCAATGAAAAACCCCACAGCGTTTTTGAAAATACATGTCTGCAAGCTATCTTTTTTTCGTTCGTGCCTGGGAAGTTGCTGCTGCAAACGCCAAATTATTATGAAGTTGGTGTGAAGAAAGGGTACACTCAATTGTGCCACAGTTCTCCGCATAATTTGACTTTTCTTGCTGGACAATTTTGTCACCCTTCCATTTTGGCATAATTCCAGTGGCTCAGGGTACGCCTTAAATTTGGGATAGAGCAGACAGTGCACTCAAAGAAATCCTCTGCAGCCAGCTTCCTGTGATTTCGCCGACTGCTACGCTTAAGTAAAATAAACAAGAATATCGAGTTATCCAGCCTCCTGTGTTTCACAGCATGTGCGCGTGGGATAGGCGTGCAAGGCCTCGCGCTCAGAGAAGCAGCTTTAAAAGGGAGAGGCTACAGAGAGAGAAATATCACTGTCACGGATGAACCAACGGCGGGTGTTTATACAACTGAAGTGCGTGGTATTTTATCAACCCCAAGGCAGTGAAAGGGTTAGCATAATCCGTGTTTGCGGGTTAAAATATTGGCTCACTGTGAACAACAAAGGGTGCTGAAAGGCTGAGCAGAACCTGTCACCTTAAATTTGAAAAAAAAAGAACTCAGGGAGTAAAGTACAAACAAGCATTGGCATAGCCAATAGGTCTCGCCTTTGGGGCCTTATAAGTGTTTAGCCAGAGCTATTGACTTTGCCAATGTCTTCAAGCTGTGCTGTAGAGAAGTGTGGCTGCTGTGCAGCATGCTGAAAAGTTATAATAAAAAAGTGTCAAACATTTTTGTTACTTTATATATGACCAAGAAGGCATTATGTAAAACTGAACGACCATATTAAAACAAGTATTTACAATAAAAAATTTCCTCAGTTTTCTTTTGTTCTTGCAATGCTGGCAACTTGTTTCTGCCTATTGCAATGGTTGTTTGTTAAAGCTTTTTTTTTGAGGGGGCATAAACAATCGGAGGGTGAAGGTTGGGAACTAGTACCTGTATTATAACACTAGCAGCGGCCAGACGCTAGGGGAGAATCAACAGATGCCAGATTCCGAGAGCAGGCTGAGGTGGTGCTGAGTGATGCTGAGGTGGTAGTGATGGTGACTGTTGCGGAGACGATGCTGAGGTGA
Source organism: Calotriton arnoldi (assembly GCA_963921515.1). NCBI lineage: Eukaryota > Metazoa > Chordata > Amphibia > Caudata > Salamandridae > Calotriton > Calotriton arnoldi. The sequence continues at coordinate 429,825 of CAWUFW010007514.1, forward strand.
TGCTGAATGATACTCTGGTCTTGCTGAGTGATACTGCTGTGGTGCTGAGTGATACTGCGGTGGTGCTGAGTGATACTGCGGTGGTGCTGAGTGATGCTGCGGTGGTGCTGAGTGATGCTGTTGTGGTGCTGAGTGATGGTGTGGCGGCGCAGAGTGATGGTGTGGCGGCGCAGAGTGATGGTGTGGCGGCGCAGAGTGATGGTGTGGCGGCGCAGAGTGATGGTGTGGCGGCGCAGAGTGATGGTGTGGCGGCGCAGAGTGATGGTGTGGCGGCGCAGAGTGATGGTGTGGCGGCGCAGAGTGATGGTGTGGCGGCGCAGAGTGATGGTGTGGCGGCGCAGAGTGATGGTGTGGCGGCGCAGAGTGATGGTGTGGCGGCGCAGAGTGATGGTGTGGCGGCGCAGAGTGATGGTGTGGCGGCGCAGAGTGATGGTGTGGCGGCGCCCAGTGATGCTGTGGCGGCGCCCAGTGATGCTGTGGCGGCGCCCAGTGATGCTGTGGCGGCGCCCAGTGATGCTGTGGCGGCGCCCAGTGATGCTGTGGCGGCCCCGAGTGATGCTGTGAGAGCGATGCTGTGGTGGTGCTGAGTCATCCTGTGGTGGTGCTGAGTCATGCAGTGTTGGCGCTGAGTCATGCAGTGTTGGCGCTGAGTGATGCAGTGTTGGCGCTGAGTGATGCAGTGTTGGCGCTGAGTGATGCAGTGTTGGCGCTGAGTGATGCAGTGTTGGCGCTGAGTGATGCAGTGTTGGCGCTGAGTGATGCAGTGTTGGCGCTGAGTGATGCAGTGTTGGCGCTGAGTGATGCAGTGTTGGCGCTGAGTGATGCAGTGTTGGCGCTGAGTGATGCAGTGTTGGCGCTGAGTGATGCAGTGTTGGCGCTGAGTGATGCAGTGTTGGCGCTGAGTGATGCAGTGTTGGCGCTGAGTGATGCAGTGTTGGCGCTGAGTGATGCAGTGGTGGCGCTGAGTGATGCAGTGGTGGCGCTGAGTGATGCAGTGGTGGCGCTGAGTGATGCAGTGGTGGCGCTGAGTGATGCAGTGGTGGCGCTGAGTGATGCAGTGGTGGCGCTGAGTGATGCAGTGGTGGCGCTGAGTGATGCAGTGGTGGCGCTGAGTGATGCAGTGGTGGCGCTGAGTGATGCAGTGGTGGCGCTGAGTGATGCAGTGGTGGCGCTGAGTGATGCAGTGGTGGCGCTGAGTGATGCAGTGGTGGCGCTGAGTGATGCAGTGGTGGCGCTGAGTGATGCAGTGGTGGCGCTGAGTGATGCAGTGGTGGCGCTGAGTGATGCAGTGGTGGCGCTGAGTGATGCTGTGGTGGCGCTGAGTGATGCTGTGGTGGCGCTGAGTGATGCTGTGGTGGCGCTGAGTCATCCTGTGGTGGCGCTGAGTCATCCTGTGGTGGCGCTGAGTCATCCTGTGGTGGCGCTGAGTCATCCTGTGGTGGCGCTGAGTCATCCTGTGGTGGCGCTGAGTCATCCTGTGGTGGCGCTGAGTGAATATTTGGTGTCGCTGAGTGATGCTGTCGTGGCGCGGAGTGATGCTGTCGTGGCACTGAGTGATGCTGTCGTTGCACGGAGTGATGCTGTGGTTGCACTGAGTGATGCTGTGGTTGCACTGAGTGATGCTGTGGTTGCACTGAGTGATGCTGTGGTTGCGTTGAGTGATGCTGTGGTTGCGTTGAGTGATGCTGTGGTGTTGCAGAGTGAGAGATAGAGTGAAGATATAATGCCCAATTAGAGAGGGTGGTGAGAGAGAAAGAGAGAAAGGGTGTACATAGAATAAAGAGTGGAGCGGGATAGAGAGAGAGAAAGAAGGGGAGAGAGAGTGAATGAAGGAGTTTGAAAGAGAAACAGATAAAGGGGTGAGAGAGAATGAAAGGCTAAAAAAGATAGAGAGGGGAGAGTTAATTAAGTAGAGAGAGAATTAGAGAGGGGAGAGAGAGAGAAGGAGAGACAATAAGAGTGGGGGTTGTGGAGTTTAAATGGAGTGAAGAAGTGACGCGAAAAAAGTAACCTTAAATATAACTTTGTGCTTTGCGCGAATAAATATAAAAAAAAAAGAGTGAGACAAAAATACTGGTAATTAGGCTGTGACTCCCAATATAAAACAAATAGCGATATAAGGTGAAATCAACCCACCGAAGCAATATTTCTAACTAGACAAAAAAAGCTTGCATTTCAATGCTAATCGCTGTTTTTCATGTGACTGTAGTCCAGGGCCGTCAGTTGGTAATGTGAGCTGCTGCTGCGATTGAAACATCAGAGTCCAGAGAGTTAATGAGCCATGATGAGGAAATGAGGAAGAGATAGGAAACCCAGATGGCAGCTGCGCGCGTGCACGCCCATCGTGAACGCAAGCTGGTCGCCAGCCGAAAGCCAGTGTTTGCACTTCCAAAACCCACTTACTAAAACTCTCGGCCAGACCAGTGCAAGCGCTGGTGCAGGCCAAGACCTAAAAATAATCTACGAGGTCTACGAGACGGTAATGGCGTGAGTGCCAAGTGTAAAATGTACACTGGAAGCCCCGCTGCATTTAGAAACTGTTACAGAGTCCAGATACGTTCACGCGGTTCAGGCTGAGCCATGTGCCGATGCCAAGCTGTTAAAATCTGCGGAGCGTCATGGGGCTTTTGGTGCTGAGTTGTGATAATTCACCCGATAACAGAACAAGCGGGGCAGCGCGGCGACTGCGCTAATTGGTAACAGATGCGCACTGCAAACAATTTAAGGAATGCAGCAGGCACAGTGCGGGGCCGCTGCTCGCTCCCGAGCTCCCTAGGCCAGGGGAGAGAGAAGGCAGGACATGCACCCGCCTTTGGCCAATTGCGTGCTGTCTTTCTTAGAAAGACGCACGCAAAGGCCAATAGCGTGAGCAACAAAAAAAAAACCACACGCACGAGCGTGTGGTCCGAGTTAGAAGTGCTTACTAGAAGCCTTTCAGCGCATTCGCGCTGGCTCAGGCGAGACCTAAAAAGACCATTCGCTTGTTAATGAGGCTTTGTTGTTTTTTCACCCCTTCTTAGAGCCCCTGCTGCTCCACTCTGCCTATTGTTTGAAGAATTAGCCCCCCCCCGAAATTTTTTCTTAGCCCCCCCCCCCCGAAATTTAGCTCTAGTTGCGCCTCTGGTGAGTATGCGAGAGAGAGTAAAAGAGTCAATGGGTGGACGGAGGCTGGGAATGATGTGGTTGGAAAAGAACTGCAGAGGGAGGCAATGAAGGGGCTGTGCCTAGATCTTCCACACAAGGGAGCACATGGTGCTTAGTTACACAATACCAAGGACGCGCCCTCTGCTAGACCCGCCAGCCCTCCCTTCCCTGCTCACCCCCGGGCACTGCCAGCCACCGCCTGGCACGGCTCCGTTTTACAATGTGTAAGGGCAGAGCAGAGAGCTGCAGGGAATCCTTCTACAATCCTGCTGAGAGTGCGCGAGGTGCTCAGCTTTGCCAACTGCCGTCAATCACGGCACTGAGAACATGTTTCACGATGTGGCTTCAGCAGTTCTGTCTGTCGCCGGGGGCAAGTAAGGTGGAGTCTCCGGGTCTCAGAACCGGGTCATAGATCCGGCAATATTAAACAAGCATTGGCAAAGCCAATAGGTTTCGCCTCACCAGAATCTATTGGTTTTGCTAATGTATTTTTCTACATGCTACACAGCAGTGCATGCTTACACACTGCAGCATGGCTTAAAGTTAGAAAAGGCACTATAACACGGTCAACGCAGTCTGCGTCATAGATTTTTTTTATTTTACTTTTAAACTATCTTGTAATTTTTTTTTCTACTTTTAAACTATCTTGTGTTTGGGCTCTGAGTCCACCCAGGCAGCACTCCCTAGCAAACATATTACAGTAACTAAGTCCACACACCAGCATCTCTTGTGTATACTCGGTTGGCAGAAAATTGACCAAAGTAGTAAGGGTAATCAAAGGATAATAGCTGGGCCAACTTTTTTTTAAAGCATGCTGTCTCTCCCCATGACTGGTGTAAATAATCTATTGAGGACAATATATATACTTTAGATACTATCCACATGTGCTTCCCGAACTGCATTTATGTATTGTATGTAACAGGGCTTTAAGTGGGATGAAAACACTGGGGGGTCTCTCAAAGGGGTGTGGTCGATGTAATTAAGGGCGTGGCTTAGAAACACCTAAGCTGAAAATCTGTGCTTAGCATAGTGTGCCCCCCCCACTGGTAATTTTCTACTTCTGTAATCGCATCCAGATATAGAATACAAGTAACAAGCCAGGACTATTGGCTTTGCCAATGGTTGTTAGTTGCATAAGATAAATAAGCAACAGCTATGGCTTCTGTATAGCATATTGTAAATGCTTCAGTTCTGACATGATGAGACTGTGAAAGAACTAGAACGAGTCTCTTTCAAGTGACATCACAGGCAGTGAAGGGTGGCACTGCTGCAGAGTTAAGATTTTTTTTTTTCATTCTGAGGGCGAAAATGGAGAGTTTGATAGGGTCCCGTCTCAGCACCCGCTTTTTAGAACTGCCAGTGCTGAGCACCGGCAGGACCCGGCCCACTTAAAGCCCTGGTATGTAAGTCTGCCTAGAACAGTGTTCTTCCTTAACCCCTAAATCCACTCACACGAAAACAATTACAAGTGAGCGGTTGCCGTTCACATGAAAGGTATTGCCGTCCAGTCCTGCAATACGTACAAATCCTTAAGGAGCCTAGTGCACAGATTTGTGCACATCCATCAGTTCGCATGTTTGACTAACCCTATCCATGGCATGGACAGGCAGCAGAAGCAGCTTGCAGAGCTGAATTTTCTGCCAAGTTTGTATACTTTCCACGTTCATGACATTTTTATTATTACATACATTTTATCAGAAAAGCCTTGGAAAGAAAAGGGATAATGTTCTATTACTTACCGGTAATCTTCATTACTCCGGGTCCCGTTGTCCTCGTCCCATTCATTTACATATTGGAGATGACCATCTCCATGACAGAAAAAGATAGAAGAATGCTGGTACACTAACCCCGCCCCTCCCACTGGGAGTATATATACCGGCCCAACCCAGCATTCACCCTGAACCACCAAGCCCCCAACAGGAAGGCCGGCCGTCCGGGAGGGAGGGCGGGCGTATGAATGGGACGAGGACAACGGGACCCGGAGTAATGAAGATTACCGGTAAGTAATAGAACATTACCTCCAGGTCCCTTATGTCCTCGTCCCATTCATTTACATATTGGAGAATACCAAAGCAGAAAGCCGGCCTTCCCAAAAAAAAACAGAAGCCAACCCAGGAAACCACACCAAGGAAGCCACCGAAGGAAAGCCAAAAAGGCAGAACCGCCGAAAACCCCAGGCAGAGCATCCAGACAACAGGGAGCCCCAACAAAGCAGGGGCGCACCCAACAAACAACGGGAGACCAGCCAGACGAGGAGGTGAACAACCACAGAAGGCAAACCAGCCCATAGCAGGAACACCCCACAGCAAACAAGGGAAGTGGAGAGAACGGACACCACAACCCACCCAGGCAGCCAAGAACAAAAACAGCGAGGAGGCCAGCCAAAGAAGAAGACCAAATGGACAACAGGCCAGCAAGCCCAAACCGGGCAACAGGAAGCAACCAACACCCTGCGCCAAAGGGGTTCCGGGAAAACGAAACCCCAGCAAGAAAAAACAAGCATTGGCATAGCCAATAGGTCTCGCTTTTGGGACCTTATAAGTGTTTACCTATGCAACAGTTGATGTTGTTGCACTAAGGATATTGTGCTGCATAACTAAATACTTATAAGGTCCCAAAAGCGAGACCTATTGGCTATGCCAATGCTTGTTTTTTTTTGGTGCCCGTGCCGATTTGTCATACTGACCCTGCCCACAGCTCCTGCAAACATCGGCTGCCTCCACTTTCGGGGTATGAAGTTTTTCAAACAGAACTGACTAAACGAAGATTAAGAACCGAGTTTCAAAGTTTCGCGTTGTTGCCGTTTTCAATCCAATATGGAGAAAAGAGCTTTAAAAAGATCTATAATGCGCGACTCTTCAGTCTTGGTGACTCGTTCAAGCACTGACGATGACTGAGCTCCCACCGCTGCTCTGCGGTCTTCACTCCGTCCCCCCCATAGCTCACGCCTCGGCCTCATCGGGAGTTTCTGAGGGTGACACACTGCAAAGGAAACAATATCAGAAAGAACCATCGGAGCCATTCTTACCACTCCGCAGCTGGGACTTAGTCTGGGCTCACAGTTAGCAGCTCTCGGATCTCGGCTGTGCAGCCTTCAGGGCGCTGGAATCATGAAGGGTCGGTCCCGAAAGCAGCAAGGGCCGAACACCAGAACCAGCCGCGAAACAGGAGGACACAGGCAACAAAAATAGCACCCATCAGACAGGGAGCCACAGTAGGAGCAGCCACAGACCCAGCAGCACCCACAGACCCAGCAGCACCACTGACAGAACTAGGAGCCCGGAAAAGCCAGACTAGAGGCGAAGGGCGCGAGCCCGACCCATCGAAGGAAGGCAAAGGCAAAAGGCATGCACAGGGGACAGAACAGAGCCCGCAAAGCCAAGGCCAGAAGACACGTAAGGGCAATCCTCGAGGGCGGCAGCCGGGGAACACAAGGACCAAACCAAGGAAACCACCGAAGCCAGGAACAGTGCAATGAAAGTGCTAAAGCCCAGAGCAAAAAGGAGAGCCAAACCCATCACGGAAGCGGCAAGCCGCAGAACACAGCACCACCCATCCAGGCCACACGAAGCAGCCCAAAGGCAGAGGACAAGCCACTCACGCCACACGAAGCCAGAACCAACACCAGGAAGGCAGAGAAAGGCTCCGTGCACCCAGGAGGCCCCATGGCCAAACCCAGACACTGCAGGCTGTACAGGACCCCAACAAGGAGCACACACAGGGCGCAGCAGGGGAATCACGCAGCCACAGAAGCCGCGGAGAGGAACCGCACAGGACACAGGGCCAGGAGCCAAGGCCCGAGCGAAGGACAAGAGAACAGCACAGCGCAGGAACAGCGAGGCAAAAAAGGAACAGCCAGGAACCCCAAGAACCAAACCGTCCAAGCCAAGGCACGCCCAGTCGGCACAGCGGAACACCCCGACAGGGACCGCCAGCCGGCAACAAACCAGCACCAAACAGGGCAGAGTCACTCGAAGACCAGGACAGAATCCAAAGCAAGACACCAAAACGCAGCGCCGGAAACACACCGGAAAAACGAGACCACAAGGCAGGAAGGACACCACCCTCACCAACAGACCCGCACATCGAGGCCCGTAGCAAAGAGATGCAGAAGCAAAGGGGACAAAGGCGGAAGAAACGCGCAGCAGGGTACCAGAGCAGGAAGCACGCAACCCAGGGAACACCAGAATCCCAGGAAGCGGCAGCGACCCTGTGGTGCAAACAATGCCCCCCCCGCATCAAGGCCATCCAAAGTGCAACAGCAGATCACAAGCCGCACAGATGGACACACATAGAAACCTACATGACAGCAGCAGGTGGCACGAGGGAAAAAGAGGCATACCGTAACCACACCCCACCCCCGGCAGACAGCCAACACAGGCAGGGAAACACAAGAGAGTGAAACCCAGACCAAAGAAAAGAGTATAAGACCACAACAACCAGGCCCCAGTGACTCCGCAAGGCAGGAAGATAAGGACAGAAGCCTACTGCACCCGGAATCCCTAAGCGGACTACCATCCAGGGATGAACCAGGCAGCGAAGCTGCTCAACCAACGAGAGCAGCGGAGAGCAGGAGCTGACAGGGCAGGAAGGCCGTAGGCTCAAAAGGAGAAGAACCCCTGCAACTTGGAAAAAAACATCATGGAAGACCCCCCAAGTGTAAAACCAAGGAATCGGCAAAGAGCAAGGGCACCCAAAAAACCCGGCCCCGAACAACAGATGCATTACCGCTACCCAACTCCAAGGAGCACAGGTGAAGAACCAGGAAGGACAACAGCACCCGGTAACCCCAGATGTCCCACAGTCAGGTACAAACCAGGCCTGACCAGGCGTTCTGAAAGCAGATCAGGTGCAAGCAGGGCGGAAGTCCGTAGCTCTCAGGAGGAGGAAAGGCCGAGCGGACCCACCAGGAGCCGAACCCCAGAAGGGCAACACAGGCCCACGCTGCGGAAGCACGAGTCCACCACGCCACCAGACAGCTGCAGAGGAAGAAAGTAAGAACACAACGGAACACTGTCCCGGCCCTCTGTGGGCCGCAGCAGGCAAGAGGAAAAAGAAAACCGCTATGCGGTACTCACCAAGGGGTAGTCAAACACCATAGACAGACCCCCAACCACCAGCCCAGACGCCAACCAACAACAAGCGCCGAGCCACTTGAGGCAAAACCAGGAGCAACCGGCACTCCCAGGCGGCCATTCAGCGTCCAGGGAGTAAAGCCGAACATTACAGCTACAACCAGCATCCAGGAACACCAGGGGCCTCACCAAGACTGGCCCGTGGAGCCCCAAACAGCAGCAGCAGCGCGTCTCCCTGACCGGCCCAGCCACAGGAAGACGCGACCTGCAACCCGGAACAGTCCGGGAGGAGCGGCGCCCCAGCCACAAAGGACCGGCCGCCCATCAACGCGGCTCCCGGCAGGCCAGGAGACCGCGGAACAGGACGTCGAGAAGTCCAGCAGCTCGACGAGACAACGAGGAAGACATCAGGGATGAAGAGGACAGCCCAGCAGCCCGACGAGACATCCCAGAAGCGCACAGCAGGTAAGAGCAAACTTCACATCCCTTTCTGTCGGAAGACAGAAAAAAAGAACAGGGTGAATGCTGGGTTGGGCCGGTATATATACTCCCAGTGGGAGGGGCGGGGTTAGTGTACCAGCATTCTTCTATCTTTTTCTGTCATGGAGATGGTCATCTCCAATATGTAAATGAATGGGACGAGGACATAAGGGACCTGGAGGTAATGGAATGCAAACATATTTAAAATGAAAACTCAGGCACACCGAGGCGATACTTAGCTGCCATTACTATTATATAGATTGTGTGTATACGGAGAAGGAGTGAGTGCAAGAGAGAGGGGAGGGATGAGAAGGGGAGAAAGAAAGATAGTGGGAGAGAGGAGAAATAAACAGAGAAAGGGGAAAGAAGAGAGAAATAGATGGAGTCCTAAGGAAAGAGACAGTAGGATATATTAGGGAAGAAGAAAAGAGAAGCGCGCAATTGCTGTTCTTTTATGGCTGAAATTGCCTAATAAAGTATACATGACTGACTGAAGCGCTTGCACTGTGCTTGTGAAATCTATAGTATTTAATATATTTTAAAAGGGGCTTACATCCCGCCTTCACTTTTTATTGGTCCTTGTACTTGTCACTTTACTTTTGCTCATTTCTATTGGTTGTAGGCGTTCTATTTCCCGTTGTTACATGTGTTTCTCTCTTATCAGTCTCCCGTGTTAGACACTTGAGCCCTTTTTCTACTCACATCTTTCACTAATCCTCCATCAGCAAATCTCACGTCATCTCTTTCCTGTTCAGTACCGTCTTTCCACTCTCTTGCTTTTACTTCCTTGCATCTCCTTCACTTCACCATCCCCCCAAACGCACCACAGCTGTGCACCTCCTTTGCACCACTTAGCACAGAATTGCAATTACAGTTGGTGCACATGACCACTGCTCTGCGATATGCAAAGAGGCCAAGGATTGGATGAACATCTAGAGGTAACTCAGCTGGCTTTGCGCGGTATACAAGAACAATAAACTGCTCGAAAGAAAAACTACAGAAACACATCATCCTGGAAATAGCAAACACTCTTATGGAATACAAGAGGACGTGAATGGTGAAGTATAAATGGAAATGACATCGCTGACATGGATTACCTTAACAGTTTTTACAGTCACTGTTCTGAAAGCGGCCAGTGTTTTTGCCTGCAGTGCTAAGGATATGACTGTAGCACCTGATAGGGATCTGTTTCAATGTCACTTTTTAGGTTTCACTTGCCCTGTGCATTTATATAGCGCTTACAACCCCTGATGAGGCACCTACTTAGATTCCCACTGTTTGGAACACCTCAAAGAAACAACAACAGAAGTGCCCAGTGTTCCTGCACCGTAAATCCCTGCCAGTGATGGGTCTTTCAAAAGTTTTATTTTCTTGAAAAACAGGCGAGTTACTCCTAGCCACGGCCCAGGGCTGCGTTGGCCATCATACAGTTAACTGCTCACATTAAAGCACTGTCCTGGCCCTCATTTAATTTGTTTATTTAAAGTTTTATATAACGCGAACATGACCCAAGAGAGTATCAGAGCACTTTACAAATAGTCATGAACAAATGAGAAGGAGACAAGTAAGGCCAATCAACAACATGGTCATGACAGATACAGGCAGTCACCTCAGAGAAGGTGGCAGAGGCCAGTGGCGGCTGGCACGGATCGCGGGCGGTGTGGCGGGGGGGGGGGGAACTGGGAGAGGGAGTAGTAAAACATTTTTTTTAAACTCACCTTATCGCCGCCATGTCGCTCCTCTGCGTCAGGACTCAGGAACCAGGCAGCAGCCAGGCTCCTCTGACCAATCACAACGCTGCAATGCAGCGTTGTGATTGATCTGAGTGTCTTGGTTCGACGCTCATCCAATAACAGGGAGCCTGGGCATGTTCTCACGCAGGCTGTAAAGCAGCCTGTGTGGAGAACAGGGAAAGTGCACATGACTGTTCTCGGGCCGGCCAAACAGTCATGTGCACTTAGGAGTGGGCAAACCACGCCTCCCCTGCCCTGCTCTGAGAGAACAGCCCCGCCTATAGGAACAAATAAAATAATAATAACGTTCATTTTATTTTTCCTTTAGCTACACTGCTTAAAAGGAGTGGGGGGATGCTCCTCCGCCATAGCGGAGGAGCAACCACTGGGGGAGGCCCAATATAACATCCCCAGCACAGGTATTGTTAGAAAACAAATGTGCACATTTTCATAGCCCATGCCAGCACAACTGTGTCTAAAAGTCTGCCATAGTTCGGTTTTAGGGTACCCATTTACCAACCTTGGAAAGATGAAGGGTTGAGTTTGGCCCACCAAACTGCAATACACTACTTTCAAGACACTCTTAGTGCCTGTGGCATGGAAGAGAAAGATAGCTCGGTGGGTTACGTGCTCCACGCTGAAGAGCGTGAGAGAAAGAGACTCGCAGATCACAGGTTTGATTGCATGACACCGCCCATTTCTAGAACTGGGGTTATTAACATTCAACTCTCCTGGCTTTGGAAAGCGAGACAGTGTTTGCCACAGGCTAAATGCCAAGCAGAGTGTTCTGTGGTTGGCAGACATTTCCACAATGCTTGGAGCCGGAGGGCACCCTTCCCGCCAGGTTAAGAATGCCACCAGCTCCTACTCGACAACATCTCTGCTGCAACACCTAATTTATTGTTGCCCATGCCAAATCGTAGGACACGCCCCCTTAATTTAGAAGAAAATTACTTTACACACTCACTTTAGTTGATTAGAGAGTGTGTTCAAACGCAGCAGTGACTAAACCCTGCGTTTGTCACTACTCGGATCTACCCCCTTGCAGCCATGGGCAAAAAGATGCTGCCCGCTTGCAGAATGTGATGAGGGGGCGGGGCCCCTGTGTCTCCCACGTGTCACAGCTACTCATTGGCCTTCGGCTGAAAGGGCTATGCCACAGCTTGCAGCACACACTATTTTAGCTTCCTGGAAGAAAATGAACCCAGTCCCAGCTCCTTTTACATTGGCCATCGGCATCGCAATCTCTGGGGTGGGCAGGCAGGACGGCTCAGGGGGTTTAGCTCCGCCGCTAACATCTGTGGGCCACGAGTTCGAATTGAGTGCCATTAGAGTGAACAGAAATAATAACACACCAAGTTATCTGATCATGATTCGAACCGGCGACCTGGAAGATCCTCTGTTTTCAACAACTTTAACCCACCGAGATGTCTAACCAAGAGTGTGTACTATACAGGATTATTCCCAGCCACAGTCCCTGCACCAGCTGAGCAGCGTTCAGTCCCCTCTCAGGTGGAACCAGTGACCACGCATGCGCGTTCGAGACCCCTTTCAGGTGGAAACAGTGACCACGCATGCGCGTTCGGCGCAGCTGCCAGTACCGCTCGTATCCTGTCCGCTCCCTTTTTACTGCTGTCCAAAGTTGCACGATAAAAGCCGAGAATATAAACTGTGCATGTTTAAAACCTCGCTTTGTGCTTCAGTGAGCCCTGTTTGCTTCATCTGAAGTTCTCCCGGATGCTCAAATCCTGAAGAAGTTTGAGGAAAACAATAGGCCAGCCCTCAGTTACTACTTATTGTATCTGGTGACTGGTATAGTAAGGCTGTGGGGTAATGGCCAACGGGGATTGCTTAGGGCGTCTAGCATGGAATTTAATTTGCCATACATTTCACATTTCCGGCAGTATTTACGAGGGTCCCAAACAGACAGTCAACGTGTCCTTGCTTTGGACCTCAAAAGACATGGGTTGTATCACTTGTATGGCAAGGATGAGGAATCTGACCTGTAAGCACTGGAGGAAAGGGAAGGCACAGTTTTTGTCCATGGCAATGCTGAAATTATTAGAACTAATAAAAGAACCACACATATTCAAATCAGCTTGCCTATCGGGCAGACGGGTTTCAGAACTAGACGTAGTGCAATGAGGCCAGATTGAATGCTCGTGCCAGCTTCCTGTAGAAGAGAAGGAGGTGGAAATAAGTCAGACTCCCCCTTCTGTCGGCCTTGAAGGAGCCATGCGTGACTGCATAGGGACAGACAGGGTATCCAGGGAGCTTCCTCTCTGGGAATGTGTGACCTTCGGCGACGTGTGTGATCCTCTGCAACCGAGTCCTGCCGGATGCGCTTTATTCTGTAGCTGTCAGTGTCCCTCCGTCTGGGATCTCTCTGAGGCTGCCCCCTGCTATATACTTGTGCCTTGTGGCCATCCTCCTGCTGCTGGCCGAGCTGCTGCACCCTCTCAAAGGAAAGTGCATCCAAGGGTGTTTAGAAAGCACCTGAAATGTGCAACTGTGCATTCGTTTCCAGGCAGTGATATCTGAGTGCTGCACGACGCGCCTCAGGCAACAGGAGGCTGGTGCATACCCTGTTCAGAAGAGGGTATGCACCAGCCTGACTATTTGCAATACAGAAATATCACTGCAATCACTACGAAAGTGCAATCAGGGAAGTGGTAGTGGTCGTGTGCCATGCGACAACCAGGGACATCCAAAATGGATCCCTTTTGCCCTTCATAATTAATACTGTGAGCCAAACTTTAAGGGTGGACATCAGAGGACAGCAGCTTTAGCATTTGCAGGATCTCCTTTTTGATATTTGCATTATTTACCCCATATACTCTCTCATGTTGCTATGATCACGAGGTTACTGCTTCCGTTTGAGCGCAGCCTAAACCGCTCAGTATTTTCCGGTTTATGCGTCCAACCAGTGATTTATGCTTACAGCCCTTCAGCTGATCAGCTAAATCTAAAGCTCTGTCTGGTGGTAGCCAACCAGGGGATAGACTATTTGCCTGATTCTAGTGATATCAAAAGTACCTAATATAGCACTGTTGGGACAGGAAGCCTCCTGCATGGCTCTGGAGAGCGTGCTTCCTTACCCTATGTTCATCTCCTGGCAAGTCACTTGAAAGTACTGTAGGCTTTCTTGATCTCTATGAACATGACAATCATGCATGTCCACGAAGGATCTTCTTCTTTACATGGTTTGAGGCCCTAGAGAGTGGCTCTGAGGTTGAGGGGGCAGGCATAGTGTGCCCTTCTTTTACAGCGAGTGGCTACCATTCTCTCTACCCGGGCTGTGGTAGACTGAAAGTGGTGGCAGCATTAATCTATACTCGGGGGGGGGGACCTGCACTCCTGTACCATTAAGGAGGGTTGACTTGCCAGCGCCCTCCTGGTAAAGTCTGTGCAGTCTCCCTTACCTGGGTTCTTTTTGCCTCTGTGGTACGTGGGATGTGTGTATCGAGAGCCAGTGGGTTCACTATGTGAGGATGGCGAGACATTGTGTTAATGTGACCCGAGCTGGTATCTGTTCTGCTGGACATGCTAGTTCACACATGCCCCTCCCGATTCCTTGTAGACTCTTGGTGGTTTCGGGTAGGAACTAGCCCTTATCTGTATTTAGCTAACACTCCCTCTCGTGGGATGACCCATTCCCTTTCTTATGGGTGATGGTCACGTCCTCCTGGTCGGGAGTTATTAAAAATGCACATAATATGATGCAGGATTAGAGGGACACCCAGGATGCAAAAGAACCAGACCTACTGATCAGATCAGCCTGTCAATCAGGGAATGATACAAGTCTGGTTTAATTGGGCAGTTGGTTGTTTAAGGTTTTCTCTCATTTTCTGACAAGTCATCCACAAGGGGTCGTTGAGGAAACTGAGTTCGAGTATCCTTTCAGACCGGGCGATAGGGTTTAAACTTCAGAAGGTGTCTCTGTGACGGATTACCGGTGAAAGTAATTTCACAGTCTTAGGAAAGAAGTTGGACTTTAGCTTGTCAGGCAGCATCCCAGCAGAGAACAAATTATCTTTAAGGCTTGTCGAGGCTCTGTGTACCCGATTTACTGTGGGAGCTTGTGAGAAAAAAACATAAAAAAAGACTTACCTGCCAACACCGCCACCTCTCCTCCGTCCTCTTTTCTGGAACGGAAGCGCCCAGGCTCCCAGTCTCTCCCAGCCAATCACAACGCTGCCTTACAGCAGTGTTGTGATTGGTCTGAGCGCTGTGGTTCGGCACTCAGAGAGGGACTGGCAGGCTGGGCATGTTCTCCACCCAGGCTGTAATACAGGCTGGGTGGAGAACATGCAAACTGTGCATGACAGTTTAGCCAGCCAAACCAGCATGTGGACTTGAGGTGCAGCCACCACTCCTCCCTCTGCTGGCATCATGCAGCCCTGCCCCGCCCTAACATGGACCATAAAGGCAGACTAAAAATAAAATAATAACGTTCTGTTATCATTTTATCTTTACTTTGCTCTGCTCTTAGAGTAGTGGGGCAACGCTCTTCCGCCTTAGTGGAGGAGCCGTCCCTGCTTGTGAGTGCTTCCAGTTACAATCTGTGGCTGGCGGAGGAGAGCCTGGGTGAATAACTTACCATTTGAAGCTTGGTCCCTGCCCCAGAATTTGGACAGTCTCCAGCATTGTCCTTGTAACACCATCCCCGTGGGTGCCCTGCTATTAGAAAATATAAAATGTGACCACTGGGCACTGTGCTACACACCTCCACCCCTTGCTATGCTTTTATAGTGTTTAGCATCTGGGTGCTATACTACTGTTTGGGGTCAGAATTGTGGCCCAGCGGGCTATTGAGACAACAGGTTTTCACTGTGTTTCTTCGTTTTATGTGTAGTATATTTTTCTTGTAAAATATTTAGCTTTTACAAAGTAAAACACTGACTGGACTGTCGTGTAGTTCCTATATAACTTACTCAGATTCTACTATTAAATAAGTACCCAACCAACGTTGGCGGCGCCATGTCGTGTAGTTCCTATATAACCTATACAGGATCTGCGCGTTTGGATAACATAAACTGTGGGATTGGTGGCGGACTGATTCCGTGCACCCCCACCGGATACGTCAGCCTGTCTGTATCAGCTAGCTCACAGTGCCACTATAATCTCCTCTTACCAAGGAGAGAATAGATTCTGGCAACCTCAGAACATGACAACCATGATCCCTCAGAATCGTGGAAACAATATACTACCTTTCGCTCAGTCACTCGTGCTCACTCCGAGAGATACACAGAATAAACAGGCTGGGCGTTTTCAATAAGTATTTATTGAACAGTTGTTTTTCTAGTGTAGAATAAATGAGCTGCAACAATCATT
This sequence comes from Calotriton arnoldi, assembly GCA_963921515.1. Classification (NCBI taxonomy): domain Eukaryota; kingdom Metazoa; phylum Chordata; class Amphibia; order Caudata; family Salamandridae; genus Calotriton; species Calotriton arnoldi. The sequence continues at coordinate 445,591 of CAWUFW010007514.1, forward strand.
AGACAGTAGCAGAGATATATGATTAGCAGTACTACGAAAGTAAAGGGATGGTAAAGTTCTACCATCTTGCAGAAATCATGAATATATACAAGTACATAAAACACATGATAAAAAGTGCGTACTCCTACAATGTCTCCCTAACTAGATGTACCTAAATGTACCTAGCATCTGTGTAGGTGTTATGTCAAGAATCCCTCTAGGACAGAGGTCTTCAAACTGTGGGGCGCGCCCCCCTGGGGGGGCGTGAATGTGTTCCCAGGGGGGCGCCAATGAGTCTGCAATTACATGTAAATAAAGATAGCCTGGAAGTGCGAAAGGCTCGTTTCCAGGCTGTCTTCATTTACATGCTGCAGTTAAAGCCCATTAAAGTGTGAGGAAGGTATGCTTTTGATATGGTTGGTCAAATATATCGTTTTAAATGGTGAGGAGTTATTGCAAACATTGAAAAGCATAGATACAGCCATTAAACGACAATAAGGAATTGTTGATTTCTCTTTTAAGGGTTGGATTGCTTTCCACTGTATTCCACTTGGAAATCGTGTGGGTTTTTTTCTTCCCGTTTTACTTGCTTTTTACTGTTGAAAGATTTTCTGTTGTAATTTTAAATAATCATACAATAAATGTATTCTGGTTCTGACTCAGATTCTTTCTGTGAGTAGGTGTTTCTGTGTAGGAAACAACTATGTTATTTAAAATGTTTGTGCTTATGGGTGTCTCAGAGAAAGCTTCATATTTGCAAGTGTTATTTCCTGTGTGCATGTAAGAGAGTAAAACATATGGCGTGTGTGCGTGTGTGTGTATGTGTGCATGCGTGTGATGTGTGCTTATGTGCATGTGTGTGTAAGAGTTATATATGTACGTAACATGGCCCAAGCAACAAGGGAGGGAGGCAGGGGCCTAAATGTACTTTTTGATGATGTTGCTTTTTCACACAAAGCAGCAGAAAGCCTGCTTTGGGCATCTAGCCTAGAGGTAATAGCCCTGTTTAGTGAGCAGAGTAGACATCCTGCTTCGCAGAGCTGTAGGGTTCATTGGTGCTGCAGTTGCAGGCCATAATTGCTGTACCAGCGGTCTTTGATCCTTGAAACAATGGTCCAAGGGAGGGGAAAAACTTAGGCAGAGGAGACCCTCATCTTGATTTGGGCATCAAAGAGGGAGAGGGACTAGGGTGACTAGGCGTACCAGATTTGCCAGGACGGTCCCAGTTTTTCACCTGCTGTCCCGGCAGATTTCAGGAAATTTAGCTCATGTCCCGGTTTTTAGAGAGGGTCGACTGAAAACGGCGGGAGGTGTTTTTTTAATGTATTACAAAGCAGGGATAGTTAGCAATTGTTTCAAGAAAGCAATTTGATTTACAGGCATGCTACTGGGTTTAAAAATTGCATTTTATGTATGTTCTAACTGCCTGTTCTGTAATTCTCTGCTGAGGAGCGCTGTCATTCTGTGTGCTTGCTTGAAGTAAAATTGTAGTCCTTCTATTTTTGCGAAATGTCCCGGTTTTTGGCTTTAAAATTCTGGTCACCCTAAGAGGGACACAGAGATGGGAGGGGGAGGATGAGACATGGGAGGGAGAGGAATGGGGTAAGATGGGAGCTCATTTTAACAAACTTCAGAGACGACAGCACGGCAGTACCTATCCTTAGTGAAACCGGTGCAGTGACACTTTTGCCCAGGGGCCCACTGCATCATAATTATGAATGCTTTGCAATACAAAGTGCACATGGGGGCTCATTTTCTTTGTTAGTGTTAGGGCAGATGGGGTCCTTGTCACTAAAATGGGAGGGGGGCAGCATGCAGTAGCTCATTTTCTTTCAGAAAGACACAACTTGTTTCGAGTTTAAAGTGATGGTCAGACAAAAGGGAAGGAGTGAAAGAAGAGGTGATAGCCTGCTTCTAAAGGCTACAGCCATCATTAGTGCAGCAGGTGGAGTGCATTGGGGCCCACAGAACCCCAATTATGAGCAGTAGTGTTTTTGGTGAATTCTTTTCTTGTTTAATGCTGTTGCTTTTTTATAAGTCCCAAATTTAGTGTAGATTCTGAGCTACGGAAACGCAGCCCTGAAATATCTCGTGATCCCCGCCCTCTGTGATCATCCCTACTCCTCCCACTCCCCAAATCCTTGCCATATAGTTTTGGAGGGGGGCCCCACTTCAAAACATTTTGCTTAGGGGGGCTCAGAGCAAAAAAGTTTGAAGACCTCTGCTCTAGGATCTAGTCAACCCCATTACCTGAGAATGAGAGAATATGGGACCCTGTCCTGGTCTCGAGTTGGACATCTCGCGAGGGATGTTAGACCACTGCGAGCTGGAGTGGCTGCTTGCAGGAACCTCAACGTCTCTGGTCAGTGTGTCAGCCGGGAAGTCTCGGTCTCCTCTCCCCTTCCAAGCAAGATGTGATGTATATATACACACAGAATCCTTGGGTCTGACAAGAACGGCTAAGTCCGTAAAGAGAGACAGCATAAACTGATTTCAGTGTACTCCTGGAGGGGTTCCTTAATTAGGATGTAATCCCATCACCCACCGAGGTGTCATGCTTCATCATCTGGGATTCTCCTCTTGACGGGGAACCCTAGCCCCGCCAAGGGCTACAACCCCCTCACTGTGAGGGAGGAGCTCAGGGATGTTTTTTATTCCTACAAAATTGAGTATATAATAAATCCTCCCGATGAGAAGTCACTTAAGCTGGTTGGGTGACGGGCGCAGCGCAAAGCAAAAGATAATAGTGATATAAAATGTGAAGTTTAAAACTGACTAACAGGAGCGAAAGACACTTTATTAATACGTTCCTGATGTCAGGATTAAAAACAGAGCACTCGCAGTTGGAAATTATAACTGCATGTGGTGAACGTAATGGGGTCTACATGTTTCAGCCTTCAAGGACCCTAAGAGATATCACGGCTTTCGTCAGGTCCATAAAAGAGAGAGTGTTAGTGCTACTGCGAAGAAGTGTAGTAGTGAATAACCAAAAAAATTGATTTAATCAGATAACAAATACCAAACCAGTAATCCCACTTTTGGTGTATCCGATTTACTGGTCGTACCTGTTCACCACATGCAGTTATAATTTCCAACTGCGAGTGCTCTGTTTTTAATCCTGACATCAGGAACGTATTAATAAAGTGTCTTTCGCTCCTGTTAGTCAGTTTTAAACTTCACATTTTATATCACTATTATCTTTTGCTTTGCGCTGCGCCCGTCACCCAACCAGCTTAAGTGACTTCTCATCGGAGGATTTATTATATCCTCAATTTTGTAGGAATAAAAAACATCCCTGAGCTCCTCTCTCACAGTGAGGGGGTTGTAGCCCTTGGCGGGGCTAGGGTTCCCCGTCAAGAGGAGAATCCCAGATGATGAATGTTAGTCCTGGTACCTGGTACCATTTGCGTGAGTCCCTTATTGCCTGGCGGTGTACAAGGGACTGGCTGATTTTAATAATCAGCACAGCAAAACGCATCGCCGACAATATTTTGATCGAGATTCAGACCTTACAGGCCAATATTAAATCGGTCATCTCAGTAACCCTTTTCAAGAAACAGTCTGAGGAAACCAATAAAACCAATAAGGAGTTCAAAGAGTCGATCCTTACAGCTAAAATTACGAAGTTTAAGAAGGATCTAGCACGTTTCTCATTTGAGAAAGTGTATCCGTACACCAGCGACAACTACGCTCCTCCTGAATACAACCACAAAGGGAAGAGATATGGATCTAATAATTCTACATCAGGCAGTGAGGACTGGTCCAGTGATTCTGACTCGGCCCCCAACACCGAACCTCAACGTAGAGGCAGAGGGCGGAAGACTAAGACAAATTGGAGAGGTGGCCCTGTAGGCCCACTGGTGGCCTCCCAACCCTTGGGGTTATCCCACCCCTCCCTTCCAGCCCCCCCTCGGACCTTACCAGCCTCAACCACAATTTTTCCCCAATCAATCCCAGTCACAATTCTTTCCCAACCAGCCTTTCTTTAGGGTCTGGCCGGGGACGCTCGAGAGGCCGAAGAAGAAACCAACAAGTGCACTGGAGCCCCCCGCCTTCCCCGAGGTCCATGAGGAGCATGAAGAAACTGACTCCACAACCAGGGAGCAGCAACGGGACAACCTAGTGGTGAACCTGAGTGACAGAGTGATCACCTCGGATGAACTAGCACTACTGAATAGAGGATTGGGGTATGTCCCCACCTTTGATGGAAACTCGTTCCAAATCCAACAAGAACTGGCGCAGTTTTTCCGGAAAGTCAGTTTACACTTTTTCTTTAAAGACAGATCTAGTGACATGATTGAGGAAGGATCTACAAATACAGGTTTGAGAGATCGTTCAACATTCAACCCTCCAGCCCACTTGATTCCTGCACAAGTCCATACCTTTGAAAAAGCAGTCCTGACAGAAATCACTGAACTGCAGAACACAGACAGGAAACATTACCAGAACCTTCCAAAGAATGAATTAAGGGCTCTGCACAGTCTTGCCAATGACGACACAATTACAATCAAGCCGGCTGATAAAGGTGGTGCGACTGTTATTATGAGCACTACATCTTACCAAACTGAATGTTCGCGCCAACTAGACAATAGACGGTTTTACCGTCCGCTCAGAATGGATCCTACAAAGAGGCTGACTACCGAGATAACTCATCTGGTAGATGAGGCTAAAGACAACGGGTGGATCACACCTAAGGAGGCATCCTTTCTCATCACTGCTCACCCTGTCATGCCCTATTTTTTTTTTTTTTTTTTTAAACATCTTTTTATTATAAACAACAACATAAATGCTTTCCATTCCAATTATCAGTCATGCCCTATTTTTATGTATTACCGAAGATACATAAGGCACAGAGGCCTCCCCCTGGTAGACCCATCATCTCCGGCATTGGGTCCCTTTTGGAGCCACTTTCTACCTTTGTGGACCATTTTCTTCGTTCCATAGTAAGAGAGATGCCAACATATCTCCAGGACACCAAAGATATACTACGACTGCTGACGGATACCCCTTTTGATGCCACCCAGGACTACCTTGTCTCTTTTGATGTTGAGTCACTTTATACCTGTATCCCCCAGGATGGGACCCTGGCGGTGATAAAAACATTACTTGAAAACAGGGATTTTGAATCCATCACACCAGTACATTTCATCATGGAATGCGCCCGCATTGCCATGAAAGAGAACTTTTTTCGTTTCGAGGACACCATCTACCTCCAAACGTCTGGCACTTCAATGGGCAGCGTTTTCACGCCTAGTCTGGCGAATTTGTATGTCCATCTGTTTGAGCAGGAATACGTTTTGACAGCTAGTAATCCACAATGGAATCACATTCTACTCTGGAAGCGTTATATAGATGACGTTTTCGTCATCTGGCGTGGTACACCGGAAACTATTGGTGACTTCCATGTATGGCTAAATGCAAGGAATGAATTCCTCACATTCACCGTGGAATACAGCAACATTAGTCTGCCCTTCTTGGACATAGGTATTTTCCCTATAGGCGATGGTTTGGGGACTGAATTGTACAGGAAGCCCATGGCCCGCAATTCGCTCCTATCCTACGATAGCTACCACCCAAAATCGTTGTGGGACAATCTGCCGTATGGGCAGTTTTTGCGTTTAAGGAGGAATTGCTCCTCTACAGAAAAGTACAAGGACCACGCAAAGAATCTTGCAAATCAATTAAAGAACAGGAAATACCCAGCCAGACTGGTACGCCGCTCTCAAAAGAGCATTCAACAACAACCAAGAGTCTTTGGTTGAGATTGGCCCTCTCAAAGAGGAATCATCAAGGTTGACCCGAGTGCACACTTTCTGCAGTCTCTCTAATGGTATCCAGAGAAGCATTAGAAAAAACTGGAAGATTTTGAACATTGGTAACACGCAAATTCCGGAACCACTTTTTGCTTTTAAGAGGAGCACCAATCTTAGAGACAAATTGGTTCACACCAGACCAAGAATGAAGAAATCGTCAGCTCAAGATACACTATGGGGCCTTCCAGCCATAAAAGGACATTTTCCATGTGGCACATGCTCTGTTTGTCCACAAACGAGACACACGATCTCTGTTGACATTGGCACGGATAGACCATGGACACTTTCCCGCCACACTAATTGTAACAGCGAGAGACTTATTTACCAGGTGACTTGCCCCTGTAGTCTTCACTATGTGGGCATGACCACACGCAAGATAAAAACAAGAATTATGGAGCATAAGAGCACCATCCGGTGCAAAAAACAGGCCACTAAGCTCACTCGCCATTTTTTGGAAAGTAACCATGCAGCAGAAGATATGGTTTGGACTGTACTAGAACAACCTTTTATCCCTGCTCATATATCTGATGTCAGCAGATATCGGTTTGTCAGAGAGCAACGCTGGGTGCACAAACTACAAAGTGCTAGCCTGGGACTGAATGACGACATCCCATGGACTGCACTGTGATCTATATTGGAGGGTGGATCCTATGGCCTCCTCTTCCATCCCGCTATCTCATTATCAAATTTGTAAGATATGCACCATGTATTACAAACAGTTATTAGAGTTTGGACACCCTAAGTCAATTTCACTGAGAACATACAGCTATCTGTGAAACCAACATTGATCCACGATCTTTATATCACACTCCATGTAAGAACACAGAGCTGTATTTGTCTAATATATTACTAATCCACACTTACTCATGTGACCAATAGGGGAGTCTAGGTTGGGATGTGGTTGAGGAAGTGTGATTATGTTTGGCTCCAACAATCACATACTTGATTGTATGTAATAATATTTGGCAGTAAAAAGCTGATATGCCCGATGTCTTTTTCCATTAAGGCACACGCAGCAGAGTATAGCGGTCGCTGGCACTGATTCATTACAATGTAGACTATATCTGACTGAATTTGTAAACCACTCCGTTTACAGATAGAAATTCCTTTCTCTCCTTTGTCACTAATGGGTAGGTTGCAATAGTTACATTTGCAACTCAAGCTTTTACAGGCTTTGCAGCGAAAACAGTCGTGACACGCTGGGGACTACTGATTCCAGCATGCTTTGCCTCTTTCAGCATTTCCAGCAAGAGCGTTTCGTCAATTGGTCATGTGGTATGTACGTTTTTCCAGCAATAGCGTAATGTCGATTGGTCACGTGGTATGGACATTTTTTCAATAAATGGGACTCACCTAGGACCGCCGAATACCTCCGGCTCCAGCTCGTTGCAAGCCCGGGGTATCGACGGATAGGTAAGCATGCGTATGGATGTGGCTTTCTTGATATTTCCCGTCTTAGAATCGGAATGTGGTTTAATTTGTACCTGCGAGCCCGATTTGACATCGGCCCGTTTTCTATTAGGCTTTGAGTTTTGGGCTACGTGTATACCGCAACAGCACAGGCTGCCTTTATTTATTACATAGGAGGGACTGCATTCACCTCGTTTGTAACATTCACTTAATGAGGTGTTTCTGTCACAACTATGCCAAAGGGTATTCAGTTGTGTGTTTCCTAAGGGAGGGACTCTTTTGCACGTATGCACCTCGTGTAGTATTAATCGAGCCATCACACGAGCTTGGGGACGCTGTAGGTTATTTACTCTTGTGCCGTTTTTAGACTAACAATGATCAGGCTGACTGGAGCATCTTTTCATACATCGAGCGTAGGATACACCATGAAATCCTTTAGCCTGGGGGTGCGGCTTAGAGCGCACAATTTTAAATGTGTTTGTGCGTCTCCCCTCTATATGTATGTCGACTAGTGCGATCCCCCTATTTCAGCACTAGTATTAAGACTGATTTTTTTGAGACTTTTGAGACATCTGTATTGTGTGAGTCTTTCCAACTCTCACAGAGATTACATGAGGGCATTACTAAACTTAGCCCCCTCACTTTTTCTTTTCGGTTACAACGGCACACTGTCATTATAATTGTTAGCTACATATTCCGTTGTGCTTTGTGAGTGATATCACTTTACCCTCGCAAACAGGTCTCTGACCTACTGAACCGGAAGGCTGGCATTTATAACCCTAGATTTATGGTTGTTTATTAAACGGAAATGACTTAGTTTTAGCTGGTGGAACATTTTGTGAACAGGTTTTTAACTTTTATTGTGGAGCTCTGTCTTTTTGCAATTTTCACATCTTTTAATACAGTCAACTTCCCCCTTTTTTCAGAGCGGTGCCTCCCCCCCCTGAGCTGTTGCCAGGTAGAGGTGAGGCTTCTTATCCGTGAACGACGGGTAAGCAAAAAATGTTTTGCTTCTGGCTGTTTTCTTCTATGTACGTGCATAACTAAGGATGAGAACAGTTTCTCACATGGTCTTTATATTAATAATATGTTTGTTTGTCGGTTCTGAGAGACAGATGCATCTTTGATTTTTCCTGTCGCTTCTGTTTTCCACAGGTACGACCAGTAAATCGGATACACCAAAAGTGGGATTACTGGTTTGGTATTTGCTTTCTGGTTAAATCAATTTTTTGGTTATTCCCTACTACACTTCTTCGCAGTAGCACTAACACTCTCTCTTTTATGGTCCTGACGAAAGCCGTGATACCTCTTAGGGTCCTTGAAGGCTGAAACATGTAGACCCCATTACGTTCACCACATGCAGTTATAATTTCCAACTGCGAGTGGTCTGTTTTTAATCCTGACATCAGGAACGTATTAATAAAGTGTCTTTCGCTCCTGTTAGTCAGTTTTAAACTTCACATTTTATATCACTATTATCTTTTGCTTTGCGCTGCGCCCGTCACCCAACCAGCTTAAGTGACTTCTCATCGGGAGGATTTATTATATACTCAATTTTGTAGGAATAAAAAACATCCCTGAGCTCCTCCCTCACAGTGAGGGGGTTGTAGCCCTTGGCGGGGCTAGGGTTCCCCGTCAAGAGGAGAATCCCAGATGATGAAGCATGACACCTCGGTGGGTGATGGGATTACGTCCTAATTAAGGAACCCCTCCAGGAGTACACTGAAATCAGTTTATGCTGTCTCTCTTTACGGACTTAGCCGTTCTTGTCAGACCCAAGGATTCTGTGTGTTTTTTGAAGTATTGATTAGGGAGTGGATCCTTGCAGGTCTCGAAATTTTCCTAGGACCCCCCCCCTAGCTTACTGTTTTTTGTGATGTGTATATACCCATAGGTCTCCCCAGGGGTCCTACCTTGCTGTGTTAGTGTGTTGGCCTAAAGGATGACGTCGGGCCTGAACTTTATACAGAGATATTATACAGGAGATGTTAGTCCTGCTGTGCTTCCAAGAAGCCTCATGCATAATTTATGAGATTCGAACTAGGGGGAAACCCGCGTTCTTAATGCAGTGTTGTATCTAGGTAAAAGGTCAGTCCCTAAGAACCGTTATGTATGTAATGTAGGGAAGAATATAGGTGAAAGGTTGCAATGTTACCTGTGCCTATATGGGGTACCTATATGGAATATAACACCCACTCCTCTTCCGACTGGACGACATATGTAACTTATTACTGTACTACTAGCCTAACTAGATATTGGTACGCACAAAGTTTATAAAAACATTTGATTTTGCTAAAAATGTTAAAAACTTCTAAAAAATTTCAAAAAAACTTAAAACTGTCTAAAAAACTTTTTTGCAAGCTATAGCTCTAAAGTGTCCTTAGTTATAGTCCGAAGCACTATAAGCATTAGAAAGCCACGTATGCCCAATAAATGAAAGGAATGTCAATTTTTGTTTTGAGTTTCAAATTTGAGCTTGTTTTAAAAAAGGGCGAATTTCTTCCAGCACACGACGAGCCAAATGAGTCAAATGTTTGTGTCCTGGCGGGTAGACGCAACATTTTCGTTGCTTGCTTCTGCAGTAGACGGCCCCTGTAGAACCTCACAGAGTACGTCAATTGAGCACAGATGATGTTCCACACTGTCCGCAGCCGGTGCTGGGGCAGCCTGTGCGCCGTCCAAAGCCTGGGTGTCAGAGGAGGAGCCGATGTCCATACCAACAGGTGCTGTTACTACCTGTGGGGGCTCAAGGAATGCCGCCATCAACATCGGAATACGCTGAGGACACTGCAGAACATGGGCAGTTATCGAGTCCAGTAAAGCATTCACGTCCGGTTGCGCACATGATGGGAGTGTCAAACAAAGGTCTAACATGCATTCTTATACGCAAAACGGGCATTGGAGGACAGGCAAGATGCAGTCCACCCAGACTGGTCGAAATGACAAGAACCAAGATGCACTTAGTTCTCTTAGGCGAGGCGTGCCTAGATGTTGTACCATGTGGTCTTTCCATCTCCTTGGTGACTGGGACGTCCATTGCGTAGTAAATATAAAACAATCAATATACCTGCTACTAGAAACAGGATGAGCGGAAATCCTTCAAAGAGGCTTCTGAATACGGAGTGTATGAAGTTTGGTATAACTCCAAGTACCGTCTGAAAGGTGCTCAGAAGTCCAGAACCTATGATCTTAAATAGGTGGACTATGCCTGTCGTATCAGACATGTTAAAGATACGATTTACCATTTCTGCGAAATGGAAATGGCAGTTTGTATGAATAAGCGCCTGTATCTCTGCCGAAGACCTTGCGATCTGGAGATCAAAAGTCTCTCGAGCGGAGGTTAAGGGCACAGACTTTTGTAAAAGCATGGCTTTCATTCTGCTTAGAGTATCAAACCGTATTAAAGAAACATTCAGTGAAGGCCATAACGGCGCCTCCCTGACTGTATGTGTCAGTGGAAACAATACTTGCATACAACAAGTAACCCTGGAGCTTACGGTTACCAGATATGCGATGCCAGGGAGCATTCCGCAGCAGCCTTGACTGTTCAGCATCAAGTAACTCCCATTTGAAAGTAGCCTGAATGCTGGAGTAATCACTGCAGCTGGGGCACCCCTCAAATGGCAGGGCAGGTTCGCTACAGAACCATTACAAGCCCTGTGCAGCATTATATCCTGGCATATGAGTGATCCACCTAAAGCGTTCTCACAGTTTGTACCGCTTAAACACTTTCGATCCCCACTCCGGCATCGAACTCTGTATGGTAATACCCATGATTCCTTAATGTATTCCTTACCCATTTCTTCATATCTGCCTGCCTGCTTCTGTTCAGGGCAATACTGAAACTGAAAAGTAGTGACCGGTAGAGTTATGTGGCCGTGGATTAGCCATTCTGTGGACGGTAATTCTGCCACTGTAAACGCTAATCTATCCAGTTTTTCGATACGCAGCATTGTATATTTTGCTCCCCTTTGTGCCAACTCTATCTGTTTATCTGCTAAATTGTATTCAGAAAACAGAGACGTACTGTTGATATAACGCCAAGGCACATAGCCTGCACGCAAAGATTGCAGAGTCCAGCTTAATAACATAATAGAACGTAATTGAGATTGCCCATGTTGTAGTATGACCAAATCTTGTTCCAGTATGTCTATCGCAGAAGATGCAATGTTGCCTAAGGAATATATCCTGGAGGTCAATGTAGTTAAGCCATTGTCTACCACTGCTATAGATTTTTCTAGATTTATACGGTCTATTTCACGTAACCTCTCTGCGGCCTCTTGTTGGGATATTTTCCATATTTCATTATAGACAGCATAATAGAAACGTTTCTGACGTGGCTCCTTGGACCTAGTAAAAATCCCTGAGATCCACATCCTGTGACAGTAAGGATAAGTGTTGTTTCACCTTTGTGAGCGTTGAGGTTTTTAGCCACTCAAGGCACAACTTCCCAACGCTGTAGGATGTCACTACCCCTGGATGTTCTCTCTGCACATAACGTTGATCCGGCCTATGGATAGCGAACCCTACGGTTTTACCCATGAATCTCGCCTGACAACTATTAGTGTCTGTGGGCCAAATCAACCATTTCTCCCAATCGGGGTCTGATCTGTTGTATTGTATAATTTCATTCAACGTAATCTTTCTGTGATGTTATGTTACCCTCGATGTGTGATGGAGTTGGCAGCCGAGGTGTGTTCAAGTCTTTGTTCTTGGCTAGTCCAAGGCAAGACGTCTGTTGTACTGTCTCGTTCAAAAACATGATTTGTTGAGGGATAAGGCATGCTCTAAACAAAGCTTCCGTTCCCTGAACTTGCCATTCCCTAGTACCCCAGACTGATTTTAAGTCTATGGTGTCTTTCCATAAGTCGAAACCTTGTTCAGACAACTGGGCAATAAAGGAAGCAGAGTAAATCTGTTTGGTGTTTGTTAACATATTTTTCTGTGCTGATGTTGGTGCAACCTTATAATAATATGATGCTGGGTCAGACATATTAAACCCTGAAAAATATGGAAACTTTTGTGTAAATGTTTTTGAACTGCCTTTCGGCGGTGTTGGACAATGTTCCCACTGGTGGTAAGTGAACACATTTCTAGGATTAGCAGATTTATGCAGAAAGTGATGACCATAGTGTTGATAACAATACATTGTTTCGAAATCTGATGTGCTTTCCAATGTTTCACTATTAGAAAATGCAGCATATTTTTCCAAATCAGACAACATGTTATTTACAGTCTCAAAATCCCAATCATCGGAAAATGTACTTGAGGTAATGATATCACTCAACGATATTTTAAATAAATGAGGAATTCTCAAAAGTTCGGTCGGACCAAATATATCGAAATCAACCTTGTCCAAAACTAGAAATTCACACAATCCTCAGCACACGTCTGTAGAGTGATATTAAATATCAATGCAAGTATACACAAATTATAAACACAGTTTCGTACTCGAGGACCGGACAGACTGATCTAGTTGCGGCTGCACTACGGCGCGTAGCTTTTACTGAAAATTACGGATTTACCCACTTTGAAGCAAGGATACTAGACTCACCCGCAGTCTTAAGCATGTGGGATGGAATTATCCCCACATGGAAAGTTGCTACCAATAACATTGAAGCCTTGAAAAAGTTGCGGGACAATTTCCCAATTTGTGCGACGAAACGCGTGTTGGGTGATCAGAAAGAAAAGAATAAAAAAAAAAGATTTCTGAAACTGTGTTTATAATTTGTGTATACTTGCATTGATCTTTATATCACTCTACAGACGTGTGCTGAGGATTGTGTGAATTTCTATGTTGGCTTTGGCCACAACTTTGGGGGAGGTTGGTGGTTCTCCTCACCTTACAGCACCGTAACTATCCTGAACTGATATATGTGCGATTGTTCCTAAGGCGCCGTATAACCTATAACTATACCACTGTCTATTAAACTTGTCTCTATACCATCAGGTATAGGAACTGCTGTAATGTTCACTGATGACAAGTCTCTTTGTTCTCGAGATGATTGGTGTGGCTTTAAAATTAAATTCACCTTTTGGGCTGCAGAGCTTTGTCAAAGGTATTTTCCATTAACAAGCATGCTAAAAACTATTACTAAGCCTAACCAGAAAAGAAAGAAAAAAGTATCCCGGTGATTACCTATAGTTCTACCCAAGGTGACACCAGGTAAGTCTTTTTAAGAAAGTTCAGAAAGTCTTTGACTTGCTGCTTGCGCGTTTTTCGGGCTGGCATAGTTTCCGGTTCACTTGGATCCAAGGAAAACGTATCAAAGTTTATGAAGTAGCCAGAAGCAGTTCGATCAATTGTTGGTATTGCATCAGGATTTTAGAGATCGTAGTTTGCTCTTGTTGAGGCATGTTGATGTAGACATCTGTACTTGGTCGAATTGAAATTTGTCTTTCATTTTGGTTCTGAATTTGAACTTCAGGTTCAAGGGGAACGAGTTCCATAGCATTATTGCATAGTCCATCATTCCGTGCAGGAGACTCTTCGAACGTAATGAGTCTTTCCGTTTGAACTTCTTGAATTGTAGCGAGAGGAGGGCGTCTGCTACTTTGGAGTCCACGTGGCCTACTACTCAGTATCGGCCACATAGTGTGGTTTGATTAGGTCGATTGAGACAAATCTTTTCTCCTTTTTTCCGGCAAGAGGCGGTAGAAGTACAGTTCTTGTTCCTTCAACTGCTAGAACCTGTACAGGCTTTCTCTATGATGGCCCAAATTCTTTCTTGTCCGCTATTTTCTCTCTGACCAGATCCCCGACTTTTGGGATCCAGACAGGTCTTGCCGTGACTGATTTGACTTCCCCAGTGGCGGTCTGCTTCATATGGACATTACTTTGTTGTGTCCTGGACTCATTTAGATCCTGTAAAACAGCCAAACGATCATGGATGTCAAAAGGCTTTTCATCCGCCACTGCGCCTTCATAATCAAGATCAGGTACCCACATTCTTGTCCCAAATAGGACCTCATATGGAGTGACCAGCCCTAGAGAACTTCTTGGCATGTTATTCAATGCTCGCTGCACCCCATACAGATGTTTTACCCAACTCTCACCCGTGCCTAATACTCTAACCGTTAAAGATTGCTTTAAGTCTCGGTTTTTCCTCTCCACGACCGAATTTCCCTCGGGATGGTACAGAGAGGAGTATCGCAAAGCTACACCCAATCCTCGCATGGCCTCCTTGTAAGCCAGAGAGCTAAACGCAGGGCCCTGGTCAGAATGTAATGTGCCAATTGCGTATGTCCCTATAAAGACTCGCAAATCTTTTATAACAGTTCGAGCGTCAGCCGAGCGTTGGGGCCACACCCATAGGAATCTTGAGCAGGAATCCACTGCAACCATGATATCCCTGTAAGCCCCCATCTCTTTGTAAGGGGCTGCAGTGGTCCGAATAAACACACGCTAGTGGTTTGTCAGATATTAATAATGGTGTCTGTGCTGGACGTGTTACGGTGGAACCTTTCATCTGCTGGCAGATTATTATTTTTTTTAATATATTTTATTAGCAGTTTCAGCCATAAACAGTACAGACTGCACAACACATGCATTTCGCAGAATAAAACACGGTTTGGATTCATCAATAATACATAATCACATGCCGGACCACAAGTAGGGGCCCGTTAATATCTTGTTACGATGTGCATTCCCAACGGTTGTGTCTACAACAGTACATATTAATCAAAAGTGCCTTAACAGAAACTTAAGCAATATCCAACAACCATCCCCCCCACCTTCCTTCCGTTTCATAACATTTTAGTCCTGTGTGTTACTACCATTAGTCCAATATAGTGTGCCTGTCAATCGGTCAGGTGTCGGGGTGTGTCTGTCCTGGGTCCCAGTGGCGTCACCCCCCTGAATATCAACGCCGTCCTGAGAGCATAGTATAGGTTGAGCCTGACCTTCCTGCAAGTCGGAGATCATAGACGCCCAGGCTAATCTATCGTCCTCCGCTTTTTCATCAGCCCTGACAAAGCGCATCCGGACCAGCTCCGCCGTTGCCCATTCATTTATATCTCTTACCCAGTCTGAATGTTTCGGGGATCTGGGTTGCATCCAGGCTATAACCACCCGCCTCTTGGCCAACACCAGACTCAGGTTTACGAATCGTCTGCTCAATTTTTTGTTCTTAGGCGTCAGCAGTAAGCCCAGTAACACCATCTTGATATCTCGTGCAATAGTCCAGCCCGTGGCCCTTTCCAGTCTTCCCAGTACTTCTTCCCAGTACAACTGTAATGTGGGGCAGGTCCAGATCATGTGGATGAAGTCCGCTCCCTGTGAGCTTCATCTAGGGCAACAGTTCTCCCTAGTGGTGATTATTACATGTAGTGTACGCAGGGTTAGATATACCTGGTGTATAACATTGTAATGGAGTAATTTAAAGCGAGCGTTCGGGCTGATTTTACGAACCCCCCCATGGATTTTCCGCCATTCCGCCTCTGTTAGGGGCTCTTCCAGTGCTTCATCCCATTTCTGCTGAAAGCGCAGCGATTCCTGCGGGAGATCATCTCTCAAGGCTCTATACAAAAATGATATCAATCGACCCCCATGGACCATTTCTAGCATAGTTTTAAGGATATTAGTAAAGGGTGGTTCGTCCGGAAAGGTCTGCCATAACTCTCGCGCGACCTTTGCTATTTTAGCATATTGTAAAAACTGTCCCGTTCCTAGGTCAAAGGTAGTTTGTGCCTCCTCACGGGTCAGAAAGCGACCATTCGTATACAGATCCCCCTTCAGTAGACATCCCCCCTCCCTCCAGCGGCTGATCGACATAGAGTCCGCTATTGCCGCAAATGGGCGCACTGCCCATAAAGGCACATCTGTTGCATATGGAGCATATCGGACCACCCTATGTAACGCCTGCTCCCATACAGTTGCCACATGTCTTATCACCTAGGGGTACCTGTCGGGGACCGAAGATCCCATCATTAATAATGCGACTAGTGATTCCCCACCATATGTTCCGGCCAACAAACTTTTCTCCCAGTTATTGTCGTCGTCAAACCAATGAACCGCATATTGCAATTGGGACGCCATATAGTACATATCCAGGCGTGGAACCTCCAAGCCGCCTCCCTCCCATGTCCTCTGCAATGTCGTTACACAGACTCTCCTTCGCTTTTTTCCCCACGAGCGTGCCAATGAAAGTGTCTAAGGTGATAAAACACGATCTCGGTAGCATATAAAAAGAGTGCTGGAAGTGATATAGACACCGTGGGAGAATAATCATTTTGACAATCGCTATTCATCCCATAAGCGAGAGTGGCAGATCCGCCCAGAAACGCACCGAGCCCTGTAGTCCCTCAAGGACCCGTCCCATATTGGCTGCATAAAAGGTGTCCCCAGAATAAGCCCGACGAATCCCCAGGTATCTTTCCCCTTCAGCAGCCCAAGGGAGGCCGATATTTGGTCGCTCTTCTGGTGGGCAAGCGGCCATCCTACCCAACGGTATCACCCTCGACTTACCAGGATTAATGCGCAGCCCCGAGATGTCACCAAATCGCCCTAGTTCATGCAGGAGCAGCGGGATAGAGGCTCCCGGCTGTCGCAGATACAACAGCGTATCATCCGCATATAATGAAATTACACCCAACTGTATCCCCCAAGTGTCCATGACTGCCCGTATGCAAACTGCCAATGGTTCCAAGTCGATCGCGAAAAGCAGGGGCGAGAGCGGGCAGCCCTGCCTCGTTCCTCTGCGTAATGTTATCCGTCTGGACACGGTCCTGCCCATCCGCACTCTGGCCGTTGGGGCTGCATATAGCAGCTGTGTCCACTTAAGGTACCGCTCCCCAACTCCTATGCTCTTCAGGACCAGCCACATGTAAGGCCATTCCACCGAGTCGAATGCCTGCTCAATATCAAGGGATACTGCCACATTATCAGAGTCTGCTAGGCAGGGGGCATGCCACACATGTGACAGCCGTCGTAGGTTATAGGTAGTGTTCCGCCCCGGGATAAACCCCGCCTGGTCTGTGTGAATCAAACGTCTCATACAGGGAAGGAGGCGGTTAGCCATAATGCCACTCAGTATCTTGGCATCTATATTCAACAGGGAAATGGGCCTATAGGTGCTCGGCAGGTCAGGATCTTTATCCTTTTTGGGATCTGCTGGCAGATGTCGCATTTCAAGACATAGTCTTTAGTTTGCTTAGTTAACTCAGGCCACCAATAGCGTTGTTTCAATAAAGAAACAGTCGCTGTAACTCCTGCATGTGCAGAACCTATCCCTTCGTGTGCTGCTAGAATTAAACCTAACCTACGATCCATGTTTGGAATTACTCTATCCCCCACTTCAGGAATCTGAGCAAATGGAATGTAGGAGTACTTGAGTGGAAACCTTTTTGGTACTGCTTTGCTGTTTTTGCATGAAGCAATGACAGCCACCATAATCTCACCGTCTATTCTCGTTTTAGAACGAGTGATTGCAGCTACGGAAGCCGTGGGTACAGCCCCCTTTGCGGCTTCATCAGCCAATGAATTCCCTTCAACGTGAACGCCATCACCCTGATGACTCAGTGTATATATCACGTGAGCTCTCGGTAGTTCGGTTTTCAACTCCACAACCTGTTTCCATAGCATTTTATGCTTAATTGTGCCACCTTTTGCATCTTTGCACCTGTTTTGAACCCAGTGCTGCAAATATTCAATGTACGACTGTACACAGCAAAATGAATCGCACACAATCAGTGTGGGGAATTCTCGATACGTATTTACCAGTGCCAGTATCAAGGCTTTTAACTCTGCCAGCTGTGCCGTGCAGTCTCCTAGAGATTGCGTTTTTGTGCAACTTGGGTGGAACTTTCCATCCCGCATGCGACCTTTAACGATTGTGCATGCCGCGCTATATTGTTGCTTACTTCCTATGGCCGGTTGAGCTGATCCGTCAGTGTAAATTATATATTCATACTGATCTAGAGGCATTATTTAGTTCGGTAGAGGATATTCTTGTTCGTATTGCAGAAATGCTTGTCTTTAAATTTGGGTCATACCTGTATTCTACATCTGTTGCGGTGAGAGAATTAGCCCATTGTATCCATCTTGGATGTAAGGCTTTAGCGTTAGGAACGCTTGCCTTTGTCGCAGCCTCTAAGGCTGGAACCGGAGTCACTACTATTATTCGTTTCCCTTGTGCCAGTGCTCTTCCTCTCACTACAGCAGTCTGTACTGCTGTTAGAATCTTTTCTGTAGATGCGAAGCGCATCTCAGCATTTGTGTACAAATGTGATTTGTATGCAATTGGTACTGTTTCACCTTCATTATATGTGAGATAGGTGTACTCAGATTGACCCGCAACTATACAGATCACCAGGTTGCGAACGTTTACGCTTGTCTGTAAGTGTTTGGAAGCTATCATGTCAACTTGTAAGGAACGAAGGATATCTTGTGTGTTCCTGTGTCCATTGTCTTACTGAAAAATCAGGTTTTATTAAATCGTAGAAAGGTTTTACTCTTTCTGCGTAATCCAAAATGTATGGTCTGCCAAAGTTCAGGAATCCCAGGATTGATTGTAAGTTTTTCAATGATTTTGGAGGTTGGACCAACGTGCATTTTTCAAAAAAATTGGCTGCCAGGCTTTTCCCTTCACTTGAAACCTCATATCTTATAAACAGGACACTGAGGTGGGCAATTTTTGATTTTTTAAAGTTGAATTTGTAGCCCTCCGATGCAAATCCCAAAATTATGGTGTTCACTCTGTTCAAGTGCTCCTCTAGGTCATCGTCCGTTAGATAAATATCATCCACGTAGGACAATGCCTCTTCATCCAAATTTTGAAGTAACTCAGTTACTCTGGCCGAAAACAATCCCGGGCTGTTCTTATACCCCTGGGGGAGTCGACAAAATTGACGCTGGGACCCTAGCACCGAGAATGCTGTTAGATACTTGCTTTCAGGTGCTATATTTTGGCAGAAAAATCCATTTGAGATATCAAGTGTCGTTTTATATTTTTTCCGCACAATGTTATTCATTAATGCGGCACTGTGTGCATTTTGGACTGCAAATGTCTTAGTGCAAGTGTTTAAATGTCTATAATCTAAAACTAAATGATATGAATTGTCAGGTTTCATGACCGGAAACAAAGGATTATTCATCGATGAGGTGCAATTTTCGATCACCCCTTGGTATTCAAGTTGATCTAAGATCTCCCTGACCTGTTTTTTAGCTTCTTGCTTTATTCATTGGATACTGCCTCTGTGCAGTTGGAGTATTTCTTAAAGGAATTACGTGGTGGGTTGAATCCTCATCCCATTCAACATGGTTTTTGTATAATGCAGGGGCTTGGCCTACTGCCCACCCCTGCACATATGTGTGTTTTAGGTGTCTGGGAATATGGTCTGAGAATGCCGGTAAAATTGCCGTTTCTCCTTTAGGGCAATCCATGACGAATGCTGGCAGCCAATCTTGTTCAGCTAACAAAATGTCATAGCCAAATGACCGATTCTCCCAAAAGAGACCTCTAACAGTCCTACATTTGTCCCCCTCCATTTGGAGTGTTATTTCATATAACTTATGTGGGACACTTACCCTAGTATCTGGTGTCTCTACCGTGATATAATCATTCAAATCTGCTGTCACCAGAAATTCCATCAGGTTCTGTCGAGCTATTGTTACTTCTGCTGCACTGTCTAGCATCGTCAGAGCACATTCCCCGTTCAGCAGCTGAGTCCTCAGAATTCGGAGCATGTCTGATCTTTAGACCTGCAACCTTCTTCTTCTTTTTGAACTGTGGCTTTTGTTTTGGTTTCTCTTCTTTTTTAGAAGTGTAATCTTGAGCGTGCTGCTTGTCTCTGGACTTTGTACGCTCTTCTTGTCTGTCTGACCGTCCTTCCCTCTCTCAGTTTTTCGATGAACCCTGAAAGGAACGAGAAGAACGTGTATCAGTATCCTGATACCTGTCAGGTTTCCTAATATTATCCCTATTCCTAAGGTTATACCTCTTTTCAGAGGGCTCCTGTGGAGGAGATCTACCTCTTGATTGAGATCTGTTTCCTTTAAAGTTTTGTTGTTTTTTATTGTCCCACTTCTTCTTTATTGAAGCAGGTATCTGCTTAGAAGTGTCCTTTTCAGGACTGCCCATCAGTTGTGGTTTTAAAGCTTTCCCACCCAAACTGTCTCAGCCTAATTCTGCATATGCAGTTTCAATTATTTTCGGTAGTTCGTGTTCTTGTTCTAAAGGACTGAACTCCCTTAGGCGTTGGCGGATAGCCACTTAAGCTGCTTCCCCTTTATTATTAGCTAATATTATGGCTGATACCTGGGCATAGTTACCTAGTAACTTCATCCCTAAGTTCAGAGCAGGCTCTGCTCCGTACTCGTTTTGTATTTGTCTCAATACGTCTGGTACTACTGCTAATGACGGGATACCAGGTGTTCTGGTATCAAGCCCGCAGGATCGAGGGTGCAACGGAAGCACAACGAAGCGGGCGCGGCTCGGCCGAGCGCCCTGCTGCCGCATAGACGCTGCATCGGTCCTCCTGCGTTACTCCGGGATCGAGCCCACACACGGTCCCAGGTAGGCTGCATATGCCTAATAATCCCCGGAACCCCTCAGTCAGTGTGCCTTTTATTGGCAAAGGCACTCGGAGGTTAAATCTTCATCCGCACGCGCCCCCCCCCCCCCCCACAGAGCAGGATCATTTGAACTGCCTCATAGTGGCCTGGGGCTCCATTCCCTGCAAAGCCGATATCATCAACACAGTGATTCTCATGAGTGAAGAGCCTGACCTTAAGATGGCGCCCGTGTTTTAGAACTTGGCGCATTTAACGAGTGATATAACAGTCTGCAACTATTTCTTGCTTGGCACTGATTATTGCTGATGCGGTGCCTGTTGATAATAAAGAGTGCTTCAGTATAAGGCCGACCTCATCACCACGATGATATTTATTTGAGTAGTGACTGTCCCCAAAATGGCGCCCGTGACTCAGACCCAAAACAGTCCCCCGAGACCAGGCCTTTCATCGGGGACGTAGTCTGTGACTGGGAGGTATGTTAGACATTTACAGCAGCTGCGCACCATCCCTCTGTATACAAAACACTCCTCTGAGTGAGATGACCCCTTACCAGTCACCACCAGGGGTTTTCTCCTATGCCGCCGCCAGCGATCTCCACCTCCGTCCTCTGGGAGCTCTGAGACCCCGGTTCTTGGTGGAGGCACGGAGGCTTTAACGGCAGCTGATCTCTGTCCGGGTAGTGACATCACTATTTGACCCTTGACCTGGGGGCGAGCGGGAGGATGAGGCGGGAGCTTCCCAGCAACACCGTGACCGGCGCTCTCGATGGAACTTTGACAATGCCCCGTGGGCGGAAACCTAACTGTCTGTACTTACCGCGGTGCCCGAGCAACCTTGACCGATGCCCGGTGGAGCTGTCCTATGCACCTATAGAGGAGTTTGGCTCTGGTTCACCCCTCGGCCGTCACCTACCCAGCCGGACATCGGACATTGTTTTCCTCACCTCCCCGTTGTGTTTTCTACCTAGTTCCCTTACCCCTGTTCACCATTCCCACTCTACCTTCTCCCTTCGCATAAGACATGTGTAAGCGTTAATAACTCACATTATTG
Source organism: Calotriton arnoldi (assembly GCA_963921515.1). Classification (NCBI taxonomy): domain Eukaryota; kingdom Metazoa; phylum Chordata; class Amphibia; order Caudata; family Salamandridae; genus Calotriton; species Calotriton arnoldi. The sequence goes on from CAWUFW010007514.1 coordinate 467,356, forward strand.
TGTAATCTCATGTTTTTTTCTACTATGTCTATACTTGGCTTGTAACTATGTAACCTGTAACTCGCTATGTAACCTGTAACTCGCTGATCCTCATGTAAAGCGCTCCGATACCTCCGGGTCTAGCCAGCGCTATATAAAACTTTGCAAATAAATAAAAATAAATAAATGGCAGCAAAGACTGTACCCCAAGTGGTACAATCCTCTATTTATGGTGTTATCCCCATGGGCAAGCAGATTGTTAGCATTCTGTGTTTTTCATACATGTCAGGATGTGGTGTGTAGGCCGCTAATATTGGCCATGTTGCCCCTTCTCTTCCGAGCGGGCCGAGTCTCACTCTTCTTCTTATATGGGGTAGGGCGCCTTTAAACCAGTATAAGTGTTCCTGGTACGTGAGTGGAACCTCAATGTCCTCAAACAGACAATATTCCGCTGGTGCATCTCCTTCTGTGTAGGAGTGAAATGTTTTTGTTTTTGCATTTGCTGCTGGGAATGTAACCCATGAATAAAATACCTCTGTTCTATATGATTCGTGTGCCTCAATCATGAAAGCTACTATGCCACCCCTGGCTGTTACACCATGCGCAAGTAGTTTCAGGGTGACTGTATTTCTAAGATTTTCTGCAATCGGAATTGCATCTGCATTTTCTTCTTCATCTGAGAGGTGCAAACTATGCACAACTCCCTCCGCGTTTTCCACGCCTTCAGTCATTTTTTAGAGGAAGAAGTATTTCGAGGAAACTAAGATAAGGTGTTTTTGCACAATTTTTAGGAACACTGTGTCCTTTAAGCTTGATTAACCAACAGCCAATAAATAGGATTTTTTAGCCTACTCAGCTGTGGCGGAGTTTGTGCCCACCCACTCCAGACATCTCTGGTGTTTTGTGAGTAGGGGTCTCTGAGAATAGCACGACTGAACTACTCAGATTCTACTATTAAATAAGTACCCACCCAACGTTGGCGGCGCAATGTCGTGTAGTTCCTATATAACCTATACAGGATCTGCGCGTTTGGATAACAAACTGTGGGATTGGTGGCGGACTGATTCCGTGCACCCCCACTGGATACGTTAGCCTGTCTGTATCAGCTAGCTCACAGTGCCACTATAATCTCCTCTTACCAAGGAGAGAATAGATTCTGGCAACCTCAGAACATGACAACCCTGATCCCTCAGAATCGTGGAAACAATATACTACCTTTCGCTCAGTCACTCGTGCTCACTCTGAGAGATACACAGAATAAACAGGCTGGGCGTTTTCAATAAGTATTTATTGAACAGTTGTTGTTCTAGTGTAGAATCGATGAGCTGCAACAACCATTAGACAGTAGCAGAGATATATGATTAGAAGTACTACGAAAGTAAAGGGATGGTAAAATTCTACCATCTTGCAGAAATCATGAATATATACAAGTACATAAAACACATGTTATGTTAATCGCACTTGTAGAGCGCACAGTTACCCTGGGGTGTCCTGGCGCTAAGCACTGGTTGCTAGGGAAACAAGCATTTGCAATGCAATAGGTCTCGCATTACTAAAAGTTCGAGCTATTGGCGTTGCTAATAATAATATAGCGGCAATAGCTCCAACTTTCAGTAATGCAAGAGCTATATCATTGCAAGTGGCTTTTTTTCTATTTATTTATTTATTTTTTAAGCAGTTACGGCACCCGCGCTTATTGCTTAAAGACTTAGGTGTGTGTTAATAGAACCCTGGCAAAGGAAAACAAACTACACCTGAAAACGGTGCTGTGCAAAACAGATGTTAGGATGCCATTCATCCTAAACTTGGGGCTGGTTGTTGGCTGTCATCACACTTAACGCCACTGTAGACATCATACAACCACAACTGCAACTTACTGCCTCACTCTTTCACTTTCATGACCTGTTGCCTGTTCTTTTGGGACAGCAGCTGACACTATTATTTATTTAGATTATTTACAGTTTTTGTAAAGCGCTATATGCCTTTTTCCGGTCGCCTTAAAGTGCTAGATTACTGTAGCCGTGTTAGCTGGTGGCAGTGAGAATGTTAAACATGTTTAGCAGCTTACATCTGAATTTCACAATTGTGTTCCTTTTTCTTAGTACAATCTCAATATTAACCTACCACACTTTTATTGCTAATGATTAGAAGCACACTTGAGCATTAGACACCTTTATCGCCCAGAGTTTGCACTGAAAGTCTCATCCTTCCCCGTGAGCAACATGGGACATTTTAACATGCACATTTCATAGTGCGGCAGTTTCAGTGTCATGATTTATTAATGGCATTGCTTGCAGAGGGTCATTAATGCAGTCAGCATGAATGAAATAAAATATGTATAACTCCGTGAGCTGATGTAAAAGAGTAAACAGTCAGAAAAAGAGAGGGAGAAACGGATAGAGTAAGTGAGAGAGAGAGATTGATTAAAATATGAAGGAGAATAAGAGAAAGTGAGAAAGTATTTACCCACCTTTTTATGCCCAACTCTGCTTGTGCCAAACCCTTGCCTCTGGGCCTCCCACTGCCTCAGCGTCTCACACAAATTAAAGCGCCGATCCTATGCGCCTAGAAAGGACCTAGAGTGCGGCAGGTTCCGAGGTCTCGGTTGACCACATAACATCGAGCAGGTTCGTGAAAAACTTTACATTTAAGGTGCTTAAATGTGCAGAATTGAAGATGCCTGCATACCACAACTGTGATGTGTTACATAACGAGTCAACTAAGGACTGTGGCAGTCACTCTGCAAGAAACTACATGTTTGTAAAGGTAACATGTGGCACCATTGAGGCTGTATTGTACTCCGATGTAAGGAAACTGCCAGTCAACCTCCTTCCATCAAATATTTTTTTAAAAAGGATACATGTGCAGCAGTGGCCACGTTTACATTTGAAGTAAACCGCTTGGTCTGCGAGGGAACCTAAAGCCAGTGTAATCTCTGTGCCGACCTATGAACCTGTTATTCCAATTATTAACAGCGCACTGGGAACGTGCAACTTTGGAGCAGTCCTGCAAAAGGCGGGGCAAAGTGCATCTAAAGGCGGCCTTCGAAAAACAAGCATCTGTTTCGCGTAACAAAAGTAAACAAATAGAAAAATAAAATGGCGGCCTGACTTTTGTTTTCTATTTTTTTTACTTTTGTTACAACGGCAGCACTCGCGCTTTAGCTTTAAGCATTGTAAGCTAAAGCGCGGGTGCCGCGATTGCTTCAAAAGTAAAAAATTTGAAAAAAAAGTGTGCATTTTTTTTCTATTTCTTTACTTTTGAAGCAATCGTGGCACCCCCGTTTAAGCTGTTAAAAGCTAAAGCGCGGGTGCCGCAATTGTAACAAAAGTTAATAAATAGAAAAAAATCATGCAGCAGCGTTCGGCCGCAAATAACAAAAGAAAGGCGTGGCTGGCATTATCTCAGCTGAGGCGTGCTGCGCTGGTTACATTAAAAAACAAGCACGGAATCGAAACCTGTGGTGCGCGCGCACCACAGAGGAGCCGAACGCGGGAATCGAAACCAGTGGTGCGCGCGCACCACAGAGGAGCGGGGGGCGAGGGAGCCTGTCGTCTGTGCCGCGCGCTGATGCGCGTCCTAGACACGGATGGGAATGGGCGGAGCAAAGGCGGGACATGCGCCCGCCTTTGCCCAATTGCGTGCCGTTTAAAAAAAAAAAAACAAAAGCACGCTACAGCCAATGCCAGCCTGCAAAAGCAAAACCACACGCACGAGCGTGTGGTTAGCTTTCTGAAGCCCATACAAGAGGTCTCGCGCTGCGCGAGCAGTGTTGAGCACTGCAACGCTAGGCGCGAGACCTAAAAAGGATGTGTGCTACTGGGAGAAGAGCCATGTCTTCAACCCCTTTCTGAAGGAGAGGAGGTCCGGGGCATTTCTGAGATGGAAAGGAAGTTCGTTCCATGCCCTGGAAGCACAATTGGTGAAGCTCCTACCTCCCCAGTTGACTCTTTTGAATGGGGGGACTTGAACATATTTAGCTCCTGTGGAGCGTAGCATTCTTCCCGGACGTACCATTGGAATTTACGCCGAAGGAAGTCGGGTCCTGCTCCATTAATGGCCTTAAAGACGGTGCAGAGTGCCTTAAAGCGAATTCTTTGTTTCACCGGGAGCCAGTAAAGTTGCCTCAGCTCCTCTCTTACTGGGACAAATTTTGGAGTACCTGACAGCAATCTTGCCGCTGCATTTTGGGCTAGTTGGAGCCGATTGATGTGCTGCTTTTGGGCATTAAGATATAGGCCATTGCAGTAATCCAGGCCCGACATTATAAGGGCCGTTATCACTGTCTTAAGGCTGTTTTCAGACAGGAAGAACTTAATTTTCCTTATAATTCTTAGGACTAGAAAGCAGGCCGAGATCACCATGTTTATTTGGTCACCCATGGTGAGCTTATTGTCCAGCAGTACCCCAAGGTTGTTTGCTTTCCTAGCGGGTGGGGGGCAAGCACCAAGATCTTCTGGCCACCAATCTGGTGTCCACACACATGGATTGTTACCAAACTTTATAACCTCGGTCTTACTGGAATTCAATTTTAGACAATTAGAGGACATTCAGCCCGAGATGGCCCCCATACAGTCATGGAAACGTGCCCCGGTTTCCTTTTCCCTCCCTTCCATCAGTGACAACATTATTTGAGTTTCGTCAGCATAAGAGGTGAGTTGGAAGCCATAAGATCTAATGACTCCAGCCACGGGTGCCACATAGATATTGAAAAGTGTCGGGCTCAGTGACGAGCCCTGTGGCACCCCACATGGAAGGGAAAAAGGTTTGGACTTGTTGCCATCCAGATCCACGGTTTGTGATCTGTCAGATAAAAAAGATTGCAAGAGTTTCCAAACTCGCCCTTCTACTCCTATATCGGACAGACGGTCCATCAACACTTCGTGATGGACCGTGTCGAAGGCCGCCGACAAATCCAGCAGGATCAGCACGGCATTGCCACCCCTGTCCAAGGCGTCTCTGATTTCCTCCGTGGATTTGAGTAAAGCCGACTCTGTGCTGTGCTCTGCTCTGAACCCATATTGGGATGGGTCAAGAGAGTTGTTGAGCTGGAGAAACGCACTGAGATGCGTGTTCATGGCTTTTCCAATATTTTGGCAGGGAAAGGGAGCCGTGAGATCGGCCTATAGTGTTAGGATCTTTAGGATCCAAGGTCTGTTTTTTCAATAAAGGAAGGACAGAGGCCTTTTTCCATACTTTGGGGAAAATGCCTGATCTGAATATGGCATTCAGCAGGGGTGTGAGTGCTGTTCCAATAACTTCTGGAATTTGCTTAATAATCCGCACTGGGCAGGGATCGGTATGGGCTCCAGAGCGGATGGAGTTCAAAATGTTAATAGTTTCAGGTGTCCCTAGGGGTTTAAATTGTTCTAACACCTGTGGAAGGCGGGAACTGTCCAGTCCATCCATATACAGGTGGGCATGTGCCTTTTTATCAGCTTGTGTGAACGAAGTAAAAATGATTTCTACTTTTTGCTTAAAGAAATCAGCTAATTTATCACAAAGTTCAGAATTGCTCTGACTCTTTGGAACATTCGGGGTGGTAAGTTTTTTAATGGTTTTAAAGAGTTCCTTCGAATTCAATTTGGCCAATGCTATTTGTGTTGTGAAACTTTTTTGGGCTTCTAGTAGTAGTTGTTTATAGGTGGTAATACTGAGCTTGTACCTTTCCTTATCCGCATCTGTGTACCTTTTGCGCCAAGCCCGTTCCAATTGCTTACAAGATAAAAATTGCGTACTCCTACAATGTCTCCCTAACTAGATGTACCTAAATGTACCTAGCATCTGTGAAGGTGTTATGCCAAGAATCCTTCTAGGATCTAGTCAACCCCATTACCTGAGAATGAGAGAATATGGGACCCCGTCCTGGTCTCGAGTTGGACACCCCACAAGGGATGTTAGACCACTGCGAGCTGGAGTGTCTGCATGCAGGAACCTCAGCGTCTCTGGTCAGTGTGTCAGCCGGGAAGTCTCGGTCTCCTCTCCCCTTCCAAGCAAGATGTGATGTGTATATATACCCATAGGTCTCCCCAGGGGTCCTACCTTGCTGTGTTACTGTCGGCCTAAAGGATGACGTCTGGCCTGAACTTTATACAGAGATATTATACAGGAGATGTTAGTCCTGCTGTGCTTCCAAGAAGCCTCATGCATAATGTATGAGATTCGAACTAGGGGGAAACCCGCGTTCTGAATGCAGTGTCGAATTTAGGTAAAAGGTCAGTCCCTAAGAACCGTTATGTATGTAATTTAGGGAATAATATAGGTGAAAGGTTGCAATGTTACCTGCGCCTATATAGGGTACCTATATGGAATATAAAAAGACATTGATCTGATTAGCAGGTATTACAGTGTAAACTGCATTTTGACAGTACTATTTATACTTTACCGCTTATTCAGGTTGGTTTTCACCAATTGCTCGCTCATGCAGAGTTAACAATTCCGCATGTGCATATAACGGTTGTGCGCCAAATTTTAAGAATGCTGCATCTTTATTAAAAGATGCAGTTTTCTGGTACTTTTATGCCCTGCATGAAATGCGCTGATTTTGCAAATATTTTCCACACCCAGCGCTAGGTCTTGAAAACATTCAAGTGTGCATGCTTTATGTTAGAAATTGGGTTTCTGGTTGACAGAGGTATGCACCCTGTCTAAGCAGTAATCACAATCCTAGTCAGGGTAAGTGTATTACACACTAAAGGTTTACCTGTGCTCACCCTCTGGTGGCTTGTCACAGAGCAGTCAGGCTAAAGTAAAGAAGCAATGTGTAAAGTATTTGTGCACACATGAACAGTAACAGAGTGAAAATACTAGAAAAGTACTCCACACTAGTTTAGAAAAATAGCCAATATTTATCTGAGTAAAACAAGACCAAACAACAAACATCCAACATACACAAGTCAAGATATGAATTTTGCAAGATTAAATCAAAATGAAGTTCTTAGAAGTCAATAGCTCCGACTGGGGTGAGCTGGTCGCACTTGACCGGGGCAAATCCAAAAGTTCAATCCAATAGCGATGAAGCCCTGACATTACCTTGGATACGTCGATGCTCTGGGACAATGCGTTGAAATACGGAGGTGATGTGTCGCTGTCGTAGGTGATGCGTTGGTTCAGAAGTCGGGCAAGGTCATTGATGCATCGATGTCAAGAGCGCTGTGTGTTGGTTCCAAGGCGGCGATGCTGAACTGCTGGGCTGAAGGCGATGCATCGGTTAGAAGCCACGCCGGGTCAGGAATGCATCAGAGTAGGGGACGAGGTGTCACATATGTCAGCGATGTGTTGCCCAAGACTCACACAGCAGCAGTGATTAATAGGCGATGCGTCGGCAAAGTGAGGGCTGCGTTGTAACTCGAAGTCGTTGCGTTGCGCACTCGGCGTGCGGTGTCCACGTCTTCAGGTGCAGGCAGCAGCGGGGCATCAATTTCACAGGGAATGCGCTGGTTCCGAACGACGCTTCGGTTTCGATGCATTGGTTTCTTGGGATGCAGCACCAAACACTCACTTCCAAGTGCCTAAGACTGAATTTGGCACCACTTGGAAGAGCAGGACTCACAGCAGAAGAGCCCAGGTGCTGGTATCTAGATGCAGGTGAAGTCTTTGATATCCCAGAGACTTCAGTAACAGGAGGCAAGCCCAAACAAGCCCTTGTACAACCTTTAGAGACACAAGTTGTAAAGAGCAAAGTACAGTTCTCTCACTCCCAGGCAAGAAGCAGCAGGCCAACACAGCAAAGCAAGCAGCAAAGTGGCAGTCCCCCCTGGCAGCAGACTTCTTCCTGGCAGAATGTCTTCAGTCCAGAAGTGTTCTGAGTATATGGTGTCAGAGGTCCAGTACCTACACCCATTTTAGCCTTTGAAGTATGGAAACTTCAAAGAAGGGTCTTTGTAGTGCCCAAGACCCTGCCCTTTCTTGCTCTGGCTTTAGACGCACTACGGGGGGGGGGGGGAGAATGCAATTTTTTTTGTGGGGACAGGCACAGCCCTATTTAGGTGCAAGTGCCAGCTCCTCCCTCTCACTCTAGCTCAGGAAGACCCATCAGGCTGGTGATGAGCCATCAGGATATGCAGGGCACACCTCAACTCCCTTTGTGTCTGACTGTCTAGAGGGAATGCACAAAGCCCAGCTGCCACCTAACCAAGGCATGTATTCTAGGGCAGGCAGAGGCACAGAATGGTTAAAGTAAGAAAATACCAACTTTCTTAAACCCAGATCTTTGACTGGGGGTGAATGTTTGATTTGTTCAGCATTCCGTCCATCATCTGTTCTTTTGTGCTTTTGCCACCCTAAGTGAAAAGGGTATGCCTAGACGGCTGATATGGGGTGGTACCCCGCATCCGGTCCAAGGATGCTTGTTTCCGGTCCAGGGAGGACCTGGTTTGGCAGTTCGGGCTGGACTGTTCCCATGGGGAGCAGGATCAAGACTGATTTGCATGTGGCTGGGTCCAAACTGGGGTGGCGTGGTGAGCAAAAAGCAAAGGATTAAACCCTGATCTGTGACTGGGGGTGAACGTTTCATTTGCTCAGCACTCCGTCCATCATCTGTTCTATTTGCTTTTGTTGCCCTAAGTGGGAAGGGTATGCCCAGATGTGGGTCCTGTGCTCACTGTGCCACTAGATTCAAGCTAGCCTAGCTGATGAGGGACGACACCCTGAAACCGGTCTCAGGATGCTTGTTTCTGGTTCAGGGAGTACTGGACCTGGCAGTTCGGGTTGGACTGTTCCCATGGGGAGCAGGGTCAAAACTGATTCCCATATGACTGGGTCCAAACTGGGGTGGAGTGGTGAGCAAAAAAACTATGGATTAAACCCAGATCTGTGACTGGGGTGAATGTTTGATTTGTTCAGCATTCCGTCCATCATTTGTTACAGACCTGCATTTTAAAAACAAACTTTACTAAAAGATGTGTTTTTAAATTGTATGTCTAGGGACACCAAACTTTCTTTCCCTTGCTATCTTTTCCCAATTGCAAGTTACACATGTAAAGTGTTGCAAGGCAGTTCCAATGCTGACCTAGGGGAGAGAGAGGCCTTGCTGTAGTGAAAAACGAATTTAGCAGCATTTCACTACCAGGACATGTAAACCTCAAGAGTACATGTTCTGCCTTTTAAATCCACTCCAGCCTGCCCATGGGGCTTCCTAGGGCCTACCTTAGGGGTGACATATGTATCAAAAGGTAAGGTTTGAGCCTGGCAAGTAGGTGAACTGGCCAGGTTGAAATGGCAGTTTAAAACTGCACACACAGGCTCTGCAGTGGCAGGCTTGAGACAGGTTTGAAGGGCTACTCGTGTGAGTGGCACAATCAGTGGTGCAGACACACTAGTAGCAGGGCACAAGTCCTAAAAAAAGAAGTGGGGGGACTCTCCAAGTTAGGTGGTGTCACAGGAAGTGCCATCACGGCAGGAAGTGCCATCACGGCAGGAAGTGACATCACATGTGCAGCAGATCTATCATTTGCACATATTGCAAGATTTAACAATTGAAGCTGCTCAGTACTTAAGCCTGTGACTTAAGGTCCCTGTATGGAGGAATTAACAGCCCAAATGTGGATGAAACTAATTTTCGCGCTTGTCTTAATCGCGTGCTGCCACTCACTGAAGTGCTTTCAACTTGTTTCAAGGCCAACGCGAGCAGAATAAACACAATACCTGTAGAACAGGGAATTTAAATACATAATGTGCTCTGCGCCCAGTGCTTCATTTCAATTTCAAAAAATAATTACGGAGGTTGTGGACCTCATTAGTTTGTGAAGTCACTTTTGTTTTAAAAGCACATTTCCTTTGGAAGGTGCCGATTATTTTTCAATTCCAACGATTAACAAACAAAAAAAACATGTGGGAGGTGATCTGATAGCTTTAGACAACATGGTTGTGTAGAAAAAAGAAACCAACATACTTTTTTGGTGCAAAGCTTCAAGGCACATAATTTAGGCTTCAAAGGTTACTCTAAGACACAGATAACTTGATGTACTTTCTCTTCTGTGTTTTGAATGGAAACCCACGTCAGAAGCAGTTATCGCAATACATAAAAAATATATATATACTCAACATACTGGCACTCAAATATTTTTAAAGCAGCAGTGACCTCCGAGTGTAACCCCTGCACTTTTCCCCAAAAAGGAAAAGTATACAATACTTTCGCTGGCCCTCTCAACAAAGAAGGTATTGTCTCGTTTATACTTTCCTAAAGAGCTTTTGCAGTTGCTCTATTTACCTCACAGTTTCGGAAATAAACTATGAGAAATACTGTGGGGCGAATTACAATGTCAAAGAAATCACAAAAAGGCATTGCTTCAATCACAGCTTGACAAACAGTGGTAAGGCACGCTATGATTTTTGTATCGAAGGAAGTGCGCGATGTCATCTCAAACTAGAGAAAAATACACTGTTAGAAAACAAATCTCTATGAAGTATGCCTCAAATGTTTTGTGCAGGTATTTTTTCATAGATAACAAGACCCAGAACTTCCAGAACACTTTGAGGATTCATAGCCCTGAGACCAGAGCTGGGGCAGTGCCAGGGGCCAAAGGGCAAGGCCGGAATAGGGCGGCAGCCGGCCACCCCTGCCAACCCCCCCCGGTGGACGTCCACGTCTCCAGTGCAATAGAATGCCCTGCAGAGGGGGCGTGGCAGGGCGACAACACGCACCCGCAGCGGCCTTGTTTAATATAACCGGCACTTACATGTTCTGAGCGGAAGCACTTCGAGTACAGAACAGCTTGGATTGTTCTGTGGCTGTGAGAGGAGGGCCGTCCTCAGCGCTCATCAACGACTCATTCAGAACTGCTGGCTTATTAACAAGAGCTACTGAATTCCAAATTAAAAATAAATGAAGCTTTTTGTGCAGCACAGAAGCTGTTCCGGTGATTGATGATGGACCAAAATAGAATGTTCTCGAATGCGGGAGCGAATGCCGAGTAGTTTGTTTACTCTGCCCTTTCACTGCATGTCCTGGGCACGCAGCTCACGGGGTCTCCAGCTCTGCCCTTCGTATATCCGGGGTAATAGGGGGCTCGCCTGCACGCGTCCCGGGCCTCTTTGAAGTCACTGGCTGTTTTTGTTTCCACCTCTCCCCCCGGGGGCCTCTTCCGCGCATTCACTACTCTTTCCACCGGTGAACATGTGTGGATGAGCAGGGCAGGGTGGATGGCATTTTGATAAGCAGGGTGGAAAATAAGTGGGGGGGGACGCCGTCCACCCGCGTGGTACCCCGACTCGTGCCCTGACTAGTAGCATTTGATTTACAGGCCCTGGGCACATGTAGTGCACTGTACTAGGGGCTTATCAGCAATTTAAATATTCCAATCATGGAGAAACCAAATGCCATTTAATTTTAGACACAGAGCACATGCACTTTAGCACTGGTCAGCAGTGAAAACGTCACAGCCAAAAACAGGATGTCAAAAGGCAAAAAGACTGGGGAAATCATGCCGAAAGATAGCAGGTGTTACACTTTAGTTTTTTTTTTTTTACATTTGTTTTTGGCACACAGAAGCAGGAAGAGGAGCCTAGCTTTCTTCTTCCTCTCCTGCCGCTCAGAGCATTAAATTATTTTAAAATAATAACTTTGTTTTTATGCAGTGCTTTCTGCTGCAATATTGACTTTTTCAGGCATATGTGTAAAAATGGTCTGGCGCTGCAGTACACATTTTATTGTTTTTGAAGGTTGAAATTCTGGGTCTGGTGACTGATATTCAAACCAACCAGCCAGTCAGTGTATACAGATCTAGGCAGCAGGCACCCACCACAGTGAGCTATCCGAGTGGCATTCTTTTTTCTAAACCTATTACAAAAAAGCAGATCTTGTATCTGACACTCATTTACACAGCCGTAGTTTTTTCTGTTCTTATTTGGCTCTCTTTGCACAGCTAAAGTACGCGCACCTTACCTCAGACGGTTTCCTGGGTGAAAGATGGCTGCCTTCCGTTCTCATTAAAAAAAAAAAAAACAACCACATTAGGATTAATTTTCAAATCATTATACCTTTACAAACAATCGTTCTTTCTTCCGAACACTCCGGCTACCTCCCATATAACTATTCACTAACCTGATGCCCTGTGTTGGAATGTAACACAGGGATTTGAAATGGCTTTAAAGCAGGGGTTCCCAACCTGGGGTGCCTGCACTCCCAGGGGGTGCAAGATGGCATTTCAGGGGGTGCAACATAGATTGAAAGTATGTACTGTATGCATAATAGGAACCCGATGAGACTTGATGAGAGGTACCCCTGCTCTAAAGTGACAACCGTGGCCCAACAGCTGGCAGCCAGTGCCATGGTTTCACTCTGGTTAATGTGTTCCCTTCATGTGACCACCAATAGGATTTATTTGCAGATCACTGAAGACAAATAAAAGTATTTTTATTATGCACTGAGCACTAAGACTGCCACCTCAATCCTCTGAGTGCTTTCTCAAAGCATAAATGTGAGTTTGGAGGAAAAAGCGTGATAATAAATTACAATAAAATAACATACAGTTTTAACATACTTTTTCCTCAACTTGTATTTTTTGTGCAGATTTAACTGCCCTTTCTCAGCTGTTGTGGACATGGTTTAAATATAAGGAAAAAGTGTGAAGCCTCAGTGCACTTTTCCCTCCTATTTTTCCCATGTTTTCAGCACTTCGGCATAGTATAAATGAGGTTGTGGATGTCTAACCCACCTCAGCTGCTTGAGTAAGCCTTGGACTGCTCTGTCTCGTTACCCTGAGAGTCAAGTGTGTAGAGGAGCACTTGGTTATCCAGTTTGTGGTCCGGCAGTGCTGCAGCCCCCAGGACACCGACGGTAAACCACTCCAATTGATTCAACTCTCCAGTAACCCCGGCTGCCCTGGTGCCCCAGGAAACTGGTCATCACAGCACAATCCCACATGCAAGTATTGTTTCATTCTACAGTTTTACATGCTAAGGTTGCATGCAATCTCAAAGAGACTCCTCTCTAATCCCATGAAAAATAAGCTTGACTTAAAGCTTCAGATTGTCGCCTCTCCTTTTTTCATTCCATTGGACCTCTACTGATGATGGATGATATCCAGAAACGCGTGTCTAGAGATTTACAGCACTAACCTGCACCAACTGTGGTGGAATACTCCAGTAAAATTTCAAGTAAGCATGTACCATGAACTGCATTTACCATAATGCTAAGGGGCGAACCGTGCTGGGAGGTGAAGCAGTGTGCTCCCACCCCTTTTTTGTTTGAAAAGGCTCCCTTGCGCCATTGAGCTGACGAGCTTGTGGAGATGCACCTGTGCGCCTGTGAGAGGTACTAAGACCTGAAAGGATTGTGGCAGCCTGTTCAGCAACCCCAGATCAAATTCGTTTTTATCTCTACTGATGACGGATGATATCCAGAAACACGTGTCTAGAGATTTACAGCACTAACCTGCACCAACTGTGGTGGAATACTCCAGTAAAATTTCAAGTAAGCATGTACCATGAACTGCATTTACCATAATGCTAAGGGGCGATCTGTGCTGGGAGGTGAAGCAGTGTGCTACCACCCCTTTTTTGTTAGGTCTCGCCTACGCAGCGCGCATACGCTGCGTAGGAAAAAGACCTTTTGGAATCGATTCACTTTTCGCCCTAAAAACGTGCACGCGTTGCATTGCTTTCAATGGCAACGCGTGCACATTTGGCGATTCCCTTGCGGGAGCGAGCTTTGGCGCCATGTGTTAGCAATTATCGCTCCTGGCGCTGCTCGCTCCCGCAAGGGAAACGCTTTCACTTTTTCCGACTTTTTTTTTTTTTTACTTTTAGCGCGAGGCGCGCGCGCGCTTGTCTTGTTACGTTTGCTTATGTCGCTATATTTCCTGCCCTTTGTGTATTTGCTGCCCAACTGCTTTCGACGTAAGTGTATGTTTCACCTGACACCTTTTAGCCCAGCCATGTGAGGGGGAAAGTATCTCCTTGTCAAAGAGAGCCGGCTCCGGTAAGCCACTTTCCTTGGAGAGAGAGAGAGAGAGGGGGGGGGGGGAGGGGCAGCTTTTTTCTGCGCCTCCCCCCCTCCTCATGTGAAACCCTGCCGTCGTGGTAGGATGCGGGCAGGCAGGATGCTTTCAGCCGGGGTGGTTTCCGAAGCGCTGCTCCCCCGGGACTGGCGGCTCACAGGCCCCCCTCCGCAGGGCAGCGCCGCCCTTCCCGGGCACTCCAGATTGAGCAGTGTGTGTGACAGCTCCGTGGTGAAAGCAAGCCCTAATTCCTTCCTTTCGGGGTTTTCCTTGGCCTCGGAGGCATCTGCTTGCCAGGCGCACTGGAATCCAGGACAATTGCTTTTGATTAATGTGGATGTCATTCCTGACGTTGGAATCAAACGGCAGCCCCTAAATCCTCGGGTATTCCAAGTGCTGCGCCAGAGCTCCTCGCGCCTCCACGGTAGATTAGGCCTTTGTTTTTAATGGCTAACCTTGAACAGTCCTCCGCCGCTAATTTGACTTTTAGCTAACCCTGGGCAAAGCACTACGCTACGCTCGCGTAGTTTGCGAAGTTTGCGCTACTTCGCACAATGCAAATTGCACGTAGCTCAGTGCAAACACGCGTAGCGTAGTGGTCATTTTTTGCTTGCTCGCGGTCCTCAACGTCAAGTTGGCGACCGCGAGCAAGCAAAATGACATCCTGGCGAGATTCTCAACGCGGGGAGGTCAGGTTTCTCATTGCGAGTGGTCGCGTATGCTCGCGACCGCTCGCGATGAGAAACTACCAGTCCGCGTTGAGAAAGCTGCCGCTCGAGTAAAAATCTACTCGAGCGGCAGTAAAAGACAGCTCGCACTGTGCAAGATGCCGTTTTCAATGATTGCACAGTGCGGACAAGCATCCGGCACTGTGCAATCATTGCGAACAGTGCACTACGCAGTTCGCGTAGTGCTATGCGTAGCTCGCGTAGTGCGAACTGCACTTTGCGTAGCTTCGCGTAGCGCTACTTCGCGAACTACGCCCAGGCTTACTTTTAGCATCAAAGTTCGCCATCTGTACTGGGAGGCCCTCCGCCATTTATCAGTTGAAAGCGTGGGGCTTAAGCGGCCTGTGTAGTGCACTTAAGCAGTCAGGACGGCGAGCACATGTTCAAGTGATGGGTTTTTAACCATTAAAAAGGAAATGGTTACCGTTCAATTTAGGCAACAAAAGAAACGAAAGACCGTTATTAGCAAGTGTATTTTGTAGATCAGTGGCGTAACCCAAAATAGTACCTGGCCCTCTCCCCCCGTGCCCCGCCCGCCGAACGTGGTGAGGGGCCCCTGAGGCTCCCATAGCTCGGATATATTCATGGGCTTTAGGTTGAGTTGTGCCCCCGATGCAGGGGCCGGTGGATCGCTCCTGGGATCGAAATACATGGTAATTGTCTGTGCATGGAAAGTGAAGCTTCACTCCAACCAAATGACGCGCCTTTTGCCTCTTTTTGTTTTTGTCTCCTTCTCTGTGTCAGGCTGGCAGAATAAGACTCAGCACATTGGTCTTATGTGCTGGTAACATCAGGGCGGCCTTAGAAGCTTTGAGACTTTAGCTACAAGTGCCTGTACTTGTAGATTATTGTCTGTGTTTATGCGCTAACAACTTTGTTGGTTCATGTTTTTTAGTCATTGTACTAATTTTGCATAGAGATATAACTTTAGAAACACTTCACCCTTGTGTATCTATATACGCATGCTAAGGAATAAATCGATAAAATCTAACGAAAGGGGGCGATATGGGGAACTGTAAGAGACTGATGGTTGACCTACTCGATGTGCACAGACATAGCACCCTTTCTTTTCTGTGCATGGAGTGCACCCAGTTGGCCCCCCAAATCCTACACGAAAAGAATTGCCACCTTCCTTACCAAGGAAGCCAAGATGTCAAACGAGGCTGTGAAATGTAGGGACTCCTGTCTTGTCTTCTTTTAGCCTCTTCTGGTGAACTACTTGCTGTATCTCTGAGAAATCCAGTGAGTTTTATAGAGGCCTTAATTGACTAGTGGCACCATCCTGGAGTGCCAATAGAGACTCTTCTTTAGGCCTTTGTGGCAAACCCCATGTCAGGCAAACACAAGACACATTCACCACCAGTCAGCTCTTTCTTTGTGAATATACTTTTAAGAATTACCTCCCTGCCCTCAGGCCCTACTAAAATGATCAGTACCATCTCCACCATTGCTGGGTAAGGTGGACCACTCTTGGCAAGTCAGAGAGCACTAATGTCTCAGTAGCCTGGCCTTACTTCCCCGTATCTAATAGACCAATAAATGCCTGCGGCATTTCCTGTATCACAGCACCTGCTTAGATCAAAGAGGGTAGCCCCAGAATTGTGCTTTGAGCTGCCCTTAGAATTTTTTATTTTAAGTTTGAAGTACTCCCTAATTTGGACTTTAGATTGCTCATCTGAGTCTTGATGACATTTCTCTGTATTTTTCTGAAAGTCCGTTGACTCTCGCAACAGTCTCCACAGTTCCAGTTTCCCCTTTGTATCTTAAAGGGTGCACAACTCCTTTTCTCTGGGTGATAGACCAGCCATTCATTACTGGGCTGAATCCAAGGTGGATCATGATATCCCACTGGTGTCCATGAGTCTCACATACTATTGTAGTCCAGTTGGATAACCAAGTTACGTCATTTGTATACCTGACTCTCTTAGGGTAGCGAGGTCGAGCAGTCCAGGGTCGCATTGGGTTTTCTTGGACACAGAATGACGCAGTAATATCACACTGTAAATGTCCAGTCAGGGCACATATGACCCCAACCAGTATTCTAATGCTTAAGGGCCTACGGTGTATTTACTCTGACCTTTGTCCTAATTTCTCCTGAGTGCAAGAAGGGACGTTTCATTATGTCTGCACTCCAACAGCTGAGGAATGTCAATCAGTGGAGGGAATACAGGGAGTTGGATTTAATATAGGGTGTTGTGGTGTCTGCATAATTAGATTTCTATGATCCGATGTGCTGATATTAAGATGTCATGCAAGAGTTAATTTGATGTATTTGGTTTTGTTCAATTGCAAAATTCAATAAAAAGATGTAAAAAATAAATAAATGTCACATAGTGGAAGTATGGCTCTTATAATCAAACCGACAGAAAAATGATCATTGTAGATTGCTTAAAAGGACTGGTCCACTCCAGTGTCCACTTAATGTGGCTGCTTTGACTCTGTTGATAGGGGATAAGGGTAGAGGAGAGGGAAAGGGTGGCTCATAGTTGAATGAGAGACCTCTTATAGGTCCAACTAATCTGAGATGGTTGCCTATGAGTGGGTGCTGCATCTATACAGCCCGCGTTTGGAATCCCATTGAAGTGGCACTAGATGCATCTTTTTACATTTATTGTACTGGCACTGGGTGAACGCTATTGCAGTGCCCTTGCATGCAATGGACTGTGGGACCAAATGTTGTTAAACGCACCATGTGTCCTTGCCTTGCCAAAGGAATGATTCCATTGCTCTGCATGCACAGTGAACCTTCCATTGGGTGGAATGTGGTGCTTGAACTTTATAACTTAACAGCCACTTCATTCCCTAAATCGATAGATGAAGTCGTTTCATATTTGGTTCTGTGACGGGTAAGTGATGCTTCGAGCGGCTGGTGGAGGGCGGCGTTGGATGAAGCTTGGTGGATTGGCTTTCACTAGTTTTTTTGTCCGGCCTCCCCTACCGCCTTGTCTGTGTCACTTTCTAACCCCTTTTCCCCATAGTGCTAAACGCTTGCCTCTTGCCCCATTCCCTGTCTTGTTTGGCACCGAGCCCCAGCAACCTGTGTCCCATTTTGCCTCTTTGACCAGCAGGGTTTGGTCTCTATCCTCTTTCCACCCCCTTCCACCAATAGTGTCTGAGAAGACACCAAAGCCAACCCAATAGACGTGGAAAGCGTTAATAACTCTGTTCTCTAGGATCGTGTAGTGCGTACTAGGTAATTTTGAGGATAACTCAGTGGGTTTGCGAGCCTGCTGCAGCCATCTACATGTACACTCCAACTAAGAGGTTCAAAGTCACTTTTGACTAATTCATGCTTCTTTCATTAAAGAGGCAATGTTACAGCCCAGTGGCATGTTCAGCTCTTTCCATTTATCAAGCAAACGTTCCGCAAGAATGCCATGTCTGACGATTAGAGCATGGGATTGGTGCACAAAATGTCACGTTTGAGCATTTATGTGCATAAGTGAATAGCTGTACTGACTGGGTTCCATGAAAGGGGCAGCACATTCTTTTACATGCCATAGAAGGCCTATAGGGATATAGAAAGCGCTATGTAGATACCAAAACAACACCATACAATTATTTGGAAATGAATTAAAGTTAAAGCAGTCCTTTTTTACCTCATCCACGTTTTTTTCTTTAATTTGGAATTTATTTAATTGTTATGGTTTCTCCAGTGCTGTCCTCTATCCCTTTATCACACAGACCCCCATTGACTTCCAAAATCTACACATGCAGACATACAATCACAAATTCATGCACCAACACACAGCATCACACCAACAAACCAGCCACATTTAATGACCTCTTCACCCAAGCAAATCATCAAACATACACTTGACAGTTTGCGATACTGTTGCCTGTGATGTTACTCTTCTGTGTGTGAGTGTATATCTGTATGTGTGTGTGTGTCAGGAAGGCTTACACGGTGACAGTACATGTGGAACACTGTCTATTAGATGGTACACTGCTGTTGTACATAGTGTGCCTACTTTGTATGTGTGCACGTGTACGTCAGGGAAGCTTGAGCTGCGTCACATGCTGTATATTTGTGTGTGGGTATATGGGAAGGTGCATTATTGCTGTTTATGATGTTACTGTTATGTGTATATGAATGTGTCTTGCACCATGCTCTACTTAGTGATTGTGAAAAAGCACACTGTTGCTACTTCTGTGTTGTAAAGTGAGTGAGACTGTTTGCGCCCGTTTCAGTGCTGCTGCTCCCCGTTCTTTGCGTTGGGAAGCTTGTGGTGCTAATGCCTTTGCTTTACTTGTTTAGCATGTTATTGAATATTGGAAAACACATTTTGGCTGTGTAAAAACCAAAAAATAGGCATTGGCAATGCTTTGAATAATATGCATGACTCAAAGCCATGCATATGTAATCTGCATAGAAATTATGGTGCTCGATTTACCCTGTACTAATTGGGCAATTGATTCAATGTACGTTTCCCAAGAAGGGTTAGGAAAGAAAATGTGGTCATAGAAGTTTTGTTACCACAATGCGCCCTAAATATGTTTTTGTAACATGCATTGCATAACCAATATTCGAATAACAAGAACTTCATGACATCAATGCCCTCCATGTGTATGATTTATTTTAAAGATCATCGTGATTTAATCGTAATTATATGAGCATTAACAAACACCCACACCCGGCCACCTTTGATCACTTTAAAATAATAGGTTTAGTGACTGTAGACACTAGGTCTCACCTTTGGGACCTTAGAAGTGTTAAGCCAGGCAACAGTTGATGTTGCACCACGGATACTGTGCTGCATAACTAAATACTTATAAGGTCCCAAAGGCGAGACCTATTGGCTATGCCAATGCTTGTTTGAAAAGGCTCCCTTGAGCCATTGAGCTGACGAGCTTGTGGAGATGCACCTGTGCGCCTGTGAGAGGTACTAAGACCTGAAAGGATTGTGGCAGCCTGCTCAGCAACCCCAGATCAAATTCGTTTTTATCTCTACTGATGACGGATGATATCCAGAAACGCGTGTCTAGAGATTTACAGCACTAACCTGCACCAACTGTGGTGGAATACTCCAGTAAAATTTCAAGTAAGCATGTACCATGAACTGCATTTACCATAATGCTAAGGGGCGAACTGTGCTGGGAGGTGAAGCAGTGTGCTCCCACCCCTTTTTTGTTTGACCTCTACTTTCCATCCTCTGCATGCCTCCTCGCTCTGATTACAGCCTATTCAAAGTCAGATGCATGTTCGCCTGAAACCCTACTATTGTATTTCTGGAAATTACCCACATCTAATTTCAAGGATCGCAACCTCTCCTTTAAAAGCTATACCCCTGCAACCTGACAATTCCTAATTTACTTAAGCTCATCTATTAATACTGCTAACCATTTGCATGAATTCACACACACACCCCTCCCACTAAAGTTTACACCTAAACCTTAATAATTTAATCTACCACATAGGAACTGGATTAAACGCATGGAATGGTTTCCTTAAGAGCACAATACTAATCCCAATACCCAACAATAACCACTGAAAAACCACTAACCTTGGGTTCCGGAGCAGAGTGCTGCGCTGCGTTAAGAGCTTCAACCAATCAAGGGCAGCAAGCTCTATGTAAATTACAATATAATATGTAACCGTCTTGGCCCACACTGATACTAATGCCATAACAATAAGCAGCAAGGCAGTTGATTTTAGTTAATACAGACGGCATAATACATCCCTTATACTGCTTGACACTCTTACATTCACATAAGATAAAACAGGTCATGTCCATCACCCCGTACTGTACAGTCTACAACAACAAACCAGACACCCATCACCAACTGAACAGGCATGGAACAACTAGAGATCTGTCACATGCCACTCACCATCGAAGGACTTTAATTTACTCCTCCACTGCATGTCCTACAAGCCACGTACGATGACCACTTCTTGACATCTCACAAGGACAGTCAGATATGGGATGATATTACCAAACTCCACCCATTCCCCCAGCATTTCTCCCTCCAACCCAGGGTCGGATTGGGAACAAAATTAGGCCCCGAGACTGAAAGACAAAATGGCCTACATTTGTGGATAATGACCTTTCATGAAACATCGCTTAGTATCGCAAGTAATTTTGGGAGAAATCTCTGATAAATTAAGTTTTCTAAACTCGTGGGTCAGTAGCGTTGGGCAAGACTAGACGCACCACTAGACACACCATTATTCCACTGCATCTCGCCCACAGGTCTCCTCACCTGTTCTTCGGGCCTGTAGATTTCTCTACTTTGGGTGCCTGAATGTGTTAGTCACCCATTGGTGCCTTAGTCTGTCCTGTCCTCCCCCCCCCAAAGATCCCTGAATATCCTGTATTAAAGCAGGCCATGAGTCAGAGAATCATGCGAGTCTTTCGTGTCTGGAGGCTTCTGTTCACCCTCCAGGAACAAGGGGTCTTCCTCTTCTGGTTGTCACTCAGGAGCCTCTCTGCAAGCGATGTCTTTGGGGATTGCATACAACTTCGTCCTTGATGTCTTTTGCATTGTGGGTAGAGACTTGATTTGAATCTGGAAAAGCTGCAGGAATTCACTCCTTCTTTCTCTCTGTCTCTATACACCTTTCTTTCTTGCTGTGTGCACCTTTCTCATTCTTCCTAACACGTTTTGCCCCTCTCTCTAGTTCTTCCTTTTTCTCCCATACTTTACTTCTTTCCCTCTCCTTGGTGTCTCTTATTGTGCCTATGTGCTTCACTCAGTCTCTCACAATTCCCCTCTCTCTTTTCCTTTCTTTCTCACTGTCTACAAATACCCTCTCTCTCCCACTCCTGTGGGCTCTTTCTTTGGTTATTTGTATATCTCTCATGCCCTTACTCCTCCTGTCATTTTGTATCTCTTCTTGAAGTTTTATTCCATTTCTCTGTCTTGCAAACCTTCCCTTTTTCTCCTGTTTTGCTATTTCCTGTTAGCCTCTTTCACGTCCCTCTGCCCCTTGAATTTCTTTTTACTATACCTAATGTTATATTCTTATGTGTCCCCTTTATTGCTTTGCTGCAGACTGTAAAAGAAAGTCCTCCTGTGCATTGAGGCAGCGTTTAAACCAAAGGAGAACCCACAGGTGGAATTTCCTTTACCATTGAATCCCTTTGATGAAGGAAAGTCCACTGGTAGATTGCAATCTACATTTAGCAGTACCTCCTGGAATGCCAACAACCTCTAAACTAAGCCCTAGACTGAGGGAGAGAATTAGGATAGTGCATGTGAGGTAGTAACCATCCTTCCTTTTTTCTCATAGACCAGGAAATGTTTGACACCCTCTACTGCCTTCCTCTCCTTTCCATCATTTCCTTTGTCATTCACTTTTTTTTGTAGTTTTATATAGCACAAACTCTACCCAAAGGTATTGGAGCGCTTTACATGGGCACAGTCATTGGAGATTGTTTGCCTAGAATCACAGGATGCTGAGCCAACGCTGAGACTCAAACCTGGTTCCCAAGTTCCAAAGTCGACAGCTCTGGCTGTTACGCCACATCCTCTACCACTTTCCTGTCTCCCTCTTCTCCACTTTCGCTTACCATCTTTCTCGCTTGTCTTCACCAATTTCTGCACCTTTCTCCACTGTCTTCCATCACTACTTCTTCCTAATCTTCCCCCCCTCACTCCCATCTGTCTGCATCTCTAGCACTCTTATCCTCTCTCCTCTGCCTTTCTCCTTCACTTGATTTCCTTTTCCTCTTCCCATATTTTTGTCACTCTTCCCCACTCTGCTGTCTCACTTCTTTTTGTCTCCCTCCACATTGCTCCCCTCGCTCAATCCATTTTGTTACTGTCCTGCCATGTCTATTCTTCCTTCCCTTTGTCATTTTGTTCCCAAATGAATTTTCACAGTAATGTTAAAAAAAAAAAATGTTTGTGTTGTCAAAAGCATTTTTCTTTTTGCTCATTTTGGTTGCTTGTTTATTTTGTATTTTCGTTCAGTGGTGAACCAGAGTCGCCTCCCAGTTTTTAAGATGAGAATGTGGGAGCGGGCACCTGTGGCTTGTCTGTCTGCTGCTGGTGTCAAAGGTAGAGCCTCTTAGATGGACACCACAGCTAATCTGCCACCCTGTGCTGTCCCCTTTTGCCCCAACCCCAGGTAACATTGCTGCCAGCTGTGACGCTCAAAAAGAGCACGCCACTCCCAGTGGCCTCACTGTCAGGCTGAGAGACCCGGGACACGAGGAGACACACCACATGCTGTGCCTGCTCTGTTCGTCCCATTGTCCTTCTGCACAAGACGAGCCAGACATTATCTGTACTTGGTTATAATGAGCTCCGATCTTTGCTCTAAGGCTACAGCAGCCTCTAAGCCTAAGCTCACGCGCCAGCGGCCAAGCCGGCCCAGGAAAATGTGATTTTATCTATAGCTGGAAAAACTGGCCCACCAGGTGGCCTTTGCCCCCTCGAGCAATGGCCGATTGCTCACCCTGCCAATCCCACGCTGCTCTGACCTATACCTGTTCAGGACCACAAACTTTAAACAAAATATCTCAGAATGGACATCCCAGGGCAGTCCCCACCCAAGTGGAATGTGATCACAAGAATGCCATATAGGGACCTGCAAGGGTGTTCAAAGCTGCCATCTTACTGAAACCGATAAACTGTGCAGCTGTCTCTCACCCTTCTTCATCCATTACACTGCTAAGCGCTGTGCCACATAACACCATAACCACACCTCGGAGGGTAACACGCAAGACATGGAAACACTTTGTACAATGGATCAAAGCAACACTCTTGCACCCACACACCCTGCACGGCAGTGCTTCAAATGGAAAAAGAGAAGTGCAGGTACTCAGAGTACCTGCTTGCATCTGAGAAGTGCCGGGACTCTCCAATTAAAAGTATTACGTTTTTCTTGAGAAGTGCAAGTACTCTCTCTCTCTCATCAAAAAACTGCTGGTACTCAGTACCGGGCCATTTAAAGCACTGTTACACGGTGTAGCACGCTATCCATGTAGGCAAGCGCTTCGGGGCCCCACCTAGGCGCAGTTAGCGCCATATCAATTATGCAATACAATACACATACATGAGCAGCATTAACAGTCTAAGCTACCTTGCAAGGCTTTCAACCCATGACCTCAGAGTTACACAGATCTCGGCGCATGGGCGTTAGCCGACGCACTTAGCACAGTGTGATTTTTGAATGAGACCCGCGGGCTGCCACAGCAGAGCGGCGCTAACTACTCCTAACTACACGTTTTCACATGTATGACAGGGTCTGGGTGGGGCAGGAGCAGCAGAGAATGTAAGCTTAAAGTCGATATCGGACAAGTGTCCTTAAAGAGAGGGGCATGCGGCTGGGGTTAGCGGTCGGATAGGAAGTCGGGGAGCGCTTTACCAGTTGCCCCGCCCCCCTGTGCACTTTACCAGTTGCCCCGCCCCCGGACCCCTTACTTACGGAGCCGGAGTTGAAGTCTAGTCCATAGTTGTTGAGGGGCTGTTTGGGGCTCTGCCCCCGCTCCCCCACCAGGGTGAGAGAGATGCTGTCCATGGTCCCGGCCAGGAGGTAGGAGCCGGTGGTTACCGTTACCTTGTACGTCGCCATCGTGAGGAGTGTGGCGGAGCTGTCCTCGGAGGGCAGAGTAACTACAAGGGGGAGGAGTTGGGGATGAGACCAGGGCGCCTCGAAGACAGGGCGTGAACCGACGGAAAGTTGGACCACCAATTGCATAACAAAAGCGCTCACTTAGTTACTTAAGCAGCACTGGCAGGCGTCGGCATGCTGGGACCTGTAAAAAGGAAAATAAATCTATAATGTAGAGCTGTTAAGTAAAAAGCGAGGAATTCCAATGAGAAGGTCATGAACTGGCGGCTGCCCACGGGGTGCGGCCAAAACTAGACGCGGGAAAGGCAGCGACTTTAACGGGAGACATGCCTGGCTCTGGCTCAGCTCGAGGTCTGCCTGGATCCTCGAGCCGAAGGCGAGCCACGCCTTCATGTGGCTTCTGCCTGCCACCCCCTCTTGTGACAGAAATTAAAGACAATATATTAACCTTTGATATAAATGGGAGAGGAAAAGAACTACCCATCTAGTGGCTGAATTGCATAATGTTATCATTCCCAGCTTCCCCACTTCAGCAAAGTGTGCGTTCCTAGGTAAATATTTAATTTCACTGTGCCTCCTTTTATTTCAGATTCACCTATTTATTTATTGATTTTGTATAGCGCGGACATGGCCCTAAGGGCCGGTTCTAGGATGTTTGGGGCCCTGGGCAGAAGAGTAATGTGCGAGGCCCCTCTACTTTGCATAGACTTGACCCATTCAGCACTGTCTGGATCTCAATGGATGCGCCTGCTCCTGAAGCTGCAGCCCCTCCATCTCAGCCACCTACAAGCACTTCTTAACAGCTCATCCAGGGCTGAAGGTGTGAGGGTTGCTTATCTCCAGAGGGGGTTAAGGGACTGCCAGGGAGCTAAACAGACGGACAATAGTCCTCCCCTGCCTCTGCCTGGGTGGGGGGAGGAGGCCTAATTGCAGGACAAAACAGGAATGTGCCTTCTTGAAACTGGGACTGCCCCCACCCCCGGGGTTCGCCACGCTACACCATAGCAGTGAGGCCAGGGGAGGGGGCCCCCTAAAGTGGCGCACTTGCAAGGTGGCACCTTTCATGCTGTGCCCTGTGTAGCATTGGTGAGAGGCCCCAAGTTGGAGGGCTAACTGGGGGGCCCTGGGCAGCGACCCACACTGCCCATGCCCAGCACCGGCCCTGTGGCCCTTAGGCATCAGAACGCTTTACATACGAGAGCACCTTGTAATACAAGTTCTGGATGTGTGCTGTAGAAAAATATTTTTCGTGTTTGATTTAATAGACTATAACTTTGCTCAATGTCTAATAACGCACGTCACTGATAGGCTGCACATGCCACCTGACCTGCTCTTTGTTTACTAATGGCCGGGGGTATCAATGTTTCTAAATTCTTATTTGAAAACTACCCCTTCTAAAACCGATCTCTCAGTGCTGTGATGTAATCTGAAGTACTAATGTAAAATGCTTCCACATGGCACTTTTTTTTTTTTTAATTAAACTGTTCATCATATTTTTACATGATGCTTGTTGCATGCTTTAAATGTTAATCATTTTTAAGGCTAGTCCCGTGCAGGGGCACTTAGAGCCATGCCAGACCCCTGGCTAGTATTTGCAGCATTTGTAGAGCGCATTAGACCAAAAAGGTATCAAAGCGCTATGCAAGGGAGAGAACTGTGAGGGCGGTGACAGCTCAGAACAGCAGGATCAGCACCAGACCGCCCCCAAACCGAGGGTTAATTAGCAAAAAGCCAGTTGTAACTTGCTTGCGGAACATCAGGTGCGAACTAAGGCTCCTGGAAGGAAATTCCAAAGCCTGGCAGCAGCCACGGTGAAGGCACGTTCCCCCCCACCTAGCTTTCTTACACAGAGGCACCACCACCTTGTTTTGTCAGCCGATCGCAGAGGTCTCTTGCAGCAGCGGCCGGTGCAGGTGAGCGCGGTGGGGCGGGGGATGTCAAAGGACAACGGAATACGATTTATTTAATTAATTTTCCCTATTCCGTCGCTTGTCGACACGCCCCCCCACTCCCCCCCCCCCCGCCTCACTGCGCTTACCTGCACCAGCCGCTGCTGCTCTTAGGGCAGTGCTTAATTTGTAAAATATTAAGTCCAGGTGCTCAATTTTTTGTAGGAGGCCACACCCACTTCCCTAGGCTCCACCCACTTTCTCCATTGGCTCCACCCACTTTATCGGCTCCACTCACATTCTCAACTGGGACTGCTAAATGCCAGATGTAATACCACGGCACAGCTAGAGTGGTTCCCAGTGCCTCGAGGCACATGTAGTGCTTCGACACCAGTCTGTCTGCTAGACAGTAAGTAACACTTTTCTACGCTCGAAACACACTTTTACCAAGTGGGACCTTACAACACAAGGGGGACCTTTTATCCACATGAACATTTACCACATGGAAGGAACCATGCATCACACAAAACATTTTTAGTACACAGTACTCGCCCGTTTAACACTCAATCACAACGCAGGATCATCTTAACCTAGTGACTTACTTTATCACACAGACATTTGCCACACGTCGGGCACTTTGCCACACAAACGGAACTTAATCCTTCCACTGGGAACTTTACCACTCTGGCATTTGTCAGCTTTTACCACGTGTTTGTCTTACCACAAGACCTTTACCAGAGGGATTAATTACACGGTCCTTGGCCCTGTAGGACTTTGATCATACACACCATGCAACATCCATAAAGTTTCTCTTAGATGGAAACAAGACCTCACATATTCAAAACAGGAAAGGGTCACTGAGATTATTTACAATAATATTAGTTAACTGCTGCATTAAAATATTGAAAACACACCTCACTATCCCTGAATATTAGATGAAAACACATTTAGAATTTGGAGAGTAGGCCTGTGTGCTGTCAGTGACCTGGCCAAGGAGGGCATAAAAGAACTGAAACTGGATCATAACTTCAAACCTGTTCCTAACTGGAGCCCACAAAATACGTTCGGCCTGGGGCCCCCAAAATCCTTAAGATGTCTCTGATCTGTTCTTACTAAAACTAAAGCCTTCTCCCATCATTTGCATAAGTATTAAGTGTGTGTGTCAATTTGAACGCAGCTAGGAGGCTCGATGTTTTGTCTGACATGTTCAATCACTCCTGGCTTTGTACACAACATCACTTTACATCACGGGGCCTGGCCCTGGAGTTTTGTGTAATACACGTGTTTTAAAAAAAACAATATAAAAAGGCATGTTGATTGCAAAGCTAGTAATGGCTGAAGCTGCAACTTGCTACCTACCCCCAAGTCTTTATAACACCCGCCACATAACCTTAAATAAAGAGGTTATCTGACCTTTGTCATTTAGGTAACCTGGACGTCAAAAACCAGCTGCTCCTTGCAACCATGGAACCGCGCTAAAATACACGTCTGTCAAACTGATTAAATTTACAACTTAAATGCTTAGGGATATAATATACAAACTGAGTTTTGTCACCTTTTAACGTCACAAATGAAAACAACTTTGGCATTAAAATGCACCAGTCATTGAAAAGAAATAATATGTACTGTCTTTTACATATCAGTGGTAGGTCGTGGCCACATACAGATTAAATACAGGAAAGAATTATGACGTTCGGAGCCTTCAAAAGTATGCAAATGGTAAAAATTTTCACAATGGGTATTACATGTTGTTGGAAAAAGTAACATTCTCGTCGTACCTTAATTTTTGAGATATTATCTTCATTTTAAGGTACGCCTTGGTTGATTGATAGCAATAACTACATTCTTGTACCCATTGCCTTTCAGCTGCACTGTTACCGTCTGAAGGGCATTGGGCAGTGGCTGCAGCAGAAACAGAAAGGAAATTCTGATACAAGCATGACCAGTTCTAGCATAGAATGCAGCGTTAGTGGAGAAGGGTGCGGTGCTGCAAACGTTCATAAAGATGTGAACTCGAGGATTCACAGAGTGACTGTGACGTCATCCTTTTCCTCCCTCGCATTCAACCCTGCAGCAGGCATGAACGATCTTGCCAATTAGGTGTACCGGGACGTTACAAAGCACTCCAACACTCCGATGAGAACAATCTCTGGCGGGGCGGCCAATCTCACCACGTGTGGCACGATGCACATGCAGTTTACACTGACTGTGCATGACACAATTTAGTCTCACACCAGCCCTGCCCACTCTGAAGACAACGCAGCGGCGTGTGCCATACAGCTTGCACAATAAATAAATATAACCGGCAGTGCAATCGTGACGTTACAGACCTGAACTTTCCAGGACCCAGCCCGCCTCGATCCCAAGTCACGGCACCTATCAGCCCGACCCGCCCTCAACCACAATAAACCAATGGGAGTGACATGCTCAGGCAGGCGTGCACTACTGACATCACTAACGTGATGCAGTCATCATGCCTGGACCTGGGTGGGACATCCTTTTAGACATACCAGGCAGACATGCTTCCGAAGCAGTACAGGTTGGTACGTTTATTTTTAATAATTACTGTGCCCATCGCACGAGGGAGAACAATGCTGTAGCCCCGGCCCTGTTAAATAAGTGCCGGTGCTAAGCACCGGAAAGCACCGGCACAAATTAAGCACTGTCTTAGGGACATACCAATTCAGGGCTGT
Organism: Calotriton arnoldi; assembly: GCA_963921515.1. Classification (NCBI taxonomy): domain Eukaryota; kingdom Metazoa; phylum Chordata; class Amphibia; order Caudata; family Salamandridae; genus Calotriton; species Calotriton arnoldi. The sequence goes on from CAWUFW010007514.1 coordinate 496,105, forward strand.
CCTGAGATAACTCGACCCCTGAGAGGTTTGGTTTGGTTCTCTCTGTTCATGTTTTTAGCTCACCCACTTCTACCATGAAAAGATTTGGCATTTAAACAACGCATCAAAAACAGATAAATATGATAAAGATTCTTTCAAGTTAAACATTTTTTTTCATGAATTCATGTTTCATTATATCACTGCATGGACGTCTGTTAAAATAATAGGGGTGATTCACAAAGGGCCTCCGCACTTGTGGCGGAGGCCGAGCAGTTGTGTTAGGGGGGCTGCACCCTTGTTCGAGGCCCAGCAGTCATGTTGGGGGGGGCCGCACTCATGGCGGAGGCCCCGCAGTCTTGCTGGGGGGGCCCACACTCGTGGCTGAGGTCCAGTAGTCATGTTGGGGGCTCCACACTCGTGTTGGAGGCCCCGCAGTCATGTTGGGGAGACCCACACATGGCGGAGGTCTCTCAGTCATGTTGGGGTCTCCACACTCGTGTTGGAGGCCCGCAGTCATGTTGGGGAGACCCAAACTCGTGGCAGAGGTCTCTCAGTCATGTTGGGGGCTCCACACTCGTGTTGGAGGTCCCGCAGTCATGTTGGGGAGACCCACACTCGTGGCGGAGGTCTCGCAGTCATGTTGGGGGGTCCGCACTTGTGGCAGAGGCCCTGTAGTCGTGTTGGGGGGGCTGCATTGTGGTGGAGGCCCAGAAGTCATGTTGGGGGGGGGCCCGCATTCGTGGCAGAGGCCCCACAGTGGTGTTGGGGGCCCGCACTCATTGCGCAGGCCCTGCAGTCATGCTGGGGGGCCCTCAGTCATGGCGGAGGCCCAGCAGTCATGTTGGGGGGGACCCGCACTCATCACAGGACCACCACAATGAGTAACTGCAGTGTGGAGGTCACGCCACGAGTGCGCCTCCCCCACCACGGCTGCAAAGGCCCTTTGTGAATTGGCCCATTCATTGTTTTTAAATTAAGCCCCATGCCCTGAGGTCACTACCATGAGTGAACCTAAACATGTCAGTTTGTCATATGCTCTGTGTGTGTGTGTGTATATATAGATATAGATATATATATATATATATATATATATATATATATATATATATATATATATATATAGATATCTCCTACTGGCGGTAACCAGTAGGTAGTTATAGTTAGGACCTGGTTTCCATAGGAAGGGCTTTTTTTCATTTGCCAATAACTTTGGCGTCGTTTAATGAATCCTCGCAAAATATTCAAAACTTATACTCCAGTCACTTCAGCTCCTGTCTTGAAAATTTCGGGGTGATCCGTTAAGCGGGGGCTGAGAAAAAAGGGGAGTCCCGAAACTCTTTTTCTCCATGTTAATATCTATACTCTATAGGAAACTTTAGACACGGCTACAGCCCGAACTGCTGAACAGATTTACACCAAATTTGGCAAAAAGTAGCTCTTGGTGTAGAAAGCACCCTTCTTGTTAAATGGTGTAAATCCGTTCAGTAGTTCTTGAGCAATTTAAAGATTTTTCAGATATACAACTGTGGCCGCGGTGGAGTCACGAACCCTCCCGATCTCGTGCCTGAGATCTGATTGTCTGCCAACACTTCAAACCAGGAAGTGTTGGCAGCCATCTTGTGACTCGGTTGAATCGAGTCACAAGAAAAATTATTATAAAAAGATAAGGGGGCAGGGTAGAAACACCCTGACCCCCTGGGCCTCTTGAGGGCATCCCACAGGGACCCCCCCAGGGCCACAAAAACATTTAAAAAAAAAAAAAATGTTGTGCTGGAGTCGCAGTGGATCAGTGAATCACACTGAATTTTTTTTTAAAACGAACCTTTTGAGATGTCATCAGGGATGTCACTGACCATATCATGAGCGATGTAATATGTGAGGTCATAAGCAGTGCATTGCGGGAGCGCAGGTTATAGTTAACTCATGTAACTAGAACAGCTCAATTTCTCTGGTTTTGTATGAGTAAAATCTGATCCTAACTATAATGTCCCTGTAACCTTAGTTTTTTTAGTGAATATATACATATATATATATATATCTATATCTATATCCTACTGGCGGTCGCCAGTAGGTAGTTATAGTTAGGACCTAGTTTCCATAAGAAAAGCGTTTTTTGGTTTGCCAATATCTTTGGTGCCGTTTGACGAATCTTTGGCAAAATTTTCAAAACTAATGGCCCGCTCACTTCAGCTCCTTTGTTGAAAGTTTTGGGTTGATTCGTCAAGCAGGGACCGAGGAAAAAAGGGGGGTCCAAAAACACGTTTTCTCCATGTTTAATTTCCATAGGAAAATTTAGTCAAGGCTACAGCCCAAACTGCTGAACAGAATTGCACCAAATTTGGCAAAAAGTTAGCTCTTGGTTCAGAAAGCGACCATTTTGTTAAATGGTGTAAATCCGTTCAGTAGTTTTTGAGAAAATTAAATATTTACAGATATCTATATATGGACGCGAAGGATCCGCAAACTCTCCCGATCTCGAGCCTTGCAATCTGAAAGGCTGCAACAGTTCCAACCAGGAAGTGTTGGCAGCCATCTTGTGACTCGGTTCAACCGAGTCACAAGAAAAAAGGTGAAAAAATGTGAAAAGGGGGCAGAGTAGAAATACCCTGATCTCCCCTAGGCCTGCTCAAGGGGTCCCACAAGGTCCCCAGGGCCAAAAAAAGCATTTTAAAAAAAAGAATTTCAGCGGGAGTCACGTACGGTCCGCGAATCCCGGTCGAAAATAAAAAAAAACGAAGCGCGGTCTTCTGCGCTTTGTTTTCTTGAAGCCCCCGGGTGGGCCAAGTCCCAGGGGCAATGTTTAATTATGATGGAGGGGCCCCCACAGCCCTCCACCTCCCTGGGGCTATGCTAATGATATGCAGGGGTCACGCGGGCCCCCCAACACCCCGGGGACTGCCACCTCCCCGGGGCTTTAATTAATTATGGGCGGGGGGCTCATGGGCCCCCCCAAGCCCCAGGGACCGCCACCTCCCCGGGGCTTTGATACATTAAATGGAGTGTGGGGGGCTCCTGCCCCCCCCACACTGCCCTGGGGACCACCACCTCCCTGGGGCTATATGCTCTAAATGCGGGGGGCCAGGCGGCCCCCCCGCAGCCCCAGGGACCACCACCTTCCTGGGGGTCTTGAGAACCCCCTCTGCCCCGGGGACCACCACCTCCCTGGGGCACTAATTATTTAAATGTGGGGGTCCGTTGCAGACCCCCAGCCCCGGGGACCACCTCCTCCCCGGGGCTTTAAATCTGATGGGAGGGGGCCACCCGGCCCCCCTCCAGGAGCCCTCCATGGCCCTGGGGACAGCCACCCCCTGGGCCGGCTCCAGCAAATTACCGGGGTGCCCAACCCCGGAACATTGCAGTTTGCTATGGCATGGCGGGATCACTGCTCCCGCCATGCCATAGCAAACACTGCTTCGCTTCATGGAAGCGAGAGCAGAAAAACTGCTCTCGCTTCCATGAAGTGAAGCAGAATTGCTTTTGGGCAAAGGGAGCTGCATGTTAGCAGCTCCCTTTGCCCAAAAGCAATGCCGGCTCTGGCAGGAGGCGGGTGGCCGGCAGGGACCGCGGGGGCCTTGGGGCTCCCCCACGGTCCCCGACATTGTGGCCATGCCCCGGGGCCAAGATGGCCCTGGAGGGCGGCCAAGCGGCCCCCCTCCCTTTAAATAAATTACGAAAAATGGGCAAGCCCAGGGGGATGGGGTCCCCGGGGCAAAAAAATGGCCTGGGGAGGGGTGCCGCTCGGCCCCCCTCCCTTTAAAAAATAGAATACATTAAAAGAAAAATGGGCGGGCCTCAGAGGATGGGGTCCCCGGGGCCGAAATCGGCCTGGGGAGGGGGCCACATGGCCCCCTCCCCTTTAAGAAAAAAAAATTAAAGAAAGGCCTGTAGCCCCGGGGGATACGGTCCCTGGGGCCATAATTGGCCTCAGGAGGGGGTCCGCACCCGCTCCATTTTTATTGTACTTAAAAAAAAAAAAAAAAAATGGTTCAGGCCTCGGGGGATGGGGTCCCAGGGGCCCCAATGGGTCAACACTCTGCATACGCGCCTCTTGGCACACTGCTGGTGGGGCGATGAGGTCCCCTTGTTTGTTCATTTCAAGCTAAATTGTGCTTTACCCTTTTGACAGCTTGCAACTTTAATACAGTAACAAACCATTTTTCTGCAGATACTGTGCGGATTTTGCATGCTACGGGCCTTTTTGGGATATGTAAGCATAGTACTGAACACTGGACGGTCTGCAGGGTTTAATGCTTAAACTGGCATACCGGTAGTGATAATTCATTACATGTGCTTTGGACGTTTCTTGTCACAATGGTTCCCAGCCCCGGTCTAATGCTTGCCGTGGCATGATATGAGTATATTCGGAACACTAATAACATTATCACAGCTCTTTGCGAGCTCAACCTGTACTCGTAATGTACCTGTAGGTCTACGTCCATGCACTCACTCATCCATTCATCAAGCCACTCATCCATGCATGCACTCACTTGTTCATCCATGTACTCACTCACCCATTGGGTATCCAAATGTTGACTCGTTCTCACATTCATCCACTCCCACTCCCCATCCACAAAACCACACATAATCTCTGCATGAGATGAACATGCGATTGCACTTTTAAAATAGCAAGGCTGTCTTTGCCAATGCTCGTTTTTGATTTTTTTCCAGCAACACATGCTTTTTTGCACGTCTAATCTTCTGCTTAAATACACAGCAATAACCTCCATAAATAAAACTTGGGGGAGGTCCTTAAAGGCAATTTAAATATTACGAAACACACAAAGATCATGACGTGCCGGAGGCCAGAACTTATGACAGATCTCCTGGGTAAAAGGCTTTCCGAACATACATTGCTAAATCGTTACTAAATGGAGTCACTTCCAAGAAGGCAAATCCTTTAACGTACAGTGCAAAGTGGGATGCAGATATACAGCCCGACTTAAAGCGTATACATTGAAGTTCAAATTTGAAAGCTTCCTAGCGCCGCAGGCAGTGTCTCCTTTAAATAAGATTTATATTCTGAAAATGCACAGTTAATACATGACAGATTCGTTTTCAAACGTGACGGAAGTCCCTAAACACTCTTCTAGCCACAGAAAAACGATGGATTGGCGCAATAATACGCACCCGACAGTTCAGGACCGGAGCACCTCACTGGCTAAAGATCACACATAAAAAAGGGAACTAAAACAATTGTGTTCCTTGACAAAAAAAATTAAAGCAGTGTCTACTGAAGCGACTGCTGCTCCACAGACAGTCCCTATTATAGCCGGCCCGGGAGGAAAGTTCAATCCGTGGTCATGGAGATGGGCGCTGGTTTTTAAGGTTCCTGCTGCTGTGTTTTTCTTCCCAATCCATCAAGTTTTAACAGGTAGAATTCGGTAGTTTGCACGGAAAAGCACTATTGGGAAACTCCTCGCAGGCAGTGTCGGCCCCGCGCTGGACTTTAAGACATGGCGCCGGCTTTGGGTTCTTGCACTGTTCTTTCTACTGTCAGAAGTCTTGACGCTTCCCAGAGCTATGGGTTACGTTTGAACCCTTGCTCTTTCTATACGGATACATCCGCGGCCTTAGGTTATTGCGTACCTTTGGTTTATTCCTATTCGGACTGCTGTACCTATCGTGAGAGCCTTGCTGGCCCACATCACTATCTTTCAGCCTGAAGACACCTGTGCTGTCACTGGTGCAACATATACCCTTCGCTTCCCTTCCCCCTTCGTCCTGATGAAGACCCCACCTCCAAAACGTCAAATCTGCTGGTTTTTATAGGGGTCGAAACGTCGACATCTTTCCTTTCACTTATCAAACCTGGATGACAGAGGATCTATATCTGCATCTTTTGTTTATGATTTTGCATTTGTATGTTTTGCCAGTAATTTGGCAGGTTAGGTTATCATTATTGTATATTGATGTATATATATGCACCACCTTTCCCCCTGCACATCACTTTCACTTATCCTAACTACGCACGTATCACTTCACGCTGTATGCACCTGTTTTTACTAAATGTTAAATGTGATATTCAGTTCACAATTTTTGAGTCTATGATCTATGATGACAATTTTTGTGATATTTATTAAATCATAATCATTTATTGAATGAGCCATTTGGTGTTGTCATATTCCTTGTATATAGACCATGTATTGGTTGCAGATACATTGTGAATAATTTCCACTGTGACTATCTTTTGTGTACCACTTTCTACGGTTATGTCTGCGGTTGAAAGGGAGCAGGCATGTGGGGGTGACGCCTGGATACAGAACGGCTTCATAAAGGTTTGGGATTGTAACTCGCATGGGCATAGTGCCTTTCACCAGTCTCAATACTAAATTCTATTTTGCACACTAATTTTGCAGGTAAAAAATGCCCAAGGTGTAAAGAGAGTTGTGGGGGGGGGGGATTCCACATACATGTTTTTTGTTACGAGTGCATCTTAGTGCGTAGTGCCTACAATTCTCACGCTCAGGCGCATGTAAGCGGTTCGTATTATTAATTGCCAGTCAGCTCAGAATGGAGAGCCTTTGATTGTGGGACTGTTTTTGCCTTCACTCCATGCTGGCCTTTCTTAACAAGCCCAGCCGTTGTGTGCGCGCGCTCTAAAATGGAAAAAGCATTTGCAATTCAATAGGTCTCGCATTTACGCGAGTTTAAGCTATTGGCATTGTAAATTACAGTGCCTGTTATTTTTGTTTTGGTTTTTAAAACATAAATAAAAGGCATTGTCATTTACAATGCCAATAGCTTAAACTCGCGTAAATGCGAGACCTATTGCATTGCAAATGGTTGTTTAACTTTAAAACTGAGCGCGGCGCAGCTTCAAGGACACCACGCTCGTTTTTTGTTTTTTTTACTTTAACACTGAGCGCGGTGTCCTTGAAGCGGGCGCCGCGCTCAGTTTTAACTAAATGTGAAGAGGAGTTAGATTGGCAAATGCCTCGTAGTGGCTTGATAGCAGTCACCGAGGACCGCATGCAGCCAATAAACTGTTGGCTGGCCCGGCCGGCACCCTGCTACACCTATGACCACAGTGCAGCGGCCGCTCGTTTCCTTCTGCTACCACTGCAAACAGGTAGGGGGGCAGAGAACTCGTTGGCAGGCTGACTCGACCCACGAGAATCTATGGGTTTAATCAGAAACGTGCGGGGGGAGTTAAGCCTCTATGACGACCCAGCGTGATTGGATCCTGTGTAGCGGTATACACAAAGAGCGACTAGCGGAGGAGTGGTAGAAATAAAGTGAACCAAGCATATGCTCCAGATTCGAGTTTGACACCCTTCTAGGAAGCGCGCTGGCGGTGGTAGCCTCGCACTTCAGGGCAGAAGGTAGTTTATCAAAAGCTTTAGCAACAAGCCGACAGAAAGGCTGCAGACACTACAGAACAACTAGAAAGAGACGCGCGAAAGTGAAAGCAACTAAAAAATAAAAAAAAATTTAAAAAAAGGAGCGGGGGCGAGCGCGGCAGCCTGCTGAGCTGACCACACGCTCGTGCATCGTGCGGGTAACCGCACGGAAAAGGCCATTGTGCACGAGCGTGTGGTCAGCTTTCAAATGCCCCTTACATAAAGTCTCGCAGAGCAGCGCTTGCGCGCTACTCGAAGCTCGACCTAAAAAAGGAAGAAAGGCGCATAAAGAAGCAAAAGAAATGCAGAGACAAGAGAGGCGCAGAAAGAAGCAAGAGTGGTTTGTGCACCATTAGTACCAATTTAACATCCACATTTAGCAATAAGTAACAGGTGACCATTCCAGCTTTGCAAAGGGCCTTCCACCACGCTGTAACACTTGTTGCTGCATTTTTGGTAACGTTTGAGCCGTTTGAGCCAGAAACAAGTTTTCTTTTGTTCAAATCTGCAGATTATGCAGCAGATGATGGATTATGTGGCAAATGCGGAAAATGTATAACTATGCGAAAATCGGTGCAGCCGAACAGGCGCATAAATCCAGTGGCCCTGCTCATACCTCTGACTAGGTCCAGAAGTGCTCCTCAGTGGTTCCTTCTTTTTTTTGTCTCATTGAGTTTATAGTTTAGCTTCTATGGAAACAAGGAAGACTAAACCTGAGGTTACCACTCCACAACACAGACTACCATACCACATAATTACTCTCTATAACACATAGCCCACTCTACATAATTCCTATACACTAAATACCACATACTTTCTAATCACGTAATTTCACTGAACAAAATACCACATAATTCCACTACACACAACGTACATTCACTCCACTCCAAAAAACATTAGTAAAAAACTTTTAAATTTACAATGCCAATAGCTCTAACGCTCGCAAATGCGAGACCTATTACATTGCGAACGCTTCTTTAACTAGTAGTCGCGTTTGCAGAGTGGTGGAGAAAGGGGGTTGGGCCTCCGACCAGTGCTCAGGAATTCCGCTGTGTAGGACTTACACGAGGTACCAGGAGGGCTTCCTGGCCCCGAAAGTCTCTCAGGAGTAAAGTGGACTTCCTCCCCAACCAGTAGTGTGCCAGGAGGTGCGTTAGCAGAGTGGTGGAGAAAGGGGGGCGTGGCCTCCGAAGACCTCTTAACAATCCCACTGTGTGGGACTTACTGGAGGTAACAAGAGGGGTAGTTGGCCCCCAAGGACATCCTGAGGGCCAACTACCCCTCCTATTACCTCCAGTAAGTCCCACACAGCAGGATTGCTAAGTTCTCAGAGCAGGCCATGCCCTTTTGTCCACCACTCTGCAAACGCGCTTCCTCCCTGGCGTGCTCTTGGATGGAGATTGAAGTGCCCTTCGCTGCTGGGGGTTCTTAGGGACCAACTAGCCTACCTGTTACCTCCAGTAAGCCCCACACAGTGGTATTGCTGAGAGGTGGACACAGGCCCCGCCCCCTTTCTTCACCACTCTGCAAATGCGCCTCCTGGCCCGCTCTTGGTTGGGGAATGAAGTCCCCTTGTCTCCTGAGGGTCCCTGGGGGCCAACTAGCCCTCCTGTTACCTCTAGTAAGCCCCACACAGCTGGATTGCTGAGAGTGGTCAGAGGCCATGCCCCCTTTTTACACCACTCTGCAAACACACCTCCTGGCGCACTGCTGCTTGGGGGATGAAGTCCACTTTAGTCCTGAAGTCCTTGAAAAAGATCCCTAGTTAAGTATTTGTACTGAATGATGCCCACAACAGACGGTAACTGCTAGAAACCTCTTTAGAAATACAAGAAAGAAAGTACCATATGCCCTATGTTGCTCCCTAACAGACGGTGCATCTACTACTACAGTGGGCGACACAGAAGACAAGTTGTTGCTAAGTTTATGGCTTGTATTACCTTAAACTACAATCTTGAGTCTTCCCCTGCTCCACCCTCATCCTAAGCAACTGCTTTATGTCCACTTCCTTCTGTCATTTTCTCATGTAAACCCGTGCTACTTTGCACAGACGCTCTATGTACAGCGTTTGCTTCATTAGTAAAAACCAGAACAAAATAGAAGGAAGCTCTGTGATTGTTATTGGGGTAATATCAATACCGTAGTTAATTTACTTAACACACTGCATATTGTTCACGGTTCCTTAGCAACCACGTGCCCCCATTACTAATGTGTATTTAAATTTTTCCATTGCTGTATGACTTAACATTGCATTGTAGGCAGTGCTTAATTTGAGCCGGTGGTTTCCGGTGCATGGCATCGGCACTTGATTGTCAACATTGGCACTTATGACAATCTGCCCCATGGTGTCTAATTTAGAAATGAGCAATACAACAGTTGTTTATGAATGCCTCGTCAGGGGTAGTAAGCGCTATATAAATGCAATTACAATACAATTACAATGCAATACTTTAACAAGCATTGGCATAGCCAATAGGTCTCGCCTTTGGGACCTTATAAGTGTTTAGCCATGCAACAGTTAATGTTGTTGCACCAAGGATATTGTGCTGCATAACTAAATACTTATAAGGTCCCAAAAGCGAGACCTATTGGCTATGCCAATGCTTGTCTGCATTCCTCTTGCCTCTTTCTGCACATCTTCTCTGCACCTCCCTTCTTTCTGCACCTCTCTTGCTTCTTTCTTCTGCACCTCTCGCCTCTTTCTTCACCCCTCTTCCCTCTTTCTGCACCTAGCTTGCCTCTTTCTGCACCTCTCTTGCCTCTTTCTGCAGTTCTCTTGCCTCAGTCTGCACCTCTGTTGCTTCTTTCTGCACTTCTCTTCCTCTTTCTGCACCCCTATTGCCTCTTTCTGCACCTCTGTTGTTTCTTTCTGCACTTCTCTTGCTTGTTTCTGCAACTCTCTTGTAAATTTGTGCACCCCCCTTGCCTCTTTCCTCACCCCTCTTCCCGGTTTCTGCAGTTCTCTTGCCTCTTTCTGCAGATCTCTTGCCTCCTTCTGCATCTCTGTTGCTTTTTTCTGCACTTCTCTTGCTTCTTTTGGCACCCCTCTTGCCTCTTTCTGCACCCCTGATGCTTCTTTCTGCACTTCTCTTGCTTCTTTCTGCACCCCTCTTGCTTCTTTCTGCACCCCTCTTGCTTCTTTCTGCACCCCTCTTGCTTCTTTCTGCACCCCTCTTGCCTCTTTCTGCACCCCTCTTGCCTCTTTCTGCACCCCTCTTGCCTCTTTCTGCACCCCTCTTGCCTCTTTCTGCACCCCTCTTGCCTCTTTCTGCACCTCTCTTGCCTCTTTCTGCACCTCTCTTGCCTCTTTCTGCACCTCTCTTGCCTCTTTCTTCACCTCTCATGCCTCTTTCTGCACTTCTTTTGCCTCTTTCTGCACTTCTTTTGCCTCTTTCGCATTTCTGTTGCCTCTTTCTGCACTTCTGTTGCTTCTTTCAGCACTTCTCTTGCCTTTTTCTGCACCCCTGTTGCTTCTTTCTGCACTTCCCTTGCTTCTTTATGTACCTCTATTGCTTCTTTATGTACCTCTATTGCTTCTTTCTGCACCCCTCTTGCCTCTTTCTGCACCTCTTTTGCCTCTTTCTGCACCTCTTTTGCCTCTTTCTGCACCTCTCTTGCCTCTTTCTGCACCTCTCTTGCCTCTTTCTGCACCTCTCTTGCCTCTTTCTGCACCTCTCTTGCCTCTTTCTGCACTTCTCTTGCCTCTTTCTGCATTTCTTTTCCTTCTTTCTGCATCTCTTGCTTCTTTCCGCACCCCTGTTGCCTCTTTGTGCACTCATCTTCCCTCTTTGTGCACTCATCTTCCCTCTTTGTGCACTCATCTTCCCTCTTTGTGCACCTCTCTTGTCTCTTTGTGCACCTCTCTTGTCTCTTTGTGCACCTCTCTTGTCTCTTTGTGCACCTCTCTTGTCTCTTTGTGCACCTCTCTTGTCTCTTTGTGCACCTCTCTTGTCTCTTTCTGCACTTCTGTTGCCTCTTTCAGCACCTCTGTTGCTTCTTTCTATACTTCTCTTGCCTCTTTCTGCATTTTCGTTGCTTCTTTCTGCATTTCTGATCCTTCTTTCTGCACTTCTCTTGCCTCTTACTGCACCTCTGTTGCTTCTTTCAGCACTTCTCTTGCCTCTTTCTGCACCCCTCCTGCCTCTTTCCGCACCTCTGTTGCTCCTTTCTGCACCTCTCTTGTTTCTTTCTGCACCCCTCTTGCCTCTTTCTGCACCCCTCTTCTCTTTCTGTGCCTCTCTTGCCTCTTTCTGCACCCCTGTTCCCTCTTTCTGCGCCTCTCTTGCCTCTTTCTTCAACTCTTTTGCCTCTGTGTGCAGTTCTCTTGCCTCCTTCTGCACCTGTTGCTTCTTTCTGCACTTCCCTTGCCTGTTTCTGTACCTCACTTGCCTGTTTCTGTACCTCACTTGCCTGTTTCTGCACCTCACTTGCCTGTTTCTGCACCTCACTTGCCTCGTTCTGCACCTCTCTTGCCTCGTTCTGCACCTCACTTGCCTCTTTCTGCACTTCTCTTGCTTTTTTCCAACACCTCTCTTGTTTCTTTCTGTAACTGTCTTGTCTCTTTCATCACTTCTCTTGCTTCATTTTGCACCTCTTTTCCTTCATTCAGCACTTCTCTTGCCTCTTTCTGTACTTCTCTTGCGTGTTTCTGCACCTCTCTTACCTCTTTCTGCACCTCAGTTGCTTCTTTCTGCACCCCTCTTGCCTCTTTCTGCACCCCTCTTGCCTGTTTCTGCATGCCTCTTCTCTCTTTCTGCACTTCTCTTGCCTCTTTCTGCACCCCTGTTCCCTCTTTCTGCACCTCTCTTGCCAGTTTGTGCGCCTTTCTTGCATCTTTCTGCACCTCTCTTGCCTCTTTCTGCACCTCTCTTGCTTCTTTCTGCACTTTTTTTGCTTCTTTCTGCACTTCTCTTGCTTCTTTCTGCACCCTTCTTCCCTCTTTCTGCACATCTCTCGCCTCTTTCTGCACCTCTCTTGCCTCTTTCTGCATCTCTGTTGCTTCTTTCTGCAGTTCTCTTGCCTCTTTCTGCACCTCTCTTGCCTCTTTCTGCACCTCTGCTGCTTCTTTCTGCACTTCTCTTGCTTATTGCTGCACCTCTGCTGCTTCTTTCTGCAACCCTGTTCCCCTTTTCTGCACCTCTTTTGCCTGTTTCTGCACCTCTCTTGCGTCTTTCTGCACTTCTCTTGCCTCTTTCTGAACATCTGTTGCTTCTTTCTGCACTTCTCTTGCCTCTTTCTACATTTCTGTTGCTTCTTTCTGGACTTCTCTTGCCTCTTCCTGCTCCCCTATTGCTTCTTTCTGCACCTCTGTTGTTTCTTTCTGCACCTCTGTTGTTTCTTTCTGCACCTCTCTTGCCTCTTTCTGCACCTCTCTTGCCTCTTTCTGCACCTCTCTTGCCTCTTTCTGCACCTCTCTTGCCTCTTTCTGCACCTCTCTTGCCTTTCTGCACTTCACTTGCTTTTTTCTGCAACCCTCTTGCTTCTTTCTGCACCTCTCTTGCCTCTTTCTGCACCTCTCTTGCTTCTTTCTGCACCTCTCTTGCTTCTTTCTGCACCTCTCTTGCCTCTTTCTGCCCCCTCTTGCCTCTTTCTGCCCCCTCTTGCCTCTTTCTGCCCCCCTCTTGCCTCTTTCTGCCCCCCTCTTGCCTCTTTCTGCCCCCCTCTTGCCTCTTTCTGCACTCAAATGGGAAGTGCAAGCTGTCAAGTTTAAAGGTCTGCGTGCTCTCGTGACTGAGGTTTATGTCTACTTGTACATGTATTCTCACATGTGTTATGCATCTGAAGATGGTAGCTTAAAAAGTGGGTAGCTTCTCCTAAAGGTGGTCAAATATTCTCAGTTCTGCTCTGTCATTTGGTTGCACAGGCAGACATGTCTTGTGTATATAGGTGTTATAGAGCCCCTCAAATATACTATTAAAAACCCATGTGCCTTTTATTATGAGCAGAAAGAAATACATACACCTTTTTGTACACACATTTACAGAGTATGCTGTTTGAAACATAGGTATTCAGGTATTTGTTTGTTTATTTTGATGTAACATGTCACTAGGTAAAATCAGAGACACACGTAAGCATACCTTCACAAACTTGGTCAGACTTACAACAGTGATATGGTTAGGATTGCTGTTTTACATTTGGTAGGCCTAACGTTCTGAGCAGTCGATGAATAATGAACCTTCAGGAGAAAAGTGAGGTTTAAGACATCTTGGGAGAAGGATTAGGGATTAGGCTACTTTGTATGAGTCTGTGGAAAGATACAGTCGAAGTAGGTCACTTTCTGCACCTCTGTTGCTTCTTTCTGCAATTCACTTGCTTCTTTCTGCACCTTTCTTCCTCTTTCTGGACTTCTGTTGCCTCTTTCTGTATTTTTCTTGCTTCTTTCTGTACCTTTCTTCCTCTTTCTGGACTTCTGTTGCCTCTTTCTGCATTTTTCTTGCTTCTTTCTGTATCTTTCTTCCTCTTTCTGCACCTCTCTTGCCTCTTTCTGCACTTCTCTTGCTTCTTTCTGCGCCTTTCTTCCTCTTTCTGTACATGTCCTATCTATGTAGGCATAGTTAGAAATTAGCATTTAAAAAAAACTTAAAATTTCACTGAAAAAACCACAGGTTTCAGGGACGTTATAGTTAGTAATTAGCATTTAAAAAACCTTAGAAATTCACTGAAAAAAACAGGTTTCAGGGACGTTATAGTTAGCAATTAGCATTTAAAAAACCTTAGAAATTCATAGAAGAAACCAAAGGTTACAGGGACATTATAGTTAGAATGACATTTCACTCGCACAAAACCAGAGAAATTCAGCCGTTATAGTTAGCTGAGCTAACTATAACTGGTGCCCCCGCAATGCACTGCTGATGTCACATATTATATCACTCATGACATGGTCAGTGACATCACTGATGACATCACTGATGGCATCTCAAATGACATCACTGATGACATCATCCACTTAATCTCTGATGCATCTCCTCACACACTAATATAACCTTTCATACACCCACTGTAAAATACAGACTACCATTCTCGTAACCATAGATACACCAATACCAGTCAGTACATACCCACTCACTGATTCATAGGTCTACACACACATCCACTCACTCACCCATACAGTCACTCATACACGAGTCACTCATCAATACAGCCACAGATATATGCACTCATACACCCATATAGACACACACACACACACACCGCCACTTACCCATACAGTTACTCACACACCTAGTCAGTCACCCAAAGAGTCAATCACAATGCCATTTACTCACCTATACAGTTATACACACACCACCTCACTTGTTCATACAGATACTAACACATACTTACTCTCTTAAACAATCACTGACACAAGCAGACACTCATCCATACAGCCACTCTCACAATCGCTCACTCACATATAGAAATTTATATACTCCAGCACTCGCATATACTGCCTTGCACATATGTAGTTACTCACACGTACCACTGAGACATCCATTCACTCACCAACACACCCATACACACACTCACCCACCCATACAGCCCTTCACAGATGCACTCTTGAACCCATACACCCAGTGAATCACCCACTCACACATCTATGCACGGATTCACACCGCCCCCCCACCCACCCACACAGATACTCAGGCACCCATACAGATACACAGACAACCAATCAATAACCCAAATAGACAGTCATGTAGCTACTCACTAACCCATGCAGCCGCTTACACACCAACTGACCGACTGATACAGACATTCACACAGATTAGTCATTCACCCATGCAGTCACTAAGAAACATTTAATCACTCACTTATATAGTCAGTTACGCACCCACTAAATCATCCATGCAGACACTCATACACCCACTCATTCTTGAATACAGCTTGGCGTATATATATCTATATCCAACAACCTTTTCGAAGAAAAGAAAGCGGGTCGCACTCACGGAAGGTTTTCAAATTTCCTCTTTATTCTTCAATACATCAGACCAAAAGCTTTACCGATGCGTTTCGGTCTCACCCGAGACCTTGTTCTTCGTGAACACGGTCTCGGGTGAGACCGAAACATGTCGGTAAAGCTTTCGGTCCGATGTATTGAAGAATAAAGAGGAAATCTGAAAACCTTCCTTGAGTGCGACCCGCTTTCTTTTCTTCGAAAAGGTTGTTGGGTTTATTAAGGCTGGGCTCCGCCGAGGGGTATCGCACCGCAGAGAGCGGTGGAAAAACCAGTGAAATTGAGCCGTTCTGTGGAATATATATATATATATATATATATATATATATATATATATATATATATATCAAGCTCGTTGCGGAGGTGTCCACAAAGTGAGCCGCACTCGAATGTAAGAAGCTTTTCCCCATCAGCTTTATTAGATATAGGCAAACGCGCTTACTGGACTCTATGCTTCCTTCGGACTCTAAGCCTATGAGGAAGATGTTCTATCGAAACGCGTCAGGTGGTCAGGTGCTTTTAATTACCAGTAAGCGCGTTTGCCTATATCTAATAAAGCTGATGGGGAAAAGCTTCTTACATTCGAGTGCGGCTCACTTTGTGGACACCTCCCCAACGAGCTTGATGTTTTAGCGGCCGTCCTGCCGCTGGGCCGCACCACCCTGAGAAAATAGCGGGTCCACGGAACACGTGATATACAAGTTCCTGACGTGAGATGCAAGCATGCATTTAGGGCAACAGCGACTTCTGGGGCTCATGTGAGAGCCTTTATTCAGCACGCATTGAGGGAGCATCCATACAGGACTAAAAAGAACTCCAATTCCCACAAGGCAACGTGGAAATCTTTTGCAGCCCATCGGGGCACACGATAATGCCGAACTCGGCTATTGGAGGACTCTATGCTTCCTTCTGACTCTAAGCCTATGAGGAAGATGTTCTATCGAAACGCGTCAGGTGCTTTTAATTACCAGTAAGCGCGTTTGCCTATATCTAATAAAGCTGATGGGGAAAAGCTTCTTACATTCGAGTGCGGCTCACTTTGTGGACACCTCCCCAACGAGCTTGATATATATATTATCTACTGGCGGTCGCCAGTAGATAGTTAGTTAGGACCTATTTTCCATAGGAAATTCGCAACATTCTATTTCCAATACCTTTGGTGCCGGTTGACGAAAACTTATGGCCCGCTCCGGTCCGCTCCTATCCTGAAAGTTTCGGGGTGATTCGGCAAGCAGGGGCCGAGAAAAAAGGGGGGTCCCAAAACGTGTTTTCCCCATGCAATTTTGAATAGGAAACTTTAGACACGGCTACAGCCCGAACTGCTGAACGGAATTACACCAAATTTGCAAAGAGGTAGTTCTTGGTTCAGAAAGAACCCTTTTTGTTAAATGGTGTAAATCCGTTCAGTACTTGCTGAGAAAATCAAAAGCAAAAACACATATATATCTATGGCCGCGGAGGATCCGCGCACCCTCCCGATCACGAGCTGTATGCTAATTGGCTGTCAACACTCCAAACCAGGAAGTGTTGGCAGCCATCTTGTTCCTCGGTAGAACCGAGGCACAAGAAATCAGAAAAACAATCGTGAAAAACGCAAAATGGGGGCAGGGTAGAAGCACCCTGACCCCCCAGGCCTGCTCAGGGGGTCCCACAAGGACCCCCAGGGCCAAAAAAAGCATTTTTTTTTTTTTAAATCGGCGGGATGCGCGCAGGGTGCGCGGATCCTGCCGTGAAAAAAAAAAACGAAGCGCGGGCTCCCGCGCTTCGTTGTTATTTGGCCCCCGGGTGGGCCAAGTCCCGGGGGCATGCGGGGGTTCATCAAAATATTTTGGGGGGCCTCTAAGGCTCCCCCAAGCCCTGGGGACCGCCACCCCCCGGGGCTTTGAATTTAAAATGGTGCGGGAGGGCACTCGGCCCTCCCGCAGCCCCGGGGACCGCCAACCCCGGGGCTTCTTTTTTTTAAATTTAGATACCTGTGTGGGGGGGCTCGAGCCCCCCCACACACCCCGGGGACCACCACCTCCCCGGGGCTTTGAACATGTTGGGAGGGGGCCGCGCGGCCCCCCTCCTGGAGCCTGTGATGGCCCTGGGGACCACCACCCCCCAGGGCCGGCTCCGGCAGTGTCCCGGGGTGCCCACCCCCAGGACACTGCTGTTTGCTATGACTTTTGGAAGAGAGAGCAGGAAACCTGCTCTCTCTTCCAAAATTCAAAGCAAATTGCTTTTCCACACGGGGAGCTGCATCTTAGCAGCTCCCCATGTGGAAAAGCAATGCCGGCTCCCGAGGGACGCGGGGAGCCGGCGGGACCGTGGGGGCATTGGGGACCCCCCCACAGTCCCCAACGGAGAGGGCCAGCCCCGGGGGATGGGGTCCCTGGGGCTAACAAGTGGCCCAGGAGGGGGGCCACACGGCCCCCTTCCCCAAATTAAAAAAAAAACAAAGGCCGGCCCCGGGGGATGGGGTCCCCGGGGCCATAAGTGGCCTGAGGAGGGGGGCAACGCAGCCCCCCTCCAAAACAATTTTTAAAAAAAATAAAGGCCATGCCCCGGGGGATGGGGTCCCCGGGGCCGATTAAGGCCTCGGGAGGGGGGCCACGTGGCCCCCTTCCAAATTTCTTTTTTTAAATAGCGGGCAGGCCCTGGGGGATGGGGTCCCCAGGGCAAATAAATTACAAACAGAAGGGGGGCCACACAGCCCCCCTTCTTAAAAATACAAAAAAATAAAAGACCGGCATCGCGCCGGAGGCCACGCCCCCTCCTTGCAGCACTCTGCAAACATGCCCCCTGGCGCGTTTGCAGATGGGGAACGAATTCCCCTTGAATACTGGGGGTCCCTGGGGCCAACTAGCCCACCAGGAACCTCCAGTAAGTGCCAGGGGCTGCGTTGCAGAGAGGTGTTCTGAGGCCACGCCCTTTTTACACCTCTCTGCAACGCAGCTCTGTGGCGCTTAATGGAGGTAGCTGGTGGGCTAGTTGCACCCCAGGGACCCTCAGGATTCAAGGAGAGTTAATCCCCCGACTTAAAACGCGCCACAGGGCGCGTTTGCACAGTGGTGAAGGGAGGGGGCGGGGCATGAGGTGACATGTGTGCAAACATGCCCTGTGGCGTGTTTTAAGTTGGGGGATTAAGTCCCCTTGAATCCTGAGGGTCCCTGGGGTCCAACTAGCCCACCAGGTACCTCCAGTAAGCGCCACAGAGCTGCGTTGCAGAGAGGTGTAAGAGGGCGTGGCCTCGGACCACCTCTCTGCAACGCAGGCCTGTGGTGCTTACTGGAAGTACCTGGTGGGCTAGTTGGGCCCCAGGGACCCTCAGGATTCAAGGTGACCTAATCCCCCAACTTAAAACGCGCCACGGGGCGTGTTTGCACAGTGGTGAAGGGAGGGGGCGGGGCCTCAGGTGACATGTGCGCAAACACTCCCTGTGCGCAAACACGCCCTGTGGTGCGTTTTAAGTTGGAGAATTAATTCCCCTTGAATCCTGAGGGACCCTGGGGGCACCTTCACACCCTGCTTAGAGAACGCTATTGTGCCCCAAGGGCAGTAATGAATCACGCTGTAAGCCGGATACAGCTCGTGGACAGGAACCTGTTTTGTGGGGCATGGCGGTAACTGAAACTATATCTAGTGGGACCATTCAGCACGATTTAAACTTATAAACATGTAATTTACACATTATTGCCAAAGCCTCGTTTTGCCAGCACCGCAGACAAGAATCTCGTGCAGGCGAAGCTGCAAAATAAAAACAAGCATTGGCATAGCCAATAGGTCTCGCCTTTGGGACCTTATCAGTATTTAGTCAGATATTGGCAATGTTTTTAAGGTATGTTGTAGAGCAATGTAGCTGCTGTGTTCAGTACTGTAAAGTTTGTGTGCAAGTTGTGCTTAGTGTAGTGACAGAGGGTGCTGACGGTCACACCGACAGGCACGGCGGCTAGAGGCGGCAGGAGAGAGCGCTTTTTAATAGTTTTACTGCAATATAAAGGGACAGTCTAATCTTCTGGTGTGCCTTATCGGATGCTGCCCAGCCATCTTAGAGAAGAATGGGAAACTGAGAGCTTCATATGAAGTGTACAGAGGGCGAGATTTATTTACGCTCTGTCCAACGTACCTATACAGTTGAATCTGGGTGGTGTGTGTGCTCCTGAGTATATTTCTTGTTCAGAACGAGTCATCCTGCTAATAATCTTTTTTTTATTACAATAGATTATATTAGGAGACTCTACTCGTGGCATCTCCTTACATTGTGGTTACGCGATAGCTCGTGATAGAAACGTCTGGACTGCGAACGTGTGAATTGGTGGGTTTTAAAACACAATCTGGCAGGTCTGATGCCCAGGGCTCCTACAACACAATATGGCACTAAGTTTCTGGCTGCACAAAAAAGGGGCTGAACACCTTAGCAAATCTGACAAAGCAGTCATACAGAGTAATAAAATGCTGAATGTTAAAGAACGCTATCACACAAAAACGACAGAGCAATGTGTCCAAACTTGATAGAATGAATACAGATTAATAGGGAGGATGAGGGAAGTCACTAAATACATAAAATGCAGATTTCACAGGGGAAAAAAGGGCAGGTAGTGCATAAATACCAATGAAGAAAGAGCCAAACACTGCAGAGCCAGCACTGGTGCAGCTCATTAACCTGGTTAGTTTAGGGGTGAGTCAGTACAACTTACAGACCTTACCATCCGTCGCTGACATTTCTTAGATTACTCATGCTGGCTGGGTTTACTTGTATGATCAACAGCTGCGCTTTACAAAAGTACACACTACACAATAGTGTGGGTCAATGTCGGCCATTCTGACTCAGCCCTGCTGCTGATAAGGCACGGCTCCCATCAGTCTTACTGACAACACTTTCCAAGGAGACATAATACAGGGCAGCGTGTAGACTATGAAAAGGCCAGACGTGGCCTTACAACTCGATGAGAAATGGATCTCCTCTGCAAGGGGACAATTAACCTCAGGCCTACAATGCTCCACTGTGCCCCGGCCTTCACATTTCACTTCCTCTGCACAAGGCAAGTGGAAGTGAAACAAGCCAGCCTTTGAGGTCATGCTTCCCAAGCACCACGGGTAAGGAGTGTGCCCCAGCTGTCAGAGAGCTATAAATGACTTTTTTATTTGGCGACTTGTTTAACTGTGTCTCACATAAATGGCAACGGGGGAAATATCTGTATTCTGCAGGAGCGGTCAGCAAAGCTGCAAAGGGTATTTTAATGCATATCTTTAACCTGGCAGGGAAAGGGGTCTCCTTCTGTGCCACATACTCATAAAAACTGGCATACACCTAGGCAGAATGTCATACGATTCCGAGAACTGCTGAAGAAATCATCTGTAAAGGAATTTGTCACGGTCTATGAATTTCTACAATATCAGGACATTTTGTGGAGGACTTTCGTTAAAACTGCACACTATGGGGTCGATTCCGATTCGGGCCGGAAAAAGCACCGACCGACTCGGATCCGGAAATTATACCGACCGACACGTACCTGTGGCGCCCGACACGCCAAGTACGATGCAATGCGTGCAAAATCCGACCGACACGTACCGAACCCAAGTCGAACGACCGAGCCGAAGGGAAAACAGCAATCCGGTCGGAAAAACAGGCGAATCCAACCGACCGACACGCACCCGGAACAAATCCGACCGAAACGTACACGCGAACTCCAAACCGCAAAGTACGATGCAAGGCGCGAAACCACGAGCGAGTCGGACGGAGGCCAAGCCGTACGACCGACACGCATACAAAACCGAGCCGAAGCAACACAAAACACCGCGACCGACGCGTACGCAGCATAGAAAACTGCACAAACACAGCGTGAACGAAACGGAGAAGACCGTACGAGACAAATGCAGGGTCCGACTCGGTCACAAGAACGTTTCCAACATACACAGACAGTACCAAGGAAAAATCACACAAAAAAAGGCCAAACAAGCAATTACTAAGCCAATAAATACTGGGGGTGGGGACAGAGAACAAAGACACACCCACAACTCCACCCATATAAAGGACACAAATCACAACCATGATCCTTTGCAAATGCCATTCCACTGCCAGCACCCAAGAGAAAGCAACCACACACCCACAGCTCATCCCTCACACAAGCCACACACCATCAGCACACCAACAAATACCTACCTCACATACACCCAGCAAAACACACTCACACACCCTCACCTGCACACCAACACACACATCACTCACCATCACCACCCATCACCATGCCCCCCAAGAAGAATCACAAGTTCCTAGATTGTGAATTGGAAGTCATGGTAGACGAGATCCTCAGGGTAGAGCCACAGCTGTTTGGCACACTGGTCCAACAGACCCCCATCTCCCAGAAAACCAAGATGTGGGAGAGGATCATCAACAGGGTGAACGCACTATCACCATGTCGGCGCACAAAGAGCGACATCCAGAACAGGTGGTATGACGTGCGCAGGAGGGTACGGGACCTGCTCAATAAAGACTACATCAACAGCCAACACACCGGCAGTGGCCCTCCTGCCAAGCCAATATACCTCAGGCCCTGGGAGGAGAAGGTGCGGGCCATCCTTCCGCCAGTGAGCGTATATGGACTAGAGAACATCCCAGAGCCTGGTGAGTACACAACAAATGTACACAATATACTGCCACAAAACACACACACATCACTGTCAAGGGGAGAGTCAAACCATGCACTCATAGCAATTACACAGCAACCAGAACAGAATCATCCCAAAATGTGTATGTCAGTCAGATAAACACAACACATGCCATCAAAAAAGTCACATCCAACTGTGCCATCACATGTACAAACACAACTACAGCTAGGCAGTGGCACAAATAGAACTAACAAACACATCCAGACATGTAGCCACCACAACAACACCAACACACAGTGAAGACCACTCAAAGGAAGGAATTCTGTGTATGCTGGCCAAGTCAGTGTAGCCAATAGCATCATGGGAGTCGCAGTCACACATATTGCCCCCCCCCCCACAACTGTCCCATCAACACCACCATGAACCATGCGCACATCACAGGGAGTGGAGAAGGACTCACAAGATGGCTGACACTGGCAACTGCTGTGGGGAGCACAAGGCCCTGCTGGCAACTGTGCACCAACAAACAGCAGGACACCACTGACTGACATCCTGAGAGACAACTTCCACTCCCTGCAATGCAAGCACGTTCCATGGTGGGATATCTGGCTGGCTGGGTGGGAAGGAGGACTTGCAGCACTGACCATAGTCACAAGCACCTCCCCTCACACCCCCCCCCAACACAAACTCCACAGAACCCACCTGGTAGAATGCAATGCCCCCCATCCTAACACAAGATCCCACAAAGAACCACCACCCTGGGTTATGTTGTGTGAAGCACAGGGACACTCTTGGGACTCTTAGCCAAACAACTGCCAGGACAACACTCCCAGCCATCCTGTCAGCACAGCCAGCCCACCCCACAGGGAAGCAGAGTCAAAAGGAAGGAAGCATGGGCATGCTGGGAAGGGGGTGGAGGCAATAGCATGATGGGAGTCGTAGTCACAGCTCTACATCCCCCACCACATGGCCCAGCAAGCTCACACTCACGCATGCACATCCCACAGAGAGTGGAAAGGCCCATCAAAGATGTCTGACACTGTTGCTGTGTCGTGGGGAGCACAAGGGCATGCTGGGAACTGCACACCAACCAACAGCAGGACACCACTGTCAGCCATCTTGCCATTGCACACACACCCACACATACTGAACTCCCCACAAAAGCAAGTAAGTTTGGGAATGCTGGCAAGTGGGGTGGAGGCAATAGCATGATGGGAGTGGCAGTCACTGATATTGGTCACCCCCACAACTGTCCCATCAACACCACCCTGAACCATGCTCACATCACAGGGAGTGGAGAAGGACTCACAAGATGGCTGACACTGGCTACTGCTGTGGGGAGCACAAGGCCCTGCTGGCAACTGTGCACCAACAAACAGCAGGACACCACTGACTGACATCCTGAGAGACAACTTCCACTCCCTGCAATGCAAGCACGTTCCATGGTGGGATAACTGGCTGGCTGGGTGGGTGGGAAGGAGGACTTGCAGCACTGACCATAGTCGCAAGCACCTCCCCTCACACACCCCAACACAAACTCCACAGAACCCACCTGGTAGAATGCAATGCCCCCCATCCTAACACAAGATCCCACAAAGAACCACCACCCTGGGTTATGTTGTGTGAAGCACAGGGACACTCTTGGGACTCTTAGCCAAACAACTGCCAGGACAACACTCCCAGCCATCCTGTCAGCACAGCCAGCCCACCCCACAGGGAAGCAGAGTCAAAAGGAAGGAAGCATGGGCATGCTGAGAAGGGGGGTGGAGGCAATAGCATGATGGGAGTCGTAGTCACTGATATTGGTCACCCCCACAACTGTCCCATCAACACCACCCTGAACCATGCTCACATCACAGGGAGTGGAGAAGGACTCACAAGATGGCTGACACTGGCTACTGCTGTGGAGAGCACAAGGCCCTGCTGGCAACTGTGCACCAACAAACAGCAGGACACCACTGACTGACATCCTGAGAGACAACTTCCACTCCCTGCAATGCAAGCACAGTCCATGGTGGGATAACTGACTGGCTGGGTGGGTGGGAAGGAGGGCCGGCTGTCAACCAAACACAACCAATGCAGACCATGTTCACACCCCAACAAATACATAGAAATGCCCAAATAATGCAGGACAATGTGCCACACCAATATCAACCCCTGACTGTGACGACTTAGGACAATGCAATGTACAGGCCGCACCCAGAGGCACAGTCACAACTGTCATGTGTGTCAACCATTGATGCCTGCAGAAACATAACATACATTGTGTGTGTCTCCCAAAAACAGGTGATGATGGGGACACAGCAGCAGACGCTGAGGAGTCCCAGTCCCAGGCTCAAGAGGATGCGGAGCTCACTGGCGTCGTACAGCCTCTGCCCTCCTCGGGCGAAGAAGACCAACCTGGCACATCCGGTGCAAGTCTACATGCAGCACCAGCAGGACCACCAGCTGCAGCACCAGCAGGACCACCAGCTGCAGCACCAGCAGGACCACCAGCTGCACCCCCTGCACCCACCCCTCCAACGACTGTCACCACAAATACCACCCCTGCCGACATGGACAGAACAAGGAGCAACACCAGCACAGGGACCCTGGACCAACCTGGGGCCATGGACACCACCACCACCACCAACCCCCAAGGTGGACCAGGGTCATCTGTGCGTGCCACTGCACGCACTGCACATGTCAGCAGGGGTGGTGGGAGGGGTGGGAGACAGAGGTCGCTGCTTGCAGAGGTTGCTGGTGTGCATGATGACCCACAACTGGTACGCATAGCTGATGCGTACCAGTCCAGCACCGGAGACCTCAGCCAGGTAGTGGGGCTCCTCAGAGACATGAAACAGCAGCAGGCTGCCCATCATGCCCGCTTGGACTCACACATGTCCCACGTGGACTCACACATGTCCCGCGTGGACTCACACATGTCCCGCGTGGAGTCCAAGTGGGATGCACTGCATGAGATGACGGCGGTGCACAGGGACATTTTACAATGCCTCCGCCAGATGAACAGCAACCAGTCCACACCTCCCTGTGTGCCAACAACATCTGGTGCTGAACAAACTGCAACTGCCACAGGGAGGGAGGATGACTCTGGCGGAGAGTCCCCTGCACCGCAGCAGCCTGTACTTGAGGGCCCCCCCCCCCCCAAGAAGAGGGGTCGTCCGAAGAGGGGCAAGTGAGAGGCCGATGGCCAAGCGCAACTCCCAGGAAGCCTGAACCTGTTCTGGATGTTCACCTTTGTGCACAGACTGTTCACCCTGTTGACGGCAACACTACTCCCACACATTGCATGGGGAGTACAAGTTGGACCAATGTGTCAGACAACTGTGGCCCCGATACTGGGGATTCTGTCTACCAGGACTTGCAATCACAAGTTCCTAGGTGAATTGAAAGATTTATGTACAGCACTACCCATCCTATGCACTATTCACACAAATGTATCACAATAAACACACTAATACACCATACTTGCCTCTGTTGTGATTCCAACGTGGGTGCTGTTATGGGGATGATGAACTGCAAAATTACACTGTGAATGCGAACTGCAACAGCAAGTACAACACAGGCATGTGAGTAAAGGCAACGTGACACATATGAGGGAGACACACCACCAGGGCTACACAACACATACACACCTAGGCCATCTGACTCATTGCCTACACTGATGTTGCCAGGGAAGACGGTGCAATGCACAGACACCACACCCATTCCCAGTTGTAGTCAAGTAGCCCACAGGTGCAGTAAGCAAATGGCAGTCAAATGTGTGACCACAGACAACGCACATCACAAAGTGAAGCACAGGTTTATTACACAGTTGCAACATGTCGTAACCACTACAGATGCAAGGTAATCCCACCTGGCAGCGGGCACACAGTCAACAACTGTAGACGGAAGGAAGTCCATGGGTGTGGCGCACATCACCTGTAGGGACACAACAGCTACCAGCCTGGAAGTGCAATCACGTCGTCGGTGGACACAGTTGACCAAACGAATCTGAAAGTACCCTGTGAAGGACAGAAATGACACGCAGTCAAAAGCAATGGAGTACAGGACAGAACAGCAAAACTCATGCACAATACATGTTACAAGATACCCACCCAGAACCAAGTTAGCATGTCAACACTGTTGGGGAGTACAGTCCACCTGTAAGCACACATCGCAACACACATCCAGTCAAGTAGCCCATGGACACACTCCAACAGCACCAGAGCACCACCTACACATATCATGCCAACTCACATCATTGACATGACACCTCAGGATACTCACATTCAGCTAAAGAAGTTGGTGATGAGCTGTGTGCGGACATCACCCTCATCATCATCATCATCATCATCGTCACTGGCATCGTGGTCCAGGCCAGGATCCTCCACAGGTGGCGGAGGTTGGTCATTGTCATCCTGGATGAGAGGCAACTCCTCCCGCACTGCCAGGTTGTGGAGCATGCAGCAGACGATGATAATCTTGCACACTTTCGCAGGGGCATATGGGAGGGACCCTCCGGTCTTGTCCAGGCAGCGGAAGCGGCTCTTCAGGAGACCAAATGTCCACTCAATCACTCTCCTGGTCCGACCATGTGCCTCATTGTAGCGCATCTGGGCTGGTGTCACAGGGTTCCTGAGGGGTGTCAGCAACCACGGCATGTTGGGGTATCCCGAGTCACCTACGGACAGACAAGTGCACATTAGCTGACTTGGAAAAGTGGGCGGAATACTACAGATCAGATCACACACAATGGCACAAAGTCAGTACACACCGACAAGCCAGGCACGCTGGTTCTGCATCTGTGCCATCATCCTGGGGATGCGACGACTCCTCATCACAAAGGCATCGTGTGCTGAACCAGGGAAACGGGCACACACGTGTGATGGTCATGTCTGCAAGACACACTACCAGTGCATTGACCGAGTGGTAGTGCTTGCGGTTCCTGTAGGCCTGCTCCTGGGCCTGTGGTGGTACCAAAGCCACATGTGTCCCATCAATGGAGCCAATGACATGCGGCATCCTCCCCAGGGCATAAAAGTCACTCTTCACGTCAGTGAGTCGTCGCAGTCTAGGGAAATAGATGTACCGGTTCAGGAATAGCAACATTGCCGCCAAAACATTGCGGAGCACACGGCTCAACATGGTCTGTGACATCCCACCAGCAGTCGCCACAGTATGTTGGAAGGTACCGGTGGCAAAGAAGTGTAGGGCTGCCATCACCTTCACCTTGGGGGTCAGCGCTGTAGGATACGGCCGGCCAGGCTGCAAATGTGGGGACAACTGCACTGCCAAATCCTCAATCAGCTGCCTGGTGAAGCGGTACCGTCGGATGCTGTCCCGTTCCACCATCGTTGCCAGGTCTGGGAATGGTCGATGGACAGCAGGAGCCCTGCAGTGCAGAGGAGAAGTAAGCAAGATTGTCAGTCACCCCACATATGCGGCATTGAACACACTCAATATCCCAACATACATCATTATGAGGCACAACTACATGAAGTGTGCAGTTCCGTAAGGACATGTATGGTACATACATGGCCAACATCTGTCAACACGGTCCAACAGGTGGCATCAATTAGTCCCAGGTTGGCCCATTGGATATCATGAGGCCGTGTCACAGTTCCCATCTCCTGCTGCCGTGTCACAATCACCCCCCACAGTGACATGTGAGGACAGATGTGCCCCAGGCACCACAGCTCAACGACAGGTACATTCCCAGGGACCCTGTATTGCCACATGGACACTTGCATTACATGGAGTATCATGTATACACCACAGCAAAACAACCATGACCCCCACAGGTAGTGGTCCCACTTGCCACGGCAGGACAGACATGGACGTCTGTGACACACACACGCACAACATCAAAGTCCATGCACACACAACGTGGATGTGGAGACTGTCTCCCATTGTGCACATGAAATCAGAGACATTGTAAACACTACATGCACAAAGACTGTGGAGGACCATCACTATTGTGCCACTGGGACACCCTGGCTCAAGCATACCGTCCCTCATGGGACTCACGGGGTATGTGACATGACATACACATACACCACCGTGAAATGTGACCATGGCACATGCACAGACATGAACAGTTGCACATCACAGTGGTCATGTACACGTAACACCCAGGATCCTGTCCCCATGAACACGTGCACAGCCTGGGGGTGGCTGCCCACAGGTGACACCCACAGGACAACATGTACACCAACATACACACAATAGGAAATGCAGCCTTACATGCCTTATGATAAAGTTTGGACAGGCTGTCGTGATGTAGGTGTGCCCCTCACTCCCTGGGAGCTATCTGTGGCTGGCATATGTCCATCTGAGACAGGCATGCTGACATATGCCAGTCACATGTACAGTGATGCGTTGAACAGCAATGGACCGATCGGTGCCCCCGGCCGGCCCATTGCATTCGATGTGTGCGGGTACGCGTTGTACCCCTGTACGCGTTGTACCCCTGTACGCGTTGAACTGCAATGGACCGATCGGTGCCCCCGGCCGGCCCATTGCATTCGATGTGTGCGGGTACGCGTTGTACCCCTGCACGCGTTGTACCCCTGTACGCGTTGAACTGCAATGGACCGATCGGTGCCCCGGCCGGCCCATTGCATTCAATGTGTGCGGGTACGCGTTGTACCCCTGTACGCGTTGAACTGCAATGGACCGATCGATGCCCCCGGCCGGCCCATTGCATTCAATGTGTGCGGGTACGCGTTGTACCCCTGTACGCGTTGTACTGCAATGGACCGATCGGTGCCCCCGGCCGGCCCATTGCATTCGATGTGTGCGGGTACGCGTTGTACCCCTGTACGCGTTGTACCCCTGTACCCGTTGAACTGCAATGGACCGATCGGTGCCCCCGGCCGGCCCATTGCATTCAATGTGTGCGGGTACGCGTTGTACCCCTGTACGCGTTGAACTGCAATGGACTGATCGGTGCCCCTGGCCGGCCCATTGCATTCAATGTGTGCGGGTACGCGTTGTACCCCTGTACGCGTTGTACCGCAATGGACCGATCGGTGCGCACCCATTGACAATGGCCTTGCCTGGCAACGGACGCGTTTTCGAATTTGGAACGAGTCGGTTGCTGGAAAATCAGTTGGTCACCCACAACAATGTTGCAAAATCATGTATGTCATGAAGTTGAAGATTTGAAGGATGCTGTGGGCGTGTTTTGGTGCTGCTATTCCATGGATTGGCCAGATTCAGAAGATGCAAACGACTTGGACCGATCACTTTGGACACAAGGGACAGTATCTGCCTCTCCAGCACATATATATTGCTGGCTGTTCCCCTGAGGGCTCACTTGCCTGCACTACATGCTCCAGGACGACATCTGCCACTGCACTGCTGCTGTCTCTGCCCCTCTGGACCCTGCAATGGCACGTACTGTGGAGAGAGCCCCAGCCTTCAGCCTTGAGGAGAACCAGGCCCTGCTGGACAGCCTACTTCCACAGTACAGCAAGCTGTATGGGACACCAGGGGAGCAGGTGAGTGTTCTGTGCACTGCCTTTCTGAATGTGCATATTGTCTGACTAGCAAGGCTGAAAGTCTGCACGCCACTGGCTAGCAGGCTCACTGAGTAGTTGTCAACCCCCATAGTGTGTAGTGACATGCACTGGACAGGTATGGTGCAGTGACAGTGCATTTGAACAAGGTTTTACTTCCCATGCAATGATACCTTGTAGTGACGTCTGGCAAACTGTCCATGGGCAGCTTTGCACTGCCTGTGTACATCATGTGCCCCTGTGATTGAGACATGTATATACAACTGTGTCATGCACGGATATGTTGCATGTGTAATAATGGCCTTTTCACTTTGTCATCCTGACAGGTTAATGCCCATCGGAAGCAGGAGATCTGGAAGGACATCGTCCGGGCTGTCCGGTCCGTGGGGGTCTACAAGCGCCGGATCCGCAACTGCCAGAAGAGGTGGCAGGACCTTCGGGGCTGGACCCGGAGGATTGCACGGGTCCAGCTGAAGCTGTCGCCTCCTCGCAGGAGGGGCGGAACACGGACCCTGACCCCCACATGCTCCAGATCCTGGCAGTGGTGTTTCCAGACCTGGATGGGCAGCTGAAGGCCAGACAGCAGCAAGGAGGGGGTGAGTCAAAGACTGCACTGTGAACTCTGTATTACATGCTGTGTGCCCTCCTCTGGCCTGGTTCAACTGCCACAGTGCAGCAGTCATGTTGTCCAGGAGCCATGTCCCTCTATTGTGCACTGCCCACTGCTCATCTGATACCCAGGTGTGGCCCTTACATTCAGGGAATTGTCACTTGGGACTGTGTCCTTGCAGTTTGCTTCACTAAAGGTGGGGGACAGCATCTGTTTCCCTAACTCTGTTGTGGGCATCATGGGTGGGTCCATTGTTCACACTACGCCTGTGTTCGGACATGTAATCTGCGTGTTGCTTTGATATGCGGTCCACTTGCTGTGCTGAGCCACCACATGTGCCTGGGGTATGTGGCACACGCCCATGCAGCGGGTGGGAACAATGTTTGGGCCCCAGGAGTGTGCAAATTACGTGTGTCACACATACATAGCCAGCTATCCACTGTCCAGGGCTCATCCCTCATTCATGTGGAGCAGGACAGTCATGCCTACTCCAGGCCATGCAATGCACTCTGTACTCCCACTCCCGTGTATCAGCTGACACATTGTGCGCAGTGATTTGACCCCTCAGGTGTCTGCCTCTGTGTCAGTGTGCTGTGGATTAGTTGCCAGGACTGCTGGGGTGTTTCTTGGTAGGGGCTCAGCATGCCCCTGGAGATGTGACCATAGGAGACGATACTTGTGTGTCACATAGGTGTTTGATCAGCTGCCCGTGCAGACTGGGGTATGCGAATGTGAAGTTCAGGCAGCTGTTCCCCATTCACAGCAGATTGTGAGGGGCTCAGGTTCAGAGGGTAGTGTCACAGGTCTCCCATATGTCCAATAGGTATGACCTGGACAGATGAGGGTTAAGATGATGTGTTGTGTGGGGGATGTACATGTGCACTTGTGCAGCTCCAGGACTTGCATTCCCCATGACCTACTATTGTGACACAGTGCATAGTGTTGTTGTCTGGCTGCCAAGTCATACATCACTGAGACAGTGATGTATGACTTAGCAGTCATGCCTCTGCCATGGCATGTGTCTACTTATTGGTGATCCTGCAGGGGAGTGACATGTGCTACATGCACACCATTGTGGCGATGGCTATCAGGACATGGGTGCATCATGTTGTCTGTCGCTGGTATGCATCACATGCATTTCCTATTTGACTCTGGGCATCCCTTTCATCCGGAAACCTGTACTGACTCAGTGGCAAGAGCTGTGATGTGTGCATGTCCACATGCCACACCGTGTCCTCTGCACTGTCCAACTACTGTGTACTTGGTGCATGTGTCCACACTGGGGTGTTGCAATCCAACAGACACCAGACAGATGGGTGCAAGGCCATGTGGGATGTGAGTGCCATGCTTGGCATCAGACTGACAATTGGCTTCTCCTGTTCAGTTAGGGCACTTTTAGCAATGTACAACTAATGATGCCATGGCTTGCTCTGTAATGTGCTGTGCTCACAGTGGTGTGTGCGTTTGGTGCAGGTGACTGATGTCTGTCTGTTTCCCCATTGTTTGCAGATACATCCACGGCCACGGAAGGGGACAGCTCCACGGACCAGGAGGAGCCAGAGAGCCAGACTGGGTCAGCAGCCGAGGAGTGGTCGGAGGGACCCAGTGGCACGGAGGGCGAGGGGAGCCACATCGAGGAGTCCTCAGCACCATCCACCTCAGCTGAGGACCAGAGCAACTCGGAGGATGACTCCCTTATGGAGGCGGGTGTCAGCAGCCACCACACCCCAGCTAGTGTTGCTGTCCCCGCCACCACCAGCACCACCACCGCCCTCCCATCGGCTCCCATTCCCCAGGTCCGCGGAGGCTCCCATGTTCGGGAGCATGTCTCCTTTGGGCCAGGCACCGCACCCCTGCCCCTGTGTCCCCTTCTGCCCTGAGTGAGGAGTCTGTGTACCTCCTTCGCCAGCTCCATGTAGGGCAGACAGCCATGCTGAGTGTCCTCCATGCGCACACCGCTCTGTTGACTCAGCTGGTGTCGTTCATGGAGGGCATCTCATCGGGCATGTCTGACCTACAGAGGGGCAATAGGTCCATGGACTCCTCCCTGACGGCAGCAGTGTCCCTCCTCAGACAGTCCCTCACCCCTCCTGCCTCTGCTCCATCCACACTCCCCAGCACCTTGCCCGTCCCAAGCACACACACACCGGCACAGGCACACACCAGCACACACACATCCAGCACACAGACACACACGCCACAAACTAAACGCACACGCACGCACAGTCAGGGGACTGAAACCAGACTCACAGGGGATGGGGCCCTGGTACACACACACGCATCCACGGGCACTGCGCAGTCCTCAGTTGCCTCTCCCTCCAAAACACCCTCCCTTGCCTCACCTGCAACCCCAAAGACCCAGCGCCTCTTCCTCAGTGACCTCGGCCTCTTCCCCTCCGATCCAGCTGCTCCAGCATCCAGGGGGAAGAGGAAGCCCCCACACGGAGCAGAGTGCCCCTCGCCCCCGGACACCCTCCCCCAGGCGCAGACAGACTGAGGCCCCCACCCGCAAGTCCCCCCGGAGTGGTAAGAGCAAGACCCCGCCGCCGCCCTGCAGCTCAGGCACCAGGTCTCCTTCCTCCATCCCTCAGGCCCCCACTCCACAGGTGCCCCCACCACACCCTGCCCCAGGTTCCCCCACCCACAGATATACCATCCCCAAGAGGATCCGGCCTTCTCCCCCTGGCACTTGCTCTCCCGGCACCACACCCCCCGCTGCGCTTGTCTGTGCCACTGATGTGGTGAGGGTGTCCTCCCCTCTGTCCAGCCCACCTTGCCTGTTCCCCATTCTCCTCCCCTGGTGGTAGGCACTGCAGTGGAGTCCACTACCACCCTGTCTGACTTGGGCACTGCAGTGGCGGACCTGTCCACTCCATCTGCAGGGTCCACTGCAGTCATGCCGGCACCCACAACATCTGAGTCATGCCCCCCAGTTGTGCTGGCACACACCATGTCAGACACCTCCACTGCAGTTGTCAGTGGCTCTCTAGCACCCACCACCCCTTACCTGCTTCCTCCTGGTGAGCCCTGATCCTGTCCCTGCGGTGCCTGGCCTACCCCCCCGGTTGCCCCTCCTAGTGGATTGTCCCTGGTTTTGTGCAGGCATGTGTAGGGTGGCATCTGCCACTGTCACCCACTTGTGACTTTGTTGATGGACTGGCCATTGGCCTTTGTTTATTTTCTACCGGACTTCTACTTTTAATGCCACATATGCTGAATAAAGCAACTTTCTGTTCTCTAGTGCTTTTGCTTCTGATGTACATGATGTTGATGATGCTAACCATGCCCTTGCTGCAGTGATGGTGATATTTGGTCTCATGATAATGAAGTGTTACTGTGCAGGAACCCATGTGGTCCAGGGGTAATGTGTCCTATCCTGTGGTGTATCCATGTCATCCATAGCAGCATCTGAGGGTGTCATGTGTTCAGTATTTGGCAATGGGATTTCCTACTTAGATATTCTATTTCACATCTGTGGCTTCCACCCCTGCACATCTGTTGTGCCTGCCATTGGTCAATTCGTCTACTTCCCTGACCGTGTGGCCATCTCCAGTGGACATGCAGGTTTGGGCTTCAATGGGGAAGGACTCATCTGTGTTGTCAGTGCAACATTGCTATACAAGTGTGTTGGATCTGTGCTGATGATTCCGTTGGCACTTCCATGACCAGGCTGATGTTACGGGAGCCCTCATTTGGTGCTAATTGTTGATTGTGTGACCAAGTGCTCAGCTGACATGATGGGGCCCTACTGAGGCAACATATGGCACAGCTTTCCTCACACAGGAGTGGAGTCCCCTCATGGCAGTGTGTACTCCTGTGACATTGCCTGCGCCCAAGGTGTGTGTTGTATGTGCATGTCTGTGTGTTCACTTCCGTTTAGCTGTGCATGCTGTGATCCCTACTGTTGTACCTGTTTGTGATGCTTGCTGAGTTGACCTATGTTCCCCCAAAGTCTTCTCCCTGGGTTCTCTGTGATGTGGGTGCATGGCACATTACTGGTCATCAGGGTGTCACCCATAGGTGTGTTTGCTGTCAGGGCTGAGTTTGTGTGCAGACGCAGATGGGTCACAGTCAGGTTTCGCCTTGGCACTTGTTGTTTGCCCCTGTCATGTGATTTCCAGTTTGTGTTATCGTTCAGTGATTGTGACACGTTGTGTGTGTGACTGCTGGCACTCCTCAGGGTCCGGACTGCAATGTTGGTTGTTGTCTATGTGTGTTCTTTGTGGGTGACCTTGGCTTCTTCATTGGTGTGTGACTGTGGATGGGATCCCATTGGTTGGTGTGGTATTGCCGTCATGTCCATGTACAGCATAGAGTGCAGTGTGTCAGACATTCAGGAGTCTTGTTGAGTGGCATTGTGTGATGTGTTTCTGCACCTTGGTTCCCACCCACCACCCTGGAATAGTCATGGGTGCATGTGCAATGTCACCAGTGCATGTGTACTTCACTGCTGCACATTGTTGGAGGTCGAGGGATGTGGTGTTGAGTGTGTGCAGATGAGAGTTGTTGCCCGGCTAGGCCCCTGCCTCCATGTTGGCCTTTGCTTACTGGCCATGCTGATTGATTTGTGCTTGTGTAGGTGTGATGGTAGTTAGTTGCTCAGGACACATGACTGTGGTTCACAGTGTGAACCACATTTAGCTTTGTCATCACAGTGGGATTGTAATGCAGCCCAGGGTCACCACATTGTGGGGGCCCTGGGGGTGGTGCTGTGGTGTGTCTGTGTCTTGCTGTGTCAGTTGCTGTTCCTACATGCTTGTGTGATTTGTGCTCCCTCTCATCTGACAATGCCTGCTTGCCCACATAGGGGATTTGGATCCATGAGTTACCTTTGTGTGGCACTGTATGCACATCTGTATGATTGGTATTCAGGTCTCCTCATGTGTTGTGTGGTTGCCTGGGGACACTGGCACCCCCCTCACCTGTTGTGTATGATGTGCAGTGTGGGTCTGCCTGTTTGTGTTTGTGCATCTGCACCACTGCATTGGCATATCTTGGGTGTGCCATTGGCTGTATGTAGTTTGGTGGGTTTCCCCTGCTGTCCCTGGGACTCCTAGGTCATCGGTCAGCACAATGATCATGGTTTGTGTGTCCCATTGCTGCCATGGTATGGTATCTGTTCACCTCACATCTGCAGTCTCCACAGGGTATCTGCATTTGTGTGCCCATTGGTGCAAATATGTGGGTCTGCATTCTGATGGTCACTTCTGTCATTGTGTCATTGATGAATGTTGACAGTGTCAGCCCCCATGGGTGTTGTTTGTCTGCACATGGCCAAAGGTATGTCTTATTTGCACTGCAGTATTTGGCTCCCCCAATTTATGTTGCAATGGGACACATACACTACTTTGCCACTGATGTGTTTTTTGTTCTGTGACCAGGAATCATCCATGCAGTTTGGCAGTTGCACCTCTTTCTTTGTCAACACTTACCTTTTGGTCACTGTGGTGATGGGGGTTTAGACCCCATTGCCACAATGTTCAAAATGTGCTTCAGCTATGGACCCCACACTTACATTTTGGTCACTGTGATGATGGGGGTTTGGACCCCATTGCCACAATGTTCAAAATGTGCTTCAGCTATGGACCCCACACTTAGCTTTTGGTCACTGTGGTGATGGGGGTTTGGACCCCATTGCCACAATGGTCATGGCCTGCTTGCATTGTGGGTGCCACACACATATATGTGTGGCACATGTGCTAGGGGGTCACATTGTATGTTCAAAGTCATGTTCGGTGTTGTAGGCATTTGACACAGTCTACACACGCTTGTCATGGTGTTGGGGGGATGTCTTCTTCTTGCATTCCCTAGGTTGTGGTGTGCTGGTTGTGTCATGCATTGTCCATCCTATTAGTGGGGGTGGTAGTAGTGGTTGGCATCCAGCCCCCCCTGGCTGAGTGTGGTAGTAGTGGTAGGCATCCAGCCCCCCCTGGCTAAGGGTGGTGGTAGGCATCCAGCCCCCCTGGCTGAGGGTGGTAGTAGTGGTAGGCATCCAGCCCCCCCTGGGTGTGGGTGGTAGTAGTGGTAGGCATCCAGCCCCCCCTGGCTAAGGGTGGTGGTAGGCATCCAGCCCCCCCTGGGTGAGGGTGGTAGTAGTGGTAGGCATCCAGCCCCCCTGGCTGAGGGTGGTAGTAGTGGTAGGCATCCAGCCCCCCTGGCTGAGGGTGGTAGTAGTGGTAGGCATCCAGCCCCCTGGCTAAGGGTGGTGGTAGGCATCCAGCCCCCCTGGGTGTGGGTGGTAGTAGTGGTAGGCATCCAGCCCCCTGGCTGAGGGTGGTAGTAGTGGTAGGCATCCAGCCCCCCTGGCTGAGGGTGGTAGTAGTGGTAGGCATCCAGCCCCCTGGCTAAGGGTGGTGGTAGGCATCCAGCCCCCCTGGGTGTGGGTGGTAGTAGTGGTAGGCATCCAGCCCCCCTGGGTGAGGGTGGTAGTAGTGGTAGGCATCCAGCCCCCCCTGGCTACGGGTGGTGGTAGGCATCCAGCCCCCCTGGGTGAGGGTGGTAGTGGTGGTAGGCATCCAGCCCCCTGGGTGAGGGTGGTAGTAGTGGTAGGCATCCAGCCCCCCTGGCTAAGGGTGGTGGTAGGCATCCAGCCCCCCTGGGTGTGGGTGGTAGTAGTGGTAGGCATCTAGCCCCCCCTGGCTGAGGGTGGTAGTAGTGGTAGGCATCCAGCCCCCCCCTGGGTGTGGGTGGTAGTAGTGGTAGGCATCCAGCCCCCCCTGGGTGAGGGTGGTAGTAGTGGTGGGCATCCAGCCCCCCCTGGCTCAGGGTGGTGGTAGGCATCCTGCCCCCCCTGGTTAGGGGTGGTGGTGCGCATTCAGGCCCCTGTGTGCATATGTGGCATTGGTGATGGGCATCCCGCCCCTATGGTGCTGCTGTTGCTGGTGTAAGTATATTCTGCATCCCTCTGTGTGTGTGTGTGTGTGTGTGTGTGTGATGTGTCGTGTACGTGTTGTATGTGTTTTGTGGTTGGTGTCTGACTTACCTTCTGCGCTGTACGCGTCCGTGCCTGTTCCGGTAGTAAATGTAGAATATTTGTATGATCGGTGTAGGAGAGTAGGATCTGCTTCACATGGGTACCCCCACTTTTTGCTGATGCTTCACTGTTTTTTGACATTAGTCTGGCTGGGGCCCTGCTAATCAGAACCCCAGCCTAGCTGCTTCCTCTCTAAAATGGTTTCCATGTGCCTTAGGCACATCACTGATTGGGATCTGGAGTGCCCTTATAAGTCCCTAGTATATGGTATACTATGTACCAAGGGCATAGGTACCTCAGAGGCCTGCCAGGGGCTGCAGCATGTATTATGCCACCCCTGGAAGGCCATCCAAACTGACACCACAGGTCTGCTACTGCAGCCTGGGTAAAGTGGTGCAGGCACCCCTTACTGTGATATAGGTTACCTATATCACTAAATACATACACACATATAAACCTATAAGTCACTCCTAAGGCAGGCCTTATCAATCCTAAAGGCAGAGTGCATGGTTCCTATGTGAGAGGGTGCCCCTGCATGAGCAGGGCCCCTCTGCAGCGTGCGGAGACCATCTCTGATGCGGTTTGTAGTGCAGCCTGACCATATACTCTTAAGCGCATTATATCCTCGTGGTAAAATGCTAACTCTGGAATGGCTGCACCTAAACATGTCGTGTTTGGTGTCAAACATCTTGGAATACTACCCCCCCACCAATCCTGGCGGCGGGGGTAGCATTCCACCCTTCTAGAGGGAAAGACATGTTAACTCTCACTAGTCCGGTAACTTCTTTCCAGAGCCCTGGCATCACAAAATGGATGCTGCTGCCACAGACACGAGTCTGGCCTCCTGCTGCTGGACGAAACTCCGGCAGGGGAGGCCTGGACAATAGGTTTCCTGTCCCAGGGAGGTGTGACCACCTCCCCAGACAGGATAATGTGTATTGGGGCTGGGCGGGAGCACTTTCGGGTGCTTTGAAGTCCTGCACTGGGGGCACATTTGGTGTCCCTGTGCATACCCCAGTTCAAACCGGATCAGGGGCTTGCAGCCCCTGCTTTGGCGCAAACTGGACAAAGGGAAAGGGGTGTAGCCACCCCTCTGCCCTGACCCACCCATAGGTGGGGCCACAGAGTAGTCCAACCCCTATCTTTGGTATAAAGGTAGGAACCCAGTCCTTAGGACTTTAGATTATCCCTGGACGAAACTCTGTAACTGAATCCTGGACCTTCGACGCTCTACTCACGATTAGAGGACAGAAGAATCTCCCTTGGGGTCAAGGAGTGACTCCCCTGCTTGGCAGGCACCAAAGAAGCATCTGTCCGGTTCGCATTTCTGAAGCTCCCGTCGGACGCCGAAGTCATCGCATCACCAGAGGTGGAT
The DNA here is from genome assembly GCA_963921515.1 of Calotriton arnoldi. Lineage (NCBI taxonomy): Eukaryota > Metazoa > Chordata > Amphibia > Caudata > Salamandridae > Calotriton > Calotriton arnoldi. The sequence goes on from CAWUFW010007514.1 coordinate 534,408, forward strand.
TCTCAGACTTCGCCGAGGCTACCCTGAGTCCCCAGCAAAGCTGAGGCCCATGGCTATCGTGGGTGACTTGAGACTGTGACCCCTGGACACCGAGCACATTTGCAAGTGCATCCTCTTCTGGGTCTCCCAAGAAGTCGTGCTTTGGGCTCCGAGTAGCCCTAGCCTCCAGCACCACCTGCACCGAAGATCACTGGCCCCCACTCCACGAGTGTCCTGTAAGCCAGATCCACGTGCGGCGTCACGAGGTTCCTTCGCGGTCGCTAGCCCGTTGGCTAGTAGCCCTTAACGAAGGTCCATCCTTTTCTAACTTGGCATCCTGGTTGCTCCAGGCCTTCCCTCACTTACCCTCGCTGGGTGAGTTCCACAGACCTTGCTGGTCTGCACCATCGACGATCTACATCTTCACCGAGACTTGCCGTTGCCAAGGCTTGTTGGGTCCAATCCGGTCGCCGACACCTCAGCACTCGACAGACATCGTGTACCAGCCCGAATCCTGCTCCTGGTCGCCGACAACGCCTCCTGGACCTCGTGGCTGAAGAGTCAAGACGACCCTCAAAGCACCTGAAGCACTCGACATCGGTGGGCATCTGTCCATCGCCTTCCTGGTCACTGGCTAGTGACCCAGACTCTGTCCCCTCTGCTTTCAGGTTCTTCAGAACTCCGATCCACTCTTGGATCCACCCGGACACTTTTCTCTTGGCCGCCAGCAGCACTTTGCAGCAGATCGCCATTCGAATCGATGACGAAACCCGACCCCGAAAGGCACCTATGCACCCGGCTTCCCTGGGTGAGGTAACACGAGTACTCCGGTGCTCCCGTGGGTAGAGACTCTTCAAAGTCCTAGATCTCAAAGGGTTTTGTCCTAGTCCTCTTTTGTGTCCCTTTTCTCTAATTTCCCGATCCCGACTTTCTCCATAGAAGTCAACGGCGTATCGCGGTTGTGTATTTACACTGCACGCGTCTCCCGTGGGTCCCCTGTGTCACTACCTTGGGTGGTTCCTTGTGGTCCAAGCACTTCTAGAGGCTCTAGGCCTAGTGTCTAGTTCAGTCGTGGTTCGCATACCACTTTATTGGTATATGGTTTGGTACGCCCCTAGGGCCCAAACGTGTATTTGTGCTATTACTGTGATTTAATAACTTCTAACTTATGTACTTCGAACTCTAGCCTCATAAAGAGACTAGAGGGGTGTGTTTAGCAATAAATACATATATTTTGAATATATACCTGGTGTGGTGCTCTTTCATTTGGTCACTCAAGAGATTATAGACTGGTAAAACAAGCTGCTTTACATTCCTTCAAGACTTAGCCTGAAGGCTGCTCTCCATAGCTACCACTAGGATAGCTTTCAATAAGGTTGTCTTTAACCTATCTCCAATAAGGGGTTGTTTGGACTGGTGCAAGGTGCCCACTATAATTAGTGGACAGCATATGCCAGGCCAACTTCTCACATTGGTGTGCAGCGTGTGGGATTCCAGCTTGCTATTGTTTTACCAGATAATCTCAATTGAATTGATCAACTGAAAACCACTAAAGGTACCTAAGGTACATATAATTTAAGCTTAGAATACAGTAAGTTCTACTGAACTTAGAGTTGTGTGTTAAGGGATAGCACAACCCTTTCTACAACTCAAGAGAGTTTAGTAGGCCACACTAGAGTAGGTAGTGCATACACCACACCACACTAGTAATGTCTTTAAGGGTAGGATCTAAAGAATCCTTGCAGGAAGCCATTGAGCTTCCACCCTCCAAGTATGATACACTCCCATTCTTGGAATTGAGACCTTTATGTAACTTGAGAAAATTAAGGACAGGCCAAAGCCCCACCACCCAACACCTCAAGGAGTTGTTGGTGGCTTATGACTTTAGTAAGCCCTTGGGGACTGAAGGGGTAGGAGCTGAGGGTGGGGCAGAGGAAGAGGACGAGGCCAGGGGTACCAATACCCCCAGCTCCCCCTCTGAGACTGGCCAGGAGGGTGACAATGACCCTGACCTGGATAACCCAATCCCTCCTGTGGAAGATGATGAGGATGATCAGAATGATCCCCACTTTGTCCCCCCAGGAAGGATTAAGAGTGTGCCCAGGAAGTCTAGATCTCCTTCTCAGGAGTCTAACCACTCTGGCACCTCCATAGGGAGCTCTATCTCCTCTCACAGGAGGGAATCCTCTCATGAGAGAAGAGACAGACGGGTCCAGTATGAGGAAACTCAGCTGGAAATCAGAAAAAAGCAATTGGCTTTAGATAGGGAATCCCTAGATCTCCTTAGAGAGAGAAGAAAGTTGGGACTAGAGTCCCATGGTGGCAGCCATGTCCCTAGAGACAGGGAAAGGTCCTATGACCATAGGAACCTGAGCAAGATTGTCCCTCCCTACCAGAGTGGGGATGACATCCACAAATGGATAACTGCATTAGAGAGGGCCTGTAAGGTACAGAAGGTCCCTCAGGAGCAGTGGGCAGCAATCTTGTGGCTCTCCTTTGCTGACAAAGGTAGAGATAAGCTCCTCACTGTTAGAGAGGAGGATGCTGATAATTACAAGGTCTTGAAGAGTGCTCTTATTGATGGGTTTGGCCTAACCACTGAACAGTACAGGTTGAAGTTCAGAGACACCCAAAAAGCACAGACTCAAGACTGGGTAGACTATGTGGATTGTTCTGCCAAGGCTCTGGAAGGCTGGTTGATGGGCAGTAAGGTGTGTGACTTCTCAGGATTGTACAATCTGATAATGAGGGAGCAGATTCTTAATAACTGTCAAAATCAGCTGTTGCATCAATACCTGGTAGACTCTGATCTGACCTCTCCCCAAGAATTGGGAAAGAAGGCAGACAAATGGGTCAGAACCAGGGTGAAGCAGAAGGTACAGAACCAAGGTGGGGAAACCAAGAAGCAAGATGCTAAGAACTCTGACAAGGGTGGGGAGAAGGGTAAAGATCAAAAGTCTTCATCAGGCCCCCAAAAATCTTCTTCTGGTGGGGATTCACAGTCTACCAAAGGGAAAGGCCAAAGAAAACCATGGTGCAAGGTCTGTAAGCAAAAGACCCACTGGACCAGTGATTGCACCAAGTCCAAAGACTCCAGTCCAGCACCCACCAATGCCCCTAAGGCACCTGTTCCCCCTAGTACAGTTGGTGGGAGTGCTCCAGCCAAGGGTTTAGTAGGGTTCACCCTGGGAACTGAGTTGGGCTCTGACCTAGTCAGAGAACTGACTCAGGCTGTGTTAGTCTGTGATGGAGGCATGGATGTGACCTCCACTGTGAGTCCCAGTAATCTGGGCAAGTACAGACAACAGCCTTTAATCAATGGACGTGAGGCTTTGGCATTTAGGGACACAGGGGCAAGTGTCACAATGGTGACACAAGACCTTGTGAATCCTGGGCAAGTTATACTTGGTGAGATGTACCAAGTGACCAATGCTAGCAATGTCAGAACAGACCATACTCTGGCAGTTGTTAACTTCTCCTGGGGAGGGGTAACTGGCCTTAAGAAGGTTGTGGTAAGTGCAAACCTACCAGTCGAATGCTTGCTTGGCAATGACTTAGAGACTTCTGCTTGGGCAGAAGTGGAGCTCAGGACCCATGCAGAAATGCTGGGGATCCCTGCAGATGTGTTTGCTGTGACCAGGTCACAAGCCAAAATGTCTAGCACTGAACAGGCCTTGGATTCTGGAAGAATGGACCAAGTGCCTTCCAAGAGGAGGAGTAGTAGGGTTAAGGCAGTGCCTTCCCCCTTGGCTCAGGAGGAAGATCAGTCCCTTGAGGGGGATGATCTCAGCCCTGAAGAAGGAACTGTCCCAGAGGAACTTGAACCTGACCAGGTTGAGTTCTTGGGGACAGGGGGACCTTCTAGGGCAGATCTGAGCCAGGAGCAGCAGAGCTGCCCCTCCCTTGAACCCCTCAGACAGCAAGCTGCTGCTGAGGCTGCTGGGAAAGCTAGTGGTCCCCATACAGTGTATTGGGATGATGGACTCCTGTACTCAGAGAGTAGAGACCCCAAGCCTGGTGCTACCAGGAGGTTGGTTATACCTCTGAAGTTCAGGGGCTTCCTATTGACCCTAGCCCATGATATTCCCTTAGCAGGTCACCTGGGCCAGAACAAGACTTGGGACAGAATTGTCCCTCACTTTCACTGGCCCCACATGTCTGAAGACAGTAAGGAGTTTTGTCGCTCCTGTGTAACCTGCCAAGCCAGTGGCAAAGCAGGTGGCACTACAAAGGCCCCCCTGATACCACTACCTGTGGTGGGGGTGCCCTTTGAAAGGGTAGGGATTGACATTGTTGGTCCCATGGATCCCCAAACAGCCTCTGGGCACAGGTTTATCCTGGTGGTAGTGGATCATGCCACCAGGTACCCAGAAGCTATTCCCCTCAGGACCACTACAGCACCTGTGGTGGCAAGGGCCCTCCTGGGAATTTTCTCAAGAGTGGGCTTTCCTAAGGAGGTAGTCTCAGACAGGGGTGCTAACTTCATGTCTGGGTACTTAAAAGCAATGTGGAAGGAGTGTGGAGTGACTTATAAGTTCACCACACCCTATCACCCAGAATGCAATGGTTTAGTTGAGAGATTCAACAAAACCTTGAAGGGCATGATTAAAGGGCTCCCAGAAAAGCTTAGGCGTAGATGGGACATACTCTTGCCCTGCCTTTTATTCGCATATAGGGAGGTGCCTCAGAAGGGGTTGGTTACAGCCCTTTTGACCTTCTGTTTGGCCACCCTGTGAGGGGTCCACTGTGCTTGGTGAAGGAAGGATGGGAGTTACCTCTCAAGCCCCCAAAGCAAGATATAGTGGACTATGTACTTGGTCTCCGCTCCAGGATGGCTGAGTACATGAAAAAGGCAACCAAAAACCTTGAGGCTAGCCAGGAACTTCAAAAGGCCTGGCATGACCAAAAGGCTGTTCTGACTGTTTACCAGCCAGGACAGAAGGTGTGGGTGTTGGAGCCAGTGGCCCCAGCAGCTCTCCAAGATAAATGGAGTGGACCCCACACTATTGTTGAGCAGAAGGGTGAGGTCACTTATTTAGTAGACCTAGGAACACCCAGGAGTCCCCACAGGGTTCTCCATGTCAACAGGTTAAAACCATATGTGGACAGGGCAGACATGGGCTTGCTCATGGCTACTGATGAAGGGCAGGAGGAAGAGAGTGACCCACTCCCTGACCTGCTCTCACAGAACCCTGACGATGGGTCAGTTGATGGTGCAGCCTTGGCAGGCAGCCTCACTACCCAGCAACAAACTGATTGCAGGCAAGTCCTCAATCAGTTTAGACATATGTTTTCACTGACACCCAGTCAGACCACCTGGTGCACTCATGAAGTGGACACTGGGGACAGTCTGCCTATTAAAAATAAGATTTATAGGCAACCTGACCATGTCAGGGACTGTATCAGGACTGAAGTCCAGAAAATGTTGGAATTGGGAGTTATTGAACCCTCAGATAGCCCTTGGGCTAGTCCAGTGGTCCTTGTACCGAAACCTCACACCAGTGGTGGAAAAAGAGAGATGAGGTTTTGTGTGGACTACAGGGGTCTCAATGCAGTCACTAGGACTGATGCCCATCCAATACCCAGGGCAGATGAGCTCATAGATACTTTGGCCTCTGCCAAATATCTCAGCACATTTGACCTAACAGCTGGCTACTGGCAGATCAGACTAGCTGATACTGCAAAGCCCGAAACAGCATTCTCAACCCCTAGTGGGCATTATCAATTTGTGGTGATGCCCTTTGGTCTGAAGAATGCACCTGCCACTTTCCAGAGGTTGGTGAATACAGTTCTCACAGGACTGGAAGCCTATAGTGCAGCATATCTAGATGATATTGCTGTCTTTAGCTCCACCTGGGAGGATCACCTGGTCCACCTCAGGAATGTTTTACAGGCCCTGCAAAAGGCAGGCCCGACTATCAAGGCCACTAAGTGCCAGATAGGGCAGAGTCAGGTTGTGTACCTGGGCCACCTTGTGGGTGGAGGCCAGGTTCAACCTTTGCAGAGCAAGATCCAGACCATCATGGACTGGACTGCTCCCACTACCCAGACTCAGGTGAGAGCCTTCTTAGGCCTGACTGGGTACTATAGGAGATTTGTCAAGGGGTATGGATCAATAGTGACACCCCTGAATGACTTAACTTCTAAGAAAATGCCCAAAAGGTTCAGTGGACAGTTAGCTGTCAAAAGGCATTTGATGACCTCAAGCAGGCCATGTGCACTGCTCCAATTCTGCAGAGTCCTGATTACTCCAAGAAGTTCATTGTTCAAACTGATGCATCTGAATTGGGGGTAGGGGCTGTACTGTCACAATTGAATGAAGAAGGTCAGGATCAGCCAGTAGCTTTCATTAGCAGAAGGCTGACCCCTAGAGAGAAACGTTGGTCAGCCATAGAGAGGGAGGCCTTTGCTGTGGTCTGGGCTCTGAAGAAGTTGAGGCCATACTTGTTTGGTACACACTTCCTGGTTCAGACAGACCATAAGCCCCTCTTATGGCTAAAACAAATGAAGGGTGAAAACCCCAAACTGCTTAGGTGGTCCATTTCCCTACAGGGGATGGACTTTACAGTGGAACATAGGCCTGGGAGTAACCATGCGAATGCAGATGGACTCTCTAGGTATTTCCACTTAGAACATGAAGACTTAACTGGGCAAGGTTAGTTTAATGTCCCTACGTTTGGGGGGGTTGTGTAGGAGAGTAGGATCTGCTTCACATGGGTACCCCCACTTTTTGCTGATGCTTCACTGTTTTTCGACATTAGTCTGGCTGGGGCCCTGCTAATCAGAACCCCAGCCTAGCTGCTTCCTCTCTAAAATGGTTTCCATGTGCCTTAGGCACATCACTGATTGGGATCTGGAGTGCCCTTATAAGTCCCTAGTATATGGTATACTATGTACCAAGGGCATAGGTACCTCAGAGGCCTGCCAGGGGCTGCAGCATGTATTATGCCACCCCTGGAAGGCCATCCAAACTGACACCACAGGTCTGCTACTGCAGCCTGGGTAAAGTGGTGCAGGCACCCCTTACTGTGATATAGGTTACCTATATCACTAAATACATACACACATATAAACCTATAAGTCACTCCTAAGGCAGGCCTTATCCATCCTAAAGGCAGAGTGCATGGTTCCTATGTGAGAGGGTGCCCCTGCATGAGCAGGGCCCCTCTGCAGCGTGCGGAGACCATCTCTGATGCTGTTTGTAGTGCAGCCTGACCATATACTCTTAATCGCATTATATCCTCGCAGTAAAATGCTAACTTTGGAATGGCTGCACCTAAACATGTCGTGTTTGGTGTCAAACATCTTGGAATACTACCCCCCCGCCAATCCTGGCGGCGGGGGTAGCATTCCACCCTTCTAGAGGGAAAGACATGTTAACTCTGACTAGTCCGGTAACTTCTTTCCAGAGCCCTGGCATCACAAAATGGATGCTGCTGCCACAGACACGAGTCTGGCCTCCTGCTGCTGGACGAAACTCCGGCAGGGGAGGCCTGGACAATAGGTTTCCTGTCCCAGGGAGGTGTGACCACCTCCCCAGACAGGATAATGTGTATTGGGGCTGGGCGGGAGCACTTTCGGGTGCTTTGAAGTCCTGCACTGGGGGCACATTTGGTGTCCCTGTGCATACCCCAGTTCAAACCGGATCAGGGGCTTGCAGCCCCTGCTTTGGCGCGAACTGGACAAAGGGAAAGGGGTGTAGCCACCCTCTGCCCTGACCCACCCATAGGTGGGGCCACAGAGTAGTCCAACCCCTACCTTTGGTATAAAGGTAGGAACCCAGTCCTTAGGACTTTAGATTATCCCTGGACGAAACTCTGTAACTGAATCCTGGACCTTCGACGCTCTACTCACGATTAGAGGACAGAAGAATCTCCCTTGGGGTCAAGGAGTGACTCCCCTGCTTGGCAGGCACCAAAGAAGCATCTGTCCGGTTTGCATTTCTGAAGCTCCCGTCGGACGCCGAAGTCATCGCATCACCAGAGGTGGATTCTCAGACTTCCCCGAGGCTACCCTGAGTCCCCAGCAAAGCTGAGGCCCGTGGCTATCGTGGGTGACTTGAGACCGTGACCCCTGGACACCGAGCACATTTGCAAGTGCATCCTCTTCTGGGTCTCCCAAGAAGTCGTGCTTTAGGCTCCGAGTAGCCCTAGCCTCCAGCACCACCTGCACCGAAGATCACTGGCCCCCACTCCACGAGTGTCCTGTAAGCCAGATCCCCGTGCGGCGTCACGAGGCTCCTTCGCAGTCGCTAGCCCGTTGGCTAGTAGCCCTTAACGAAGGCCCATCCTTTTCTAACTTGGCATCCTGGTTGCTCCAGGCCTGCCCTCACTTACCCTCGCTGGGTGAGTTCCACAGACCTTGCTGGTCTGCACCATCGACGATCTACATCTTCACCGAGACTTGCCGTTGCCAAGGCTTGTTGGGTCCAATCCGGTCGCCGACACCTCAGCACTCGACAGACATCGTGTACCAGACCGAATCCTGCTCCTAGTCGCCGACAACGCCTCCTGGACCTCGTGGCTGAAGAGTCAAGACGACCGTCAACGCACCTGAAGCACTCGACATCGGTGGGCATCTGTCCATCGCCTTCCTGGTCACTGGCTAGTGACCCAGACTCTGTCCCCTCTGCTTTCAGGTTCTTCAGAACTCCGATCCACTCTTGGATCCACCCGGACACTTTTCTCTTGGCCGCCAGCAGCACTTTGCAGCAGATCGCCATTCGAATCGACGAAACCCGACCCCGAAGGGCACCTATGCACCCGGCTTCCCTGGGTGAGGTAACACGAGTACTCCGGTGCTCCCGTGGGTAGAGACTCTTCAAAGTCCTAGATCTCAAAGGGTTTTGTCCTAGTCCTCTTTAAGTGTCCCTTTTCTCTAATTTCCCGATCCCGACTTTCTCCATAGAAGTCAACGGCGTATCGCGGTTGTGTATTTACACTGCACGCGTCTCCCGTGGGTCCCCTGTGTCACTACCTTGGGTGGTTCCTTGTGGTCCAAGCACTTCTACAGGCTCTAGGCCTAGTGTCTAGTTCAGTCGTGGTTCGCATACCACTTTATTGGTATATGGTTTTGTACGCCCCTAGGGCTCAAACGTGTATTTGTGCTATTACTGTGATTTAATAACTTCTAACTTATGTACTTCGAACTCTAGCCTCATAAAGAGACTAGAGGGGTGTGTTTAGCAATAAATACATATATTTTGAATATATACCTGGTGTGGTGCTCTTTCATTTGGTCACTCAAGAGATTATAGACTGGTAAAACAAGCTGCTTTACATTCCTTCAAGACTTAGCCTGAAGGCTGCTCTCCATAGCTACCACTAGGATAGCTTTCAATAAGGTTGTCTTTAACCTATCTCCAATAAGGGGTTGTTTGGACTGGTGCAAGGTGCCCACTATAATTAGTGGACAGCATATACCAGGCCAACTTCTCACAATCGGGACGAAGGGATTCATGGTTGGTTCGTGTCGTTCGTCCTTCTCGTTGCTTTGCGTCGTCCTCGTCGCTTCGCCTCGTCCTCGTCGCTGGCGTGTTCGTCTCGTAGCCGTGGATCGTGTTGTGGCGAATCGGAGCTTATGTGCGCCTCTCCCGGATGCTTTGACGTGCCGTGCGTAGCGACGGGTTCGGCGCGTACGGAAAGCGCATCATACTCGTTCGGCCGGACGGAGCTGCATTTTTCCTTCCGTGCGACTCGATTCGGCGTTTCCGGATTCGCCTCGGTCGGGGAACAGGACCTGGTTTGGGTGAGTACGGCTCGGCCGGATTCTGTGCTGTTGTGCGCATCGTACTTACTCGTTCGGTGTGCTGTACGGATCGGTCGGGAAACAGGCTTTCGCATGGCTTTTTTCCCGACCGAATGGTATTGGGTGCGCCTCCGACCGAGATCGGAATCGGCCCCTATGTGTAACAGGCATGCAAAATATCGATGTAATACATCTTAAAAATAACTATTTCTTAAGTAGAGAAAAATAAAAACTAACTATTATTCAAATATAACATCAGAAACTGCATTACTTTGTGGCACGTGGATAATATGCAATCCTGTTACAAGACACAATGGTATTCATTTTATCAACCTCAGAAGGATGAAAGGCGGAGACTAGTCTGCCAGGAAGGAAACCTGTGACCAACAGGTTACACACAGGGCTGTCTGCTATTAGTTTATCTTAAAGCACTCATCCCACCCAACAAGGGCTCCAGTGAATGTAGCTTTTGAAGTCTGCATTAAGTGCACAAAAGAATAAAACTGAAATCAGCTCGGATTTATTGAAGTAGAACAACAAGTAAGTAAATAACGCTAAATGTAATGTTAACTCGAGTGCTCATAGGAAAGACATACATTCTGTGGCTGTTTGGAGCATGCAACAGAGAGGGTGGAGGCTGTGAATGGAGATCATTCTTCCCGCACACACTGACTGCACTCACTCGAACAGGGCACCTACTGTCATCACTGGGCGCGAGCCGCTGCAGGCAGGCAGGGGAGGGCGCGAGGCGGAGAGGGAAGTACCACTGGCGGCCCTCGGAGGGGAGCGGGCTGCAAGACTTGGAAGGCAGGCCGCGGCAGACGGGGAAGTTGTGCAACACGTGTTTAGGGCCAGTTTCTATGCACCGCTAATGTCAACAGTTTACATAAGCGGGCAGGGCTGCGCCTAGCTGCGGTGCGAGGCGCAGCGCGGCCTCGTGAGTGTGGAGGGCTTGTGCCAGCCCTGCAGCTCCGGAGAGCTCGCTTTGCTGAATCTGCTTCTTAAAATGGAGTCTGAGAACCTATAAACACCGGCCCGAAGCGGAGGGCGGGAGGCAGGTGCCCTTCAGCCGGCTGGGGCGTGCACGCGCCGGGCACTCTCGGGAGTAACAAGTGCACGCTTCAGAGCACGGGGCAGCGAGGAGGTGGGGAGCAATCCTGGGAAGGCCGCAGCTCCTGTATGTGGGGAGTTCTGCTGCTGAAAGCCAGAGGAAGCGACATCTTTCCTTCAATAAACAAGCGCGCGCGCCTCGCGCTGAAAGAGGAGGAGGCAGCAGAGGGAGGGGAGAGAGGAGGGGGCCTGCGCCTGTCTCCCTTGCTGGAGCGAGCAGGAACCATCTGTTAATTACAAACAGATGGTTTCAAAGCTCGCTCCCGCAAGGGGATCGCCAAACGTGCACGCGTTGCCATTGAAAGCAATGCAACGCGAACACGTTTGTGGGCCAAAAACTGAATCGATTTCTAAAGGTCTCCTCCTAAGCAGCGCATGCGCGCTGCGTAGGCGAGACCTAATGATACCCAATAAAATAAACAGTAGCGATAGATGTTGACCAGACGTGCCCCGTAAGGTTGCTTCCCATGTAAAGAGTGTGTAGTGTAAACCTAACACACGTCTGTTTTGAAACCATCATTATGTTCCTTATAGATTGCTTTTCCACTTCTGTGCAGCCTTTTGTCAGAACTCTGTCCCTTTAAATCATCATTTGTTGCAAAGAGGCAGACAGATTAAACATTCAGAAATCGCGTTGGCACTTCCGGGATGCGTGCCCATTAGAACACATCGGTCAACGGGCGGATTTAGGACAAAAATGTAGTTTGTTTTCGTTTTTATTCTATTTCGAATTCCGACTATCGGCCCTAGATTTCAAATTATTATTTCCGAGGTCTGTGTCTAAATGCGGGACACTGAAGGGGGCTACTGTCCGGGGTCTGTAGTGGAGTCCAGTGCTGGCTGTACAACGGCGGTACCCCTGTCCCAGTCAAGTACTTGCTTTTGCTTTCTAAAGCTCCTCGTATGCCTCGAGACTTCTTGGCGCTAGAGAGAACCGTCGAACCAGCCTGTGACAACGTAATACACCAGAAGTATGCAGCTAATAAAGAGGAAAAGACTGGGGTTGCATCAGACAAAAAATAAATGCCAGAGGACTGCTGAAAGGGGGCGCCACTGATTGAAGGGCTGATGGTGGGGGTTCGGGGCAGGCCATAGGGCGTTTTGTAATATCGGTCCCTCCTGTGCCCGGACGTGATTACTCAGAGGAACCGGGCAAGGCTGGCATCTAAGGTTACATAGAACAGGTTTTGCACTTTTAACACTTTTAAAATATAGAAGCGCCAATCGCAAGAGACCTTTTTAAACAGCATGCCTCTGTTTCGAGATAAGTCAGTGGATGAACGATGCAATTTGTTTCCCACTTTTTTATATTTGTAATTTCGCATATATTGTTCTTCCTTCCCATATTTCTATTTGAAAATAACATTTTACTAACACGTATTGACGATTCGGCTGCTTTCTCTTCTGTGTGTTGTGGGTGTTGGCGAAACTGGATGTTCATCTGAAGTAGGGACTTGGGTATTTTTGAAAAAATTATTTCCATTTCCGAGTACGTTTTGTAGGACGGATAGGGTGCCCCCAAACTCTGACACACAGAGGTCTGTCTCGGACTGACACAGAGAAAAGAAAACTATAAAAGTAAACGTTCAAAAATCACGGAAAGCAAATAATTGCTCATTTTGAAATGATTCAACAAGAATAACTAAAGACGTCAATCAACGATGAAAAATGAAAGAAGGCGAAGGGTAAAGAATTAAAGAACTGTATAAAAGAGCATAAAGAAATGGAAATAGGAATGAAAGAGAGAAAGGAAGAAGGAACAAAAGCAAAATTTATAAAAGAACAAGAAACCAAAGAGCAAAGTACGAAAGAGACAGCAAATGGAAATATTAAAATAAAGAAACGGCAAGAAAGTGTGGAATAAAAAAAAAAAAGAAGGAAAGAAAAAGGACGAAAATAAGCCAAGAAGAAAGAAAGGCGGCAAGAAAGTAATAAACGAAAGGAAAAACATTTAAGTCAGGAGGAAAAGAAGAACGGTTTCATGGTTTAATGTACGAAAATATGAAAGAAATATACGTGGCTTAGTGAGAGCGCACGCTTTATTTGGCATGGATTGTGCAAACCACTCGGCTAGATGTCAGGTCAACATTACTGTCATTACGGCCCGCGCGGTACTTCACCGGCTCACAAGGCTTGTGCAACGCGCAGCGGAGACCAGAACCTGCGAAATAAGAGCAACAGGGCTGCTGTGCAGAGTGCACTCCGCGGCTCCCTGAGGGCCCACTGTGGTGCCCCCAGCCCCGCTGTACAATTATTCTGCGATTCAAAACTAACGATCAGTGTAAGACCATTATTTTAAAAGTTTGATGTTTCTCTGGTAGACTTTTGCCAGAGTTTGGAGCAAAGTTCGAATTTTTCTAGAATCGAGGCGGAATTCAATGGTTACTCCTCGGACCTTGAGACTGTCGCAAACTCTGGGAGATGGACATGCGTAAATATTCACCAATATTGGAATGTGGCGGGTGTAGATTTGCAAATGTGGAAATTTAACCCATCAATCCACTAAACAATTTTCCTTTGTTTCTCCCCGGCAAACTGCTATCCCCTCTCCTCCCACCTCCACCAGTTTCAGAGGATTGTTCCGTTTTTTGCAGCTTTATATAGCGCGAACTGAAGGTACTGGAGCGCTTTACATGAGCACCAGTTGCATTACACAAGAACACATTCATTTTGGGTGAGCGCAAGGAGATTACGTGATTTGCCCAGAATCACAGAATGTTGAGCTGACGCCAAGAGTGGAACTTGGTACCCCAGCTCTGGCTCTTACTCCATATCCTTTCCACAAAAAAGAGAAGCGTTGATTTGCAGTCATTAATGGCCGATTGTGCCTCTGAATTCCACATAGCAATCACTTAAAAAAACAAAGAAGTTGATCCCTCCCCACTTCCACTTCTGTTTCAAGTACATTTGCAACTTTTTAGAAATTTGCAGAGGGCTGCATGACTATGGCTGGGAAGCTGAAATAGTCGGAGTGTCCCAACTGCAAGTGTAGGAATTCATTTGCGAACCTCACAAAGGTGTAAGAGGACATATGCCCTTATGAATTACCCCTAAAGGTATAAAACGGGAATAAATGGGAATATTCAAGCAATTCTCATATACATTTAGCACAAGTAGAAAAGAGTGTGTCCTCTTTCCACTTTTGCTAATTCGGAGTTTGACATGTCAATGACTATTCATAAAGGCATATGAAGGTACGCAAAAGAGTACTCCTGTAGTACGACTTCCAGTACTCATACATGTAGTACCACTTACTGTACTCATAAATGCATGGGACTCGGGCCCCAGATTTCACACCTACGCATTTTTGCACTTATAACAGGTGTGCATTTACACATGTGTAAATTGTTTGCTAAAACACATTTAGATTTCTAAATGTTTCCCATTTAATTGCACTGTACTATGGGTTAACTTGAGTGAAAGCTGTCTGAATGAATTGGTGTGATGCATATTTAATATTTTGCTGAAATCCATATATAGATATATACACATACACACACTCTTTTTCCTTGTGAAAAAAGAGGAAAGAAAGGCCTTCTCTACCACCCCCCCCTCCCTCCCACACACACACACCATTTTTGGGATTACAGCTTCCCCAGTCCCACCTTTGCTGTAGATTTTCTCCTGTCCTAAATCTCCAATTCGAGGGTGGGACTGTGCTTTGTGGCTGGTTTGTGAACCACTGCAAATTTGTAAAATTGTTGAGACGAAAGATATTCAACTTTTTGTGGCACCCTGCCCCCTGGACACCCACTCTTACCCCTGTGAAAAGACCATCTCACATGCAAAACTGTATGCCTATGTGAATTTGTGGAGCGTGGATAATCACCCGCGAGGGCATACAGGCGCTGAGTAGGGCACATTGTAGTTATCGTCCAATATACAGCTTCCAGGGTCGGCCAGAAGGGGGCGCCAGTGAACCGCGAGGGGCACAGAGGACACATATTGGTCACTTCCGGGTGGAAGCTAGCCTTCTATTTCATCGCTGTACCCTCGAGAGTGCGCAGGGCTCCTCTCAGGTGTCTCACAAGACAACATTATTTTCAAGAAGTGCCTCGCACCTTCTGTCGCGATATTTTCACCAAACCCTGGCTACTACGGAACAAACTCTCTACGAAAAAACTAAAATTAGCCCATAATTGCTTCAGTGGCCATGGGCAGGAAGCTAAATTACACTGTAGTTGGAATACGCGACTCTTGTACTTGCTCAGTGGTGCGGGGAGGGGGCGGGCCTAACATAACAAGTGTGCAAACGCGCCCCCTGGCGCGTTGTAAATTGGAGGATTAAGTCTCCTTGAATCCTGAGGGTCCCTGGGGGCCAACTAGCCCACCAGGTACCTCCAGTAAGCGCCACAGAGCTGCGTTGCAGAGAGGTGGTTCGAGGCCACGCCCCTTTTTACACCTCTCTGCAACACAGCTCTGTGGCGCTTACTGGAGGTACCTGGTGGCCTAGTTGACCCCCAGGGACCCTCAGGATTCAAGGGGACTTAATCCCCCAACTTACAATGCGCCAGGGGGCGCGTTTGCACAGTGGTGCAGGGAGGGGCCGGGGCCTGATGTCTATGGTTTCGAAAATGGTAGTCTGTATTTTAGAGTGGGTGTATCGAAGGTTATATTAGGGTGTGAGGAGGTGCATCAGATTATCACATGGATGATGTCATCAGTGCTGTCATCAGTGATGTCATTTGAGATGTCATCAGTGATGTCACTGACCATGTCATGAGTGATGTAATATGTGACGTCATCAGCAGTGCATTGCGGGGGCGCGAGTATAATGGCTGAGTTTTTCTGGTTTTGTGAGTGAAATGTCATCCTAACTATAACGTCCCTGTAACCTTTGTTTTTTCTATGAATTTCTAAGGTTTTTTAAATGCTAATTCCTAACTACAACGTCCCTGAAACCTGTGTTTTTTTCAGTGAATATATATATATATATATATATATATATATATATTCACTGAAAAAACAGTTTTCATGGACGTTATAGTTATTTGGACATTTCACTCGTACACAACCAGAGAAATTTGGCCGGGATAGTTAGTTGAGCTAACTATAACTCGCGCCCCCGCAATGCACTGCTGATGACATCACATATTACATCACTCATGACATGGTCAGTGACATCACTGATGACATCTCAAATAACATCACTAATGACATCATCCAGTGACTGTGTTTCTGAAAAAGTTTAAATATGTTTTATATATATATTTACGCCAAGGTTTATTGAAGAATGAGTGGGTGTATGAGTGTCTGAATGGATGATTTAGTAGGTGCGTGACTGTATAAGTGAGTGATTAAACGTGTCTTACTGAATGCATGGGTTAGTGACTAATCTGTGTGAATGTCTGTATCAGTCTGTCAGTTGGTGTGTAAGCAGCTGCATGGGTTGGTGAGTAGCTACATGAGTGTCTACACGGGTTATTGCTTGGTTGTCTGAGTATCTGTATGGGTGCCCGAGTGTCTGTGTGGGTGGGTGGGGTGTCTGTGACTCCGTGCATGGATGTGTGAGTGGGTGATTCACTGGGTGTATGGGTTCAAGAGTGCATCTGTGAGGGGCTGTATGGGTGGGTGAGTGTGTGTATGGGTGTGTTGGTGCGTTAATGGATGACACAGTGGTAGATGTGCGAGTAACTACATATGTGAAAGGCAGTATATGTGAGTGTTGGAGTATATAACTTACTATATGTGAGAGTGAGTTATTGTGAGAGTGGCTGTATGGATGAGTGTGTGCTTGTGTCAGTGATTGTATAAGAGTAAGTATGTGTTAGTATCTGTATGAATAAGTGAGGTGGTGTGTGTATAACTGTATAGGTGAGTAAATGGGAGTGTGATTGATTCTTTGCATGACTGACTAGGTGTGTGAGTAACTCTATGGGTGGGTGGCGGTGTGTGAGTGTCTGTATGGGTGTATGAGTGCATATGATAGTGGCTGTATTGATGAGTGACTGCATGTATGAGTGACTGTATGGGTGAGTGAGTAGATGTGTGTGTAGACCTAGGAATCAGTGAGTGGTTATGTACTAACTGGTATTGGTGTGTCTATGGTTTCGAGAATAGTAGTCTGTATTTTAGAGTGGGTGTATTAAAGGTTATATTAGTGTATGAGGAGGTGCATCAGATGATCACGTGGATAATGTCATCAGTGATGTCATTTGAGATGTCATCAGTGATGTCACTGACCATGTCATGAGTGATGTAATATGTGACGTCATCAGCAGTGCATTGCGGGGGCACGAGTTATAGGTAGCTCAACTAACTATAACAGCCGAATTTCTCTGGTTTTGTACGAGTGAAATGTCCAACTAACTATAACGTCCCTGAAACCTATGGTTTTTTCAGTGAATTTCAAAGGTTTTTTTAATGTTAATTTCTAACTATTATTTCCAAAAAACCTGTGCTTTTTTTAGTGACAATCTAAGGTTTTGTAACTTGATTTTTTAATTTTAGAGTAGAACAACAATGGCACTATATGTTCAACAATTTCTAAAAAAAATTGCAGTGTATAATTTACATTATGGATTACAAACGCTTGTTCTAAATTTTTAAGCTTTTATAAAGGTAATGTGATGTTTTATCCTTTTTAAAATATGCATTTACAAAATTATTATTTTTTTTTTTAAAGTGAGCTTCGTCTACAGATTGTGTACTGGTCACGGTGGGTGCGCGAATCCAAGAATCCTGCCGCCATATTGGTTAAGTCGTGCACGATACGCATACGGTATGCGATGGGTGCGCGGTTCTCATTTTTCATGTTTTAAACATTTAAATACATGATATAGACTATAAATTTATGAAATCAATCATATATGCTTTATTGAAAGATATAAAAGTGATATTTACATAAATAATATGGATATTAAACTTCTTATAATGAAGTTACGGGAGCCGCAACGGTCCCGCGTAACCTCACGTACGTATTTCCGGGGTTGCGTCAGGTACGCGAATCCAGCGCAAGGTATTTAGTTTTAAAAGGATATATATATATATATATATATATATATATTTTCACTGAAAAACCATAGGTTTCAGGGACGTTATAGTTACAAATTAGCATTTAAAAACCTTTGAAATTCACTGAAAAAACATAGGTTTTAGGGACAGTTATAGTTAGTTGGACATTGTACTCGTACAAAACCCGTGAAATTCCCCGTTATAGTTAGTCCAGCTAACTATAACTCGCGCCCGCAATGCACTGCTGATGACGTCACATATTACATCACTCATGACATGGTCAGTGACATCACTGGTGACATCTCAAATGACATCACTGATGACATCTCAAATGACATCACTGATGACATCACTGATGACATCATCCAGTGACTGTGTGTTTCTGTAAAGTTTAAATATTTTTAATATATATAGGAAAAGACGTATTGAAGAATGAGTGGGTGTGTAAGTGTCTGTATGGATGATTTAGTAGGTGCGTGACTGACTCTATAAGTGAGTGATTTAATGTATCTTACTGAATGCATGGGTTAGTGACTAAACTGGGTGAATGTCTGTATCCGTCTTTCTGTTGCTGTGTAAGTGGCTGCATATGTTTGTGAATAGCTCCATGAGTGTCTATATGAGTTATTGAATGCTTGTCTGAGTATCTGTATGGGTGCCTGAGTGTTTGTGTGGGAGGGGTGTGTGCAACTCTGTGCATAGATGTGTGAGTGGGTGATTCACTGGGTGGATGGTTTCAAGAGTGCAACTGTGAGACTGTATGGGTGGGTAAGTGTGTGTAAGTGTGTTAGTGAGTGAATGTATGTCCCAGTGGTACATGTGTGAGTAACTACATATGTGAAAGGCAGTATATATGTGTGTTGGAGTATATAAATAGCTATAAGCTTAGAGTGAGTGATTGTGATAGTGGCTGTATGGATGAGTGTGTGCTTGTATCAGTGATTGTATAAGAGCGTAAGATTGTGCTACTATTTGTATGAGTAAGTGAGCTGGTGTGTGTATAACTGTATAGGTGAGTAAATGGTAGTGTGTTTAATTATTTGCATGACTGACTAGGTGTGTGAGTACCTCTATGGATGAGTGGCGGTGTTTGAGTGTCTATATAGGAGTATGAGTGCATATGATAGTCCTGTACTGAGTGACCGTAAGTATGAGTGACTGTACGGGTGAGTGAGTGGATGTGTGCGTAAACCTAAGAATCAGTGAGTGGGTATGTAGTTATTGGTGTTGGAGTGTCTATGGTTTTGGGAATGGCAGTCTGTATTTTAGAGTGGGTGTATCAAAGGTTATATTAGGGTGTGAGGAAGTGCATCAGATTATCACGTGGATGATGTCATCAGTGATGTCATTTGAGATGTCATCAGTGATATCATCAGTGATGTCACTGACCATGTCATGAGTGATGTAATATGTGACGTCATCAGCAGTGCATTGTGGGGCGCGAGTTATAGTTAGCTGGACTAACTATAACGGGGAATTTCACGGGTTTTGTACGAGTGCAATGTCCAACTAACTATAACTGTCCCTAAAACCTATGTTTTTTCAGTGAATTTCAAAGGTTTTTTAAATGCTAATTTGTAACTATAACGTCCCTGAAACCTATGGTTTTTTCAGTGAATTTCAAAGGTTTTTTAAATGCTAATTTGTAACTATAACATGTCTGAAACCTACAGTTTTTTCAGTGAATTTCAAAGGTTTTGTAAATGACAATTTTTAAATGTATTAATTGTTATATAAATTTTTTTCATACTGATTTCCAAATTTTTTAGAAACAATTTCTTTTACATATTTTATTTTTAAATTACATTGTAATTACATTATACATTACATTACAAAAATACTTTCTCAGAATGAATTACTTTAGTTTAATTACTTGCACATAGGCAATAGACTTTTAAGTACAGTAGTTACAGTTGTTGCAATGGGCAACACATTTTCAAACACAATGCAACATTCAGCTCAATGTGAATTTCTAGTTAAATGCAATTAGTTACTTTATGGATTACTTTTCTAACCACATTACTGGATCCTAGATTCAGTCCTGGGACATCTCCTGTAAACAGTTGAGTAAAAGCGTTTGGTTACAGTCGTGATTTTTAAGGAATATTATTGTACTTTAAAAGTTCACACTTAGAAACTTTTCTCATAGAATCACCAATGTTATCCTATGGAAGGAAATTCACTTAGAAGTTAAAAACTGTTATCGTTATTTTTCTTACTCAGTGTTGGATCCTGGATCCAGCACTGGTGCATCTCCTGTAAACAGTTGAAAGAATGCGTTTAAGTCATACAGGCGATTTTTTAGGAATATTTGTAGTTTGTGAAAATCAACACTTTGAAACTTTTCTGCTGAAAACCAGACAATGATATCCTATGGAAGGAAATTCAAGTTACTGGTAAGTACGGTTAAAATTACTTTTCAGGACCAGTACTGGGCTGAAAGATGCAGCACTGAGGTCTCTCCTGATAACAGGTGAGTAAATCGGAATTTGATTTCGGCTGATTTTAGAGGAATATTTTAAAGTTCCAAAACTCCACACTTAGAAGAATTTCCAAGTGAAACCAGTCAATGTTAGCCTATGAAGGAAATTCAAGTTACTGGTAAGTATGGTTAAAATTACTTTTCAGGACCAGTACTGGGCTGAAAGATGCAGCACTGAGGTCTCTCCTGATAACAGGTGAGTAAATCAGAATTCGGATTTTGGCTGATTTTAGAGGAATATTTGTATGTTTCAAAAATCAACACTTAGAAACTTTTTCAGCAAAAAGCAGGCAATGATATCCTATGGAAGGAAATTCAAGTTACTGGTAAGTACGGTTAAAATTACTTTTGAGGATCAGTACTGGGCTGAAAGATGCAGCACTGAGGTCTCTCCTGATAACAGGTGAGTAAATCGGAATTAGTATTTCGGCTGATTTTAGAGGAATATTTTAAAGTTCCAAAACTCCACACTTAGAAGAATTTCCAAGTGAAACCAGTCAATGTTAGCCTATGAAGGAAATTCAAGTTACCGGTAAGTACGGTTAAAATTACTTTTCAGGACCAGTACTGGGCTGAAAGATGCAGCACTGAGGTCTCTCCTGATAACAGGTGAGTAAATCAGAATTCGTGATTTCAGCTGATTTTAGAGGAATATTTGCACAATGGTGAAGGGAGGGGGCGGGGCCTGAGGTGACATCTGTGCAAACGCGCCCGTGGCGCGTTTTAAGTTGGGGGATTAAGTCCCCTTGAATCATGAGGGTCCCTACGGGCCAACTAGCCCACCAGGAACCTCCAGTATGCGCCAGGGGCTGCGTTGCAGAGACATGTACAGAGGCCACACTCCCTTTACACCTCTCTGCAACGCAGCTCTGTGGCGCTTTCTGGACGTACCTGTTGGGCTAGCTGGCCCCCAGGGACCCTCAGGATTGAAGAGGATTTAATTCCCCATCTTAAAACGCGCCACGGGGCCTGTTTGCACACATGTCACCTGAAGCCCCGCCCCTCCCTTCACCACTGTGCAAACGCGCCCGTGGCACGTTTTAAGTCGGGGATTAACTCCCTTGAATCCTGAGGGTCCCTGGGGTGCATCTAGCCCACCATATACCTCCAAAAGCGCCAAAGAGCTGCGTTGCAGAGAGGTGTAAAAGGGGCGTGGCCTCTGTACACCTCTCTGCAAGGCAGCCTCTGGCGCATACTGGAGGTTCCTGGTGGGCTAGTTGGCCCCCAGGGACCCCCAGTATTCAAGGGGAATTGCCTTCTTCTGCAAACGCGCCAGGGGCGCGTTGCAGAGTGGTGAAGGAAGGGGCGGGGCCTACGGGCCCGATCGTTTTTTTTTTTTTCCCTGAAGGGGGCTGTGTGGCCCTCCTTCCTTTTTCCTATTTTTAGGCCCTGGGGACCCCATCCCCAGGGCCTTACCCCTTTTTTTAAAATTAAAATAAAAAAAAACGGGAAGGGGCCGCGTGGCCCCCTTCCCTGGGCCTGTATTGGCCCCGGGACCCCATCCCCGGGCATGGCCTCTTTTTTTTTTTATTTGGAGGGGGCTGTGTGGCCCCCTCCTCAGGCCATTTAAGGCCCCGGGACCCCATCCCCGGGCCGGCCTTGCACTTTTTTAAAATGGTTTTAATTTTTTACTTTGGGAGGGGGGCTGCGTGGCCCCCTCCCGGGCCACTCACTTGCCCCGGGACCCCATCCCCCGGGCTGGCTCCTCCGTTGGGACTGTGGGGGTCCCCAAGCCCCCACAGTCCCGCCGGCTCCCCGTGTCCCACGGGAGCCGGCATTGCTTTAGCACATGGGGAGCAGCTAACATGCTGCTCCCCATGTGGAAAGCAATCGGCTTTGGATATTGGAAGAGAGAGCAGGTTTCTGTAACAGCAGTGTCCCGGGTAGGCACCCGGGACACTGCAGGAGCCGGCCCTGGGGGTGGCGGTCCCCAGGGCCATCAAGGCTCCAGGAGGGGGCCGCGCGCCCTCTCACTACATTTTGAAAGCCCCGGGAGGTGGTGGTCCTCGGGCTTGGGGGTCCAAAACGGACCCCCATTTTAATTTTTCTTAGTGCCCCGGGAGGTGGTGGTCTCGGGCGTGTGGGGCTGGAGCCCCCACACAGGTTTTTAATTTAAAAAGAAGCCCCGGGAGGTGGTGGTCTCGGGCTGCGGGAGGGCTCAGAGCCCTCCCGCACCATTATCATAAGGCCCCGGGGTGGTGGTCCTCGGGCTTGGGGGCCCTTAGAGGCCCCCACACATAAAATTAACCCCCCAGCATGCTCCTCGGGACTTGGCCCACCCGGGGCCACTAACATCGAAGCGCGGGAGACCGCGCTCGATTTTTTTTTCGGCAGGGTTCGCGCTCCCTGAGCGCATCCTGCCGATTTAAAAAAAAAAAAATTTTTGCCCAGGGGTCCTTGTGGGACCCCTGAGCAGACCCTAGGGGGTCAGGGTGTTTCTACCCTGCCCTCTTTGTGCACTCTTCCGCACTTAGTTTCTGTCCCTCGGTTCTACCGAGGATAAAATGGCTGCCAACACTTCCTGGTTTGGAGTGCTGACAGCCAATTAACATAAAGCTCGTGCTCGGGAGGATCCGCGGCCCTAGATATCACTATCTTTTTACTTTTCATTTTCTCAGCAACTACTGAACGGATTTACACCATTTAACAAAAGGGTTCTTTCTGAACCAAGAACTACCTCTTTGCCAAATTTGGTGTAATTCCGTTCAGCAGTTCGGGCTGTAGCCGTGTCTAAAGTTTCCTATGGAAAATGCATGGGAAAACGCGCTTTGGGACCCCTTTTTCTCGGCCCCGCTTGACGAATCCCCGAGACTTTCAGGGTAGGAGCGGACCGGAGCGGGCCACAAAGTTTGAAAATTTTGCGAAGATACGTCAACCGGCAAGAGAGTTATTTCAAATAGAATGTCGCGGATTTCCTATGGATAATAGGTTGTAACTATAACTATCTACTGGCGACCGCCAGTAGATAATATATATATATATATATCTTTATTATATATATTATACCAAGCGATTAATATACACATTTGTAAATATCGTATATTTGTAACTGGAATAAAGATATAGTATTGTTAAATATATTTTTTGGGAATCGCGTCTGGTGCGCGCTGGTTGCGCGTCGGGTTCGTGAATCCCATGTGACTTCAAAAGAAAGCATTTCATTGGTTAAGAAGCTTTTTATTCTAGAACTTGCAGGACCCCACCCAAATTTTTCATTCTGACAGGAACATCTTCAGAAGACACAGCTCTTGTGTTTTCTGTTCTTCTTTATTGCATTTTTTTGGTGTATTTTTCAATCCACTGGAAAAATGGCTTCTTCAATTCCACCGCAGGACATTCCTGGAGAAGAAGAAGATTTGGAAGAACCAGGTAAGCAGCGTTATGAAAGTGTTGTGTGGGCTTTTTTTTAAATTCCAGCTGGCGAAAAAAAGGTGAATGCACGCAAGGTGACCTGCACTTTATGTTAAAGGGTGCACTTTCGGGGATCCGACAAAAAATACTCCTGTGGCACTTAATCAATGATGAAGCACCTGCAGACAATGCATCCACAACATCTTGCACGAGAGCAACATCGTCGCGAACTACAGCAACAAAGTCAGCAAGATGATCAGGTTGCAGGGCCTAGCACCTCGGCAGGTTCTTCTGCATCGACCCAAAGTGCCCAAATAATCCCTGAGTTTGCTGGACTTGAGCAGCGGTGCATTAAGTGCAAGAAAGTTCTTTTTTGTGGAGAGCAATCTGTGGATGCTGTTGTGGTTGCTGCGAAAAACCACCGTTAATTTTTTTGTTTTTGTAATGTTTTATAATTGCAAAATGTATGGGAAATTTTTCTCAGTTAATTTTTACATTTTTTTAAAAGAAAACCTCAAAAGTACGTAAAAGTAAAAAAAAAAAAAAAAAAATACAAAAAAAATTAAAAAGAAAAAAAGAAGGAAAAAATGGTTCTTTTTAGAACCGCCTATTTGGTTAAAAATAGACAAACTTCTATGTGTTGTATGAATTGCGACAAGTGTAATATATGGAGGAGTGCGTGAGTGGTTGCATGAGTGCAGGGGTAGTGCCTGGGTGATTGGAGCAGTGCATGGGTAGTGCCTGGGTGATTGCATGAGTGCAGGGGTAGTGCCTGGGTGATTGGAGGAGTGCATAGGTACTGCTTGGGTGATTGCATGAGTGCAGGGGTAGTGCCTGAGTGATTGGAGGAGTGTATGGGTAGTGCCTGAGTGCATAGATGAGTGCATGGGTACTGCCTGGGTGAATGGATGAGTATAACAGTAGTGCTTGAGTGATTGCATGAGTGCATGGGTAGTGCCTGGGTGATTGGAGGAGTGCACGGGTAGTGCCTGTGTGATTGCATGAGTGCAGGGGTAGTGCCTGGGTGATTGGATGAGTATAACAGTAGTGCTTGAGTGATTGCATGAGTGCATGGGTACTGCCTGGGTGAATGGATGAGTGTAACAGTAGTGCTTGAGTGATTGCATGAGTGCATGGGTACTGCCTGGGTGAATGAATGAGTGTAACAGTAGTACTTAAGTAAGTGCATGGGTAGTGCCTGGGTGATTGGAGGAGTGTACGGGTAGTGCCTGGCTGATTGCATGAGTGCAGGGGTAGTGGCTGATTGTAGCAGTGCATGAGTAGTAGTACCTGAGTGCATAGATGAGTGCATGGATAGTGTTTGAGGGAATGGATGAGTGCATAGGTAGTGCCTGAGTGCATAGATGAGTGCATGAGTAGTGCCTGGGTGAATGGATGAGTGCAACAGTAGTGCCTGAGTTATTGAATGAGTGCATGGGTAGTGCCTGGGTGATTGCATGAGTCCAGGGGTAGTGCCTGAGTGCATGGATGAGTGCATGGATAATGCCAGGGTGAATGGTTGAGTGCAACAGTAGTGCCTGAGTGCATAGATGAGTGCGTGAGTAGTGTCTGGATGAATAAATGAGTGCAACAGTAGTGCCTGAATGATTTAAGGAGTGCATGGGTAGTGCCTGGGTGATTTAAGGAGTGCATGGGTAGTGCCTGAGTTATTGAATGAGTGCATGGGTACTGCCTGGGTGAATGGAAGAGTGTAACAGTAGTGCTTGAGTGATTGGATGAGTGCCTGGGTACTGCCTGGGTGAATGGGGTAAACAGTCAGAATATCGAGTAGGAAATATCGACTTGCACTAATATTGAGTGCAAAATATCGTGATACAGAAATATCGACTGCCAGAATATCGTGGTCAAGAATATCAAGTTTAAGGTAAGAAATATCCTTTTCCAAAATATCCAAGTCATTAATATCATTTGCAAAAATATAGATGCTTAAAAATATTGTTTTTTAAGTTAGTGTTATGGTAGTGTCTAGTATGTATTTTAAATGTATGTGCTATATTTTGTCTAAGTATTGCATTTTCTTTTAATGTATGTGTTAAATGTTTAGAAGTTATAATTTTATTTTAATAAAATTTTGCGTTTTAGTTCCATAGCTGGTTATGGGTTATAGGGGAATAGAGTGGGAAGTAACTTAATTATAATAAATTGAATATTATTTTTTATTGATTAGTATTTGATTTAATTTGATTTTATAGTGTTAACTATGGTAATTAATTTATTATTAATTAGATGAGTGGCATGTTTAGTGTCTTATTGAATTGATTAATTGCAACAGTAATGCCTGAGTTATTGAATGAGTGCATGGGTAGTGCCTGGGCGATTCCATGAGTGCAGGGGTAGTGCCTTGGTGATTGAAGGAGTGCATGGATAATGCCTGGGTGAATGGTTGAGTGCAACAGTAGTGCCTGAGTGCATGAGTAGTGTCTGGGTGAATAAATGAGTGCAACAGTAGTGCTTGAGTGATTGCATAAGTGCATGGATAGTGACTGGGTGATTGGAGGAGTGTACGGGTAGTACCTGACTGAATGGATGAGTGCATGGGTAGTGCCTGGATGATTTGAGGACTGCATGGGTAGTGCTTGGGTGATTGCAGGGGTAGTGGCTGATTGTAGCAGTGCATGAGTAGTACCCGAGTGCATAGATGAGTGCATGGATAGTGTTTGAGGGAATGGATGAGTGCATAGGTAGTGCCTGTGTTATTGGATGAGTGCAACAGCAGTGCCTGTGTTATTGAATGAGTGCATGGGTAGTGCCTGGGTGATTGCATGCGTGCAGGGGTAGTGCATCGGTGATTGCAGGAGTGCATGGATAGTGCCTGGGTGAATGGTTGAGTGCAACGGTAGTGCCTGAGTGCATAGATGAGTGCATGGGTAGTGCCTGGGTGATATGAGATGGAGTGCAACATGGTAAGTGCCTGTGTGATTGCTTGAGGGCATGGGTAGTGCCTGAGTGCATAGATGAGTGCATGGGTACTGCCTGGGTGAATGGATGAGTGTAACAGTAGTGCTTGAGTGATTGCATGAGTGCATGGGTAGTGACTGGGTGATTGAAGGAGTGTACGGGTAGTGCCTGTCTGAATGGATGAGTGCATGGGTAGTGCCTGACTGATTGCATGAGTGCAGGGGTAGTGGCTGATTGTAGCAGTACATGAGTAGTACTTGAGTGCATAGATGAGTGCATGGATAGTGTTTGAGGGAATGGATGAGTGCATAGGTAGTGCCTGGGTGAATGGATGAGTGCAACAGCAGTGCCTGTGTTATTGAATGAGTGCATGGGTAGTGCCTGGATGATTGCATGAGTGCAGGGGTAGTGCATCAGTGATTGCAGAAGTGCATGGATAATGCCTGGGTGAATGGTTGAGTGCAACAGTAGTGCCTGAGTGCATAGATGAGTGCATGAGCAGTGTCTGGGTGAATAAATGAGTGCAACAGTAGTGCCTGAATGATTTAAGGAGTGCATGGGTAGTGCCTGGGTGATTGGAGGAGTGCATGGGTAGTGCCTGGGTGATTGGAGGAGTGCATGGGTAGTGCCTGGGTGATTGGAGGAGTGCAGGGGTAGTGCCTGGGTGATTGGAGGAGTGCATGGGTAGTGCCTGAGTGCATAGATGAGTGCATGGGTACTGCCTGGGTGAATGGATGAGTGTAACAGTAGTGCTTGAGTGATTGGCTGAGTGCATGGGTACTGCCTGGGTGAATGGGGTAAACAGTCAGAATATCGAGTAGGAAATATCGAATTGCACTAATATTGAGTGCAAAATATCGTGATACAGAAATATCGACTGCCAGAATATCGTGGTCAAGAATATCGAGTTTAAGGTAAGAAATATCGTTTTCCAAAATATCGAAGTCATTAATATCGTTTGCAAAAATATATGTTAAAAATATCGTTTTTTTAGTTAGTGTTATGTATTTTAGTATGTATTTTAAATGTATGTGCTATATTTTGTCTAAGTATTGCATTTTTTTTTAATGTATGTGTTAAATTTTTAGAAGTTATAAATTTTATTTTAATTAAATTTTGCGTTTTAGTTCCGTAGCGGGTTATGGGTTTATAGGGGAATAGGGTGGGAAGTAATTTAATTATAATAAATTGAATATTATATTTTTATTTATTAGTATTTATTTAATTTTGATTTTATAGTGTTAACTATGGTAATTAATTAATTATTAATTAATTAATAATTGGCTGTTAATTTTTATTGATTGATTAATTGGTAAATGTTAATTGTGTCATTTTTTTAGGAGTGGGTTGTGGGTTTATAGGGGAATTAAAAAGAAAAATAGAAGAAAAAATGGTTCTTTTTAGAACTGCCTATTTGGTTAAAAATAGACAAACTTCTATGTGTTGTATGAATTGCGACAAGTGTAATATATGGAGGAGTGCATGGGTAGTGCGTGAGTGATTGCATGAGTGCAGGGGTAGTGCCTGGGTGATTGGAGGAGTGCAGGGGTAGTGCCTGGGTGATTGCATGAGTGCAGGGGTAGTGCCTGAGTGATTACATGAGTGCATGGGTAGTGCCTGGGTGATTGGAGGAGTGCATGGGTAGTGCCTGGGTGATTGGAGGAGTGCATGGGTAGTGCCTATGTGATTGCATGAGTGCAGGGGTAGTGCCTTTGTGATTGCATGAGTGCATGGGTAGTGCCTGAGTGCATAGATGGGTGCATGGAGGAGTGCATGGGTAGTGCCTGGGTGACTGGAGGAGTGCATGGGTAGTACCTGGGTGATTGCATGAGTGCAGGGGTAGTGCCTGGATGATTTGAGGACTGCATGGGTAGTGCTTGGGTGATTGCATGAGTGCAGGGGTAGTGCCTGGGTGATTGGATAAGTGCATGGTAGTGCCTTATGCTCAGTGCCTGGGTGATTGCAGGAGTGCATGGGTAGTGCCTGAGTTCATAGATGAGTGCATGGGTACTTCCTGGGTGAATGGATGAGTGTAACAGTAGTGCTTGAGTGATTGCATGAGTGCATGGGTAGTGACTGGGTGATTGAAGGAGTGTACGGGTAGTGCCTGTCTGAATGGATGAGTGCATGGGTAGTGCCTGAGTGATTGCATGAGTGCAGGGGTAGTGGCTGTGATTGGTAGGCATGTACGAGTGAGTGAGTACTGCCTGAGTGCATAGATGAGTGCATGGATAGTGTCTGAGGGAATGGAGGAGTGCATGGATAGTGTTTGAGGGAATGGATGAGTGCATAGGTTGTGCCTGAGTGCATAGATGAGTGCATGAGTAGCGCCTGGGTGAGTGGATGAGTGCAACAGTAGTGCCTGAGTGCATAGATGAGTGCATGAGTAGTGTCTGGGTGAATAAATGAGTGCAACAGTAGTGCCTGAATGATTTAAGGAGTGCATGGGTAGTGCCTGGGTGATTGGAGGAGTGCATGGGTAGTGCCTGTGTGATTGCATAAGTGCATGGGTAGTGCCTGTGTGATTGCATAAGTGCAGGGGTAGTGCCTGGGTGATTGGAGGAGTGCATGGGTAGTGCTAGAGTGCATAGATGAGTGCATGGGTACTGCCTGGGTGAATGGATGAGTGTAACAGTAGTGCTTGAGTGATTGCATGAGTGCATGGGTACTGCCTGGGTGAATGGGGTAAACAGTCAGAATATCAAGTAGGAAATATCGACTTGCACTAATATCGAGTGCAAAATATCGTGATACAGAAATATCGACTGCCAGAATATCGTGGTCAAGAATATCGAGTTTAAGGTAAGAAATATCGTTTTCCAAAATATCGAAGTCATTAATATCGTTTTCAAAAATATAGTTGTTAAAAATATCGTTTTTTTAGTTAGTGTTATGTATTTTAGTATGTATTTTAAATGTATGTGCTATATTTTTGTCTAAGTATTGCACTTGTTTTTAATGTATGTGTTACATTTTTAGAAGTTATTAATTTTATTTTAATAAAATTTTGCGTTTTAGTTCCGTAGCGGGTTATGGGTTTATAGGGGAATAGGGTGGGAAGTAATTTAATTATAATAAATTGAATATTAATTTTATTTTAATTACATTTTGCGTTTTAGTTCCGTAGCGGGTTGTGGGTTTATAGGGGAATAGGGTGGGAAGTAAATTAATTATAATACATTGAATATAAATTTTTATTTATTAGTATTTATTTAATTTTGATTTTATAGTGTTAATTATGGTAAATAATTTATTATTAATGAATTAATAATTGGCTGTTAATTTTTATTGATTAATTAATTGGTAAATATGTTAATTGTGTCATTTTTTTAGGAGCGGGTTGTGGGTTTATAGGGGAATAGGGCAGGAAGTAATTCAATTATAATTACATTATTATATCTTTTCATAATTAATATTTATTTATTTAAAATTGTATATTGTTAATTGTGGAAAATAATTTATTATGAATTATTTCTTAATTTGTTATTAATTATCAAATAATTGGTAATTATTTTAATTGTGTGAATTTTTTAGGAGTGGGCTGTGGGTTGATAGGGGAGTAGGGTGGGAAGTAATTTAATTTTAATAAATGTAACAATATTTTTTATATCATATTTAATCATTATTTTATAGTGTTAATTGTGTAAATTAATTTATTAATAATTATTTATATTTTTATTGTTAATTGTTAATTAATTAATTGTTAATTATGTTGTATAAGTTTTTTACGAAATTGTTGGTGGCATTTATATGGTAATATAGTGGGAGGCAATTTATTTTTAATTAATTAATTCTCTGTTAATTGATGCTAATTAATTAATTACATTTTAATTTTGTCATTTGTGTAATAATTTGATGTGTGAGTTGGGGTGTTTATAGTGGTAAATGATGGGAAGTAATTTATTTAAAATTAATTACTTATTTGTTCATTGATATGAATTTATTGTAAATTTAGTTATGGAAATTGTGTAAATATTCTTAGGTGTATGTTATGGTGTTTATTGGGGTAGATGGTGGAAAGTAATTTAGTTTACATTAATTAATTAATTATTACTTGATCATTAATATTTATTTATTAATTGTAAAATATTTTTAGTGTAATTTTGTTTTGTTTGGGGATTTATGTTGTATAGCTGTAATGTTTGGTTACTACAATAATTGTTACCTTTTAAATATGTTTTTTAAATATTAATACTTTTTAAATTGATAATTGCGTTAATTATGGAGGTACACGTTTTTATTTAATTTAGATCGTGTTGCAAATTGTGTGGTGTTATAGGGTAGGAAAAAAATGTTACATTTATGTAATAATTATGTTTTTGAGATTACAATTCATTTCTATTACAAAATATTTATTTGTTTGATAATTTCATGTTAAAATTAAAAAAATTATCTTATGTAAATTTTATAATTTGTTTTCATTATTATATGTTTCAATGTTTTGTAAAATTTATAATAGATATGTTTTGTTTTTGGGTGTTTTATTATATGTTGTATAGTAGTTGATATTTTGTTTGTTTTTAAATTTGAATTTTCTTAAGTGTGAATAGTAATTTTTACCCCTTTGCTATCCAACACTTTCCCTACTGCTGCATTCGCAGGAGTGGGAATAGTAATTTATACCCTCACACTATCCAACACTTTCCCTACTGCTGCATTCGCTGGAGTGGGAATTGTAATTTTTACCCCTGCGCTATCCAACACTTTCCCTACTGTTGCACTTGTTGGACTGGGAATCGTAATTTTTACCCCTACGCTATCCAACACTTTCCCTACTGTTGTACTCGCTGGAGTGGGAATAGTAATTTTTACCCCTACGTTATCCAACACTTTCCCTACTGTTGCACTCGCTGGAGTGGGAATAATAATTTTTACCCCTACGCTATCCAACATTTTCTCTACTGTTGCACTCGCTGGAGTGGGAATAGTAATTGTTACCCCTACGCTATCCAACACTTTCCTTACTGTTGCACTCGCTGGAGTGGGAATAGTAAATTATTCCCCTCCGCTATCCAACACTTTCCCTACTGTTGAACTCATTGGAGTGGGAATAGTAAATTATTCCCCTCCGCTAACCAACATGTTCCCTACTGTTGCACTCGCTGGAGTGGGAATAGTAAATTATTCCCCTTCGCTATCCAACACTTTCCCTACTGTTGCACTCGCTGGAGTGGGAATAGTAATTTTTTCTCCTCCGCTATCCAACACTTTCCCTACTGTTGCAGTCAATGTAGTATAAAGTGTAGGTTTAAAAATATTACATATTTTAATATTCTAATTTATAATATAATTTTTTTATTTTTATGTTACAGGTGTATGTGTGTGTGTATATATATATATATATATATATATATATATATATATATATTCACTGAAAAACCATAGGTTTCAGGCACGTTATAGTTAGAAATTAGCATTTAAAAACCTTAGAAATTCACCGAAAAACCATAGGTTTTAGGGAAAGTTATATTTAGTTGGACATTTCACTCGTACAAAACCAGAGAAATTCCCCGTTATAGTTAGTTCAGCTAACTATAACTCGCGCCCCACAATGCACTGCTGATGACGTCACATATTACATCACTCATGACATGGTCAGTGACATCACTGATGACATCACTGATGACATCATCCAGTGACTGTGTGTTTCTGTAAAGTTTAAATATGTTTAATATATATAGGGAAAGGCGTATTGAAGAATGAGTGGGTGTATAAGTGTCTGAATGGATGATTTAGTAGGTGCGTGACTGACTCTATAAGTGAGTGATTAAACGTATCTTACTGAATGCATGGGTTAGTGACTAAACTGTGTGAATGTCTGTATCCGTCTGTCTGTTGGTGTGTAAGCGGCTGCATGGGTTTGTGAATAGCTACACGAGTGTCTATATGGGTTATTGATTGGTTGTCTGAGTATCTGTATGGGTGCCTGAGTGTTTGTGTGGGTGGGGTGTGTGTGACTCTGTGCATAGATGTGTGAGTGGGTGATTCACTGGGTGCATGGTTTCAAGAGTGCATCTGTGATGGACTGTATGGGTGGGTGAGTGTGTGTATGGGTGTGTTAGTGAGTGAATGTAGATCTCAGTGGTACATGTGTGAGTAACTACATATGTGAAAGGCAGTATATATGTGTGTTGGAGTATATAAATGGCTATAAGTGAGTGTGTGTGATTGTGAGAGTGGCTGTATGGATGAGTGTGTGCTTGTATCAGTGATTGTATAAGAGCGTAAGAATGTGCTAGTATTTGTATGAGTAAGTGAGCTGGTGTGTGTGTATAACTGTATAGGTGAGTAAATGGCAGTGTGATTAATTATTTGCATGACTGACTAGGTGTGTGAGTACCTCTATGGATGAGTGGCGGTGTGAGTGTCTATATAGGTGTATGAGTGCATATGATAGTCCTGTACTGAGTGACCGTAAGTATGAGTGACTGTACGGGTGAGTGAGTGGATGTGTGTGTAGACCTAAGAATCAGTGATTGGGTATGTAGTTATTGGTGTTGGAGTGTCTATGGTTTTGAGAATGGCAGTCTGTAATTTAGAGTGGGTGTATCAAAGGTTATATTAGGGTGTGAGAAGATGCATCAAATTATCACATGGATGATGTCATCAGTGATGTCATCAGTGATGTCATTTGAGATGTCATCAGTGATGTCATCAGTGATGTCACTGACCATGTCATGAGTGATGTAATATGTGATGTCATCAGCAGTGCATTGCAGTGGTGCGGAGTTATAGTTAGCTAAACTAACTATAACGGGGAATTTCTCTGGTTTTGTACGAGTGAAATATCCAACTAACTATAACTTTCCCTAAAACCTATGGTTTTTTCAGTGAATTTCAAAGGTTTTTTAAATGCTAATTTCTAACTATAATGTGCCTGAAACCTATGGTTTTTTCAGTGAATTTCAAAGGTTTTAAATGCTAATTTCTAACTATGCCTACAGAGGTAGGACATGTGAAGAAAGAAGAAAAACGCACAGAAAGAAGCAAAAGAAATGCAGAAAGAAGCAACAGAAGTCCACAAAGACGAACAAAAGTGCAGGAAGAAGCCAGACATGTGCAGAAAGAACCAACAGAGGAGCAGAAAGAGGCCTTGTTGCAAAATCATCCTGTGCCCACAACTTTTTCAGATGGGTACTGGTGGTAACTGACTGACTAACCAGGCCTAGAGCCAGTGCTATGCTAAAAGACACTTAGAATACAGTGAAAACACCTACATACACTAGGGAACACTATGGGGTCGATTCCGATCTCGGTCGGAGAGCCCACCGAGAGATGTTCGTAGGCTTACCTTCCGACCGACTCGTCCCAGGAGCCGGACAGTCCGGCCGAAGCAGTACGATGCGGAAATGTGCAGAATTCCCGACCGACACGGACGCTCAGATTCCATCCACATATTTCCGACCGAGCCGGATCCGTAAACGCCGAATCGAGTCGCACTGAACCATTCTCACTGCAGTTTCCAGCCAAGCTAGTACGATGCGTACTTCGTACACGCCGAACGGCTCGTCACGCACGGCACGTCTCAGCATCCGGGAAAGCTGTATAAAAGGTACGATTCGCGCCAGAACACGATCCACGGCTACGAGACGGACCAGCTAGCAACGGATACGAGACGGAGCAACAAGCAGCGTGTAGGAGACGAACACACCATGAATCCCATCGCGCAGGTCATACCAGTCCTGTACATCTATGCCCGGATGAGGAACAGACGCGCACGGCGCAGACGGTAAGTCAGACACCCACCACACAAACAAACGACACGTACCTGCCCAATGTCACACACACCCAGGGGGTCCATATCCTGTCCACTAGCAACAGGCCACTATAGGGGTTGCATGGCTATCACCAATACCATACCCACCCATAGGGGGTATGTTGCCTATCACTACTGCCACCCCTACTCATAGGGGTCTCTTAGCCCATCACTACTGCCACCCCCACTCATAGGGGTCTCTCAGCCCATCACTACTGCCACCCCCATACATAGGGGGTATGTTGCCTATCACTACTGCCACCCCCACTCATAGGGGTCTCTTAGCCCATCACTACTGCCACCCCATACATAGGGGTGGATGTTGCCTATCACTACTGCCACCCCCACTCATAGGGCCTCTTTGCCCATCACTACTGCCACCCCCACTCATAGGGGTCTCTTAGCCCATCACTACTGCCAACCCCACTCATAGGGTCCCTTAGCCCATCACTACTGCCACCCCCATACATAGGGGGTATGTTGCCTATCACTACTGCCACCCCCACTCATAGGGGTCTCTCAGCCCATCACTACTGCCACCCCCACTCATAGGGCTCTCTTAGCCCATCACTACTGCCACCCCCACTCATAGGGGTCTCTTAGCCCATCACTACTGCCACCCCCACTCATAGGGTCTCTTAGCCCATCACTACTGCCACCCCCATACATAGGGGGTATGTTGCCTATCACTACTGCCACCCCACTCATAGGGGTCTCTTAGCCCATCACTACTGCCACCCCCACTCATAGGGTCTCTTAGCCCATCACTACTGCCACCCCACTCATAGGGTCTCTTAGCCCATCACTACTGCCACCCCCATACATAGGGGGTATGTTGCCTATCACTACTGCCACCCCCACTCATAGGGGTCTCTTAGCCCATCACTACTGCCACCCCCACTCATAGGGGTCTCTTAGCCCATCACTACTGCCACCCCCATACATAGGGGGTATGTTGGCTATCACTACTGCCACCCCCACTCATAGGGTCTCTTAGCCCATCACTACTGCCACCCCCACTCATAGGGGTCTCTTAGCCCATCACTACTGCCACCCCCACTACATAGGGGTATGTTGCCCAGCCTTCTGCTCCCCCAGTGCAGGACTTCAAAGTACTCTAAGAGTGCACCCACCCAGCCCCAATACACTAAACCCTGTCTGGAAGGTGGTCACACCCCTTGGGACAGGATATCTATTGTTGGGCTTCCTCCACTGCAAGTGTTGGTCATCAGCAGGAGGGCAGCCCAGTGTCTGTGACTGGTGGCATCCATTTTGTGATGCCAGGGCTCTGCAGGATTCTACCGCGTTTCCACAGTAGGTACATGTCTATCCCTCTAGAAGGGTGGAATGCTACCCCGCCGCCAGGACTGGCGGGGGGGTAGTATTCCAAGATGTTTGACACCAAACACGACATGTTTCGATGCAGCCATTCCAAAGTTAGCATTTTACCGCGAGGATATAATGCACTTAAAAGTATATGGTTTAACCGCATCCACAAACAGCACCAGAGAATGGACTCTGAGAGCTGCAGAGGGGCTCTGCTCAGGCAGAGGCACCCCCTCACATAGAAGCCAAGCACCCTGCCCTCAGGATTGATAGGGCCTGCCTTAGGGGTGACTGATAGGTTTATATGTGTGTGCAGGAGAGATATAGGAAACCTATATCTCAGTGAGGAGTGCTAGCACCACCTCACCCAGGCTGCAGTAGCAGGCCTGTGGTGTCAGATTTAGTCTGCTTCCCAGGGGTGGCATAATACATGCTGCAGCCCCTGGTAGGCCTGTGAAGTACCTATGCCCTTGGTACCTAAGGTACCATATACTAGGGACTCATAAGGTACCACAGTATCCAATCACTAGTGCACCTAGAGTGCACTCCAAATCGTTTAGAGAGAACAGAGAGGCTGGGGCCCTGATTAGTAGGGACCCAGCCAGACTATAGCCAGAAACCAGTGTAAACATCAGAAAAAAATTGGGGGCAACATAAGAGGCAGATCCTACTCTCCTACACCCTGGTTGTACCTGATCTGTGAGGGATGGACTCTTGCACTGCTGCTGCCCCCACACTGTACCTGATCTGTGAGGGATGGACTCTTGCACTGCTGCTGCCCACACTGTACCTGGTCTGTGAGGGATGGACTCTTGCACTGCTGCTGCCCCACACTGTACCTGGTCTGTGAGGGATGGACTCTTGCACTGCTGCTGCCCACACTGTACCTGGATCTGTGAGGGATGGACTCTTGCACTACTGCTGCCCCCACACTGTACCTGATCTGTGAGGGATGGACTCTTGCACTGCTGCTGCCCACACTGTACCTGGTCTGTGAGGGATGGACTCTTGCACTGCTGCCACCCCACACTGTACCTGATCTGTGAGGGATGGACTCTTGCACTACTGCCACCCCACACTGTACCTGATCTGTGAGGGGTGGACTCTTGCACTGCTGACCCCCCACACTGTACCTGATCTGTGAGGGATGGACTCTTGCACTGCTGCTGCCCCACACTGTACCTGGTCTGTGAGGGATGGACTCTTGCACTGCTGCTGCCCACACTGTACCTGGTCTGTGAGGGATGGACTCTTGCACTGCTGCCCCCCACACTGTACCTGATCTGTGAGGGATGGACTCTTGCACTGCTGCTGCCCACACTGTACCTGGTCTGTGAGGGATGGACTCTTGCACTACTGCCACCCCACACTGTACCTGATCTGTGAGGGATGGACTCTTTCACTGCCCCCCACACTGTACCTGATCTGTGAGGGGTGGACTCTTTCACTGCTGCTGCCCCACACTGTACCTGATCCGTGAGGAATTGATGCTTGCACTGCTGCTGCCCCCACACTACACCTGATCTGAGAGGGATGGACTCTTGCACTGCTGCTGCCCCCACACTGTACCTGATCTGTGAGGGGTGGACTCTTTCACTGCTGCTGCCCCCCACACTGTACCTGATCTGTGAGGGATGGACTCTTGCACTGCTGCTGCCCACACTGTACCTGATCTGTGAGGGATGGACTCTTTCACTGCTGCTGCCCCCCCACGCTGTACCTGATCTGTGAGGGGTGGACTCTTGCACTGCTGCTGCCCCCACACTGTACCTGATCTGTGAGGGATGGACTCTTGCACTGCTGCTGCCCACACTGTACCTGGTCTGTGAGGGATGGACTCTTGCACTGCTGCCACCCCACACTGTACCTGATCTGTGAGGGATGGACTCTTGCACTGCTGCTGCCCCCACACTGTACCTGATCTGTGAGGGATGGACTCTTGCACTGCTGCTGCCCCCACACTGTACCTGATCTGTGAGGGATGGACTCTTGCACTGCTGCTGCCGCCCACACTGTACCTGATCTGTGAGGGATGGACTCTTGCACTGCTGCTGCCCCCACACTGTACCTGATCTGTGAGGGATGGACTCTTGCACTGCTGCTGCCCACACTGTACCTGATCTGTGAGGGATGGACTCTTGCACTGCTGCTGCCCCCACACTACACCTGATCTGAGAGGGATGGACTCTTGCACTGCTGCTGCCCACACTGTACCTGATCTGTGAGGGATGGACTCTTGCACTGCTGCTGCCCCCCACACTGTACCTGATCTGTGAGGGATGGACTCTTGCACTGCTGCTGCTCACACTGTAGCTGATCTGTGAGGGATGGACTCTTTCACTGCTGCTGCTCACACTGTAGCTGATCTGTGAGGGATGGACTCTTGCACTGCTGCTGCCCCCACACTGTACCTGATCTGTGAGAGATGGACTCTTGCACTGCTGCTGCCCACACTGTACCTGATCTGTGAGGGATGGACTCTTGCACTGCTGCTGCCCCCACACTACACCTGATCTGAGAGGGATGGACTCTTGCACTGCTGCTGCCCACACTGTACCTGATCTGTGAGGGATGGACTCTTGCACTGCTGCTGCCCCCACACTGTACCTGATCTGTGAGGGGTGGACTCTTGCACTGCTGCTGCCCCCACACTGTACCTGATCTGTGAGGGATGGACTCTTGCACTGCTGCTGCCCACACTGTACCTGATCAGTGAGGGATGGACTCTTGCACTGCTGCTGCCCCCACACTGTACCTGATCTGTGAGGGGTGGACTCTTGCACTGCTGCTGCCCCCACACTGTACCTGATCTGTGAGGGATGGACTCTTGCA
Source organism: Calotriton arnoldi (assembly GCA_963921515.1). Taxonomy (NCBI): domain Eukaryota; kingdom Metazoa; phylum Chordata; class Amphibia; order Caudata; family Salamandridae; genus Calotriton; species Calotriton arnoldi. Next base: position 572,864 of record CAWUFW010007514.1, read on the forward strand.
CTGCTGCTGCACCCCACACTACACCTGATCTGAGAGGGATGGACTCTTGCACTGCTGCTGCCCCCACACTGTACCTGATCTGTGAGGGTGGACTCTTGCACTGCTGCCCCCCACACTGTACCTGATCTGAGAGGGATGGACTCTTGCACTGCTGCTGCCTCCCACACTGTTCCTGATCTGAGAGGGATGGACTCTTGCACTGCTGCTGCCCACACTGTACGTGACCTGCGAGGGATGGACTCTTGCACTGCTGCTGCCCACACTGTACCTGATCTGTGAGGGATGGACTCTTGCACTACTGCCCCCCCCACACTGTACCTGTTGTGCGAGGGATGGAAGCTTGCACTGCTCCTGCCTGGTTCTACCTGTTCTGTGACGGATTGACTCTTGCATTGCTGCTACCACTACATGTTGTGCGAGGGATGGAAGCTTGCACTGCTCCTGCCCTGGTTCTACCTGTTCTGAGAGGGATGGACTCTTGCACTGCTGACCCCCACACTGTACCTGATCTGTGAGGGATGGACTCTTGCACTGCTGCTGCCCACACTGTACCTGGTCTGTGAGGGATGGACTCTTGCACTGCTGCTGCCCACACTGTACCTGGTCTGTGAGGGATGGACTCTTGCACTACTGCCCCCCACACTGTACCTGATCTGTGAGGGATGGACTCTTGCACTGCTGCTGCCCACACTGTACCTGGTCTGTGAGGGATGGACTATTGCACTACTGCCACCCCACACTGTACCTGATCTGTGAGGGATGGACTCTTGCACTACTGCCACCCCACACTGTACCTGATCTGTGAGGGGTGGACTCTTGCACTGCTGACCCCCACACTGTACCTGATCTGTGAGGGATGGACTCTTGCACTGCTGCTGCCCACACTGTACCTGGTCTGTGAGGGATGGACTCTTGCACTGCTGCTGCCCACACTGTACCTGGTCTGTGAGGGATGGACTCTTGCACTACTGCCCCGCCCACACTGTACCTGATCTGTGAGGGATGGACTCTTGCACTGCTGCCCCCACACTGTACCTGATCTGTGAGGGATGGACTCTTGCACTGCTGCTGACCACACTGAACCTGGTCTGTGAGGGATGGACTCTTGCACTACTGCCACCCCACACTGTACCTGATCTGTGAGGGGTGGACTCTTGCACTGCTGACCCCCCCACACTGTACCTGATCTGTGAGGGATGGACTCTTTCACTGCTGCTGCCCCCCACACTGTACCTGATCTGTGAGGGGTGGACTCTTTCACTGCTGCTGCCCACACTGTACCTGATCCGTGAGGAATTGATGCTTGCACTACTGCCCCCCCACACTACACCTGATCTGAGAGGGATGGACTCTTGCACTGCTGCTGCCCCCCACACTGTACCTGATCTGTGAGGGGTGGACTCTTTCACTGCTGCTGCCCCCCACACTGTACCTGATCTGTGAGGGATGGACTCTTGCACTGCTGCTGCCCACACTGTACCTGATCTGTGAGGGATGGACTCTTTCACTGCTGCTGCCCCCCCACGCTGTACCTGATCTGTGAGGGGTGGACTCTTGCACTGATGCTGCCCCCCACACTGTACCTGATCTGTGAGGGATGGACTCTTGCACTGCTGCTGCCCACACTGTACCTGGTCTGTGAGGGATGGACTCTTGCACTACTGCCACCCCACACTGTACCTGATCTGTGAGGGGTGGACTCTTGCACTGCTGACCCCCCCACACTGTACCTGATCTGTGAGGGATGGACTCTTGCACTGCTGCTGCCCCCCACACTACACCTGATCTGAGAGGGATGGACTCTTGCACTGCAACTGCCCACACTGTACCTGATCTGTGAGGGATGGACTCTTGCACTGCTGCTGCCCCCACACTGTACCTGATCTGTGAGGGATGGACTCTTGCACTGCTGCTGCCCACACTGTACCTGATCTGAGAGGGATGGACTCTTGCACTGCTGCCCCCACACTGTACCTGATCTGTGAGGGATGGACTCTTTCACTGCTGCTGCCCCCCACACTGTACCTGATCTGTGAGGGTGGACTCTTTCACTGCTGCTGCCCCCACACTGTACCTGATCCGTGAGGAATTGATGCTTGCACTGCTGCTGCCCCCCACACTACACCTGATCTGAGAGGGATGGACTCTTGCACTGCTGCTGCCCCCCCACACTGTACCTGATCTGTGAGGGATGGACTCTTTCACTGCTGCTGCCCCCCACACTGTACCTGATCCGTGAGGAATTGATGCTTGCACTGCTGCTGCCCCCCACACTACACCTGATCTGAGAGGGATGGACTCTTGCACTGCTGCTGCCCCCCACACTGTACCTGATCTGTGAGGGGTGGACTCTTGCACTGCTGCTGCCCCCCACACTGTACCTGATCTGTGAGGGATGGACTCTTGCACTGCTGCTGCCCCCACACTACACCTGATCTGAGAGGGATGGACTCTTGCACTGCTGCTGCCCACACTGTACCTGATCTGAGAGGGATGGACTCTTGCACTGCTGCTGCCTCCCACACTGTTCCTGATCTGAGAGGGATGGACTCTTGCACTGCTGCTGCCCCCACACTGTACCTGATCTGTGAGGGGTGGACTCTTGCACTGCTGCTGCCCCCACACTGTACCTGATCTGTGAGGGATGGACTCTTGCACTGCTGCTGCCCCCCACACTGTACCTGATCTGTGAGGGATGGACTCTTGCACTGCTGCTTCCCCCCACACTGTACCTGATCTGTGAGGGATGGACTCTTGCACTGCTGCTGCCCACACTGTACCTGATCTGTGAGGGATGGACTCTTGCACTGCTGCTGCCCCCCACACTACACCTGATCTGAGAGGGATGGACTCTTGCACTGCTGCTGCCCACACTGTAGCTGATCTGTGAGGGATGGACTCTTTCACTGCTGCTGCTCACACTGTAGCTGATCTGTGAGGGATGGACTCTTGCACTGCTGCTGCCCCCCACACTGTACCTGATCTGTGAGGGATGGACTCTTGCACTGCTGCTGCCCCCACACTGTACCTGATCTGTGAGGGATGGACTCTTGCACTGCTGCTGCACCCCACACTGTACCTGATCTGAGAGGGATGGACTCTTGCACTGCTGCTGCCCCACACTGTACCTGATCTGTGAGGGGTGGACTCTTGCACTGCTGCTGCCCCCCACACTGTACCTGATCTGTGAGCGGTGGACTCTTGCACTGCTGCTGCCCCCCACACTGTACCTGATCTGTGAGGGATGGACTCTTGCACTGCTGCTGCCCACACTGTACCTGGTCTGTGAGGGATGGACTCTTGCACTACTGCCACCCCACACTGTACCTGATCTGTGAGGGGTGGACTCTTGCACTGCTGACCCCCCCACACTGTACCTGATCTGTGAGGGATGGACTCTTGCACTGCTGCTGCCCCCCACACTACACCTGATCTGAGAGGGATGGACTCTTGCACTGCTGCTGCCCACACTGTACCTGATCTGTGAGGGATGGACTCTTGCACTGCTGCTGCCCCCCACACTGTACCTGATCTGTGAGGGATGGACTCTTGCACTGCTGCTGCCCACACTGTACCTGATCTGAGAGGGATGGACTCTTGCACTGCTGCCCCCCACACTGTACCTGATCTGTGAGGGATGGACTCTTTCACTGCTGCTGCCCCCCACACTGTACCTGATCTGTGAGGGGTGGACTCTTTCACTGCTGCTGCCCCCCACACTGTACCTGATCCGTGAGGAATTGATGCTTGCACTGCTGCTGCCCCCCACACTACACCTGATCTGAGAGGGATGGACTCTTGCACTGCTGCTGCCCCCCACACTGTACCTGATCTGTGAGGGATGGACTCTTTCACTGCTGCTGCCCCCCACACTGTACCTGATCCGTGAGGAATTGATGCTTGCACTGCTGCTGCCCCCCACACTACACCTGATCTGAGAGGGATGGACTCTTGCACTGCTGCTGCCCCCACACTGTACCTGATCTGTGAGGGTGGACTCTTGCACTGCTGCTGCCCCCCACACTGTACCTGATCTGTGAGGGATGGACTCTTGCACTGCTGCTGCCCCCCACACTACACCTGATCTGAGAGGGATGGACTCTTGCACTGCTGCTGCCCACACTGTACCTGATCTGAGAGGGATGGACTCTTGCACTGCTGCTGCCTCCCACACTGTTCCTGATCTGAGAGGGATGGACTCTTGCACTGCTGCTGCCCCCACACTGTACCTGATCTGTGAGGGGTGGACTCTTGCACTGCTGCTGCCCCCACACTGTACCTGATCTGTGAGGGATGGACTCTTGCACTGCTGCTGCCCCCACACTGTACCTGATCTGTGAGGGATGGACTCTTGCACTGCTGCTTCCCCCACACTGTACCTGATCTGTGAGGGATGGACTCTTGCACTGCTGCTGCCCACACTGTACCTGATCTGTGAGGGATGGACTCTTGCACTGCTGCTGCCCCCACACTACACCTGATCTGAGAGGGATGGACTCTTGCACTGCTGCTGCCCACACTGTACCTGATCTGTGAGGGATGGACTCTTGCACTGCTGCTGCCCCCACACTGTACCTGATCTGTGAGGGTGGACTCTTGCACTGCTGCTGCCCCCACACTGTACCTGATCTGTGAGGGATGGACTCTTGCACTGCTGCTGCCCCCCACACTGTACCTGATCTGTGAGGGATGGACTCTTGCACTGCTGCTGCCCCCCACACTGTACCTGATCTGTGAGGGATGGACTCTTGCACTGCTGCTGCCCACACTGTACCTGATCTGTGAGGGATGGACTCTTGCACTGCTGCTGCCCCCCACACTACACCTGATCTGAGAGGGATGGACTCTTGCACTGCTGCTGCCCACACTGTACCTGATCTGTGAGGGATGGACTCTTGCACTGCTGCTGCCCCCCACACTGTACCTGATCTGTGAGGGATGGACTCTTGCACTGCTGCTGCCCCCACACTGTACCTGATCTGTGAGGGGTGGACTCTTGCACTGCTGCTGCCCCCACACTGTACCTGATCTGTGAGGGTTGGACTCTTGCACTGCTGCTGCCCCCACACTACACCTGATCTGAGAGGGATGGACTCTTGCACTGCTGCTGCCCACACTGTACCTGATCTGAGAGGGATGGACTCTTGCACTGCTGCTGCCTCCCACACTGTTCCTGATCTGAGAGGGATGGACTCTTGCACTGCTGCTGCCCACACTGTACCTGATCTGTGAGGGATGGACTCTTGCACTGCTGCTGCCCCCCACACTGTACCTGATCTGTGAGGGGTGGACTCTTGCACTGCTGCTGCCCCCCACACTGTACCTGATCTGTGAGGGATGGACTCTTGCACTGCTGCTGCCCACACTGTACCTGATCAGTGAGGGATGGACTCTTGCACTGCTGCTGCCCCCCACACTGTACCTGATCTGTGAGGGGTGGACTCTTGCACTGCTGCTGCCCCCACACTGTACCTGATCTGTGAGGGATGGACTCTTGCACTGCTGCTGCACCCCACACTACACCTGATCTGAGAGGGATGGACTCTTGCACTGCTGCTGCCCCCCACACTGTACCTGATCTGTGAGGGGTGGACTCTTGCACTGCTGCCCCCCCCACACTGTACCTGATCTGAGAGGGATGGACTCTTGCACTGCTGCTGCCTCCCACACTGTTCCTGATCTGAGAGGGATGGACTCTTGCACTGCTGCTGCCCACACTGTACGTGACCTGCGAGGGATGGACTCTTGCACTGCTGCTGCCCACACTGTACCTGATCTGTGAGGGATGGACTCTTGCACTACTGCCCCCCCCACACTGTACCTGTTGTGCGAGGGATGGAAGCTTGCACTGCTCCTGCCTGGTTCTACCTGTTCTGTGACGGATTGACTCTTGCATTGCTGCTACCACTACATGTTGTGCGAGGGATGGAAGCTTGCACTGCTCCTGCCCTGGTTCTACCTGTTCTGAGAGGGATGGACTCTTGCACTGCTGACCCCCACACTGTACCTGATCTGTGAGGGATGGACTCTTGCACTGCTGCTGCCCACACTGTACCTGGTCTGTGAGGGATGGACTCTTGCACTGCTGCTGCCCACACTGTACCTGGTCTGTGAGGGATGGACTCTTGCACTACTGCCCCCCCACACTGTACCTGATCTGTGAGGGATGGACTCTTGCACTGCTGCTGCCCACACTGTACCTGGTCTGTGAGGGATGGACTATTGCACTACTGCCACCCCACACTGTACCTGATCTGTGAGGGATGGACTCTTGCACTACTGCCACCCCACACTGTACCTGATCTGTGAGGGGTGGACTCTTGCACTGCTGACCCCCCACACTGTACCTGATCTGTGAGGGATGGACTCTTGCACTGCTGCTGCCCACACTGTACCTGGTCTGTGAGGGATGGACTCTTGCACTGCTGCTGCCCACACTGTACCTGGTCTGTGAGGGATGGACTCTTGCACTACTGCCCCCCCCCACACTGTACCTGATCTGTGAGGGATGGACTCTTGCACTGCTGCCCCCACACTGTACCTGATCTGTGAGGGATGGACTCTTGCACTGCTGCTGCCCACACTGTACCTGGTCTGTGAGGGATGGACTCTTGCACTACTGCCACCCCACACTGTACCTGATCTGTGAGGGGTGGACTCTTGCACTGCTGACCCCCCCACACTGTACCTGATCTGTGAGGGATGGACTCTTTCACTGCTGCTGCCCCCCACACTGTACCTGATCTGTGAGGGGTGGACTCTTTCACTGCTGCTGCCCACACTGTACCTGATCCGTGAGGAATTGATGCTTGCACTACTGCCCCCCCACACTACACCTGATCTGAGAGGGATGGACTCTTGCACTGCTGCTGCCCCCCACACTGTACCTGATCTGTGAGGGGTGGACTCTTTCACTGCTGCTGCCCCCCACACTGTACCTGATCTGTGAGGGATGGACTCTTTCACTGCTGCTGCCCCCCCACGCTGTACCTGATCTGTGAGGGGTGGACTCTTGCACTGCTGCTGCCCCCCACACTGTACCTGATCTGTGAGGGATGGACTCTTGCACTGCTGCTGCCCACACTGTACCTGGTCTGTGAGGGATGGACTCTTGCACTACTGCCACCCCACACTGTACCTGATCTGTGAGGGGTGGACTCTTGCACTGCTGACCCCCCCACACTGTACCTGATCTGTGAGGGATGGACTCTTGCACTGCTGCTGCCCCCCACACTACACCTGATCTGAGAGGGATGGACTCTTGCACTGCAACTGCCCACACTGTACCTGATCTGTGAGGGATGGACTCTTGCACTGCTGCTGCCCCCACACTGTACCTGATCTGTGAGGGATGGACTCTTGCACTGCTGCTGCCCACACTGTACCTGATCTGAGAGGGGTGGACTCTTGCACTGCTGACCCCCCCACACTGTACCTGATCTGTGAGGGATGGACTCTTGCACTGCTGCTGCCCCCCACACTACACCTGATCTGAGAGGGATGGACTCTTGCACTGCAACTGCCCACACTGTACCTGATCTGTGAGGGATGGACTCTTGCACTGCTGCTGCCCCCCACACTGTACCTGATCTGTGAGGGATGGACTCTTGCACTGCTGCTGCCCACACTGTACCTGATCTGAGAGGGATGGACTCTTGCACTGCTGCCCCCCACACTGTACCTGATCTGTGAGGGATGGACTCTTTCACTGCTGCTGCCCCCCACACTGTACCTGATCTGTGAGGGGTGGACTCTTTCACTGCTGCTGCCCCCACACTGTACCTGATCCGTGAGGAATTGATGCTTGCACTGCTGCTGCCCCCACACTACACCTGATCTGAGAGGGATGGACTCTTGCACTGCTGCTGCCCCCCACACTGTACCTGATCTGTGAGGGTGGACTCTTGCACTGCTGCTGCCCCCCACACTGTACCTGATCTGTGAGGGATGGACTCTTGCACTGCTGCTGCCCCCACACTACACCTGATCTGAGAGGGATGGACTCTTGCACTGCTGCTGCCCACACTGTACCTGATCTGAGAGGGATGGACTCTTGCACTGCTGCTGCCTCCCACACTGTTCCTGATCTGAGAGGGATGGACTCTTGCACTGCTGCTGCCCCCACACTGTACCTGATCTGTGAGGGGTGGACTCTTGCACTGCTGCTGCCCCCCACACTGTACCTGATCTGTGAGGGATGGACTCTTGCACTGCTGCTGCCCCCACACTGTACCTGATCTGTGAGGGATGGACTCTTGCACTGCTGCTTCCCCCACACTGTACCTGATCTGTGAGGGATGGACTCTTGCACTGCTGCTGCCCACACTGTACCTGATCTGTGAGGGATGGACTCTTGCACTGCTGCTGCCCCCACACTACACCTGATCTGAGAGGGATGGACTCTTGCACTGCTGCTGCCCACACTGTACCTGATCTGTGAGGGATGGACTCTTGCACTGCTGCTGCCCCCACACTGTACCTGATCTGTGAGGGGTGGACTCTTGCACTGCTGCTGCCCCCACACTGTACCTGATCTGTGAGGGATGGACTCTTGCACTGCTGCTGCCCCCCACACTGTACCTGATCTGTGAGGGATGGACTCTTGCACTGCTGCTGCCCACACTGTACCTGATCTGTGAGGGATGGACTCTTGCACTGCTGCTGCCCCCCACACTACACCTGATCTGAGAGGGATGGACTCTTGCACTGCTGCTGCCCACACTGTACCTGATCTGTGAGGGATGGACTCTTGCACTGCTGCTGCCCCCCACACTGTACCTGATCTGTGAGGGATGGACTCTTGCACTGCTGCTGCCCCCCACACTGTACCTGATCTGTGAGGGGTGGACTCTTGCACTGCTGCTGCCCCCCACACTGTACCTGATCTGTGAGGGATGGACTCTTGCACTGCTGCTGCACCCCACACTACACCTGATCTGAGAGGGATGGACTCTTGCACTGCTGCTGCCCCCCACACTGTACCTGATCTGTGAGGGGTGGACTCTTGCACTGCTGCTGCCCCCCACACTGTACCTGATCTGTGAGGGTTGGACTCTTGCACTGCTGCTGCCCCCCACACTACACCTGATCTGAGAGGGATGGACTCTTGCACTGCTGCTGCCCACACTGTACCTGATCTGAGAGGGATGGACTCTTGCACTGCTGCTGCCTCCCACACTGTTCCTGATCTGAGAGGGATGGACTCTTGCACTGCTGCTGCCCCCCACACTGTACCTGATCTGTGAGGGATGGACTCTTGCACTGCTGCTGCCCCCACACTGTACCTGATCTGTGAGGGATGGACTCTTGCACTGCTGCTGCCCCCCACACTGTACCTGATCTGTGAGGGATGGACTCTTGCACTGCTGCTGCCCACACTGTACCTGATCTGTGAGGGATGGACTCTTGCACTGCTGCTGCCCCCCACACTACACCTGATCTGAGAGGGATGGACTCTTGCACTGCTGCTGCCCACACTGTACCTGATCTGTGAGGGATGGACTCTTGCACTGCTGCTGCCCCCACACTGTACCTGATCTGTGAGGGGTGGACTCTTGCACTGCTGCTGCCCCCACACTGTACCTGATCTGTGAGGGATGGACTCTTGCACTGCTGCTGCCCCCACACTGTACCTGATCTGTGAGGGATGGACTCTTGCACTGCTGCTGCCCCCACACTGTACCTGATCTGTGAGGGATGGACTCTTGCACTGCTGCTGCCCACACTGTACCTGATCTGTGAGGGATGGACTCTTGCACTGCTGCTGCCCCCACACTACACCTGATCTGAGAGGGATGGACTCTTGCACTGCTGCTGCCCACACTGTACCTGATCTGTGAGGGATGGACTCTTGCACTGCTGCTGCCCCCCACACTGTACCTGATCTGTGAGGGGTGGACTCTTGCACTGCTGCTGCCCCCCACACTGTACCTGATCTGTGAGGGATGGACTCTTGCACTGCTGCTGCCCACACTGTACCTGATCAGTGAGGGATGGACTCTTGCACTGCTGCTGCCCCCCACACTGTACCTGATCTGTGAGGGGTGGACTCTTGCACTGCTGCTGCCCCCCACACTGTACCTGATCTGTGAGGGATGGACTCTTGCACTGCTGCTGCACCCCACACTACACCTGATCTGAGAGGGATGGACTCTTGCACTGCTGCTGCCCCCCACACTGTACCTGATCTGTGAGGGGTGGACTCTTGCACTGCTGCCCCCCCCCCACACTGTACCTGATCTGAGAGGGATGGACTCTTGCACTGCTGCTGCCTCCCACACTGTACCTGATCTGTGAGGGATGGACTCTTGCACTGCTGCTGCCCACACTGTACGTGACCTGCGAGGGATGGACTTTTGCACTGCTGCTGCCCACACTGTACCTGATCTGTGAGGGATGGACTCTTGCACTACTGCCCCCCCCCCACACTGTACCTGTTGTGCGAGGGATGGAAGCTTGCACTGCTCCTGCCTGGTTCTACCTGTTCTGTGACGGATTGACTCTTGCATTGCTGCTACCACTACATGTTGTGCGAGGGATGGAAGCTTGCACTGCTCCTGCCCTGGTTCTACCTGTTCTGAGAGGGATGGACTCTTGCACTGCTGACCCCCACACTGTACCTGATCTGTGAGGGATGGACTCTTGCACTGCTGCTGCCCACACTGTACCTGGTCTGTGAGGGATGGACTCTTGCACTGCTGCTGCCCACACTGTACCTGGTCTGTGAGGGATGGACTCTTGCACTACTGCCCCCCCCACACTGTACCTGATCTGTGAGGGATGGACTCTTGCACTGCTGCTGCCCACACTGTACCTGGTCTGTGAGGGATGGACTCTTGTACTGCTGCTGCCCACACTGTACCTGGTCTGTGAGGGATGGACTCTTGCACTACTGCCCCCCCACACTGTACCTGATCTGTGAGGGATGGACTCTTGCACTGCTGCCCCCACACTGTACCTGATCTGTGAGGGATGGACTCTTGCACTGCTGCTGCCCACACTGTACCTGGTCTGTGAGGGATGGACTCTTGCACTGCTGCTGCCCACACTGTACCTGATCTGTGAGGGGTGGACTCTTTCACTGCTGCTGCCCACACTGTACCTGATCCGTGAGGAATTGATGCTTGCACTACTGCCCCCACACTGCACCTGATCTGAGAGGGATGGACTCTTGCACTGCTGCCGCCCACACTGTACCTGATCTGTGAGGGGTGGACTCTTTCACTGCTGCTGCCCCCACACTGTACCTGATCTGTGAGGGGTGGACTCTTTCACTGCTGCTGCCCCCCACACTGTACCTGGTCTGTGAGGGATGGACTCTTGCACTACTGCCACCCCACACTGTACCTGATCTGTGAGGGGTGGACTCTTTCACTGCTGCTGCCCACACTGTAACTGATCCGTGAGGAATTGATGCTTGCACTACTGCCCCCCACACTACACCTGATCTGTGAGGGATGGACTCTTTCACTGCTGCTGCCCCCACACTGTACCTGATCTGTGAGGGATGGACTCTTGCACTGCTGCTGCCCCCACACTGTACCTGATCTGTGAGGGATGGACTCTTGCACTGCTGCTGCCCCCCACACTGTACCTGATCTGTGAGGGATGGACTCTTGCACTGCTGCCCCCCACACTGTACCTGATCTGTGAGGGATGGACTCTTGCACTGCTGCTGCCCCCCACACTGTACCTGATCTGTGAGGGATGGACTCTTGCACTGCTGCTGCCCCCACACTGTACCTGATCTGTGAGGGATGGACTCTTGCACTGCTGCTGCCCCCACACTGTTCCTGATCTGTGAGGGATGGACTCTTGCACTGCTGCTGCCCCCCACACTGTTCCTGATCTGAGAGGGATGGACTCTTGCACTGCTGCTGCCCCTCACACTGTACCTGATCTGTGAGGGATGGACTCTTGCACTGCTGCTGCCCCCCACACTGTACCTGATCTGTGAGGGATGGACTCTTGCACTGCTGCTGCCCACACTGTACCTGATCTGTGAGGGATGGACTCTTTCACTGCTGCTGCCCCCCCACGCTGTACCTGATCTGTGAGGGGTGGACTCTTGCACTGCTGCTGCCCCCCACACTGTACCTGATCTGCGAGGGATGTACTCTTGCACTGCTGCTGCCCACACTGTACCTGGTCTGTGAGGGATGGACTCTTGCACTACTGCCACCCCACACTGTACCTGATCTGTGAGGGGTGGACTCTTGCACTGCTGACCCCCCACACTGTACCTGATCTGTGAGGGATGGACTCTTTCACTGCTGCTGCCCCCACACTGTACCTGATCTGTGAGGGGTGGACTCTTTCACTGCTGCTGCCCGCCACACTGTACCTGATCCGTGAGGAATTGATGCTTGCACTGCTGCTGCCCCCCACACTACACCTGATCTGAAAGGGATGGACTCTTGCACTGCTGCTGCCCCCCCACACTGTACCTGATCTGTGAGGGATGGACTCTTTCACTGCTGCTGCCCCCCACACTGTACCTGATCCGTGAGGAATTGATGCTTGCACTGCTGCTGCCCCCCACACTACACCTGATCTGAGAGGGATGGACTCTTGCACTGCTGCTGCCCCCCACACTGTACCTGATCTGTGAGGGGTGGACTCTTGCACTGCTGCTGCCCCCCACACTGTACATGATCTGTGAGGGATGGACTCTTGCACTGCTGCTGCCCCCCACACTACACCTGATCTGAGAGGGATGGACTCTTGCACTGCTGCTGCCCACACTGTACCTGATCTGAGAGGGATGGACTCTTGCACTGCTGCTGCCTCCCACACTGTTCCTGATCTGAGAGGGATGGACTCTTGCACTGCTGCTGCCCCCCACACTGTACCTGATCTGTGAGGGGTGGACTCTTGCACTGCTGCTGCCCCCCACACTGTACCTGATCTGTGAGGGATGGACTCTTGCACTGCTGCTGCCCCCCACACTGTACCTGATCTGTGAGGGATGGACTCTTGCACTGCTGCTTCCCCCCACACTGTACCTGATCTGTGAGGGATGGACTCTTGCACTGCTGCTGCCCCCCACACTACACCTGATCTGAGAGGGATGGACTATTGCACTGCTGCTGCCCACACTGTACCTGATCTGTGAGGGATGGACTCTTGCACTGCTGCTGCCCCCCACACTGTACCTGATCTGTGAGGGATGGACTCTTGCACTGCTGCTGCCCCCCACACTGTACCTGATCTGTGAGGGGTGGACTCTTGCACTGCTGCTGCCCCCACACTGTACCTGATCTGTGAGGGATGGACTCTTGCACTGCTGCTGCCCCCCACACTGTACCTGATCTGTGAGGGATGGACTCTTGCACTGCTGCTGCCCCCCACACTGTACCTGATCTGTGAGGGTTGGACTCTTGCACTGCTGCTGCCCACAGTGTACCTGATCGGTGAGGGATGGACTCTTGCACTGCTGCTGCCCCCACACTGTACCTGATCTGTGATGGGTGGACTCTTGCACTGCTGCTGCCCCCACACTGTACCTGATCTGTGAGGGATGGACTCTTGCACTGCTGCTGCCCCCCACACTACACCTGATCTGAGAGGGATGGACTCTTGCACTGCTGCTGCCCCCCACACTGTACCTGATCTGTGAGGGATGGACTCTTGCACTGCTGCCCCCCCACACTGTACCTGATCCGAGAGGGATGGACTCTTGCACTGCTGCTGCCTCCCACACTGTTCCTGATCTGAGAGGGATGGACTCTTGCACTGCTGCTGCCTCCCACACTGTTCCTGATCTGAGAGGGATGGACTCTTGCACTGCTGCTGCCCACACTGTACGTGACCTGCGAGGGATGGACTCTTGCACTGCTGCTGCCCCCCACACTGTACCTGATCTGTGAGGGGTGGACTCTTGCACTGCTGCTGCCCACACTGTACGTGACCTGCGAGGGATGGACTCTTGCACTGCTGCTGCCCCCCACACTGTACCTGATCTGTGAGGGATGGACTCTTGCACTACTGCCCCCCCCACACTGTACCTGTTGTGCGAGGGATGGAAGCTTGCACTGCTCCTGCCTGGTTCTACCTGTTCTGTGACGGATTGACTCTTGCATTGCTGCTACCACTACATGTTGTGCGAGGGATGGAAGCTTGCACTGCTCCTGCCCTGGTTCTACCTGTTCTGAGAGGGATGGACTTTTGCATTGCTGCTGTTAGCACTACATGTTGTGTGAGGGATGGAAGCTTGCACTGCTGACCCCCACAGTGTACCTGTTCTGTGAGGGATGGACCCTTGCACTGTTCCTGCCCTGGTTGTACCTGACGTTCGAGGGATGGACTCTTGCACTGCTGCTGTCCACGCTGTACCTGATCTGAGAGGGATGGACTCTTTCGCTGCTGCTGCCCACACTGTACCTGGTCTGTGAGGGATGGACTCTTGCACTACTGCCACCCCACACTGTACCTGATCTGTGAGGGGTGGACTCTTGCACTACTGCCCCCCCCACACTGTACCTGATCTGTGAGGGATGGACTCTTGCACTGCTGCTGTCCACACTGTACCTGATCTGAGAGGGATGGACTCTTTCGCTGCTGCTGCCCACACTGTACCTGGTCTGTGAGGGATGGACTCTTGCACTACTGCCACCCCACACTGTACCTGATCTGTGAGGGGTGGACTCTTGCACTACTGCCCCCCCCCCACACTGTACCTGATCTGTGAGGGATGGACTCTTGCACTGCTGCTGCCCACACTGTACCTGGTCTGTGAGGGATGGACTCTTGCACTACTGCCACCCCACACTGTACCTGATCTGTGAGGGGTGGACTCTTGCACTGCTGCTGTCCACGCTGTACCTGATCTGAGAGGGATGGACTCTTGCACTACTGCCCCCCACCCCCACACTGTACCTGGTCTGTGAGGGATGGACTCTTGCACTGCTGCTGCCCACACTGTACCTGGTCTGTGAGGGATGGACTCTTGCACTACTGCCCCCCCCACACTGTACCTGGTCTGTGAGGGATGGACTCTTGCACTGCCGCTCACACTGTACCTGATCTGAGAGGGATGGACTCTTGCACTGCTGCTCACACTGTACCTGGTCTGTGAGGGATGGACTCTTGCACTGCTGCTGTCCACGCTGTACCTGATCTGAGAGGGATGGACTCTTGCACTGCTGACCCCCCCACACTGTACCTGATCTGTGAGGGATGGACGCTTGCACTGCCGCTCACACTGTAGCTGATCTGAGAGGGATGGACTCTTGCACTGCTGCTCTCACTGTACCTGATCTGTGAGGGATGGACGCTTGCACTGCCGCTCACACTGTACCTGATCTGAGAGGGATGGACTCTTGCACTGCTGCTCTCACTGTACCTGATCTGTGAGGGATGGACGCTTGCACTACCGCTCACACTGTACCTGATCTGAGAGGGATGGACTCTTGCACTGCTGCCCCCACACTGTACCTGATCTGAGAGGGATGGACTCTTGCACTGCTGCTCTCACTGTACCTGATCTGAGAGGGATGGACTCTTGCACTGCTGCTCACACTGTACCTGGTCTGTGAGGGATGGACTCTTGCACTGCTGCTGTCCACGCTGTACCTGATCTGAGAGGGATGGACTCTTGCACTGCTGCTCACACTGTACCTGGTCTGTGAGGGATGGACTCTTGCACTGCTGCTCACACTGTACCTGGTCTGTGAGGGATGGACTCTTGCACTGCTGCTGTCCACGCTGTACCTGATCTGAGAGGGATGGACTCTTGCACTGCTACTCACACTGTACCTGGTCTGTGAGGGATGGACTCTTGCACTGCTGCTCACACTGTACCTGGTCTGTGAGGGATGGACTCTTGCACTGCTGCTGTCCACGCTGTACCTTATCTGAGAGGGATGGACTCTTTCACTGCTGCTGCCCCCCACATTGTACCTGATCTGTGAGCGATGGACTCTTGCACTGCTGCTGCCCCCCACACTGTACCTGATTTGCGAGGGATGGAAGCTTGCACTGCTCCTGCCTGGTTGTACCTGATTTGCGAGGGATGGAAGCTTGCACTGCTCCTGCCGGGTTGTACCTGATTTGCGAGGGATGGAAGCTTGCACTGCTCCTGCCTGGTTGTACCTGATTTGCGAGGGATGGAAGCTTGCACTGCTCCTGCCGGGTTGTACCTGATTTGCGAGGGATGGAAGCTTGCACTGCTCCTGCCGGGTTGTACCTGATTTGCGAGGGATGGAAGCTTGCACTGCTCCTGCCTGGTTGTACCTGATTTGCGAGGGATGGAAGCTTGCACTGTTGCTGCCCAAGCTGTATGTATACTGTATATCAGTAAAGCTTGGGCTGTCGATAGAGACAACCTGCGGAGCCTCCACATAAATGAAATAATGCATTCCTTAACTGCTTACACTGGCCACAATTCTCTAATATTAAATTCTTATAAATCCAAAGTGGTCTTGGTGGTGCACACCCCGAATATCAAAGACAGAATATTGAGGGAAGCAAATATCGAATCCAAAATATCGAAAGGTAAGTCTACATTTTCTATACCTAAGTCCCTATATATATATAGAGGGGTTGGGCGTGCGTCAGGTGATGAAGTCCAAGAAGCCAGTATTTAGTTTTTCAAATGAATCTTTATTTTCAATCAGTTAGTTCTCACAGAATTGGTGATTTTACGGTCAGCTGACTTCATCACCTGACGCACGCCCAACCCCTCTATTTGCTTAAGATCTGACTTACAGAGGCATCACCTGACGGCTGGTGCAAGGGCTTGTTGCGCAAGGAACCTGATACAAATGAAACTGATGTGAGGTGCAGAAACAGCAGTCCGCCGTCAAAGTATCTCTGTAATTTTTCCTTATATATATATATATATATATATATATATATATCATGGCTCAAACACCACCTGCAGATGCCAAACTCTTTAAGGCGGGTGCCTCCTAAGACGTGAGGGTAGCACTAACGTTCCACATAAAAGCTCCCTCAGTTAAGGGGCACTCACAGGGTTGCTTCAATGATACATTTATTAATGCAGACGCATTTCAGCAAGAAGCCTTCCTCAGTGCTTTAAATGTACGTGCATGGCTCATGGCATTGAATTCATTTAAATAGTGTAGACATCCTTCTCATTGGTGAGTTGGAAATGATGGCAAGCAAAGAGGGACTGTGGAGATATTCTTTCGATATCACCCGCCATGTTGGAAGGGTAATGTCTTGGTATTATTATTTATTATTATTATTGAGTTTGTAGAGCGCACAGCTACCCCCAACGGGGGTGTCCCGGCGCTGAGGCAGACGGCAGATGACAGGCGCGGAGAAGAAAACTAGATGCTGGTGAAGAACCAGGTTTTCAGGGCACGCCGAAAAGTTAGTTCTGACTCCAATGAGCGGACGGAGAGTGGCAGGGCATTCCAAAGTTTAGAGGTTCTGACCGCGAAGGCTCTGCCACCCGTCCTGGCCTTACGAAAGCGGGGAATAGCAAGGAGACACTGGTGGTTAGATCTCAGGGTTCGGTCGTGATGATAGTGCTGGAGTCTAGCTCTCAGGTACGCCGGGCCCAGTCCCCGGAAGGCTCTGAATGCCAGGGTAAGGGCCTTGAATTCAATGCGTTTAATCACAGGTACCCAGTGAAGATTCCTCAGTTGGGGGGTAATCGAGTGGGGGAAAGGTATTTTACAGATCAATCTGGCAGCAGCGTTTTGTATTATCTGAAGACGTTGAGTCAGATAGGCGGGAGCACCCAGATAGAGACTGTTGGTGTAGTCCAAGTGGGATGTGATTAGAGCATGGATTACTGTTCGACTGCACTCCAGGGGAAGGAAGTGGAGGAATTTCCGCAACGTGCGAAGCTTCACAAAGCATGAGGAGGAGACTTGCCTGATTTGGGTTTTACAGGAGAGCTCATTGTCGAGTCTGAAACCGAGATTTCTCACCGAGTCAACAGGCTCAGGAGGAGGATTCATCTCCAGTGGCCACCAAAGCACAGGGGGGGGATGTGATTTTTGGTTAAAAAAGAGTACCTTGGTTTTGTTTGAGTTAAGCTTGAGACAGTTCAATGGCATCCAGGCCGAGATGTTACTCAGGCAATTTCTAAAATTGGCAAAAGCAGCTTCCGAATGCTCCTCGAAGGAGAACACCAGTTGGGTGTCATCCGCGTAGGAGACCGCCCGCACCCCGCATGATTCCACCAACGCCGCAAGAGGTGAGAGGTAGGCGTTAAAAAGGAGAGGACTCAAGGCAGAGCCCTGTGGAACCCCGCAGAGCAAGGGTTTCTCGTCAGAGATGAAAGGACAAAGAAAGACTTGCTGAGACCGGTTTCCCAAAAAGGACCGGATCCAGGACAGGGCCGTACCCTGAATACCCAGGTCTCTTAATCTATCCATAAGAATGGGGTGGGCAACCGTATGGAAAGCTGCGGACAAATCAAGAAGCACAAGCATCGCTGCTTTGCCCAAATCGATACTCTTGCGGATACTCTCGGAAACTTCAAGGAGGGCGGTCTCCGTGCTGTAGCCAGCTCTGAAGCCGGACTGAGAGTCATGAAAATGATTTCTAGATTCCAGATGGTTGGAGAGTTGCTCTTGGACTACTTGTTCGAGAATTTTTGCTGGTGCCGGTAAGAGGGAAATGGGTCTAAATATTTTTAAAGCAACAGGGTCAGCATCAGGTCTTTTGAGGATCGGCAGAAGATAGGCCTGCTTCCACACTGCAGGGAAAGTTCCAGAACACAACGAAGAATTCCAGATCTGGTTCAGTGGGGCGTTGATGCAAGGTGCCAGGAGTTTAAAAAACTGAGCCGGGCAGGGATCGCCAGGTGACCCAGATTTGCAAGTTAAAGGTTTTTGCAGCGAAGCATCAAGAGAGAGAGGACGGAATGTGGTCATTGCATCATTGCTGACCGACACCTCCGTAAGCTCTGGGGGGGACTGTGAGGGGGCAAAGGTGGTGTATATAGCTTGGATTTTATCCTGAAAGACATCTGACAGTCCCGTGCAAAGGGAAGCGGTGGGGAGAACTGTACTGGCAGTGGCGGCTGGCTTGGTGAACTCTTGTACAATTTTAAAAAGAGTTTTAGCTGAGTTCCCCGCTAAGCGGATCTTATTGGTGAAATAGTCTCTCATAGTGGGGTGCGCTTGAGTTTGTGAAAATCTTTTAGGGCTTTTTTATATGCCATCTTAGCAGCGGGGTCATAGGATAATCTCCAGAAGCGCTCCAGTTTTTTGCAGTGGCTTTTCTCAACACGGAGCTCAGGGGAGAACCCGGGGGCTGATGGTCTCTGTCTAGAAGAGGAGAAAAGTCTCAGGGGGGCAACAATGTCTAGGGCTGAAGTTAACCAGCTATTAAAGCTTATTGAGTCTATGTCAGGGTTGCCTGACAATTGGAGCGGTGTTGAGGAGAGTGCAGGTGTCATACTATTTCTGGTGACGTTACGCCACATCCTTCTTTTTTCTAAGATTTGATGAGGTCTGGAGATATGGGAGTTCAGTTCCAAGCTGAAAGGTACTAAAAAATGATCAGACCAGGTGAGCGGTAAGGGGTGCGCTGCTTTCAGATTAGGGTTATTAGTAAAAGTAAGGTCCAGCGTATGGCCAGCAGAATGCGTAGGGCCATTAACCAGCTGTGTTAAATTAAGGCCGTCAAAAGTATCGGCCAATTGACTAGCTTTGGTGCAGTTATCATCATCCATATGGACGTTGAAATCCCCTAGAATCATATAATTCGCATGCTTGAGTGAGAGGTCAGCTGCTGCATCAAGTTCTAACAGGTGACCGTCAGGGGAGTTAGGAGGTCTGTAGACTAAGATCCCGGCCATTGCAAGGTACTAATTGTTTGTAATTTCTTATCGACTTAAATATCCCAATAGAACATTCTGCCTCAATGGGTAAGTACGTACTCAGATGCTGTCCTTACTTTCACATCCTGCCGCACTGTATGCCAGTCTCTCCTTGTACTTCCACCCTTCATGGACTGTTACAATGCTGTTGTGCGTGGTGCACCCCTCGCCAAGCCGCTGGTTGATAGGCCAGGTTAAAACCGCAGGCATCAGTCGAATTACTGCTTGCCATGGGTTTGAATAACCCATGACCTCGGTCGACAGATCTTCCTTCAGCGATGGTTCTGGCAGCATGTAAATAAATCGCGGCTCAAACCTCACCTGCAGCTGCCGAACTCTTAAGGCTGATCCCTCCAAAGACTTGAAGGTAGGACTATATATAAATATATATTACCGACTGGCGTTTGCTTTTGGATAGTTATAGTTAGGATTGCTTTTCCATAGAGAAGCATCTTTTTGTTTTGCTAATAACTTTTGCGTCATTTCAGCATTTGATGAATCTTCACAAAACTTTCCATAACAAAAGAAAATTCACCTAAGCTCCTTCCTGAAACGTTTCGGGGAGGCCTAGATAAAAAGGGGCCTAGATAAAAAGGAGGTCAAAAAGCAAATTTCCTCATGTATTTTCCATAGATTTCTTTAGGCAAAGCTACTGCAAAATCTGCTGACCGGAATGGCACCAAATTTAGCAGGAAGCTAGATCTTGGATCGCAGATTGTGCTTTTTGTGATTGGTGTACATCCGTTCAGTAGATTTTGAGAATTTAAGGTTCCGACATATTTGTATATCTGGACAGTTGGGACCGAGGGTCTCCCAAGAGAGTCTCGCAGGAGCGCCAATTCAAGCACAGAGCTTTCTGATTGACCTAGGGAGCTCTTTACCTTGGGCCATCTTATGACTTCCGTGCAAGAGACCTCTCTGATTGATTGCCAGCAACATGAAAAAAATGTTGCTAGCTGCCATTACAGGACTTGGGGACTTAGTCCCCTGTCCTGAAGATTGAAACAAAAATAATATAAAGGGACAGGGTAGGGCTACCCTGCCCCTTAGGCCCTGTGGGGGGGAACCCAGAGGGAGCCCCGCACGGGCCCAAAATAAAACCAAATCGGCATTTTTTGCTGCAGATCCATGGGACTCCCTCCACCATTTTTTAATTGAATATATGGGGAGGGAGCCGTGAGTAGGGCCTCGCTCCCCCAGCTCATTCTGGGCCCCGGGAACCACATCCCTCAGGGCTGGGTATATTTTATTAAGGGGGGAGGGGGCATGCAGAATCCTCCCTGAGCATGTGAAGGCCTCAGCAACCTCATCCCCTAGGGCCATTTAAAAAAAAAAAAAATTAAAAATCCCAAACCTGTGAAGGCCAGTGGGCCCCATCACCAGGAGCTGATTGCAAAAAAAGGAGGAGGGAGGCGCCCCCCCTCCCCAAACCTTAAAAAGTCCCCAGAGACCCCATCCCCCGGGGACTTCACATTAATTAAAAGAGAGGGGGCTGCACGGACCCCACTCCTGAGCGTTTATAGGCCGAGGGGACACCATACCCCAGGGCCAGCTCAGTGACTGTGTCCCAGGGATTCCACCCTGGGACACAGTAGTTTCCCTGCCGGCACTACAGCTGGCAGAAAAACAAGTGTTTGCTCCCGCCTGGCAGGAGTATTTTTAAAACTCCTATCAAACAGGAGCAAACACATAAGTCTGCTCCCCACTGGCAGGAGATTTAAAGATGCTCCCGCTAGCTGGGAGCAGACTTGTGTTCTGTTTCCCTGCCTGCACTCCTGCGGGCACGGAAACAAAACCGATATTGCTCCTGCCTGGAGGAAGCAAGCAGAATAATATGCGGGGAGCAGGCTGCATCAGTGGGGGCTCTGGGGCACCAGGGGAGAGGGTCCTCGGGCCGAAGAAGGCTCAGGGATGGTGGCTGTGCAGCCTCCTCCACTTTTTATTGTATTTGGGCCCAGGGGATGGGGTCCCTAGAGCCAAAATGGGCTCAGGAGGGTGCATGCCCCCTCCCCTTTTTAATAAAATACGGCTTGGCTGATGAGGTCCCCGGGGCCTGGGCAGGCTCGGGGAGGGGGACCACACATCCCTCTCCTGTTAATTATGTAATTTGGCCCCAGGGGAAGGGGTTCCTGTGACCTAATAAAGCTTTGATAGGTGAGACACATAGCCCCCTCCCCTTTAAAATAACACAAGGCCCCAGGAGATGGGATCCCCAAGGCCTATGAAGGTTCAGGGAGGGGGCTGTGTGGCCCCTCCCCTTTTTTATTGGCTTTGGCCCCAGGGGATGGGTCCCTGGGGCCTAATAAGGCTTACAAAGGGACTGCATGGCACCCTCCCCTTTTATATTGTATTTGGCCTCTGGGGAGAGGGTCCTTGTGGCCTGCTAAGGCTTGGAGAGGGGGGATTTACACCCCTTCCCCTAAGAATTTGGTCCCAGGGAATGGATCTCCAGGGCCCAAGAAGGCTGAGGAAGGGAGGGGGGGCCAAATGCCCCCTCTGTTAAATTGTATTAGGCCCCAGGGATGGGGCCTCCGGAGCCTTTGAAGGCTTGCGGATGGGGGGCAGATTGCCCCCTCTCTTTGTATTGGAATTTTACCCCGGGGATGGGATCCACAGGGCTAGTTAAGGCTCAAGGGGGTGGCATGCCCCCTCCCCCTAATATATATGTTTTGGCCCCAGGGGCTGAGGTCCCAAGGCCCGAAGGCCAACCTTACAACGCGCACTCCAAAAACTTTGCACTGCATGGATTTAGGAGCCTGCTGAGGGTTCGGCAGGCCAAGCCCTGTGGCTGACCCCCCACTGTGCACCGCCAAAGGCCGTGCGCAGAGTGGGTTGGCTGCCTGTGGGGAGTTGGATGCAGGGTCTGGATGTAGGCCTGGCCCTGCGGCCAATCGCACACCATGCACAATGAAAGGCCGTGCGCAGCAGGGTGTTGGATGCCTGCGGGGGGTGGGGGGTAAGGGTTGGCCGCAGGGCCTAACAGAACTAACACTTTCATTGGATGTTGCCATCAGTGATGTCATTTGAGATGTCATTTCAAATGTTATCAGTGATGTCATAAATATTGTTATAGAACATGCCATGAGTGATGTAATAAGTGAGGCCGTAAGTGGTGTATTTCATGGGCGCAAGTTATAGTTAGCTCAGTTAACTAAAACTGGTGAATTTATGTGTTTTTAGTTCAAAACGTTAATGTTGTCACTGACATATTCCCCTAACTATAACATCACTTTAGCTTTTGTTTTTTTTTTCATTTAAAAAATATATATATAAATATATAATCACCTCTCGTGTTTCTTCTTCAGTCCCAAAGGGTCCAGGTGCCGGCACCAATATCTCCGATTACTTTGATTTTCTTTTCTTTTTTGCACGTCGCCACAGCGCGTCTCGGTCACTACTGTGACCTTGCTCACACACATATATCTTCAAGGTGCGAGGATGTAGAGCGAGGAATAGTAGATCTGAGTTTCTTCTCTATGCGTCTACTTTACAAATTAGATTTTGGTCTTCCATATTTTGTCCGCAATCTTATTCCACAATATTCACGGTCTCGATATTCAGCAGTGCAATCGAGTTTTCGTGCAGCCACTGAGATGCCTGGGGACTGGGTCAGAGTGTGTCAGGCTCATGCCTAACTTCAGCGCTCCAAGAGTCTGAGATTGGACTCATCTCCAGCGTGTGCAGCAACGAAGCCCAGGACATTTTAAAGGCTCATCTGTGGCGGGCAGCCTTGAAGACTCATCTCCATCGCGGGAAGCTGTTAAGACTCATCTGTAGCACAATCAGTCTTGAGGACTTTACAGTATGGGCAGTAATGGAAATGTATCTGTGGTGCAGGCATCTTTAAAGACTCATCTGCAGTGCAGGCAGCATTGAAGGTTCATCTTCAGCATGAACACCCATGAAGAAATACACCTCTGCAGTGCAGGCAGCTTCGAGACTCATCTGCAGTGCAGGCAGCTTTGGGACTCATCTGCGGTGCAGGCAGCTTTAGGACTCATCTGCAGTGCAGGCAGCTTTGGGACTCATCTGCGGTGCAGGCAGCTTTGGGACTCATCTGCAGCACAGGCAGCTTTGAGACTCATCTGCAGTGCAGGCAGCTTTGGGACTCATTTGCAGTGCAGGAGCTTTGGGACTCATCTGCGGCGCATGCAGCTTTGGGAATTATCTGCAGTGCGGGTAGTTTTGAGACTCAACTGCAGCGCAGGCAGCTTTAAGACTCATCTGCGGCGCAGGCAGCTTTGAGACTCATCTGCAGTGCAGGCAGCTGTGAGACTCATCTGCAGTGCAGGCAGATTTGAGACTCATCTGCAGTGAAGGCGGCTTTGGGATTCATCTGCGGCACATGCAGCTTTGAGACTCATCTGCAGCGCAGGCAGCTTTGAGACTCATCTGCGGTGCAGTCAGCTTTGGGACTCATCTGCAGCGCAGGCAGCTTTGAGACTCATCTGCAGTGCATGCAGCTTTGGGGCTCAACTGCAGTGCAGGTAGGTTTGAGACTCATCTGCAGTGCAGGCAGCTTTGAGACTCATCTGCAGCGCATGCAACTTTGGGACTTATCTGAAGTGCAGGCAGCTTTGAGACTCATCTGTGGTGCGTGCAGCTTTGGGACTTATCTGCAGTGCGGGTAGTTTTGAGACTCATCTGGAGTGCAGGCAGCTTTGGGACTCATCTGCGGTGCAGGCAGCTTTGAGACTCATCTGCGGTGCAGGTAGGTTTGAGACTCATCTGCGGTGCAGGTAGGTTTGAGACTCATCTGCGGTGCAGGCAGCTTTGGGACTCATCTGCAGTGCAGGCAGCTTTGGGACTCATCTGCGGTGCATGCAGCTTTGAGACTCATCTGCGGTGCAGGCAGCTTTGAGACTCATCTGCGGTGCAGGCACCTTTGGGACTCATCCGCAGTGCATGTCGGTTTGAGACTCATCTGCAGTGCAGGCAGCTTTGGGACTTATCTGCAGTGCGGGTAGTTTTGAGACTCATCTGGAGTGCAGGCAGCTTTGGGACTCATCTGCGGTGCAGGCAGCTTTGAGACTCATCTGCAGTGCAGGTAGGTTTGAGACTCATCTGCAGTGCAGGCAGCTTTGGGACTCATCTGCGGTGCATGCAGCTTTGAGACTCATCTGCAGTGCAGGCAGCTTCGGGACTCATCTGCAGTGTAGATGGTCTAGGAGGCTCATTTCCAGTTTGGGCAGCCTTGCAGATTGATTGTGTGACCTGGTTCAGGTCTCTCAGAGTATACAGGGGTTACTGCTCTGCTGTTAACATCTGGTATCCTGGGCCTCCTTTCTGTTGGACCCAAGCTGGTCACCATGTACACCCCTTAAGCACTTGAATCTCAGGCAGGTCAGGACAAAATTTCTACTACGTGTATAATTCTCAGTTTGGCATGTATTGTATTTTTAGGTCGAAGTCTACCAGACACCTGGGTGTCTGGTTTGCTAATTACTTTTTGGGGACATTCAGAAAGCTTCCCTGGGGTTGCATTCCGCCCATTGCTTACCATTGACTTTGTGGTTTGTAACTCACCTATTCTGGCTTTCTACTTGCGGGCTCTATTTGCTTTAGGCTGTCCAGCTCGAGTTTGTCCTTTTGTTGCCCAAACCCTATTTACTGTATTCTTGCACCAGTGCTTGATTTCTGTAAACAGGCCTTTAAATCTTGTTCTCATCTTGTCACATTTGCTGTGCATTCAAAGACAAAGATCAAATGTCAGGCTCTGTCTTCCAAGAAGCTTGGTGTTTACTTTTTAGGTGCAAGTCTACCTTACAGCACAGCTGTCTGCCTTACTATAACTATCTTGGGGACATTCAGAGAACTTTCCTGGGAATGCATCCCACCTGTTGCGTTCCATTGGTTTGTATTTGTGGTTTGTATCTCATATTTTCTGGGTTTCTATTTTTTTACTTTATTTGTTTTAGGCTGTCTAGGGTGAGTTTGTCTCTCCTAAAGAGCAAAGCCTCTTCACACTACCTCTCCTTGTATTCTTCCATAAGTGCTCTTTTTGTGTAAATATCAGGCTCTGTCTTCCAAGGGAGCTTGGTGTTAACTTTTCTTTCTCTGACTTCAAAGTGCGAGAATTTATGTGGAAATCGTGCTGGATACCGGAGGCAGGAAATGATTTTTCGAGCACACAACAACATTTAAATGAACTGTGCAAGGATTTCAGAATATATCCAAATTAGAAAGGTATAATTGAAGCTCATTTTTTGTTAATTTTGAAGTGTGTTGGAAACAAATACTTTAAAATGATCAAAACAAATTAACACACTAGGTGATGCCATTTCCACACATTATTGTGTGTGTGCTGTATGGTTCTATTAGTAAAACTGTATGTCTGTGAAAAGTGTGGTCTGTAATGGAAGTCTGCTACCACACCATGCATATCAATCAATCAATCAGGGGGCTTATAAAGCGCGCTACTCACCCGTGAGGGTCCCAAGGCGCTGCCATGCCATTCCAGTTTGGACCCAGCCATATGAAAATCAGTCTTGACCCTGTGCCCAATGGGAACAGTCCAGGCCGAACTGTCAGGCCAGGTCCTCCCTGGACTGGAAACAAGCATTCCAGGACCGGTTTCGGGTTTCACCCCTCATCAGCCAGGATTATACTCCACTCTATGCCACTCTATTCCGCACCAGTCCACTTTACACCACTAAACTGTGCTCCGCTCTCTACCACGCCACTGCACTCTACATCACTTCATTCTACACTTCTCTACTTTGCACCACTCTACTCTAAGCCAATGCACTCTTTGCTACTGCACTCTAAACCACTCTAGTCTAGGCCACTCCACTCCAATCTACTCTGCTCAACTCCACTCTCCACCACTCTGTAACAATGCCCTCTAAGCCACTGCACTCTATGCCAATACACTATGCCAATCCACTTTACTCTGTGACACTCAACTCTGCACCCATGCGCAGTACGCCAGTCCACTGTATGCCACTCTAATCTACTCTGCACTACTTCACTCTACACCACTTTACTTTATTTCATTACACTCTATGCCACTCTACTCTATGCAACTGCACTCTACACTGCACCACTGCTGTCTACTTCACTCTACTCTGAAGCTATCTACTCCACGCCACTTCACTCTACGCCACTCTAATCCACTCTGTGCCACTCCACTCTAAGCACCACTCTACTCTAAACCACTGCACTCTACACAGCTGCACTCTATGTCACTGAATTCTATGCCACTGCACTCTAGGACACTGCAGTTTACCCTGCACCACTGTACTTTATGCCACTGCTCTCTACATTACTCTATGCCACTGTACTCAACACCAATGCACTCTATGCCACTGCATTCTATGGCACTGTACTTTCC